>JAWHQI010000005.1:2400000-3600000 GCA_033032865.1 Dactylorhiza incarnata
ACATCAGCTTTCCGAACAGATTCTGAGGTTCTAGACTTGGCAGTTTTCCAAACTCTCTTATGACAACAATTTTGCTATCCCAGTCTTTCGTTAGGGAACGCAAGAATTTGTCATTTAGTTCACCGTTTGTGAACTCCCTGTCGTAGTTCCTCAGACCATTGACTATTTTGAAGAATCGCTCGTACGCATCAGCAATGCACTCCTTCTTATTCTGCTTAAACGCCTCGTACTCTTGATTGAGTAGAGACCTTCTATCTTCTCTTACCTCGTCAGTACCTTCCATTAGAACAATTAAGGATGTCCACATCTCTTTGGCTGATTTGCAGTGGATTAAGTTTTGCAACATGGAGTCGTCCACTGCACTAGCAATTATGTTCTTAGCCTTCTTGTCAAGAGCAACAAGAGCTATCTCATCCTTGGTCAAATCCATCATTTTCTTAGGTATCTGAACAGTAGGTTTTGTAGACGAAGCGGTCATTGGCACATGGGGACCTTCTTCCACGACTTGGAAGATTCTGGGATCTGCAACTTCCATATAAAAATGGACTCTTTCCTTCCACATAGGAAAGTTGGCCTTAGTGCAGATGGGCAATTTCAGAGAGGATTCCTTGACTCTATCCATGGCTAGCTCGCAACTAGAGGGATGGATCCTGTTCAAGGTGTTAACCTAGCAACGATCAACGACCCTTTGATACCAATTGAAGTATCTAGTTGCCTACCTAAATCACCTAGAGGGGGGTGAATAGGTGATCTCTACGTCTTTTGCGGAATTAAAAATTAAACGTAAAGCATAGCACACAAAATAAATCACAGCCACAGATAACACCAAGAATTTATAGTGGTTCCCCGTACTTGGGTACTCCACTGCCGGCCTCGCCAATCTAGCACCACAGCTAGACTTGACTACTCACTAAATCTCGGATCAAGAACGATCCTACAGTCTCGGAGTCAAACTCCTACAAACTCAGAGAGAACCTCTCTTACAACTCGGAGAAAACTTCTCCTACAACTCGGAGAACAACCTCTCCTACAACTCGGAGATAACAACTCCTACAATAGATGATAAAAGGTTTTGAACAAAGAGATACCAGATCTGAATAACAGAGGCGTTTTCTTCCTTCTTCTTGAATAGCTTTTGAGAACGATGAGGAAGAACAACGATCCTTCAAATATGTCTTTGGCAATCCGAAATGATCCAATAGAGATTGTAGAAACAGAACACGGATCAATCGAATCCTTCTTGATAGAAATCGGCAACTCCAATGAGTAGATCGATCTCCAATCGTAGACGACGGCGAGGCGGCGCTTTTCTCGTTCGTTTTGATCGGGAGAGAAATTAGGGTTTGAGAACGATTTGAAAACTTATATTTAATAACTCAAGAGCGATCCTATATATAGAGGGAAGCAATTAAGGGATAAACCGGCCTTAAATGCACTCAATATAGCCGTTAGGATCAGGAGAGAGCGTTTACGAAACGACAAGAACAGAGAAAACAAATTAGATAATATTTCGAACAGAATTCTCGAGACATAAGGGTTTTCTCGAGATATGAGGGATCTCCCGAAATATGAAGCAAAGAGAGCAGGAAGGAGATGTCTCGAGAACTTGATGATCTCTCGAGACATTACAAGGATTTCAGACATAAGGTCTTTCGAGACATGCTTGATCTCTCGAGACATCAAGAACCCATATCTCGAGATCCAAAGAACTTGCCTCTCGAGACATGTCAGAACTCTCGAGACATACTTGATCTCTCGAGACATGTCCTTAGGAAAATTGTTTTCAACAATTTTCTTTTCTTCTCTTGAACACTTGCTGCAACCGCACTCCAAAGTCTTCAATAGTCTTGAAAATGAAGTGTACCCCAATAGAGAGATCACACATGAGTCATCACCATGTTTCATATAATGAAGAATTACATTGTATGAAACTGTGTTTGCAGACCCATTGTGACCTGACATTGAGTTACACTTAGCAATGATAATCTGCAAGACAATACTGGAAAAGCATATCAAATACAAATGCAATTCAATCTTAGTTTAAGGGTGACTTCTCACAAATCAAGGTAATTGTGATTACAATTTCCAACAATTATGTTGCCCTCTCTACCACCGAGGCCGAATATGTCGCACTAGGAAGTTGTTGTGCACAAGCTCTTTGGACGAATCAAACACTAGAAGACTTTGGGTTGCATCTAAATAATATTGAATTAAAATGTGACAACAAAAGTGCAATAGATCTAACAAACAATCTTGTTCATCATTCACGATCCAAACACATAGATGTGCATCATCATTTCATTAGGGATCATATTAAGAAAGAACATGTGAGAGTTAGCTTCATAGGCATATAATCCCAACTTGCAGACATATTCACTAAACCTCTCCCCGATGCTCATTTCAACATGCTTAGACTAGAATTGGGAGTCCTAGATATATCAAATTGAGTCTATAAATTTATTATGGGTAGCAACCAATAACACCTAAATATCTTGAGAAAGGGAGGTTTGGGATGTCACCCCATCATATCTCCTAGTACCGGTGCAAATCCTTCACAAGGTAGACCTCGGGAAGTCCAAGATCCACTTTAAATTGCTAAGTCCAACTAAAGTCTCACAAAGATCATAAGTAATTATAGACTCATGCATTCTCCCGCAATAACAAAAAGAAAATTATCATATATCTTAAAACATGAATCTATCTGCATCAGCATCATCAAAATTGAACTAAAAAGCACTAACATTTTGCGTTGCCTATCAATAACGCCCCACGTTAGCATTTATCTCTGAACTTAACAACTCTTTCTGCCTATTCATTTATATACTTATATATATCCGTGTTTATATTTTAATTACTTTTTCATTGCCAGAAAAATAAAAAATAATATAAAATATAAAAACCATTTTAAAACTACCAAAAATATGCGTAAATAGCCTTCTAATCATCTCCAAATTCTCTGAAATTTCTACATACATTCTCTTCCAAAGAATTTTTTTTTTCAAAAACCTTAAAAAGCAGTGTCCTGTTTGGGCATTGAGTAGTTAACGCCAGACATTAGCTATTTTGACAAAATTGAAATTCTATTTATTATTACCCATTTCAAGTATTTTTCTAATGCATTTTCTCAGTTTCTTTTCTCTGCTTTGAAATTATTCTGTTATTAATTTGTTAGTTTTTATTCCAAAATACAAAAAAAAATTCAAACCTCCAAAATAGTCAAAAATATGCTTTTGTTATTTGTTTTCTTTTAAATACTTACAAAATTATGGTTTGACTATAAGACTTCACAAGAGCAAACATCATAGTTATTTGTTTCAAATGGTCGAATTTGATTTTGGCATACACACAATGATTGCCTTCAATGTCTAATTTTAATTTCAAATTTCCTAAACATTGTTCTATCTTGTCATGCCTTGACCTTAATCTGATTATGTGCAATGAAATTGTCTATAGAAAATTGTGTATGATTGTCTAGCATGCCTCTAAGTATGAGTAATGTTTTATGCTAATCAATGATTCATTCATTTACTATTTTGGTAATCTACATGTGCTCATAATCTTAGTCTTGCATGATTGTGCAGTGTAATAGTTTTAACATATTAAGTTGTATGTCTAACTTACCTACACCATCTTTCAAACATTAAATTTCTTGCACATATAGAAGTGTTATTTCAATATTATTATTGTTTGTAAAAACTAGTGAATTCGAAGACTTTTTGGACCAAAATTACAAAAATATGAAATAAAATGCCAAAGATAACTCCACCAAGCACTACTCACCCTCCTGATAAGTCTTAATGAGCATTGTGAGGTTGAGCACCTTGAAAAGTATTGTAAAGTGTCTTGTGCAAACACATTTTTTGTCATCAGTTATATTTGTACACTAGATCACGAAACATAAAAAATGTGAAGAGTCTAGACATATTGTTGGAATGATCAAACTATAACAAAAATACTACTCTTAATTATTAGACATTGATAAGTCTTAATGAGCATTGTGTGGGTGAAGCACCTTGGTAGTTGTATTCATGAAATGTGCTTTGAAATTTTATTTTAAAATTGGTGTGTGAAAGTAATTATAAGATTATAATCTTAATATTGTTGTTACTATTTCATTACATATGTCATGTGTTTTGATTATTTCACTTGTATACTTTTATCAAAACACCTTATGCACAAATCATTGTTTTTCATAACGCTTCTACTCATGAGAATTGGATCCTAATGCAAAATTACATAATTCTGTAAACACTTAAGTAAAAGCACTAGATTGCAATGCATGATTTTTATAATGTTTTCTTTACTTGAAATACGAATTCATTACATTTTAGTCCTTATCTTTTTAAATATGTTAAATCATACTTGCCTATTTGTTATGAAAATTTCCAAAGTTAATGCTCAAATGTGAAGAGTCTAGACATATTGTTTGAATGATCAAACTATAACAAAAATACTACTCTTGATTATTTTGTTTTTGTTTTTCGCATTTCTATTTTGATCATGAATTTCTTTTACCATGCCCTATCATGATAATTTTTAAATATCTTTTCTTCACTTATGCTTGTCAAACTATATTGCATTTCTTTCAGCAAGTATTTTTATCAAAATTCTTTGAACAACAAGTGGTAGAATTACTTTGGTCAAAAACTTGGAATGTTGTTCTTTCACGCTTATCATATCCATTCTCCGTTGTGCTACTCTCTCCCTTAACTCGATCACGAATTACTTTATGTCTAAATAAATCTCTTAATCCTCTCTTAGTTATGTCACAACTTTTGTCTTTTCGCTTCTACTTTTGTTTCACTCCACCCACTTTTGCTAATAACAAAAGGAGGAGAATAAAATGATAAATCATAATGATTAAAGGAGTAGGATTCACTAGATTAAGGGGGAGCATACATCTAGTCTATGAGAGCATACACTAAGGGGGAGCACTTAAGTAGGGGGAGCACAGTTTAACAATCTATAATTTTGATTAATGTCTCTATATTGCTTAGTGTCATATATCCTTCTAAAAACACATCTCTATTATATATGAATCTGATTTATCTCTATTGGATTTGTTATTATCAAAAGGTGGAGATTGTTGGAACATGGTTTTCCGCATCCCTTTGATTTGAGAATAACAAATCCTGCTTATATTTGATCGTGGTTGCCACTATATTTTTAGCATGCAGGCTTGAACAAATGTGCCACTAGGATGCTACATTATTGGTCTGGACCTGCCCACAAGCTGAAAGTGGAATGATGTCTAACGCCAAGCGTTAGGACTTAACACCGACGTTGACTCCCGTTCTCACCAAGACAAATGTGGAAAGGAGGCAATCTACCGTGATTGAAGGAGCACTTTAGGAATAATCTGACCTAACGCCAGCGTTAGGCTCAACACCAGCATTAGGGTTGCCTAAAATGAATGTTTCCTAAAGCGCAGTATCTCCTTCCTATTTTGAAGATCTGATCCATCAAAGCATTTATATACTAGGTCAATGCCAGGCGTTAGCCTTAACACCGACATTAGCTTCCAGTCCTATAAATAGGTGGATTTCGTCTTCTTCAACAACTGATCATATAGAGCCCTATTCCAGCACTTCTGAAATTCTGCAAGGGCCGTATTTTTCCAGACCACCATCTCCCACACAAATTCAAGAGAAGAATTCAAAGAGGATCGGATCAACGCTTACACAACACGAAGAACGCATGCTTCAACTTCGATGATATTCAGCGAGCCTTGGCCATCCCCAGAATTCTTCTTAGAGAGTTTTTATTTGTGTTTTTTGTATTTTTGTTTGTAACTCTTTTATTATAATCGTGGAGTAATTTTGCCTCATGTTGGCGACTAGGTCTGGGTAGAACTTAGGGAGGAATTCACCTCGTATTGGCGAATAGGTCTAGTGAGTAGATCTAGGGGGTGCTCGAGGCCTTTCTGGGGATAGAAAGGCTAGAGCGGCTTGAGGCCGTATCTGGGGAGAGATCAGCTAAAGCAAACCGGTTCTTAGTGAGAAGAGTCAGTATAGAAAACAAAAAGAGTATTTCATATTTCTCCTTGGATATCTAGCGTCATAAAAATCAGATTTTGTAACCAAATTTTATTAATGATAATCATGTCTTTTTTCTATTTAATAAAATTGTTTTACTACTCTTTGTTTTTGATTCACTCTGATTCAAATAAAATATCAAAAGTTTTTTATAAGAACTTAAAGTTTTCTAAAACCCTTATTCACCCCCTCTCTAAGGGCGCCTCAAGATCCAACATTGAGCACCTCCCTTCGGAGATCTGCCAGCATCCCTGCAGGCACTGGCGGACCAAGTGGTGATGAACCGCCGAAACTGGCCTCTCGCTCACCCTCTCCAGCCATGTTACCTCCTTGGGAATTTCTTGCAACAGCTGCGTTCCACGCTCACCGCACCAAAAATGTTAGAACCGAGAATCGGCCCAACGAGGAGTTCTGTAACATCCCCAATCCTTCTAGACCCCTAAATGTTGTTAGGGCATGGGTGGTGTGCAGAGTGGCCTCTAGGGCCCTTGGGCCAAGTGGAGTGTGCTAAATGCACACCAAGGACACAAAATCAACATAGCCCAACACCACTCCCTTAGGCCAATTGACTCTCAATTCACCAAATTGACCTCCCCCATACCATCCTAACCACTAAGGGAGACCATTGCCTTGAGAATTGCACTTGGGTGGGACCCAATTGCATGAAATTGACCAAAGTCAACATTAACCAAACCAAGTCAATTAGGGTTCAATTGACCCTCAAATGTTCAAATTGACCTTACCACCACACTCTAAACACCTTAAGGAACCCAATGGACCAAAAAGCCCCATCATGGTGGGACCAATTGACCCCAATTGACCAAAGTCAAACTTTACCCAATTTTGGTCAAATCTACACCCTTTGATTAAATTGAATCAATTGGAGCCCCACCATGGACCAACCTATGTTGTGTGAGGTTAAGGGACCCATGAACCCCAAGTGGGGTCAACCCACTCACCATGGTTGACCAAAGTCAACCATGGTCAACTTAGCCCTTTAAAGGTGAATTTCAAGCCTAAGTTGAAATGAACCTTAGCACCATCCTCAAACCATTAATCATGGACCTTAGGCCTTGCATTCAGCCCTTAGACTGAACCCTAAACTATGGTAGGATTGATCAATGGAGGGGGGGGGGACCAAAAGCTTGATCTAAAAGCAAAAACAAAAGCAAAAAGGAAAAAGCTATCATCCCCACCTCCACACTCAATCTCCAATCAACCTAGGGCCCTTCCCTGATTGCTGGGGGTCTGCCCTGTTGGATCGGTAGGCGTCCTTAGAGGGGGGGGGGGTGAATAAGGGTTTTAAGGATTTTAAAACTATTTTGATTATTTTAGAAAAAAAGCTTTGAATATGACAATCAAGGCAATCAAGTAAAGAGAAAATAGAGACAAGATTGTATTAACTTGAGAGACATGATTACAAAACTTGATCTCTTATGAAAGCTAGAAATCAAAGCTAAATAGAAAAGACAACTTTTGGTTTTCTATCCCGACTCGCTTCCCCACGAACCGGTGGCCCTAGCCTTGTCCTCCCCGGATTCGGCCTCAAGCCGCTCTAGCCAATCCCACCCCGGATGTGGCCTCAAGCACCCCTAGACCTAGCCTAGATCTAGTCGCCAACACGAGGCGAATTTCCCCCTAAGTCCTACCCAGACCTAGTCGCCAACACGAGGCGATTTCACTACCGTTTACAAGATGAAAAAGAAATAACAATAATTAAAAACTCCCTTATGATGAACTTCTGAAGTGGTGACGAAGATCCGCTGGAGAATCAGCGTTTGTCGAAGCGGACTTCGCTCGGGTTCGGCTTGATGGAATCCTCCTTCAGAAATCGACAGAGCTTCGCTGGGTCTTCAAGATTCGGCCAAGATGGGCCTCTGGAACTCGAGCAATCTCTCTCTCTGAGGTGTATACAATTGGTGTCTAGAACACGAGGAGATGGGGACCTTTTATAGCCCAAGCGCTACCGCCGACGCTAGCCCGGATTAAGAAACAATTTGTGCGCCCGAATCTCCAATCCGTGGCAACCCGTTGTTCTATTCCTTCTGTGCGCTCCGCTACCGCCGGCGTTATCCGCTATCGCCAACGCTATCCCTGGTTAGGAAACTCTTTGCGCGACAAGATCTTCAATCCGAGGCAACAATTTCACCATGCCTTCTGTGCATCGAGCTAGCGCCGACGCTATCCACTATCGCCTGCGCTAGTGATCAATTTGGAGTTGATGACTCAATTTCGGGGGCAACCACCATATGTAAACCTTGAGTCATTTGGACCTAATTAACCTGCACACTTGAACACACAAGATCAAATACATAGGATTTGTTATTCTCAAACCTAGGAGATGCGGAAGACCGTGTTCCAACAAACTCCCCCTTTTGATAATAACAAATCCATTAATGATAAATCAGAGCATTAAAAGATAAGCATGTTGAAATCCTATTTGTGTGAGTGTGAGAATGATGACTTAGGATAAATATAAATGATTAGTATTTTTAGAGTTGCTCCCCCTAAATACGTGCTCCCCCTATGTGAATGCTCCCCTAATATGTTGACTATCACTATACTTATTCATGTGAATTTTAGTTTGATACCGGAGTTTATTTATCATGTTAGTTCTCCCCCTTTTGTTATTAGCAAAAGTGGGTTAGAAGGCACCACATTAGCGATAATAAGATAGCAGCATGATCGAGCTTTGAAGGTTAAAAGGTGAATGATAGGGAGTTTATAGCTTTAATTGATCCCCTTTAGAGAAATATCAGAGTGTGAGTATAAATAATCTGTTAATAGTAACTAATAGACGGTTTACCATGCAAGGAAAATATTTGATAAAACAACTAAAGGATTGGTAAAAAGAAACCAGACTTTTTAAGTAAGCATGCAAGGTAAAGCCATAATATGAGAGTGATGCGGAAGACTTGTAGAAATACAAAAACATCATAAGCAAGATGATCCAAAAAAGATATGAGTTATATTGCAAAACGGATGTTGTTGTGAATCATTTTTAATTAATAATAAGAGTAACCAAGCATGAAATAATGTTATTCAAGAGAAAGTACTACAATGTTATTCCAATTTATAATTTCAAAACATACCAAACATTATAGAAAACATGCTAGGTTATCTAGTACATTTCATAACAAAAAAATTGTATAGAATAGCATTAGGGCCCAATACTTATGAGAAGAAGTGTTATGGAAGATAATGATGTGCACATAAGTGTATTTTTGAGTAGAGTATACAGGTGTTTTAATCAAAAATACAAGTACTATGTAAAGTAGAGAGCACAAGAAAACACAAATATGTTTACTTCCACACAATTTAATGCACAAAAAAAATGTACAACTACCAAGGTGCTTTGCACACACAATGCTCATTAAGACTTATCAGGGTGCAACGTAGTGCTTGGGGGATCACAGATTTTATTTTGACTGTTTTGAGACTTGTGATCCGGTGTACTTAAGAATAAGTGGTTTGTCTTATTTTGAAAAGTATGGTTTGCACAAGACACTTTATTATTCTTTCCAAGGTGCTCAACCTCACAATGCTCATTAAGACTTATCAGGAGGTTCAAGTAGTGCTTGGTGGAGTTATCTTTGTTATTTATTTTATGATTTTGTTTTGTACAAAGTTCTCCGAATACACTTGTTTTGCAAACCAATAGAATTTAAAAAAAATATAACCACTCTTCTTAACTTTTTCATAGTGCAAAAGAAGGGAGTGTAGGTAAGATACTTGTGCAATTTTAATTCATTGTACAATTACAAAACATACACAAGCATTTTTAAGTGAAACCATATGTAGACAATGCCAAAAAGTGAGTGAATTCATATCATTATCTAACATAAACCATTTACTCATACTTAGAGGCATGCTAAGCTTGATTCTACACAACCTTTGATATAATTGATGCACATAGAAATAGATAAATCAAAGCATGGTAAAGACAATGTTCAAAGAATTTTGAAACATAAATTGCAACATTATAGAAATTCGAAATAATAGCGTAACTCATGCTTGATTATCATTAAAAAAAATTTGGGTTTTGCAAGTTTTATGTTTTTGTGTTTTGAGTTTTGTACCATAACTTTAAATAAAAGTAAAACATATTTTGTTTTTTTTTTGTAATTTTATATTTGATTTTGGTAAATGACAAAAGTTAAACGAAAAACATATTTTTGGAATTTTGTCTTTTGTAGTTTTGTTTGATTTTTCTAAAATAGAAGAAAAACAGATGTGCAAAACTAAATAGTACAAATAGATTTACATATTTTTAAGATTTTTTTGAAAATTTAAAATCACAGAAATTTGAAACTTGACGCTAGCGCCGGCGCTAGCGCTAGCGCGGGAAACAGTAAGTGATTTTTTAGGGTTTTGAAAATTTTGATGTTTGATCTTGATTAGGCGTCCCATTAGTAGTTTCATGCTGAATTTGCAGAATTTTTGAAAAAGTTTTTGATGGTGAAAAATGAAGAAAATTATATTTGTAAACATGTTTTAACAAGAAAGATCTAGAACACCTAATTCAAGTCGTAGTAAACGAAATCGTGCATCGGGAAGAGGTTTAGTAAATATGTCAGCGAGTTGTGAGTCCGTCCCAATGAAGCTTACTTTTACATTCTCTTTCTTAATGTGATCCCTAATGAAATGATGACGAACATCTATGTGTTTGGATCTAGCATGATGTACTGGATTATATGTGAGGTCTATTGCACTTTTGTTGTCACATTTAAGATCTATGTGTTTGAGGTGAAAACCAAAGTCCTCTAATGTTTGACTCATCCATAATGCTTGTGCACAACAACTACCAAGTGCGATATATTCGGCCTCCGTGGTGGAGAGTGCAACCGAAGATTGTTTTCTACTAGACCAAGCAACTAAAGAGGGTCCTAAAAAATGACAAGTACCGCTGGTGCTTTTTCTATCTAGTGAACACCCTGCGTAGTCTGAATCTGAATAGCCATGGAGTGTGAAAGAATCATTGTGTGGGTACCATAATCCTAACTTAGATGACCCTATTAGATAACGAAAGATACGTTTTACCGCTTTTAAATGAGATTCTTTTGGATCGGCTTGAAAGCGAGCACATAAACAAACGGCAAACATTATTTCTGGTCTAGATGCGCTTAAATAAAGAAGAGAGCCTATCATTCCTCTATATAGTGTTTGATCGATAGAAATACCAGATTCATCTTTTCCTAATTTTAAAGAAGCACTCATAGGAGTTGAAGCTTGTTTAAGGTTTTCAAAGCCAAAACGTTTAAGCATATCTTGAACATATTTTGATTGGCAAATAAAAATACCATCATTTCGTTGTGAGATTTGAAAGCCAAGAAAAAATGATAGTTCTCCTACAAGACTCATTTCAAATTCATTTTTCATTATTTCAACTACTTCATTACACAACTCTTCATTAGTGGCTCCAAAAATTATGTCATCAACATATATTTGTAAAATGATTAATTCATTGTTTTTATGCTTAATGAAGAGTGTGTTGTCTGCACTTCCCATAACATAACCGTGCTCTAACAAAAACGATGTAAGACGATCATACCATGCACGGGGCGCTTGTTTTAAACCATAAAGTGCTTTTTCTAATTTGTAAACATGTTTTGGATATTTTTCATTTATGAAACCGGGGGGTTGCTCTACATAGACTTCTTCCTTAATATACCCATTTAAAAAAGCACTTTTAACATCCATTTGAAATAATTTTATTCGTTTAAAACTCGCAAAGGCCAAAAATATTCGTATAGATTCTAAGCGAGCAACGGGTGCAAAAGTTTCTTCAAAATCTACCCCCTCGATTTGTGAATAACCTTGAGCAACTAAGCGTGCTTTATTTCTTACAATCCTAGATTCACCATCTAATTTATTTTTAAAGATCCATTTTACTCCTATAATTGGATGATCAGATGGTCTTTCAACTAAATTCCAAACTTTATTTCTTTCAAATTGTCCTAACTCTTCATTCATAGCCAGAAACCAAAATTCGTCATTTAAAGCGGTGGAAACATTTTTAGGTTCGATTTCAGAAATAAAGCAAATATTAGAAAACATTTCATGAAGAGAGGAACGAGTTCTCACCCCGGTGGAAGGTTCCCCAATGATGAGTTCTTTTGGATGATTTTTGGAGAAGTTTAACACGCTTGGAGGTACGAGTGTATCTTCATTAGACTTTTCTTCTTCTTCTTTGGACGGCTCTTCTTCGTCGTGCTCCAAGGATGGCAAGGGTTCATCATCGGTACCTATAGAGAGCTTCTCTGCACATGGAACAAACTCATCAAATCTAACATTAATTGATTCTTCAACCTTACTTGATTTTTTATTAAATATTCTATATGCTTTACTAGTTGAAGAATAACCAAGAAATATTCCTTCATCGCATTTTTCATCAAATTTTCCTAAAGAGTCTTTTGTGTTAAGAATGAAACAATTACATCCGAATACTTTAAAATACGATACGTTAGGTTTCTTTTGAAAATAGAGTTCATATGGTGTGAGATTTAAGGATGGGCGAAGCATAACTCTATTCATTACATAACAAGCAGTGCTTACGGCTTCTGCCCAAAAATACTTGGGAAATTTGTATTCAGATAACATGGTGCGTGCAAGTTCTTGAATTGTCCTATTTTTCCGTTCCACAACACCGTTTTGTTGAGGTGTGCGTGGAGCGGAGAACTCATGTTTAATACCTAGCATATCACAAAAACATTTAAAATTTTCATTTTCAAATTCACCTCCATGATCTGAGCGAATGCATTTTATTTTTAAATCTAATTCATTTTGAATACGAGTACATAATTTTGAAAATTCGCAAAACGCATCAGATTTGGAGGAGAGAAATAAAGTCCAACAGTATCTAGAATAGTCATCTATAAGAACATAAGTGTATAATCTACCACCAAGACTTGCAGTGTTAACGGGACCAAAGAGATCCATATGAATTAATTGTAATGGTTTTGATGTAGAAATTTCGTTTTTGCTTTTAAATGATGACTTTGTAAATTTGCCTTTTTGGCATGGAGAGCATAATGAAGATAAATTTCCATTTAGTTTAGGCAATCCTCTAATCAATTCTCTTTTTGCTAGTTTTAAGATGAGCTTTGAACTAGCGTGGCCTAAACGTCTGTGCCATAATTCCAATTCATCATTTTTGGTTATAAAACATTTTATAGAAGATTTAGAAAGATCATGAAATGAAACTATATAAACATTATGAATTCTAGGTGCAGTTAATAATACATCTTTTGTTTTAGGATTAACAATTTTGCAAAGGTTAGTAGATGATTCAAATAGTACGTCTAAACCTTTATCACACAGTTGGCTTATAGATATTAGGTTATGTTTTAATCCTTTCACATAGAGTACATTTGATATAAGAAAAGATGTGTTACCTACTGTACCAATACCCATGATCCTTCCTTTACCGTTATCTCCAAATGTCACGATCCCTCCTTTCTTTATTTCTAGGCTAAGGAATTTTGCTTTATTGCCCGTCATGTGCTTGGAGCAGCCTGAGTCCAAGTACCACACGTCTTCTGTTTCCTTAGCCTTCCTGCATATCTAGAAAGAAGATGAGAGTAAAGACCCGGATACCCAAGAGGTACCACCCATAGAGTAAGTGGTTTTCTTAGGTACCCAGATTTGTTTTACAGTTCGTTGTGCTATATTCCTACAAGAGTCAGACGTGTGTCCAAATTTTAGACAATTTGCACACGAAATGAAGGGGGTTGAGACCCTTTTCGGAGTTTCTATGTTGCTCCTGCAGGATGAAGTTCGAGTGTTAGAAAAAATAGAAGATTTTTTAACATAAGAGCTACCGCCGGCGTTAGTAGCTATCGCCGGGCGGTAGTGATCATTTTTATATCCAAGTCCGAATTTTTTAGACCCAAAGCATTGATTACCCAGAAGCATATCCAGGGATTTTTGTCCAATCCCGAATTTGTTTATGGCTAGATTGAGGTTATGATTTTGTTCTTTAAGAGATGTGTTTTCTTTCACAATCATAACACATTTATTTTCAAATCCCTTTTTGTTCTTTTCTATTTCTAACATAGAAATTTTCAATTTCCTCTCTAAGTCCCCCTTTTCTTTTGCAATGATTTTGTTTTGTGAGAGGGCATTAGAGAGAGAAATTTCAAGTTCTTTTGTCTTAAATAGAGAGTGCTCACATTCTTGACATGAAACCTTTCGTTTTTCAAGAGAGACTAAATTTTTTGTGAGCCTACGATTTTCTTTCATAATAGATTCATTTTCATGATTTAATAAAACAAATTTATCATAAAGTTCTTCAAAGGTAGGAGGATATACCTCAGTGTCGCTAAGAACACTGGGGTCGTCGTCGTCGCTTTTGGCCATCAAGCACAAGTTTGCTTCCTCCTCACTACTTGACGACGGCGAGGCAGCGCTTTTCTCGTTCGTTTTGATCGGGAGAGAAATTAGGGTTTGAGAACGATTTGAAAACTTATATTTAATAACTCAAGAGCGATCCTATATATAGAGGGAAGCAATTAAGGGATAAACCGGCCTTAAATGCACTCAATATAGCCGTTAGGATCGGGAGAGAGCGTTTACGAAACGACAAGAACAGAGAAAACAAATTAGATAATATTTCGAACAGAATTCTCGAGACATAAGGGTTTTCTCGAGATATGAGGGATCTCCCGAAATATGAAGCAAAGAGAGCAGGAAGGAGATGTCTCGAGAACTTGATGATCTCTCGAGACATTACAAGGATTTCGGACATAAGGTCTTTCGAGACATGCTTGATCTCTCGAGACATCAAGAACCCATATCTCGAGATCCAAAGAACTTGCCTCTCGAGACATGTCAGAACTCTCGAGACATACTTGATCTCTCGAGACATGTCCTTAGGAAAATTGTTTTCAACAATTTTCTTTTCTTCTCTTGAACACTTGCTGCAACCGCACTCCAAAGTCTTCAATAGTCTTGAAAATGAAGTGTACCCCAATAGAGAGATCACACATGAGTCATCACCATGTTTCATATAATGAAGAATTACATTGTATGAAACTGTGTTTGCAGACCCATTGTGACCTGACATTGAGTTACACTTAGCAATGATAATCTGCAAGACAATACTGGAAAAGCATATCAAATACAAATGCAATTCAATCTTAGTTTAAGGGTGACTTCTCACAAATCAAGGTAATTGTGATTACAATTTCCAACAATTATGTTGCCCTCTCTACCACCGAGGCCGAATATGTCGCACTAGGAAGTTGTTGTGCACAAGCTCTTTGGACGAATCAAACACTAGAAGACTTTGGGTTGCATCTAAATAATATTGAATTAAAATGTGACAACAAAAGTGCAATAGATCTAACAAACAATCTTGTTCATCATTCACGATCCAAACACATAGATGTGCATCATCATTTCATTAGGGATCATATTAAGAAAGAACATGTGAGAGTTAGCTTCATAGGCATATAATCCCAACTTGCAGACATATTCACAAAACCTCTCCCCGATGCTCATTTCAACATGCTTAGACTAGAATTGGGAGTCCTAGATATATCAAATTGAGTCTATAAATTTATTATGGGTAGCAACCAATAACACCTAAATATCTTGAGAAAGGGAGGTTTGGGATGTCACCCCATCATATCTCCTAGTACCGGTGCAAATCCTTCACAAGGTAGACCTCGGGAAGTCCAAGATCCACTTTAAATTGCTAAGTCCAACTAAAGTCTCACAAAGATCATAAGTAATTATAGACTCATGCATTCTCCCGCAATAACAAAAAGAAAATTATCATATATCTTAAAACATGAATCTATCTGCATCAGCATCATCAAAATTGAACTAAAAAGCACTAACATTTTGCGTTGCCTATCAATAACGCCCCACGTTAGCATTTATCTCTGAACTTAACAACTCTTTCTGCCTATTCATTTATATACTTATATATATCCGTGTTTATATTTTAATTACTTTTTCATTGCCAGAAAAATAAAAAGTAATATAAAATATAAAAACCATTTTAAAACTACCAAAAATATGCGTAAATAGCCTTCTAATCATCTCCAAATTCTCTGAAATTTCTACATACATTCTCTTCCAAAGAATTCTTTTTTCAAAAACCTTAAAAAGCAGTGTCCTGTTTGGGCGTTGAGTAGTTAACGCCAGACATTAGCTATTTTGACAAAATTGAAATTCTATTTATTATTACCCATTTCAAGTATTTTTCTAATGCATTTTCTCAGTTTCTTTTCTCTGCTTTGAAATTATTCTGTTATTAATTTGTTAGTTTTTATTCCAAAATACAAAAAAAAAATTCAAACCTCCAAAATAGTCAAAAATATGCTTTTGTTATTTGTTTTCTTTTAAATACTTACAAAATTATGGTTTGACTATAAGACTTCACAAGAGCAAACATCATAGTTATTTGTTTCAAATGGTCGAATTTGATTTTGGCATACACACAATGATTGCCTTCAATGTCTAATTTTAATTTCAAATTTCCTAAACATTGTTCTATCTTGTCATGCCTTGATCTTAATCTGATTATGTGCAATGAAATTGTCTATAGAAATTGTGTATGATTGTCTAGCATGCCTCTAAGTATGAGTAATGTTTTATGCTAATCAATGATTCATTCATTTACTATTTTGGTAATCTACATGTGCTCATAATCTTAGTCTTGCATGATTGTGCAGTGTAATAGTTTTAACATATTAAGTTGTATGTCTAACTTACCTACACCATCTTTCAAACATTAAATTTCTTGCACATATAGAAGTGTTATTTCAATATTATTATTGTTTGTAAAAACTAGTGAATTCGAAGACTTTTTGGACCAAAATTACAAAAATATGAAATAAAATGCCAAAGATAACTCCACCAAGCACTACTCACCCTCCTGATAAGTCTTAATGAGCATTGTGAGGTTGAGCACCTTGAAAAGTATTGTAAAGTGTCTTGTGCAAACACATTTGTTGTCATCAGTTATATTTGTACACTAGATCACGAAACATAAAAAATGTGAAGAGTCTAGACATATTGTTGGAATGATCAAACTATAACAAAAATACTATTCTTAATTATTAGACATTGATAAGTATTAATGAGCATTGTGTGGGTGAAGCACCTTGGTATTTGTATTCATGAAATGTGCTTTGAAATTTTATTCTAAAATTGGTGTGTGAAAGTAATTATAAGATTATAATCTTAATATTGTTGTTACTATTTCATTACATATGTCATGTGTTTTGATTATTTCACTTGTATACTTTTATCAAAACACCTTATGCACAAATCATTGTTTTTCATAACGCTTCTACTCATGAGAATTGGATCCTAATGCAAAATTACATAATTCTGTAAACACTTAAGTAAAAGCACTAGATTGCAATGCATGATTTTTATAATGTTTTCTTTACTTGAAATACGAATTCATTACATTTTAGTCCTTATCTTTTTAAATATGTTAAATCATACTTGCCTATTTGTTATGAAAATTTCCAAAGTTAATGCTCAAATGTGAAGAGTCTAGACATATTGTTTGAATGATCAAACTATAACAAAAATACTACTCTTGATTATTTTGTTTTTGTTTTTCGCATTTCTATTTTGATCATGAATTTCTTTTACCATGCCCTATCATGATAATTTTTAAATATCTTTTCTTCACTTATGCTTGTCAAACTATATTGCATTTCTTTCAGCAAGTATTTTTATCAAAATTCTTTGAACAACAAGTGGTAGAATTACTTTGGTCAAAAACTTGGAATGTTGTTCTTTCACGCTTATCATATCCATTCTCCGTTGTGCTACTCTCTCCCTTAACTCGATCACGAATTACTTTATGTCTAAATAAATCTCTTAATCCTCTCTTAGTTATGTCGCAACTTTTGTCATTTCGCTTCTACTTTTGTTTCACTCCACCCACTTTTGCTAATAACAAAAGGAGGAGAATAAAATGATAAATCATAATGATTAAAGGAGTAGGATTCACTAGATTAAGGGGGAGCATACATCTAGTCTATGAGAGCATACACTAAGGGGGAGCACTTAAGTAGGGGGAGCACAGTTTAACAATCTATAATTTTGATTAATGTCTCTATATTGCTTAGTGTCATATATCCTTCTAAAAACACATCTCTATTATATATGAATCTGATTTATCTCTATTGGATTTGTTATTATCAAAAGGTGGAGATTGTTGGAACATGGTTTTCCGCATCCCTTTGATTTGAGAATAACAAATCCTGCTTATATTTGATCGTGGTTGCCACTATATTTTTAGCATGCAGGCTTGAACAAATGTGCCACTAGGATGCTACATTATTGGTCTGGACCTGCCCACAAGCTGAAAGTGGAATGATGTCTAACGCCAAGCGTTAGGACTTAACACCGACGTTGACTCCCGTTCTCACCAAGACAAATGTGGAAAGGAGGCAATCTACCGTGATTGAAGGAGCACTTTAGGAATAATCTGACCTAACGCCAGCGTTAGGCTCAACACCAGCATTAGGGTTGCCTAAAATGAATGTTTCCTAAAATGCAGTATCTCCTTCCTATTTTGAAGATCTGATCCATCAAAGCATTTATATACTAGGTCAACGCCAGGCGTTAGCCTTAACACCGACATTAGCTTCCAGTCCTATAAATAGGTGGATTTCGTCTTCTTCAACAACTGATCATATAGAGCCCTATTCCAGCACTTCTGAAATTCTGCAAGGGCCGTATTTTTCCCGACCACCATCTCCCACACAAATTCAAGAGAAGAATTCAAAGAGGATCGGATCAACGCTTACACAACGCGAAGAACGCATGCTTCAACTTCGACGATATTCAGCGAGCCTTGGCCATCCCCAGAATTCTTCTTAGAGAGTTTTTATTTGTGTTTTTTGTATTTTTGTTTGTAACTCTTTTATTATAATCGTGGAGTAATTTTGCCTCATGTTGGCGACTAGGTCTGGGTAGAACTTAGGGAGGAATTCACCTCGTATTGGCGAATAGGTCTAGGGAGTAGATCTAGGGGTGCTCGAGGCCTTTCTGGGGATAGAAAGGCTAGAGCGGCTTGAGGCCGTATCTGGGGAGAGATCAGCTAAAGCAAACCGATTCTTAGTGAGAAGAGTCAGTATAGAAAACAAAAAGAGTATTTCATATTTCTCCTTGGATATCTAGCGTCATAAAAATCAGATTTTGTAACCAAATTTTATTAATGATAATCATGTCTTTTTTCTATTTAATAAAATTGTTTTACTACTCTTTGTTTTTGATTCACTCTTATTCAAATAAAATATCAAAAGTTTTTTATAAAAACTTAAAGTTTTCTAAAACCCTTATTCACCCCCTCTCTAAGGGCGCCTCAAGATCCAACATTGAGCACCTCCCTTCGGAGATCTGCCAGCATCCCTGCAGGCACTGGCGGACCAAGTGGTGATGAACCGCCGAAACTGGCCTCTCGCTCACCCTCTCCAGCCATGTTACCTCCTTGGGAATTTCTTGCAACAGCTGCGTTCCACGCTCACCGCACCAAAAATGTTAGAACCGAGAATCGGCCCAACGAGGAGTTCTGTAACATCCCCAATCCTTCTAGACCCCTAAATGTTGTTAGGGCATGGGTGGTGTGCAGAGTGGCCTCTAGGGCCCTTGGGCCAAGTGGAGTGTGCTAAATGCACATCAAGGACACAAAATCAACATAGCCCAACACCACTCCCTTAGGCCAATTGACCCTCAATTCACCAAATTGACCTCCCCCATACCATCCTAACCACTAAGGGAGACCATTGCCTTGAGAATTGCACTTGGGTGGGACCCAATTGCATGAAATTGACCAAAGTCAACATTAGGTCAACATTAACCAAACCAAGTCAATTAGGGTTCAATTGACCCTCAAATGTTCAAATTGACCTTACCACCACACTCTAAACACCTTAAGGAACCCAATGGACCAAAAAGCCCCATCATGGTGGGACCAATTGACCCCAATTGACCAAAGTCAAACTTTACCCAATTTTGGTCAAATCTACACCCTTTGATTAAATTGAATCAATTGGAGCCCCACCATGGACCAACCTATGTTGTGTGAGGTTAAGGGACCCATGAACCCCAAGTGGGGTCAACCCACTCACCATGGTTGACCAAAGTCAACCATGGTCAACTTAGCCCTTTAAAGGTGAATTTCAAGCCTAAATTGAAATGAACCTTAGCACCATCCTCAAACCATTAATCATGGACCTTAGGCCTTGCATTCAGCCCTTAGACTGAACCCTAAACTAGGGTAGGATTGATCAATGGAGGGGGGGGGGACCAAAAGCTTGATCTAAAAGCAAAAGCAAAAGCAAAAAGGAAAAAGCTATCATCCCCACCTCCACACTCAATCTCCAATCAACCTAGGGCCCTTCCCTGATTGCTGGGGGTCTGCCCTGTTGGATCGGTAGGCGTCCTTAGAGGGGGGGTGGGGGGGGGGGTGAATAAGGGTTTTAAGGATCTCCTTTTCTTGCATTTAATTAATTCCCTCTATTTGATATTCTGCCTCAAATATTCAGTCATCTTCAAACAGAAATTAGGGCCTCTTAAGGGCTGAACTAGAGAAAGTGCCTAACATGAAATTTGTAGTCATTGGTCTTATCTTTCATTTGGTTTTAAGTTTAGGTCATTTGGTGACCTACAGCTCCCTAGGGAGCTGTTTTACTAGGACTGGTCCTACACTAGGTCAGTCCATTAGAAAAACTGCCTAGGTCAAACCCCTCCATCTTTGGAGCTGTGCTTTTAACCATGGGTTGGTATACCATAGGGGCACCTCCTGCCAAAATGGCAGCCCTTGGTGGACAATTTTACCTAGTGTTTTTATGGTAACTAGAATATTTAAATTAAGTTGATTTTTGGAGCATATGACGTCCAATTGACACCAAACTTTGGTGGATGGCTCTTCGGTATATATGTAGTGCCTGCCTAAAATTTCACTCCATTTGGAGTTGATTTGCTTTGGTAAATTTGAAACCCTAATGAGGACCTTTAAGGGTCAAAGTAGGGTTTGCATCAATTTGAGGAGTTGAGTGTGTTAGCCTCCTCCTATCTGTTGGATATGTTGGTATGGACATGAAAATGCTTGAGGCTCACCCTAATGGTCCATTTGGAGCCATTAGGGTGGTGTGACCTAAAACCCTAAGGGTGAACCCTTAAGGGTGCAAGGTGGGGTTTGAGAGGAACCTAGGATCAAATGTTCTTGCCATGGCTTAAGACTTTATGGATATGTTTGTGGGGGCATAAAATGTCTTAGGAAATTTAAATGGGAATTTTAGAGGCATTTAAGTATTTTCTACCTAATAAATGAAATAGCCACCCCTTTCCTTAATAAATTGAAATGCATGGTCTTAGGACCTTGTATGGTGTGGAAACTCCATCAGTGGCTGATTAGGGATGAAATTGTACTATAGTAATTTTGTTATAATTTATTGAGGTGTTATTCCTTGTGTAGAAAATTTTAAGTACTTGCTAGCTTAGGTGAATTTAATTTTGAAAAAATATCAAATCATGGGGAAAAAATGTGATATTTGGTTAACTGTCATTCAATGATATTATATACCCATGATAATTGTTTGGAAGCTATTGGAATTGTATTTCACATACTTCATGTAGAAATTGAGATTTACATCACTTGAGTATTTAATCTTTTTAAGATATCAAATCATAGAGCTTTGTCATGATACTTGCTTATCTGTGATTTTAGGTTAATCTATACCCATGATAATTGTTTGGAAGCTATTGGAATTGTATTTCATATACTTCATGTAGAAATTGAGATTTATAATACTTGAGTATTTAATCTTTTTAAAATATCAAATCATGGGGCAAAAATGTGATATTTGGTTAACTGTATTTAAATGATATTATATACCCATGATAATTGTTTGGAAGCTATTGGAATTGTATTTCACATACTTCATGTAGAAATTGAGATTTACATCACTTGAGTATTTAATCTTTTTAAGATATCAAATCATAGGGCTTTGTCATGATACTTGCTTATCTGTGATTTTAGGTTAACCTATACCCATGATAATTGTTTGGAAGCTATTGGAATTGTATTTCATATACTTCATGTAGCAATTGAGATTTACAACACTTGAGTATTTAATCTTTTTAAAATATCAAATCATGGGGCAAAAATGTGATATTCGGTTAACTGTCATTAAATGATATTATATACCCATGATAATTGTGTGGAAGCTATTGAAATTGAATTTCACATACTCCATGTAGGAATTGAGATTTACAACACTTGAGTATTTAATCTTTTTAAAATATCAAATCATGGGGCAAAAATGTGATATTTGGTTAACTGTCATTAAATGATATTATATACCCATGATAATTGTTTGGAAGCTATTGAAATTGTATTTCACATACTCCATGTAGGAATTGAGATTTACATCACTTGAGTATTTAATCTTTTTAAAATGTCAAATCACTTGTTAATGACACATTTTTTTGGCAGAGGACTCTAGGTCCCCATATGAACATTGGGTAATTTCTGTAGAATTTTCAAAAGTGAAATTACTATTTTTCCTAATTATAGTGGCATTTTGGTAATTATACAATTATGATGTTATGGTAGGCCAAATTACATCCTAGGGTCATGATACTTAGTGAACCACCTTTATTTGGGATATTACCTTACTGATAATTTTCATGTAACATGAGGAATCATTTTGAGGGTTGTTCATGTGTAATTTGGCTTAAGTCCTTAACTATCTTGAATTAAAATAAATACCAAATTAATATGGAAAATTATGGAAATTGGACAATACCTTATTAAGGTCAGTAGTAGCCTAGGATAATTATACCAGACCCTAGAGATGAGCTTTTAGAGGAATTCCCTTATGGGGGTTGAGGGATAGTTCAAATTGTTGGACTGCGTTTAGTAAAAACTGAATTTGGTGGACTGCGTTTAGTAAAAATAGAATTTTGAGTTTTTGACAATTTAGATCCCTAAGTAGTGGGTAGGTGTTATACCCAATCAGTAAATGAGATATAGCCCACCAGGATTCAAGGAGGGTCAATTCTAGGGATAGTTGTGAGGTTGTGCTGAGGTCATTGTAGAAGGAAAGGAGGTACGTCCAACCCAATTGAGTGGGCGGGGGGATGAGCTAAATCACTTTACTATATGAAATGATTAAGGGTGAACCAAGTGTTATCCATCAACTAAAATAATTATGTTGAAGAGGATTGTGGGGTTGAGCCCATTGATCTGTAGTACCGTTAGGGGCCACTTACGGAGTACACCGCGGGAAGTCCAAGATTCACTCTAAATATAACACGAACTAAATTGTAGGCAAGAGTAGCCTAAGTGGATATGCAGACTGGTATGGATCTCCTCCGGGAAGGAGATGGGTTGGATCAGCTTGGGTGTTAGTCCCTGAGCCGGGAGCTCGGGGGGACATGTTAACACTTGTTACCTATCCAAATAGTGGCAAGTCTTCGGTACTAGGCTAGTCGTGTCACGGACAGTAGTACGTTGACTCGGGTGAGGGTGTGGTTTAGAGGGCCAGTAAGTTTGAGTACCGCGGTCTGGAGGACAATCCCTAATAACCCACCCCGACCTTAAAGTCTGGTGGATTCCAGCAAGAGTACGCAGGAGCTCCGCTGTTGTGTTCTTAGCGTTGAGGCGTACATGAGGTCTAGGCTTGGTAGTGACTATACCCGCCTAGGATGTGGAGTGCCCGATCCACTACCACCGTGAACCACGACGGTCGGTACCCGAAAGGTTGGCTACCTTTCAAACAAATTGGGAACTATAAAGATCTGTGCGCATAGAGTCGTATGGGTGAGTCACATTGCATAAATTCATTAAAACATCATAACCATAGCATAACATAACATACACATATCATACCCCCATCAAATAAATTAGTATGGGCTCTTTTATATGATGGGTTTCCTGGACATCTTAACTTATATGTCGTATGGGCGTTCATATAAGTTAAGGTACGAATCTGTGATGGTAGTTTAGATTTACTTACTGCACTGCTTTTCTTTCCATTTACTGCTTACTTCATTGCTCTACATTACTGCCTTATACCTGCACTATACTGTTAGCTAAATTTTACTGCTTTACTTATACCTGCTAGGGTAATGCCATGCCACCACCTTCTTGTTTACCCCTTGTTTGTCCTCCGCTTCTTCCTCCCGCTCGGTGCCTAGGAGTCGTGGGGGAGGCGAGGACAAAACGGCTTAGTCTTTATGACTAACGGTCGGTGTGACCGCAGGAGTCCGAGGAGATGGAATTGTTCCGCGCGCAGCAGGACGAGATGGCAGGACCTGAGCAGCAGATGCAACGCACTACCACGACGCCACAGGTTGATGATTAGATAGCTAGTCTTCCGCACTTTTGAGAGTTTTGATGTAGTCTTCTGCATGTTGTAGTGAGAGAGAGATAGTACATTATTTTGGTTATGTATCGGGCATAAGCCCCTTTTTGCTTGTACTTCTCTTTTGGACTGCTGTTTTCATTATATATATATATGATGTTGTGACACTATGGGCATGCCTTTTCTTCTGTTCTTACTTCTTTGGCATATTTTACTTATGATCGTATAGCCGGCAGGGTTGGTGCTAAGCGGTGTTGGTCAACCCGAGTGTTGGCGACACCGCGAGGCAGCGATTCTGGGCGAAGATCCACCTCAACCGTGCGATGCGGGAGAGGTTCGAGTTTTCAAGTACCCGATCGGGTTTTGGAAAAAGAGATCTTACAAATGGTATCACTGAACGAACGATCATAAGAGAACAATCCACAACATACTGGGTCACCCCGCTCGAGTGTAGTTTGAGGACAAACTATGCAGCGGAAGCTGTGGTGTGCCCATGTATGAAATCACATAAAACAGTCCATTAAGCAGCAAGTTAGGTCAAATTTTGGCTTACTTAGATAATTTGGTGACGCACCCTAGTCTAAAGAACGACCTCGGGTCTAGATTTGGGTTGAGAGTTAAAATTACCCAACGTAGCTAAGGGAAGAAGTTAGTATAAGTCTTGACGTTGAGACTTTCACGCTAAAGGTTACGCTTTACTATCAAGTGGTAGGACCATCTCGAGGAGATCGGGTGTCTGTAGTCTTCTTTAGGGTAATAGAAGACCCATAAGCATAACCCCTTACCATAACTTGATACTTCCCATTACAGTACGTTGAGACAACCACCATAAAATACCAGAGGTCGAATTGGAATTTGAATATTTTGTTTGGAAAAGGCCCCTTTCCTAGTTAATCATATAGGGAACTCGGAAAAGATAACATAACTTATAACATTGGGAGCCTAAGTCTTATCATAACAATATGTCTCAGGGTGGAACACCAAGTCAGAGATTTTATGCCCTAAGGTTTATGTATGTATGTAAGATGATTATACCGTAGAAGTATTGAATAGACTTAGCCCAAATCGGTAGGGGCTTATCCTTTTGTTTATTGGGCCAATAAAATACCGACTTGGATTACCCATTAGACTTTGTTTAGAAAAGGTTTTGACATTTTCGTAGTAATCTCGAGTTTTGGAGTATTCAATGAAACTCAGGTGATGACGAGATCTTATTCATACACTTTTGCTTTGTGGACCAACCCTCCTTAGAAGTTTGAGACCCTTGGAGAAATTCTTCACCTTAAATAGCAGAGAGTGTTTATACCAAGTTGTGATCGCTTTAGTTATGTGAGCAAGTCAAGTGAATGGTACACTTCAAGAGTGAGCGTGCACTCATCTTATTGCTCCAAGGATGATTCTAAGGCGACAAAGTGATCAACTCGTTAATTATTTGGTTATACGTAAAGGGTTGTCCAGTGTATAAGCATAAGACTCTCGGAATCAAGAAAGTCAGATCAAGAATTTAGGGAATTTCACTATTTTCCGGATCCAAGCAATGTGGTCTTGTCTTCTATAAGGACATTTGGTCATCAAACTCTTACCAATCACAAGGGAAGAACGTCGTAAATGACAAATTGAGTGCATGACCAAGTAAAATGTAGAGTGGATAGAAGTAAGACGGGGCTCTAAATCCACATGACCATAAGAAATAATGAGTTTATCGTAACAAACTTGCAAGTGTATTATTTTAGATACACCTTCTTAACCTCGAGACATCGATTTGTAGAGTTATCCAAATAATTAATATCATTGGCGTCCGAACAAATGTCTCGTTTTAGTCAAGTATTGAAAACAAGAAAGAATGCCAGGTTTATTAGCTTGGGATAAAAGTGTCACATTATGGAATTTTGAAATTTGGAGTCAAGTCTTCGCAAGTAAGGATTACAACTAGAGTTTCTTGCACTCCAGGGCTTTCAAGGGTAATTTTCGGATAGTATTTTTAATTAAAATTCAAGCCCTCTCCTTGGTGAAAATTTAGTTAAGATCATTTTACTCTTAGAGTTGGTTTTTGCACCACCGGAGAGCTTGGGTAGGTGACTCTTTGGATCTTGTAATACGATGGTTTAATCTATTTAGGGCTAAGATGGAGAATCTTACTGTGTTCGGATCTTGGGAAAAATGACAACGACCGTCATGTGCTGAAATATTGAGGAATGGGGAGTTAAAACGATTGATTAATGGTCGTTGCTATCAACTCCCACTTAAGATTGTTAACTTTACTTGATGATACGTAGCGACGTAATTTTTGGATGACATAACTATGAGAAGGGTCATTATGATGAAACCTTTAATTCACAATTTGTAGCTTAAGTGAGAGGAGACCTCCTGTCTTTGAATTTTTTTAACCCACTCTTTAGTGGAAATCTAAGGTGAAATTTGATGAATGATACATTGAAGATATATAATCTACAAGAATCCTCCAATCTTAAGAACCAGAGCTTGCAATTTCTCCAAGAATTATAATCCCAGTTAGGGAGATTCAAGAATAAGGGAGACATGTGTGTTTTCCAGATATAGTTGATGAAACTTATCGTGGAGTAATGGGTTTTTATGAGACACCCTTCTTGTTGAAATCAAATTGTGCCAAAACATGTCATGATAAAAAGGGGTTTTACCCTCGTAAGTTAAATGGAAATGGAAAGTAGATGAGTGCCATCTCACGAGCATTTTTTTTAACTGCAGACGTATGTTCCTCAAGAAAAGCTTGGAAGATATCTACATTTATTTAACGTGTAGAAGCGTTAACCTCGTGTAACGTTCGTAGGACATGAGAGACTCTGGTCCAAGTGTAATCAGGGTTTTTGTTATTGCTTTGTAACTGATAAACCTGACCTTGTTTCCGCGGAATCGGAAATGGTTTATCAGCCGAGACCTCATATGTTAAGGGATAAGGTCTTTTGGTGTAGGTGGGGTTGAACTCCCACGTGTAAGAGAGTCGTATAGTGAAGAATCAGAATAGGCAATGACGGTTGGCTAAATGATCACGTCCTGGCTAATCGATTTATGAGCAGCATGTTAAGTAATCATGGTTCGTGATTATAACCTTATGAAGTTAAGTTGAACTCGAAGATTTCCGGTGCCATCTAGTGCGACAAGGCAGTATATGTTAACCCGGTAAGTTCTATGTATTTCAGGTAGATCCTCCTTCGGGAGTGTAGTGATTTGATAACGCCCGCGCCTGGTTAGCTTGTTTTGATTTCTCTGAATTGTCTATTTCATATTTATTACCGGGATAGAGCAAGTAGAACCCACATTTTGATTAATGGCACGATGATCTGAGCGGCGGGTTAAGACTTCATTTGAACCCCTAGTGGGAATATTGCCAACAACCTTAGCAAGTAATAGTAGAAGTGCAATGAGAAATTTTGGTAAAGAATGTTGCTCCGCTTGGAGTTCTCATATAGTAGAGGTCCGAGTTCTTCCGTGGAAGGAGATTCTGATGCCCGATTATTATAGTTCAATCATGGGCAAGAGGAGCACAGTTGGGTGCCCTTGGACTTTATGCAACAATGTTTCCCGGAACTCCTCACCTCAGGTGCAAAGTAATCGTCTTTGAAATCCTTTACTCTTATAAGTACTTGCAACCCGTAGACCCAAACCTAAATTTCGAGGACGAAATATTTCTTTTGTTTATTGGGATTTGTAACATCCCCAATCCTTCTAGACCCCTAAATGTTGTTAGGGCATGGGTGGTGTGCAGAGTGGCCTCTAGGGCCCTTGGGCCAAGTGGAGTGTGCTAAATGCACACCAAGGACACAAAATCAACATAGCCCAACACCACTCCCTTAGGCCAATTGAACCTCAATTCACCAAATTGACCTCCCCCATACCATCCTAACCACTAAGGGAGACCATTGCCTTGAGAATTGCACTTGTGTGGGACCCAATTGCATGAAATTGACCAAAGTCAACATTAGGTCAACATTAACCAAACCAAGTCAATTATGGTTCAATTGACCCTCAAATGTTCAAATTGACCTTACCACCACACTCTAAACACCTTAAGGAACCCAATGGACCAAAAAGCCCCATCATGGTGGGACCAATTGACCCCAATTGACCAAAGTTAAACTTTACCCAATTTTGGTCAAATCTACACCCTTTGATTAAATTGAATCAATTGGAGCCCCACCATGGACCAACCTATGTTGTGTGAGGTTAAGGAACCCATGAACCCCAAGTGGGGTCAACCCACTCACCATGGTTGACCAAAGTCAACCATGGTCAACTTAGCCCTTTAAAGGTGAATTTCAAGCCTAAATTGAAATGAACCTTAGCACCATCCTCAAACCATTAATCATGGACCTTAGGCCTTGCATTCAGCCCTTTGACAGAACCCTAAACTATGGTAGGATTGATCAATGGAGGGGGGGGGGACCAAAAGCTTGATCTAAAAGCAAAAGCAAAAGCAAAAAGGAAAAAGCTATCATCCCCACCTCCACACTCAATCTCCAATCAACCTAGGGCCCTTCCCTGATTGCTGGGGGTCTGCCCTTGACCCAGGTGGAAGCAGGGAGGCTGGCAGCTGCAGGAGGGTGGCAGCTATGGGAGAACCGAGGAGGCCCAAGCTCAAAACCAACCAAGGAGCTCTCCTCACGACAATCTACCCATTCCATTAGCTTCAGAGCTCTGAGAGCAGACGGAAACGATACCTGGAGCTGAGGTTTTGGTGGAGAATCGCGGCTATGAGCAGGATCGCCGGAGCAAGGCACTTCCATGGCCAGCCGCCGCCGGAGCCGCCGCCACGCGCCAGCAAGGGTCCGTTTCTCCTCCCCTCCCCTCATGCTAGCTTCCCATCTCTTAATGCTGAAGGATCGAGCTCAATTGAGCCCAGATCCATTTCCGAAATCCATGGATTTTGGCTCGATTCGTGACACCCAGAACCACCGGGAAATGCCTCCTCCGGCCGCCATGTCGCCGGGAGTCGTAGCCCCGACCACCACGAAGGTGGTGGAGGTGGTGGCCGGCCGTGGTGCCCACCGGGTGGCCGGGAAAGGAGGAAGGAAGATGGCTCAGGTCGGTTCGATCCCAGCCGTCGGCTGAAGGAAGAAGATGAAGGAAGGGGGTTGGATGTGCTTTAAGATCCGTGCTGATCTCCTTTTCTTGCATTTAATTAATTCCCTCTATTTGATATTCTGCCTCAAATATTCAGTCATATTCAAACAGAAATTAGGTCCTCTTAAGGGCTGAACTAGAAAAAGTGCCCAACATGAAAGTTGTAGACCTTGGTCTTATCTTTTATTTGGCCTTGAGTTTAGGTCATTTGGTGACCTACAGCTCCCTAGGGAGCTGTTTTACTAGGACTGGTCCTACACTAGGTCAGTCCATTAGAAAAATTGCCTAGATCAAACCCCTCCATCTTTGGAGCTGTGCTTTTAACCATGGGTTGGTATACCCTAGGGGCACCCCCTGCCAAAAGGGCAGCCCTTGGTGGACAATTTTACCTAGGGTTTTTATGGTAACTAGAATATTTAAATTAAGTTGATTTTTGGAGCATATGATGTCCAAATGACACCAAACTTTGGTGGATGGCTCTTTGGTATATGTGTAGTGCCTGCCTAAAATTTCACTCCATTTGGAGTTGATTTGCTTTGGTAAATTTGAAACCCTAATGAGGACCTTTAAGGGTCAAAGTAGGGTTTGCATCAATTTGAGGAGTTGAGTGTGTTAGCCTCCTCCTATCTGTTGTATATGTTGGTATGGACATGAAAATGCTTAAGGCTCACCCTAATGGTCCATTTGGAGCCATTAGGGTGGTGTGACCTAAAACCCTAAGGGTGAACCCTTAAGGGTGCAAGGTGGGGTTTGAGAGGAACCTAGGATCAAATGTTCTTGCCATGGCTTAAGACTTTATGGATATGTTTGTGGGGGCATAAAATGTCTTAGGAAATTTAAATGGGAATTTTAGAGGCATTTAAGTATTTTCTACCTAATAAATGAAATAGCCACCCCTTTCCTTAATAAATTGAAATGCATGGTCTTAGGACCTTGTATGGTGTGGAAACTCCATCAGTGGCTGATTAGGGATGAAATTGTACTATAGTAATTTTGTTATAATTTATTGAGGTGTTATTCCTTGTGTAGGAAATTTTAAGTACTTGCTAGCTTAGGTGAATTTAATTTTGAAAAAATATCAAATCATGGGGAAAAATGTGATATTTGGTTAACTGTCATTCAATGATATTATATACCCATGATAATTGTTTGGAAGCTATTGGAATTGTATTTCACATACTTCATGTAGAAATTGAGATTTACATCACTTGAGTATTTAATCTTTTTAAGATATCAAATCATAGGGCTTTGTCATGATACTTGCTTATCTGTGATTTTAGGTTAACATATACCCATGATAATTGTTTGGAAGCTATTGAAATTGTATTTCATATACTTCATGTAGAAATTGAGATTTACAACACTTGAATATTTAATCTTTTTAAAATATCAAATCATGGGGCAAAAATGTGATGTTTGGTTAACTGTCATTAAATGATATTATATACCCATGGTATTTGTTTGGAAGCTATTGGAATTGAATTTCACATACTCCATGTAGGAATTGAGATTTACAACATTTGAGTATTTAATCTTTTTAAAATATCAAATCATGGGGCAAAAATGTGATATTTGGTTAACTGTCATTAAATGATATTATATACCCATGATAATTGTTTGGAAGCTATTGGAATTGTATTTCACATACTCCATGTAGGAATTGAGATTTACATCACTTGAGTATTTAATCTTTTTAAAATGTCAAATCACTTGTTAATGACACATTTTTTGGCAGAGGACTCTAGGTCCCCATATGAACATTGGGTAATTTCTGTAGAATTTTCAGAAGTGAAATTACTATTTTTCCTAATTATAGTGGCATTTTGGTAATTATACAATTATGATGTTATGGTAGGCCAAATGACATCCTAGGGTCATGATACTTAGTGAACCACCTTTATTTGGGATATTACCTTACTGATAATTTTCATGTAACATGAGGAATCATTTTGAGGGTTGTTCATGTGTAATTTGGCTTAAGTCCTTAACTATCTTGAATTAAAATAAATACCAAATTAATATGGAAAATTATGGAAATTGGACAATACCTTATTAAGGTCAGTAGTAGCGTAGGATAATTATACCAGACCCTGGAGATGAGCTTTTAGAGGAATTCCCTTATGGGGGTTGAGGGATAGTTCAAATTGGTGGACTACGTTTAGTAAAAACTGAATTTGGTGGACTGCATTTAGTAAAAACAGAATTTGGAGTTTTTGACAATTTAGATCCCTAAGTAGTGGGTAGGTGTTATACCCAATCAGTAAATGAGATATAGCCCACCAGGATTCAAGGAGGGTCAATTCTAGGGATAGTTGTGAGGTTGTACTGAGGTCATTGTAGAAGGAAAGGAGGTACGTCCAACCCAATTGAGTGGGCAGGGGGGGTGAGCTAAATCACTTTACTATATGAAATGATTAAGGGTGAACCAAGTGTTATCCATCAACTAAAATAATTATCTTGAAGAGGATTGTGGGGTTGAGCCCATTGATCTGTAGTACCGTTAGGGGCCCCTTACGGAGTACACCGCGGGAAGTCCAAGATTCACTCTAAATATAACACGAACTAAATTGTAGGCAAGAGTAGCCTAAGTGGATATGCAGACTGGTATGGATCTCCTCCGGGAAGGAGATGGGTTGGATCAGCTTGGGTGTTAGTCCCTGAGCCGGGAGCTCGGGGGGACATGTTAACACTTGTTACCTATCCAAATAGTGGCAAGTCTTCGGTACTAGGCTAGTCGTGTCACAGACAGTAGTACGTTGACTCGAGTGAGGGTGTGGTTTAGAGGGCCGGTAAGTTTGAGTACCGCGGTCTGGAGGACAATCCCTAATAACCCACCCCGACCTTAAAGTCTGGTGGATTCCAGCAAGAGTATGCAGGAGCTCCGCTGTTGTGTTCTTAGCGTTGAGGCGTACATGAGGTCTAGGCTTGGTAGTGACTATACCCGCCTAGGATGTGGAGTGCCCGATCCACTACCACCGTGAACCACGACGGTCGGTACCCGAAAGGTTGGCTACCTTTCAAACAAATTGGGAACTATAAAGATCTGTGCGCATAGAGTCGTGTGGGTGAGTCACATTGCATAAATTCATTAAAACATCATAACCATAGCATAACATAACATACACATATCATACCCCCATCATATAAATTAGTATGGGCTCTTTTATATGATGGGTTTCCTGGACATCTTAACTTATATATCGTATGGGCGTTCATATAAGTTAAGGTACGAATCTGTGATGGTAGTTTAGATTTACTTACTGCACTGCTTATCTTTCCATTTACTGCTTACTTCATTGCTCTACATTACTGCCTTATACCTGCACTATACTGTTAGCTAGATTTTACTGCTTTACTTATACCTGCTAGGGTAATGCCATGCCACCACCTTCTTTTTTACCCCTTGTTTGTCCTCCGCTTCTTCCTCCCGCTCGGTACCTAGGAGTCGTAGGGGAGGCGAGGGCAAAAGGCTTAGTCTTTATGACTAACGGTCGGTGTGACCGCAGGAGTCCGAGGAGATGGAATTGTTCCGCGCGCAGCAGGACGAGATGGCAGGACCTGAGCAGCAGATGCAACGCACTACCACGACGCCACAGGTTGATGATTAGATAGCTAGTCTTCCGCACTTTTGAGAGTTTTGATGTAGTCTTCCGCATGTTGTAGTGAGAGAGAGATAGTACATTATTTTGGTTATGTATCGGGCATAAGCCCCTTTTTGCTTGTACTTCTCTTTTGGACTGCTGTTTTCATTATATATATATATATATATATATATATGATAATGTGACACTGTGGGCATGCCTTTTCTTCTGTTCTTACTTCTTTGGCATATTTTACTTATGATCGTATAGCCGGCAGGGTTGGTGCTAAGCGGTGTTGGTCAACTCGAGTGTTGGCGACACCGCGAGGCAGCGATTCTGGGCGAAGATCCACCTCAACCGTGCGATGCGGGAGAGGTTTGAGTTTTCAAGTACCCGATCGGGTTTTGGAAAAAGAGATCTTACAAGTTCGGACCCTTGAAAGGGGGCAGCTAGCACTTACTGATCCCACAGAGGAACCTGACCGAAGACTTAGAGCTAACAAACTGACCATTGGCTATTGTGTAGAGGTCCCACCACACACACGGAAGATCTTTAGAGTGCTTCCCCTCCTAAGCCAAAACTAAAGTCGGGCACCTTGGAGAGCTGAAGGAGCTAACCAAAGGCATCCTAAGGAGAAGCAAAAGATCTAGAATGCTCTCCAAAGGTTCCTTTCATGGTCTATTTATAGCTTTTCTTTACTGGTCTGCTGATAATGCAAATCCGCCTTTTGGTTTTGCTATACGCACCACAAATTGGTCTGCTAACATCCAAACTCCGCTGTTCTGGAGTGCTATTGGCAGCCCACCAAGGGTATCAAGGTAAATTCACCTGTAGACCCTTGATGGGCGAGTGGCCCGTGAAGGCGCCACTCGCCTTTCTCCCTACGAGTTGAGCTCGCGAGATCTCCTCTTCCGAGTGGAGGCGAGCCCCCATTCGCCTCGCCAGACTGGTACTGCGAGACCTCACTTGACTCGCTCTGGCTAAATGCACCTAGAGCGATGCTAGGCTGTCTCGCCTCGCCATGCGCCACTCACGAGATCGAGTTTCTGATTCGCCTTGCTTCGCCTTGGCCGGATGCTTGCCGTGAGTCGGCGAGTACTCTTTGACCCGCATATAGTCGATTTCCCTTTTCATCCTCTTAGCAAATACTGGGTTGTACACATAGTACATTAGAACTGAACTAGGATGAGAGGTTACACGGTGTGCAAATAACACTTAGAGAAAACTAAAGTTGACTGCGCGGTCCGGCGGTCTGAGGATGGCGAGCTACTTCTTTTTCTTCAAGCGAACACGGCAGAATGACTGGAACTGTCCGCCTAGACCACATGAAACAAATTATGTCAGAGATTTTTTGAGATCGCAGGAATCTGGGCAAACATGATCTCCTCATATTTTCAAGTTTAAGAGAACTTTCAAAATGTTAGAGTTGCTCGCGGAGACTGCGACACACCTTTAATGCTCAAGAAATCTATAAAATGCAAATTAGTGGAGTTTTGTGAATCATTTATGTTGCGGGTCGCTCGATGCTCTTGGTAGATAGGTCTAATTGAACCATCTTAGCGCAAGAGCGAACCGAGCGCGCAAACAGTCAATGAATAAATCGATATGTAACACGAGGAATTTTTACGTGGAAAATCCAGAAAAGGTGAAAAACCACGCGGTCGGAGCTGTGCCATTCAAATTCCACTATCTGCTGGGGGATTACAATTAGAAACTAAGAACTCGAGTACGACAGGTCACTGCTTGTTACAGTGGTGGAAAGAGAGAGAACTATGAGGGTGACATGCCACCTCTCAGAAAGCTAAATGCTTCTTCTTCTGAGATCAAAAGTGAGATGACTGAGTCATCTTTCTGGACCCGAAGGATTCCCAATTGCTTAGGAAGATTGTCTTTGGAAGTGAAGGAACTATTCAAGCACTCGAAGGAGATGTTCGAAGCCTCGAAGGAGTTCTTCAAAGGCTGAAGAAGATCTTCAAGCGTCGAAGGAGAACTCAGAAGAAATTTTCAACAGAGCTCTCTCGGGCGTAGAAGGCAAGGTGTCTTGAAGTGAAGGCCCTGAGCTCCTTTTATAGCCTTGAGCAGGGGTAGCCTGGTAATTTTGCCACTGTAACCACCGTAACCACCCGACGGGCGAATCACGCTGGTCGATTTGGAGCACATGGATCACCATTTTCGTAAATAATCGTTTCACCCTTCGGCCAGTTCGGGCAAATTGGGCGGTTCGGGCAACTTCGTTGAAGGTGATGAGGGCGACGAATGAGATCTACAATCTGAGAAATTAAGAAAGGTTAACTGCGCGTGTGTCGGGAACGCAGAAGTGTTCTGAGCACGCAACAAACATGGGAGCGTTCTGAGCAAAAGGAGAACTAATGGAATAGACAGGCACCGCTAGAGAGCGGTCATAATGAACACGAGGATGCGCCCTCTGAAGGTCGCATCACTTGAGAAATGAGAAAACATGCCTCCCAAGGAGAAAATGGGCCCCAACAACGCCTGCCGAGGGGTGCGGTTTCGGCCGCATCCCCTGCAAGGCACGGGGGGACTTGGCCGCAACCCATCATGGGGGGTGCAGTTTTGTCGCACCCCAACATGGGGGTGTGGTTTTGCTGTACCACCCATGGGGGGGGGGGGGGGGAGGAGTGCGGTTTGGCCGCACCCCACCACGGGTGGTGCGACTTCACCCCTTAAGGGGGTGCAAGCTACTCCTATTGGTGGCCGAGGACGCTGTTCGTCAGGAGAAGTTGAAAAGAATAAAGGTTGAAAAGGACGCCTTGGTAGCGGGCAGTGCGATCAAATCTATGGCTAGCCAACCTGCTTTGGATAAATCAATTGCGGATCGGGTTGAGGCTACCGCACCCTTAAGATATGTAAGATTAACGCGAAATTTAGAAGGAGGCCGCTACCTGAAATCCCGCTCAAAGCATTCAAACCTTCCATACCCCATATGCGACCAGAGAGAGTTGTCATCCCTCTCGAAGGAATTATCCGGGTAAGCCATGATGAATTAAAGTGAGGGTGGAAGAGAGGCGGGAAGTTGCGAAAGTAAAAGACAACATTCACTAATACCAAGCGAAAAAAGAATCATGTTCGCCTAGCTAATCGGGGAGAGCTCGCGACCTCCCTTCAATAGATATAGAAGTGCACCCGCATTTGCCTGCATTAGACAATTTTCATGTTTTTATAAGAATAAAACACTTTTACTAACCCGATTCATCTGATCACATATATGGTGTCTGTGCCTCCCCCCTTCACTAGAAAGATTTCAACTCCACTGATAGAGGAGCTGAGAGCAGAGAGAGCCAAGTTGGAGTCCCTTGAGAAAGATCTATGGTCTGCCATTGAACGCATTCACCGCTTAGAGAAAGATGTCTGTTATTATCGCAATAAAAGCTCTTAGGCAGTCTCTGAAGTCGAGTGACTGAAGCAGAGCGGCTTGACATCCTCAAAGGCAGTGCTACTGTCTTTTGTAGTTAGGGAGGCTAATGCATCCAACGCTCCCAGACAAACTCAGGACCAAATGACTTCAGCGAACATTCCTCATGTCCCTCTCAGTCGCGTCAAAAGAGATGTCGAGCGGATTCACCGATTTGCTTACCAAACTACCTGTCACCTCTTCTTATCCCTTACTGCTATAAGCCAGTTGCATGATGACGAGGCTTATGTCGGAAAGGAGCGTCCTCCACACCATTTAGATTTTCTGAGGATACCAGTCTTTGCCTAATATTTTAATGTTGTACATGTTTTTATCTTTTACGGATACTATGGATAAGACTTTGTTTTAATATGCAAATTATTTTCTTGAAATGTTTGTGCTTACTCTAGAATTGTTTGTGATTTCTCTATTGGATGTTGCGGACTATGCAATTATGATTTTATTATTTGTGTTTATATTTTTATATTTAGGATATTTTAAAGAGTAATGTTTGTGGATATGCGATAATAGAGTAGAGTCCGCACGACTGGGGTTTGTTTTCTGTTATTGTCTTATGCTTTGAAATTCTATAAATAGTAGGAGTCCTACCACTCATAATTCAGTTTCTTTGAATGGACAATGCCGATTTATTCTTGTAATGATCGACTATTTCAGCAAGTGGATTAAAGCAAAGGCATTAGAAAAAACCACCACGCGGATCGTGAAGAACTTCATATGGGGTGAGATCATATGCAGACACAGAATTCCAATGGCAATAATCATTGACAACAGTCCTCAATTCGATAACTTCGACCTGATAAATTTCTGTGATTAAATCGGAATTGAGCTGAAATTTGCTTTGGTACACCATCAAAGGAGCAATGGGCAGGTGGAGGCAGCTAACAAGTTAGTTATAAATCTCCTGAAGAAAAAGTTGAAAATCTTCGAGATAATTGGGCAGAGCAATTATCTGCAGTGCTCTGGGCTTTAAGGACAACTCCAACCTCAGCTACTGGTGAAACTCCTTTCAGACTATCTCATGGCTCAGAAGCTCTGATCCCGGTTGAATTCGAGGTGATGAGTCCAAGGGTATTTTTATCAAACCAGAATAGGGATGGATGGATGGAAGCAAACAATGAAGAGTTGAGGTGCAGTCTCTACCTCAATGAAGAACTAAGAGATACGACGATGATCATACAATAGGAAGTAAAACGAAGAATGACCAAATATTTTGACAAAAATGTCAGGATAAAAGAGTTCGTTGTTGGTGATCTAGTCCTAAAGAAGGTGGATTCGGTAACAAGATCTGGTCTGGTTGGAAAGCTAAATTCAAATTGGGCAGGGTCATGCATCATTAAAGAAGTGCTCGAGAACGGTTCCTATCGTCTCCAAACTTATGAAGGGGAAGAGATATCCCACACTTGGTGTGGAGATGACATGAAGCATTTTTTCTCTTGATAACTTTGCCATTACATCCTTCTTGTAAATGTGATGTTGATGTAGTTACTTGTACCTTTTCCTTGTACTTTGCAAAGGAATTATTGAGATAGATTATTTGCAAGGCTAAAATCCTACCAAGCGAGATATGGACTGATCCTACTTGTTGTTCCCGCGACTTGAAGCTTGAGATGCAACACCTACAAAGACCATAGATAGAGGGAGAATTTGCATGTGTATTAGTAGCTCACCAAGCTCATGTGGCGGATCTCTAGGATGTCGAGTCCTTGCTGACTTTTGACACACCTCTGCATCAAGGGAGGTCTAGGTGAATGTCTAACTATGTCATACATTTCAGGACATCATTACAGCCTTGATGATCTCTGTGTGGAAAGCAATATTGATCTCTCTTCAGTACCACAGCTGCCCTATTGAACATCTTGGTCTGTGACCATCGAACACTCATTGGTCTAAGGATAGCCATGTTTTGTGAAAGGGGCGGTCAGGAACATCTGTGACTGCCGCCTGAGCCAGGCAGTGGCTAGGTATTCTGACTGCTGAGGTTGTTTTCCCTTAGGATGTTACAACTTTGATGATCTTTCTGAGGAAGCAATGTCGGTTGCTCTTTAGCACCACACCTGTCCCATTGATCATCTTGGTCTGTTCTCCTCTTTTCTTCTTGACCGCCAAGGTAGCCCTTCTTCTTTGGGTGCTACAACTTTGATGATCTCTCTAAGGAAAGTAATGACGGTCGCTCTTTAGCACCACACTGGCCCTATTGATCATCTTGGTCTGTATACCTCTTCTCTTCTTGATCTCCTAGGTCGCTATCTTTGTCTTCTATGTATTCTATTAAGTGGCGGTATGGATCATTTAGGACCGCTGCCTGAGGCTTTCTGTTATGTACTCTATTAAGGGGCCGGCTGAAGCATTTAAGACCGTCACCTAAAGGTTTCTGTTATATATTCTATTAAGGGGCGGTCTAGAGCATTTAGGACCGCCGCCTGAGATTTTCTGTTATATATTCTATTAAAAGACGGTCTAGAGCATTTAAGACTGCCGCCTGAGGTTTTCTGTTATATATTTTATTAAGGGGCGGTCTGGAGCATTTAAGACCGCCGCCTGAGGCTTTCTGTTATGTATTCTATTATGGGGTGGTCTTGAGCATTTAAGACTGTCGTCTATGGTTTTATGATATATATTCTATTAAGGGTGGTCTGGAGTATTTAAGACCGTCGCTTGAGGTTTTCTATTATATATTCTATTAAGGGGCGGTCTAGAGTATTTAAGACCGCCGCCTGAGGATTTCTATTATGTATTCTATTAAGGGCGGTCTGGAGCATTTAAGACCGCCACCTGAGGTTTTCTGTTATTATTCTATTAAGGGGCGGTCTGGAGCATTTAAGACCGCCGCCTGAGGCTTTCTGTTATGTATTCTATTAAGGGGCGGCCTGGAGCATTTAAGACCACCACCTGTGGTTTTCTGATATATATTCTATTAAGGGACGGTCAGGAGCATTTAAGCCCGCAACTTGTGGTTTTTTTATATGTATTCTATTAAGAGGCGATATACAACATTTAAGACCGTCGCTTGTGATTTTCTTATACACAATCTGTTATTGGGCGGTCTGGAGCATTTAAGACCATCGCCTGTGTTTCTTGGTCTAAATATTCTATGAAGGAATGGACTGGAATGTCTAGGATATTCACTTATAGTTGTAATATCAATCTTGTTATAAAAGGTCTCAAGTATCAGATATCGCTGTCTATAAGGAATTATCATCAAAATTATTATCAAGATTATCTACATTTTTATGAAGAGGCGGTATCAAGTGTTTGAGATCAACTCTTTTTGAATAGTTTTAAGATGAGGCAATCTAATATTTCAGAAACTGCAATCTTTAGCTGTTCTTATTTTTCAAGATAAAGTGAATTGTTATATAATCGAAAGATTGTCGATCTCTCTTATGCAATTGGTAATTCTAGCTCAATTACTTCAAAGCCTGTGATCGAATGTATATGCTGCTTCCAAGGAATACATGACCGCATATATTGAAGACATTTGTTGTCTCTTATTCAAGATCTGGCTGTCAATTTATTTTCAAGTTCTGAGATCGACTTCACCTCATGAGGAGTTATGATGTGATCGTGTGGTATGAGCAAATCAGCAAATATGAGATTGACAAAATTATAATTCATTATAAGTAGTAAGTGCATTCATTCTCAGAAAACACAGAATACAGATACAAAGAGGTACACAAAACTTTTTTTTCATTTCATTTTTATAAGTACAAAGGTTGCGCAGTCTTAAAACGACCGGTGAATACAATTCTAGCATATAAAGAAAAATCATCTAAAATTGAACTTCATTGGTCGCACTTTGATCTCTTTAATGACTGCACTTTCTATGTGGATTCGGTCTCATCTGAGGATTCATCTAGGCTTTTATGTGGAACCCCATATCCAGAACTTGATACCGCAACCGAACTCAAGTTGTCTCATGGAGTATACTAACTCCTGCTCACCTGAGTTGGTTCGTTCTCCTTATTGCCATTAGCAGTCTCTCCTTCACCACCTTCACCAGTCTTAAAAGCGGTGACTGACGATTCAACGATCATCCTTGCCATATCTGGGGACAAGTCCGCAAATTCTACCTCCTGAAATTCAAAAGACAGACCGCGTTCTCGTAGCCGCAGAATTTTCATATCAGATGCACCCTTCATGTGCTTCAGCATCGCTTTCCGAAAGGCTATATTTTCAATATCACATGCCTCTTCATTTACTTTCTGTATAAGAAAGTGAATAAGATCGGGAGGTCAAAATCAAACAAAATAACAGGTCGCGGGTGAGGTTTTCTTACTTGAAGCATATCAATATCATGCAGGGCCGTGCGAAGTGATCTCACCATATGGTGACTCAAGATCGTGCTCCTAGGGACCACTTGCGCAGACAAATGTAGCATCCCAGGCTCAATGGTGAAAAGCTCCCTGGCATTGGGCTCTCCATACAATGAGGAAGTGGCCGCATTATAATGTCAATGTTGGGAAAAACTGCTTGGATTTAACTTAACAAATTAACTAAAGTGATTTTATCTCTTAGATTTTATTACTCATTGTATAGTGAGGGTAATTTGGTCATTAGATGACTTAGGATGCCACACTCAACTCAGAGTGTTAAGACCAGGTCAAGACAAGCATAATTTGGGTTTAATACTTACGTCGAATATAATTCGACGCAACTTTGATTTGCTGTTGACGCAACTCTGACTAGAAGTCCAAGCAACTCAATCTCTCTGTCAAAGCATATCAAGTCAACACTATGTAGAATAGGAGTCGACGTAGATAAAGGAGCATGTCAAAGTTATCTTAGAAGTCGACGCAACCTCGACTTCAATTCAACACAAAAGGAGGTATCTGTCGGAGCCATCAGAAGTCGACGCAACGCGGACTACAATTCAACACAGACAATGAAGTTTAGAATGAAGGCTTCAACTTGACGGTTACGTCGATAAGTAATTGACGCAACGTCGACATCAGAGTTCAACCAGAGCTAGAAGGAATTCAAAGCTGCTCTTACAAGAACTCGAAGGTGCATCGATAAGAGAGAAAATGACATCAACGCAGCGTCAAATACTGTATGAAAAAGAAACCTTTCCAGTTGTCCTTTTTAGAACTCTATCTGAAGGACCACAACACTAAACACCGTTCTACAATGGCTTGTTTATTGCCTAGAATGGAGAGGAGCAGTAAAGAAGACAGGAAAAGCTAGGAAAGGAATCAAACAGTTGGCAGACAGGTCATGAGCAAATGAAGAAAGAAGGATTAATTGTCCAAGATTGTGCCTTTTCAGGACAACCTAAAAGAGGAAAAGAATCCAAACATTAATGATGGACAATAAATAAGAAGAAAAGAGAGAAGAATTTAGAGCAATTGATCACCGACTGCTTCTGTTTGTCGATTAGGGTTCCCACTTCTTCTTCCTCCTGGAACCCTAATAGAGGAAAATAGAGAAAAATAAGTGCTCTTTTAGAACAGAAAACTGAGCTGCTTCTTCATCAACATCTTATAGAATCCAGATATCAAGCAAAAGAAAGAGAGAAGGATCTGAAGAAAAATAACCCTTGCAAATCATCACAATCATAAGCAAGGGTTTATCATTAGCAGATCCATTGAAGAAAAGAAATAGAAGCAGAAAGCTTCTACAGAATTCTGAGAACATAATTCTCTCTCTCCATTATCTTTCTTCTTTCAATTTCCCAACTGTACAGAGTTTTGAGAATCCATCTTCAAAGGATTCAGTGGTTCAAGATCTCCTTATCAAAATATCTGAGTGGTTCAAGATCTCCTTATCAAAAGATCTGATTGGTTCAAGATCTCTTTATCAAAAGATCTGAGTGGTTCAAGATCTCCTTATCAAAAGATCTTTAGTTCTAAGAGTCTCCTTATCAAAAGACTCAGGCACATGTTGTGCATTCCTACCAGGTGGTAGAAGAGAGGACTACCCACATTTTGGGGAACCTCTATAAAATCTTGTGTCTTCTGTGCGTGTTAAATTTCTGTGCTGTCCCATTTTGTTAATGCTTTTCTATTTTACTTTAACAATGTTAGTTTATTCTGTGTTAGGTATTGTTGAAGCATAAAACTTAGTGTGTTAATTGTGTGCGCACAAATATGATATAAATATTTTTAAATCTCCATTCACCCCCTCTAGAGTATACTCAGAGGCACACAGTGCACTTTCAATTGGTATCAGAGGGAGGTTGATCATTAAAAGGCTAACACCTTGATCAAAAAGGCCTCCTACTCTTATTTCTCTACAATAAAATTATTTTATTAAATAAAATGATTTCTAAGGATTATGCCTCAAAAAGACCTCTAGTGTGTAACCTAAATTAGTTTACACTATGGAAGGCCAGAATTAAGTTATATATGAACTCTATTGATGAAGACATCTTTGATGTTATCATTACAGGTCCTCCAGCCCCATACAAGAAGGATGCTAGTGGAGCTTTTACACAGGAACCTGTACCTAGAGCTAAGTGGACAGAGACTGAAAAGAAGCAGAAGGCATGTGATGTCAATGCTATGAACATTCTGGTATCCACCATGTCAGATGACATCTTTTAGAAGGTGGATGGATGTTTGATGAATGAAAGGACAGGAAGTCCTTTCTCATATCCCAATATGAGAACTGGGAATCTCTTTCTCATACCCAATATGAGAACTGGGAGGTCCTTTCTCATATCCCAATAAGAGATCTGGGAATCTCTTTCCAGACTGGCAGAAGGAAGTTCTGATGAAAGAAAGGACAGGAAGTCCCTTCTCATATCCCAATATGAGAACTTTCAAAAGAAAGCTGATGAATCTATTGCTGAGATGTATGCCAGATTCAACATCATTGTAAAAGAGCTGGGTAGTCTAGATAAGGATATATCCTTGACAAAAATAAATGATAAGATCCTCACGTGCTTCCCTAGCTCATGGGATTCAAGAATCTGGGAAATCAGAGAGTCCAGATGCCATAGAGAAATCTCTACTGAGGCTTTGCTAGGAAAGATTAAGTCATATGAGATGCTTCTGAAGAATATGGCTGAATCAGAGGAAAAGGAGATAACTCCAGCTCCTATCCAAAGGAGCCTTACTCTGAAATCTACAGAAGGAGAGCCCTCCACTCCTGAAGATGAAATGTTAAGTCTCCTATCAAGGAGATTCAGAAAATGGGTCAAGACAGAAGACTCAAGGAGAAGAGAGAGGAGCTCAAAGCCCAGATATGACAAGACTCCAAAGAAGGAGATAATATGCTACTACTGCAACAATCCAGGGCGCATAGCTCCTGAGTGCCCACAAGAACAAAGGGACAAGAGCAGCAACAAGGATGAAAAGACGAAGAAGAAGTCCTTCAAGGGGAAAGACAAGGGAAAGCCACGGGTTTCATTGCTGAAACCTGGAGTGACTCTGAAGCAGAGTTAAGCTCATCTTCATCTGAAAGTGATGATGAAGTAGAAGCAGAAGCGGCTTGCAAGATGGCATTGGGGATGTCATCAGATGATGATGAAGAAGAACATGTAACTTTGTTTGAGAATTTTGATTTCAATTCTGATGATTTTAAAAACTGTTTTAAAGAATTTTGCAATGATTTTCTCAATGCTCAAAAAGAAATAAAAGCAGTTAGGTTAGAACTAGACAACCCAAAGCAAGATAAATTATATCTAAGAAATCAAGATTTAACAAATGAAATTGATAATAAAGAATCAGAATTAATTGAAATTAAAAAAAGAAAATCTAAAGCTAAAAGAAGAGCTAACAAAGGCAAAGGCCTTTGAGGACTCACTCAATGGGAGGAGTCAAAAGCTCAGAGACATCACACAAAATCTCTCCATGAGATTTAATCACATAGGGTTAGGAGCAGAGCCATCCACTAGCACAGAAACCCCTAAGAAACCTGCCTGGAAAAGTGCAGTTAGCTTCATTAGACCTAGTGACTATAAATCCTGTGAGGATAGTGCAAAAACTAAGGATCAGGAAACTAATAAACCAAAGAAAATAACTTGAGGTAATAAAGCAAGTCTTAACAAAGAAAAGAAATCTCAATGGAAGAGTAATGCAGAGAAACTAAATAATCAAAAGGCTAAAGCCAAACCTAGGGTAATAAAACACTTTACTGATCTCTTATATTTAGATACATTCTATACACATTTTAAGTATCAAAATAATAAACATAGGTTTGGGAAACCTATTCCTTATCATCCAAAATGGTATCATGAAAGACCCTTCTATTCTTTCATTGAACCATACAATGGTAAAAGCAAAGGGCCCAAGGTAACCTGGGTTCCTTCTAATGTTTGAAATTACTTGCGCAGGGTAAGGTAGGGTCCTACTTAAGAGATAGTGAGAAAGGAAGGAAGAAATAAATTCAATCAAGGGAGTGATTTCTTCTCTTAATTCCCTTGAATTCCCCTTAGTTCATAAAAATAATAGCATAAACACTATTTTTAATAAACCTCATTGCTGGGAAAAATAGCAAGATCTTTCTAAAGAAAATAGAGCTATTCATTCAGAATTGCGTCAAATAAAAGTCGATGTGTCGTCGACTCCTACTCGATGCCAGCATTGAGAAGCACTCAGAGTGGATAATTCAAATGGAATTCGACACAGCGTCAAGTTCATATCGACGCATACGTCGACTTAATAGTCACTGATCAAATTCGAGGTTGCGCCGATAAAAAATCGGCGTAACGTCGATATCACCGCGTCAACTTAAGAATTGCTGAGCAATATCGAAGTTGCGTCGAATATTATTCAACGCAACATCGATATAATAGCGCGCACAGAATTGCTTCTAGAAGCAGTCTCGACATATTTTTGGCGCGCTGAATATTAATGTATATCGACAGTGCTTTGACTTAAACCCTAAGTTCGACGAATCATCTTCTTTTAAGAAACTTCAACGTCGAATCATTTACGCTTTTGAATTTTCCTCTCCTTGCTCTCTTGTTCTCTCCTTCTCCAGCTCTCTCGTGCTCTTGTTTCTCTCTCTTTATTTCTCCCTTCATTGTGTTTGCAGGTACCTATAATCTAATGGCTCCACCCAAGATCAACTCTGGCTTTGATGTGGACGTCAGCTCCTTCAATGCTGCATAAAGCTTCAAGGCCATCCTTAGCCTGTTTCATAAAGCAGGATTAACAAAGCTGATTTCCACGAGATGTAAAATACTTGATGTTGAGTTGATAGAGTTCAAGGATACTGTGTACATAGGAGATGATGGTTCCCTCCATGGGAAAATTTCTGAAAGAGATATCAACATAACAAAGGAAATGTTGTCTCAAACATTTGATCGACCCACATGTGAGGCTTCTGATGAGTTGTCAGGGGAAGAGGCAAAGAGGGCCTTATAAATCATGCAATTCAAGAAAGAGAGAGCCATCAATTTGAAAAAGGTGGATATGGAAGAAGAGTACAGATTTCTGGCAGACATAGTGGGAAAAGTGATGATGTGCTAGATATCAGCACATGATGCTATACCCAAGCAACAATTGCAAATCATAGGTGCTCTGATTCTGGAAAAGAAGATAAATTGGGGGAGATGCCTCCTGAAAATGATTGGCCACAAATATGCACACAAAGAAAATTCCTACATGAGGATAATGAGTCAAGTTCTCTTCCAACACTATCCAGAGGTCTGCAAATCTAAAGGAGTGTCGATTCCACCAGGTAAAAGAGTCAACATTTGAATCTTCTCCAAGTGGACCAGGCAGATCCCCAAGCCTGGTCAAGCTGCACCTTCACCCCCTCTCTCTCCAGCACCACAGGACATTGAAACAACTGTACCAGATCTTCCAATTCAAAATAATCCACCAACACAACAAAGTGTCATTCCACAGCAAAACCTCCAATCCATCCCATCCATACCAGATCCTGAACCTACACCACAGTCTCCTCCCCAACCACAACAACAACCATCCACACCACTTCCAGACAATCAGTCTGTTCCATCTCCACCAACCTATATTTCTTCAGAAACCTACCAAACCCTTTCCCCTGCTTACCAAGATCCTCTTGATCTAAATGAGAACTTCACACCTCCACCTCCACCTGCCTCTACCTCCCTTCCTACACCCTCCTTTGACATTGAGCAAGCAATATCAAAAGCAGTGGGGATAGCCTCCAACACATTTGCTGACCTACTGGCCAACCAAGCCAGAAAATTTGAAAAGAAATACTCCCAAATGGAGTCTGAACTCCTAGACTCCAAAAGATCTCTACAGGGAATTAAAGACTTCATGTCTTCCTCCCTAGTGACAAAGGAATTCTTAACCTCTCTTGCCAGTAAGGTTAAGAAGGGGGAGAATATTTAGGGGGAGGAAGGGCCTGTCCTAGAGTTGAGTGGCAATAATAAGGGGAATAATGATGAAGCTCCTGATAAATTGACCATTTTCCAAGGTCCAAATGTCTAGGGGGAGTCTCAAGTAGAGACTCCAGAGAATCATGGGGAACCAACTGCAGAAAATCAGGGGGAGTCAATTGTAGAAGTTCAAAGGAAGCTGGAAAGTAAATTGATTGTTTTAGGCACATCAGTGGTCCAGGGGGAGCTCCATGATGATAATTTGCTGGATGAGGTGGCCAAGATTTCTAAGGAAGCTGTTCATAATGTTGAGCTGAATGCACATATTCAGGGGGAGCTTCCCAAGGACAATATTGCTGAAGATGCAGTAATGTCTCCTAGAGATGATGAGCCTCTGAACTTTTCTCAAAGGAAGATAATTCCAAAGGTGTTTTCAAGAAAAAGAAAAACCCCTGAGAAGGAGCAATGAAACTCAGGTAATTATGTTATACTGTCTAAAGAGAAACAAAAAGGGAAGGTGGTGTGGTGAACATTAACATACACTTGACATTGTATAAAATATTTTGTGATCTCATAATGTGATTGTCTATGTTGTCTTGTATATATCTCTGTTTTATGCAAAAGATTATGTAAAATCACTTTAACAAAATCTGTAAAATTTGTTAAGATAAATAGAGGGAGATTGTTGGGAAAAACTCCTTGGATTTAACTTAACAAATTAACTAAATTGGTTTTATCTTTTAGGTTTTATTACCCATTGTATAGTGAAGTTAATTTGGTCATTAGATGTCTTAGGATGTCACACTCAACTCAGAGTGTCAAGACCAGGTCAAGACAAGCATAATTTGGGTTGAGTTAATACTTGCGTCGAATATAATTCGACGCAACTTTGATTTGCTGTCGACGCAACTCTGACTAGAAGTCCAAGAAACTCAATCTCTATGTCAAAGCATATCAAGTCGACGCTATATCGAATAAGAGTCGACGTAGATAAAGGAGCATGTCGAAGTTATCTTAGAAGTCGACGCAACCTCGACTTCAATTCAACGCAGAAGGAGGTATCTGTCGGAGCCATCTGAAGTCAATGCAACATCGACTACAATTCGACGCAGACAATGAAGTTTAGAATGAAGGCTTCAACTCGATGGTTACGTCGATAAGTAATCGACGCAATGTCGATAGTAGAGTTCAACCAGAGCTAGAAGGAACTTGAATCTGATCTTACAAGAACTCGAAGGTGCATCGATAAGAGAGAAAATGGCGTCGACGCAGTGTCGAATACAGTCTGAAAAAGAAATCTTTTCAGCTGTCCTTTTTAGAACTCACTCTGAAGGCCCACAACACTAAAGTCCGTTCTACAACGGCTTGTTTAATGCCTAGAATGGAGAAGAGCAGTAAAGAAGATAGGAAAAACTTTCTTGGAAAGGATTCAAACAGTTGGCAGACGGGTCATGAGCAAATGAATAAAGAAGGATTAATTGTCCAAGATTGTGCCTTTTCAGGACAACCTAAAAGAGGAAAAAAATTTAAAAATTAATGATGGACAATAAATAGGAAGAAAAGAGAGAAGAATTTAGAGCAATTGATCACCATCTGCTTCTGTTTGTTGATTAGGGTTCTAACTTCTTCTTCTTCCTCCTGGAACCCTAACAGAAGAAAATAGAGAAAAACAAGTGCTCTTTCAGAACAGAAAATTGAGATGTTTCTTCATCAACATCTTATAACTGCCAAATAGCAAGCAAAAGAAAGAGAGAAGGATCTGAAGAAAAATAACCCTTGCAAATCATTACAATCAATAAGCAAGGGTTCATCATTAGCAAATCCATTGAAGAAAAGAAATAGAAGCAGAAAGCTTCTACAGAATTCTGAGAACAGAATTCTCTCTCTCCATTCTCTTTCTTCTTTCAACTTCCCAACTGTACATAGTTTTATGAATCCCACTTCAAAGGATTCAGTGGTTCAAGATATCCTTATCAAAAGATTTGAGTGGTTCAAGATCTCCTTATCAAAAGATCTGATTGGTTCAAGATCTCCTTATCAAAAGATCTGAGTGGTTCAAGATTTCCTTAGCAAAAGATCTTTGGTTCTAAGAGTCTCCATGTCAAAATACTCAGGCACATGTTGTGCATTCCTACCAGGTGGTAGAAGATAGGACAACCCACATTTTGGGGAACCTCTATAAAATCTTGTGTCTTCTGTGTGTGTTAAATTTCTGTGTTGTCCTATTTAGTTTACTGTTTTTCTATTTTACTTTAACAGTGTTAGTTTATTCTGTGTTAGGTCTTGTTGAAGCATAACACTTTGTGTGTTTATTGTGTGTGCACAAATTGGATAGAAATATTTTTAAATCTCTATTCACCACCCCTCTAGAGTATACTTAGAGGCACACAGTGCACTTTTAGTCGAGATAGCCTCCCACTCCAGAGTGGGAGAGCAGTGGACACCTTCACATTTTTCCCTTCTCATTCCACCCGAGAAGGGGTTTTCCCTTGATGTCCTTCATTTTCTTGTAGAACCCAGTCAGAGGAAAGGGTTCGCTGATCGAGTCGGACTCTCGGGAGGTCTCTTCATTCGCCCTCTCGCGGTCCCTCTTAAGTATCATCTCACGCTGAGTAAGGACCTCTTCCTTTGGTGGCACGGGCTTGACCGTTGGAACCTCCAAGACCGCTGGAAAGGAAAACAAAGCATTAGAATATACAAACAAAGTAGAATATTAATGAGACCGCAAGTATTTACTTACTCTCTTTAGGGGCGATCTCGGCGACCTCAGTCCAAAGGGCCAAGTAGTAGCAAAGGTCGAGGCTTTCGCCAACCAGCGAGGCAAGGATTTTGACCTCCATTTCCAAGATTGTCTTTGGCTTCCTGAAGACCGCCTCTCCTCGGCCAAAGTCTTCCTAAAAAATCAAGAACCTTCTGGTCCAGTATGGGATCTTATTGGAGAGGTTGAGGACTCTGATCACATGGTAGGAGAAATACATCAGGCCATTGAACTCCTTTTTTTTCCTCCCCTCCTTGAGCGATTTCATTGTGAAGGTACAGGGGAACAAGTCCATGGTAAACTTTACCCTTGCCGATATCAGATAGCAGATGAAGGAAGACATAAGGGGTATTGAGTTTGATGGCAGTTGTCCGAGCACCACTCCATAATACTCCAGCACTTCCAGAAATTTCCATGGCAAAGGAATCATTAGACCGCAATCAAAGTGATCAATTGGGATCACCAGCTTATTTTTAGAACCATAATTTATCCCTTCGTCCTCTCGAGGAAGCCGCACGGCCACCTGAGATTGAATCATATGCTGCTCTAGAAAAGACACATATTCTTCTTGAGAAAGTCTGCAAGGTTTATGATAAACATTTATGAAAGTCTCAGTTATAGCAGCCAGTGCAGACACCATTTCTATAGATCGCTGAGACCGGTGCTTTGGACGCATTCACAAAAGTTTTCATCTTCGACTCTAAACATGACTATTTATAGGATTTCAAGGATATCATAGTCATAATGACAAAATCGGTGACCGCCTAGTCTACTTCGCAGACCGCTTGACCTGTATACTGGGTGAGAGGTAATAACAGCAAAATTAGTTAAAAAAAGATAGATCACATCATCTCAAGCAGGTAGTCAAAAAATATGCAAGGAACATAAGAGAAAAAAAATAAACAAACAATATGTAATCATAGAGATCACGGTCACAACATTCAAGAGACCGCATAGGTAAAAATTAATATCAATATATTATAGAATTATTAAATTTTCCAGGATCGTAGTCTCTCAAGACCGACTAACAAGAAATAAGATCGGATTTTATCTCCTCGGCTGGCACTTCCTCCCTATGAAGGCCGCAACATCTTGTATTTCGTTAACAACGGTCAAAGTGGCAGCCAAATATTGATGTGTTGATATCGTAGCTCGATGTATCCTAGCAACATATCTGTCCACGTGCTCCAGAGGAACCACGACGATCTCAGAAGTCTTTCTCTCTTTAAGATGACCGTTGGGAGCTCCTGGACGCAAGGTCATGGCAGGACCATCCTTGAACCTATCGATATCGGCGGTCAGCGCAACAATTTTCCCCTTATAATAATAAGCATATTTTTTCGCTATGCGGAGGCTCTTCCGAAGTTTAGCAATCATCACTCATAATCTTCAGATGCCGCATGAACTCGGTTTGAGCACTCCACCTCCTTGGCGTGCAACCTTCACTCACAATCAACGGTCAGAACTCTGGCTTGATCCTCCAGCATGCTCTCCCGATACTGCATGGTTCGAACATCTTCGAAGATTGTCTTAAGAACCTCTATGAATTGTAGAGGGATCGTCATCGGCTGAGGAATCTCTCCTTCTCCCTGGACCGATCCAGTCTCATCAACACCTGTGATCAGAAGAAGAATTGTAAGCTTGATTATTACCATTCAAAAAGTAAGATACCGAGCTAACATTTATGTAATTATCTATGAAATACAATAATCGTTTTCATTATCTCTGATTTTCTGGATTTGTATTTCATTTAAGATTTCATAAGTAAAATCACTGTGGCAATCTTTTTGTGCTAAGGAATATTTTCTGGAGAGCTAACGCCCAGCATTAAAACTTAACGCCAGGCGTTAGCAATAGTTAACAAAAAGTTGTGTATCTCTTGTTTAAAAAGGAATCTTCAATACAATCTTTTTGAGATATCAAAATATATTTTCTTATATAATATTCCAAAACTTTGGTAACAAACTTTGATAAATTTAATTAACATTTAAAATTCCATAAAACCCTTATTCACCCCCCCCCCCTCTAAGGGCGCCATAAGATCCAACATGTGGTATCAGAGCGTAGGTTATTCCAATACGGCTTCACAACCGGGAATAATGTCGCTTCATGATCTCTCATCTTCTAGAGGGGATAAGTTTTATGAAATAGAAAAATCATTATCACGACCTTTATTTATGGGTGGAAAACTCTTATGGAAAAATTTCTTAAAACTTTGGATATTGAAGTTTGGTATATTACAACTAAAATGCCCCCAATTATTCTAAATAAAAATGAAATGTTTTTAAATGCCAAATCTATGAATAGTCTATATTGTGCTCTAGATCAAAATATTTTCAAACTTATTCATACGCTTCCTACTGCTTTTGAAGTTTGGAAATATCTTGAGAATACTTATAGTCTTCCTTCCACAGATGATGAACAAGATGAATTCCTTATGGATCCAAGAGAAGAAATCGACAAGGACTCATGCTTAGAGGAAGATCTATCTAAGAGAGAAACAACATTGAACTCAATTGATGGCAAAATATCAAGCAAAAGAGAAGACGGAAACTATAATAAGGTAAGAAAATCTAAATCTTCTCTTTTTGTAACAAATTCTATTTCTACATATTGTATGCTTAAATTTGCTTTGGATACCTAAATCTTTCATTCACTAGGAATCATTGTATTGCATGAAGTAGAAATAAATAAAAAATGAAATATCATTACTTCATGATATGCTTAATTGCTTTTTCTTTTGTTTATTTTTTTTTGAGCCAACACACTATGATCACTTTATAAATCATGAGATATGACTTTCATTTTAAGCCTAATGTTTAACAAATCAAATTGAATTAAATTGAATATAAAGTCATAATTTTTTTAAGTGATCTATCTTTCCTTTTTATATGTTTTCTCCTTTTTTAATCCATTGCCTATAAATGTCTTATATTATCATTATAAATTGAATGCTAAATTTGCTAAATGATATTATCAAGACTAATGAAATTACTTTCAAAATTGGATTTAAATGGACTTTTAGGGGTCTTAGGCTAAAATATTAAATGCATAACTTATTGCATATTTGTCTATTTTCCGTTGCTGCATATAATAGCCCCTATATTGAAAATCATAATCGAGAAAAATCGGAATCAAATAATATTAAAAACCATGTGTTTTAAATCAAAAATTGTAACTCAAAATTGTAAATAAAAACCATGTGTTGCTAACGCTAGGCGTTATCACTAACACTGGCGGTAGCACATTTTCCTAAAAATTCTGATTTCTCTAATTATTATTTTCTGAAAAATTATTTTACTATGTTAAGTATCATTATCTTCTACTTTCAAATACCTTGTATTTGTTTTGTCTAATTTCTACAAATTAAAATCAAAAAGAAAATTTACAAAACATTTCAAAATAACCAAAACAATTTTCTTGTTCCTTTATATATATGTAGTATAATATTCACTTTACAAGCAGTCACTACATATTAAAAGGATGAATATGAACCATACAATCACCACCATGATCAATTGATATCCTATGCTAAAATTCACTATATTCATATGTCATAATTCATGATCTATCAAGACGTATCTTAAATCAACTTCTATCAACCTTAGGAATTATGAAATATATGATTGCGATTGGTATTATAGTTTCATATATTGTTTAGTGTGTGTGATGTGCATCTCTATTGTTTGCATGTATCTCATTATATTTAGACCTAAGATGAAATCAAATAGAATTGTCTCTTCATTCTAGGTCTATGAAAATTCAAAACTCCATGTTTGAATACATGCGACTCAATTATATATCTGTCCATCTTTACTTAGCTTTGCACCATGTTGTCCTAACTCATCACACTAGCATCATCACTTACCATAGGTAGAAATCAATGTCCATGTTAGTTATATCTTGCAATGCTAAAGTAAATTATATTACTAAAGTCTAAAAACCATAATTTCCTTTGTAGTTATTTGCATGAATAAAAATTTTCTAAATGGATTTAAAATCAACAATCTTCGATATAAGTGTAAATCCAAAACTAATCATGCAATTATACCAGTTTATATATTTAAGGCTTACACGCTTAGTATGTCCATAATCATTAAACCGATGACATGTGTCTCACAACAGCGAAGGCGTAGGATTGTGTGCATTAGAGACCTAACCTCTAAGTCATGTCTTGTCCTTAACCGGGGAGGGTTCCAGTAGGGCCTTGCGAGGCATTGGGGGGAAAGAGTGCTAGGTTGAGCGTCGTCTTTTGTATGCATATAGGATTAACACCTCAACCTACGGCATGTGTGCAGCTCCTCATGTCCATCCGTCTCTTAGTACGGGGCTATAATGTGTAGACATGTAGTTAGGGTATATTATTCTTAGGTATACTCATATTATATTCATTGCATGAATATTATCTTGCTCTTTATACTTAAATCATGCATATTTATTTTTATTCTATCATTGCATCTTGTGTTTGCATATTTTATTTTTTGAGCTTTAATGATTTTACAAAACACAAGTATTTGAAAAATCACCAAAAACATGCTAAAAGAGCCTTCAAATCTAATCAATATACTCTGAAATTTCAACTGAAGGAAGGTTTCTTTATAATACAAATGAATTATGAAAAATGTTTTTCAAACCATCAAACTTTGCAGTTCTGTCTCGGCGTTAAGAAGCTAACGCATGGCGTTAGCTCCTTTGCTCCAAATTTTTTTTGTTTGAATAATTTCTGGTATTGTTTTAATGTTATGTGTGTTTTATTTCTCTGTTTGTAAAAAGTTATCTATCTTTTTATTTCCTTTAAAATAAAACTTTATGTTTTTTCAAGAAAAAATATGTATTTTCTCATGCATTATTTTGGGTTTATTTCTCTGACATAGAATATCATTTACTGATTGGGCTAAAAAGACTTCTATGTTTTCCAGAGAATATATATATATATATATATATAAACAAATACAAAATTACAAAATAATTTCAAAGAACAAAAATATGTTTTTCTCTTTATGTGTGTTTATTGTTTTGTGCTTATATAAAAATTAAAAAACTTTATTAAAAAAATGATTGTTATTCATTGTCATTGTCAAGGATGATTAATTATATCAATTAAAGATTAAATACAATGTTTAATTTAACTTTCATGTTTCATAAAAATATTGTTTTGTATTTGTCATGCCTTGAAAATTATCTTGTTATGTGCAATGAAGTTGATTGTAGATAAACATGTATAGAAACGCTTAGCATGCCTCTAAGTATGAGTAATATATTATGTTTGATAATGATTCATTCACTTATTTTTGATAACTTACATGTGTTTAAAATCTTATTCTTGCATGATTGTATAATGTAATAACATAAGTAATTAAAATACTTAAATAGATTACCTACACAATATTGAATTGGTTATTACAATTCTTTGTTTTTCATGCACTTATTCTTTAGAGAAATGTGGTTTCAAATTCAAATGCTATGTTGCAAAACAAGTGAATTCGGAGTCCTTGGTCATAAAAATCAAAATTAAATAATAATAGATGACAAGGAAAACTCCACCTAAGAATTGTAAAGTGTCTTGTAGCAAACAATTTTTATACCACTTCTCTTAGTATACCGGATAAAAAAAATAATGCTAAAAAGTATAAAAGTGATCCCCAAGCACTACTTTGCACCCTGATAAGTCTTAATAAGCATTGTGTGTGCGAAGCACCTTTGTAGTTGTACTATTTATTCCTGTGCATTGAAATATTGTGGAAGTAATAATATTGGTGTATTTTAATGTTGTGTTATTTCAATATATAAGTCATGTGTTTTTGATTGATTCACTTGCATACTTTATCAAAACACTATATTGTACACATCATTATTTTTCATAAAACTTCTACTCATGAGAATTGGATCCTGATGCTCATCTATACTATTCTCTACAAACTTAAGTAAATATATTAGATATCAAAGCATGATCGCTACAATGTTTATGTTTACTTGAAATGCAAATTTTATTACATTGTAGTTTTTGTATCTTTTCTTAATATTATGAAATCATGCTTGCAATTTTATCTTAATAAAATAGCATCTCTTCAATCTTTAACTCAAACATCAACTTTTCAAATTTAATACTCATTATCCTTTATATGATTTTATCTTCGAAAATGATGTTTATGTTTAAGAGTGTTTATTATATTCTTATGCTAAGTTTACCACTTATGCTCATTCATGTCTATTTCTTTTACACCGTGGTATTCTATTTTTTTCAACAAGTGGTATCTTAAAATAGAATGCTTACTTTATCATGTCAGCTATGTTGCTTACTACTATATGTTCCATCATGCTTATATTTTTCTCAATAAGTAGTAGTTAACAAGCGTTTGATTGCATCCTATTTTTCTTCTCGACATAGAACATATTACTCCTTATTGCACACTCTCACCTAAACCTTCTTTTGATACTACCAAAAGGGGAGAATAAATTACATAAATCTAATATTTAGGTGGGAGTACATTATAATGATTTCAAACTCAAAGGAAGTATTTATGTAGGGGGAGTAATCATATAGGAGGTGCATACACTATCATATGCTCGATCATGACAATCCTTCAATAAGTGGTTCCTAATCAATCTTAGTAGATATACACTCATCCCTACCCACTTTTGCTAATAACAAAGGGGGAGAAGAAATTGAGAAATCTAGTCAAATAGATATTTAGGGGGTGTAAATTATAAGTGAACACTTATGTAGTGGGAGGACTTCATATAGAAAGAGTATGCATATCACTTTCAAATCTATCACGCTTTTAACCTATTATTCATGCATATCTTATTACCGCACTTATCTATAAACACAAATGGTCTTAAGTTCACTAATTTCTCATACAGGTATTTGTTATTATCAAAAGGGAGAGATTGTTGGAGCCTATGTTCCGCATCTCTTGGTTTGAGAATAACAAATACCGTGTTGTATTTGATCTTGTATTTTATGTGTTTATAGTGTGCAGGTTGTACAGGAACTATATCTACACATCCCTATGAGTAGTATACTGAATGGAGATGACTCTCTAGAAGGTGAGCTAAAGCCCCGCGTTAGTTGTTAACGCCCCGCGTTAACTTCCGTCGAGAAGGAATCCGTCGAGAAGAAATGTCGTCGAAAACAAATCCGTCGAGAAGCCAGAGACAACGCCAACGTTGACTCTTAACGCCCACGTTGTGTTCATGAATCGGCCACAATCCTAATGGTTACACGATCTCATCCACGGCAGTGCAAGCTCACTAACGCTGGCGTTAACTCTTAACGCCAGGCGTTAGCTCCCGTGCCTATTTAAAGAGCAGCCCCTCTCATTATTTTTGAGATGATTCCAGAATTCTGATACTTTTGAGAGAGGCTCGTCTACAATAATTAAGAGATCTCCCTTGGGCTAACATGAAGATCTAAAGAAGATTTTGAAGGAGAAGGTCTACAACGCATATTCCATACGAAGGATGATCGCTTCAAGAACGCCAACGTCTACATAGCCTTCATCTTCACCTTCAGAATTTCTTGGGGAGTTTCTCTTACTTAATCTTTATCTTGTAATCTTTTACTTTTTACATTTGTAATTCATGTGGAGAAATCGTTCGGGGAGAACGTCAGATTCTGGGAAGGATTCCGTGGGTAAATTCGCCGTGATTGTTGGCGACTAGGTCCTTGTGCAGCTTAGGGGGTAATTCGCCGCCTTGTGCGTGGCGACTAGGTCGAGGGTATATCTAGGGGGTGACTAGAGGCCTTATCTGGGGATAGATAGGATATAGCCAACCGGTCCTTGGGAGAAGGACCGGTGAAACAACAAAAAGTGATTTTTATATTCTCGCCTTGATTTCTAGCATTATAGAAATCAAACATTTGTGTATTCAATTTATTATGAAATAAAATCATGTCTTTTAATGTTCTATTCAATTGATTTTATTTCCTCTTCAAGAATGTTTTCATTTATATTTTCATTAAAGTATAAAAATTAACATTTGTGTAATTATCTTTGAAATACAATAATCGTTTTCATTATCTCTAATTTTCTGGAATTGTATTTCATTTAAGATTTCATAAGTAAAATCACTGTGGCAATTTTTTTGTGCTAAGGAATATTTTCTGGAGAGCTAACGCCCAGCGTTAACACTTAACGCTAGGCGTTAGCAACAGTTAACAAAAAGTTGTATTTCTCTTGTTTAAAAAGAAATCTTCAATACAATCTTTTTGAGATATCAAAATATTTTTTCTTATAAAATATTCCTAAACTTTGGTAACAAACTTTGATAAATTTAATTAACATTTAAAATTCCATAAAACCCTTATTCACCCCCCCCCCCTCTAAGGGCGCCGTAAGATCCAACATCTCCTTCTCAAGCTGTTGCTGCTTCTCCTCTTCAACTTTCTCCCTCTCCTCTTCATTCTCCTTCTTTTTCCCTTTCTCCTCTCTGGTCTTCTTCTTCCCCTCATCAGCTTTCTTCTCCTCTTCCAGTTTCATCTTCTTCTCCTCACTTCTTCTTTTCTCCTCCGCGATCAGTGTTTTCTTCTTTTCTTCCTCTTCTCCTGTTCTCTTCTTTCTTCTTCTTTTCCACTGCTATTCTCTTCCTCTCTTCTTCCTCTGCTCTTTTCTTTTTCTCGATCTCCCTTTTCTCCTCTTCGACCTCTCGAAGTCGCTCAGCTTCAAAAGGATCGACCATCTATGAGACCGAACAAGAAAGGTTGTTAGAAGAAAGATCGTCAAGATAAGCTACCAGTTCGGGATCCTCCACCCTCGAAGACATCGAGGCTGCAAGAGAAGAAATGAGATTGGTCTGGTTACTTACCTTTGCAGATGTATCCTCAAGAGAATGCTTGAGATCGACTTCTTCATGCAGGGTAGATGGGTTGACCGAATCGATCTTGGCGGTCAACTCCTCATCTTCGTTCTTCTCTCTTCGCTTAACACTTTTTGCAGAAGAGATCTTCTCCTCCTTTTCTTTGCTCTTGCAGCCTTGTGCTACTCCCCGATCTGCTGCTTGAGCCTTTCAGCTGAGGACTTCTGATGCTGCATCCCAGCATTGATGGCTTCAGTAGAAGTGGTCTGATCGAATTGAATGTCGGTCTGACCAAGAACTTCCACAAATTTCTTGTAATCAAAGGTGATTGTAACCTTAGGAAGCTTCAGCTCGACCGGATCTGAAGAGGTGTTCGTCACATCGACTTGGTTCGAGACCGCCGAGGTCGCTCCACCCTTTTCACAGTTTCTTCCTGATTCTCCTCCACAGAAGCCTCAGCGATCTCCTTCCCTGAAGCCTCTCCTTTGACAATTACTATGGAGGGATTGACCGCTACAAATTTCTTGGCGGTCGTCGATGCTTTGTTGTCAGTATTCTTCTTTGAAGCAGGAAGCGTAGGATAAAATCGAGTTTTTGCCTCCTTGTCGAAAGACAGCATCAAATCCATTTCTGAGTTCGCGGGACCTAAAAAAGTGTGATCGCAGAAGGGACTAGCTCGCAGTTCTTTCAAAAAATTTCTGAATTTTGAAATCTCCAAGTAGTATTTATAGCCTTTACAACATTTAAAGTGGTCGCGATCTCCGCGGTCAAAGCGAACATTTCTAAAGTTCTAGCAAAACTTGAAAATGTGCGGGGATCATGTTTGCCCGGAAGCCCGCAAGCTCAAGTTTTCGATCAAGGTTACCGGCCCCGAAGGTCACAGATTTTGGAAACCACCCAGACCGCCCGTCCCATTCCCAGTAGATTCTTTAAGGCACAAGCGGTCTGCCTCTAGCGAGACTGCATGGCCACACGGTATGGGTTTTTCCCTCTTTTTGATATTTGCACTTCATGTATCCTCTCTTCCCTGCCCCGGTTCTCCATTGTACCCGGGTAACCCATTATTTTTAGACCTGTCCGCTTGGGCAGGCACTCGTGTCTATAAATAGAGGGTAGGGGGTACTCGAAAAAGGAATTTTGATTCGAGCCTCCAGCTTATGACTTGTATATGCAGTCTCAAATTCAATCTCTTTCCTACCTTTTTCCTGACCAGTTTTAGAATCCTTGTAACCTCTTTTCATCAATCAGATCACCAGTGACAATAGTTCCCATTGCGGTCATTCTGGCCTTATTGCTTAGTAACCCTCCTTTTTAGCATCCTCTAGCCCAATTAACTGACCCTCCACAGTCTCCCCCCACCTCTTTGTAGTGTGAGTTTTGGAGGTACAATTTTTGTGCCAACAACTCTCCTTATAAAACTTATTATTTTCGTATGTGTTCGCACGTTCGTCCAGTTCATTTAATTGGAATTTTCTATGTTCGGAGGATATAATTAAATCAAGATTTTAAAATTTCAAAGCTCAATTGGCACGATATTCTAGTTCTATCGGTAGGTGGCATGCCTTGCCATAGACTAATCAGTATGGTGTACAACTGATGGCAGTCTCGTACGTCGTCTGATAAGCCCATAGTGTGTCATCAAGTTCAAGCGGCCAATATTTCATGTTAACAGACACAGTCTTTTCTAAAATCCTCTTCAGCTCGCGGTTCAATACCTCCACTTGGTCGCTAGTTTGTGGGTGATAGGCGGTAGAGTGTTTGTATGTAACGCCATATTTTGCTAAAATTTTAGCAAACTAGCTATTACAGAAGTGGGTGCCCCTATCGCTAAGTATTACGTGTGGTGTGCCAAAAATGAGAAAATAATTTTTTTTAGAAAGTTAACGACAACTCTATCATCGTTTCTGGGAAGTGCTTGCACTTCCGCCCACTTCTACATGTAGTCGACCGCAATGAGAATATAACGATTTTTAAAACATGGAGGGAGAGGACCTACGAAATATATTCCCCATAAATACAAAATTTCACATTCAATAAATAAATTCTAAGGCATTTTGTCCCGGCGAGATAAATTACCTGACCGTTGGCAGTTTTCGCATACACTCACAAAAGTGTGAGCGTCCTTGAATAACATGGGCCAGTAGAAGCCCGCCTCCATCCCCTTCCTCGTGGTTTGATTCGCTTGGTAGTGCCCACCGGGTGGTCCATCGTGGCAGAGTCATAAAACTTGCAGGCCTTCCTCGCTCGAAATACACCTCACCACTTGTTCTGCGTAGACACGAAATAAAAAGGGGTCCTCCCCAAAGTAAATTTTCACGTCTGAAATTTTTTTCTTCTTTTGTCGACTTACAAAATCTTTTAGAGGGACCATGCCACTAGATATTTTGAAAAATCCACGAACCAATGGGTGAAAAAAGTTTTTACTTTATGGAGGACAAGAAGGAGTTCTTTAAGAAATTTGTCATCGATGTCGGCCTCCATAAACGTATCCGCAACAGGATTCTTCAATCGTGAAAGATGGTCGGCTGCCAAGTTCGCCGCTCCTTTCTTGTCCCCGATCTCTAATTCGAATTTTTGAGGAGGAGGATCCATCTGAGTAATCAGGGCTTGGCGTCCTCCTTAGACAGTAAGAACCTGAGAGCAGAGTGTTCAGTAAAAACAATAACTTTAGAAATTGTGATATACAAACGAAACTTATCAAAAGTGAAAATGATCGCTAGAAGTTCTTTTTCAGTAGTTGTGTAATTAGATTGTGCAGAGGTGAGTTTTTTGCTTGCATAATAAATAGGATGGAAATATTTGTTTACTCTTTGGCATAATACTACCCGTACCGCAAAGTCGCTCGTATCGCACATAATCTTGAATGTTAAAGACCAATCTGGTGCTACTAAAATTGGAGAGTTGATAAGTGTTGGATCTTGAGGTGCCCTTAGAGGGGGAGGGGTAAATAAGGGTTTTAAAACTTTTGTTATATTTTAAAATACTTAAAATGATAAGAGATTAAACTAACAATAAAATCACACAAAAGAGAGGATCAAGTAATATAAATGAAAGACATGATTTTATTAACTTGAAAAATAAGATTACAAAATTTGATTTCTTATGACACTAGAAATCGTATGCGATAAAGTAAAATATTCTTTTTGTTTTCTATACCGACTCTTCTCACCAAGAACTGATTGGCTTTAGCCTATCCTTCCCGGATACAGCCTCAAGCCGCTCTAGCCCTTCTATCCCCAGAGAGGCCTCGAGCACCACCTAGATCTACTCCATAGACCCAGTCGCCAACATGAGGCGAATTCCTCCCTAAGTCCTACCCAAACCTAGTCGCCAACACGAGGTGAATTTAATTCACGATTATAATAAAAAGGTTACAAATAAAATACAAAACACAAATCAAAACTCCCCATGAAGAATTCTGGAGATGGCGAAGGCTCGCTGAATATTCTCGAAGTCAAAGCATGCGTTCTTCACATTGAGTAGACGTTGATTCGATCATCCTTGAATTCTTCTCTCAAATTTGTGTAGGAGATGATGGTCTGGAAAATACAGCCCTCTTTGAGTTTTTGTAGTGCTGGAATATGGCTCTCTTCAATCAGTAGTTGGAGAAGACAAAATCCACCAATTTATAGGACTGAAGTCTTACGATGGCGTTAAGGCTAACACTTGGCGTTGACCCATTATGGAGTTGTTTTGATGGCTCGGATCTTCAAAACGGGAAGGATCAGAGATTCTGTACTTTAGAAAACTTTTATTTTAGGCAACCCTAACGTTGACGTTGAGTCTAACGCTGGCGTTAGGTCAGATCATTCCTAAAGTGCTCCTGCAATCACGGCTGCTTCTCTCCTTCCAAAATCATCATGGTGGGAACGAGAGTCAACGCCCAACGCTAAGTCCTAACGCCTAGCGTTAGACCATATCCCACTTTTTAGTTTGTGAGCAGGTCTAGACCAATAATGCAGCAACCTAGTGTCATATCTGTTCAAACCTGCATGCTAAAAATACAATGGAAAATAAGATCAAATACAAGTAGGATTTGTTATTCTCAAATCAAAGGGATGCGGAAAACCATGTTCCAACAATCTCCTCCTTTTGATAATAACAAATCCAATATAGATAAATCAGATTCATATATAAGAGAGGTGTGTTTTTAGAAGGATATATGACACTAAGCAATATTTAGACATTAATAAGAATTATAGATTATTTAAATTGTGCTCCCCCTACTTAAGTACTCCCCCTTAGTGTATGCTCCCATAGACTAGATTTATGCTCCCCCTTAATCTAGTGAATCCTACTCCTTTAAACATTAAGATTTATCATTTTATTCTCCCCTTTTGTTATTAGCAAAAGTGGGTGGAGTTGAAACAAAACTAGAAGAGAGAAGACAAAAGTTAGGACATAACTAAGAGAGGATTAAGAGTTTTGTTTAAGTATAAGGTAAGTCATGATTGAGCTAAGGGAGAGAGTAGCACAGCGGAAAAAGATAAGGTAAGCATGAAAGAACAACATTTCATGTTTTTACCAATGGAATTTTACAACTTATTTTTCAAATTAATTTTTAAACGGAATACTACTTGTTGAAAGAAATGCAATATAGTTTGGCAAACACAAGTGAAGAAAAATCCTTTGAAGTAATCATGATAAAGCATGGTAAAAATACACATGATCAAATTAGGAATACGGAAAAACAAAACAAAAATAACTAAGATTAACATTTTTATAATAGTTTGACCATTCCAACAATATGTCTAGACTCTTCATATTTGAGCATTTAACTTTGAAAATTTTCATAACTAATAGTCAAGCATGATTTAACATAATAGTTTGACCATTCCAACAATGTAGAAATCATGCATTGCAATCTAGTGCTTTTACTTAAGTTTTTAGAGAATTATGTAATTTTGCATTAGGATCCAATTCTCATGAGTAGAAGCTTTACGAAAAATAATGATGTGTGCAAAAGATGTTTTGATAAAAGTATACAAGTGAAATAATCAAAACACATGACATATGTAATGAAATAGTAACAATAGTATTAAGATTGTAATCTTATAATTACTTTCACACATCAATTTTAGAATAAAATTTCAAAGCACATAAAAGTAATACAACTACCAAGGTTCTTCGCCCACACAATACTCATTAAGGCTTATCAGGGAGCGAAGTATTGCTTGGGAGATCACATAAGCTTTTTTATAATTTTTTATTTTTTATTTTTAGTGATCTGATGTACAAATTGAAGTGATAAAAAAGTGTTTGCACAAGACACTTTACAATTCTTTCAAAGGTGCTCAACCTCACAATGCTCATTAAGACTTATCAGGAGGGTCAGTAGTGCTTGGTGGGGTTATCTTTGGCATTTTATTTCGTATTGTTATAGTTTTGGGCCAAAGGTCTCCGAATTCACTTGTTGTTGCAAACCCTTATAATTTTGAAATAACACTTCTATGTGTGCAAGAAATTTATTATCTGAATGATGGTGTAGGTAATTTAGACATACAACTTAATATGTTAAAACTATTACACTTCACAATCATGCAAGACTAAGATTATGAGCACATGTTGATAACCAATAAAATAGTGAGTGTAAGAATCATTGATTAACATAAAACATTACTCATACTTAGGGGCATGCTAGGAATCATACACAATTTTCTATAGACTATTTCATTGCACATAATAAGATTAAGGTCAAGGCATGAAGATAAAATAATGTTTAGGAAATTTGAAATTAAAATTAGACATTGAAGATAATCTTTAAGTGTATGCCTAATCAATTTTGACCATTAGAAACAAAATAACTAAGATGTTTGCTCTTGTGAAGTCATATAGCCAAACCATAATTTTGTAAATATTTAAAAAAATAAATGACAAAAATATATTTTTGAGCATTTTGATTTTTTTTTGTATTTTGGAATAAACTTATCAAATTAAGAACAAAATAATTTGAAATCAGAGTAAATAAACTGAGAAAGTTCAATAGAAAAATACAAGGAATATTATAGAAAAAAAAACCGGATTTCAATACGGCCAAAAGAGCTAACGTCTGGCGTTAACTACTTAACGCCCAAACAGAACACTATTGTTTAAGATTTTGAAAAAAAAATCTTTGAATTAGAGTCGTTATAAGTAGGCCTTCTTAATGTAGAAATTTCAAACAATTTAAGGATGATTAGAAGGCTCAAAATCGTTGAATACTTTTTCATAAAAAGGTTGTAAAATTATTTTTAAGAATGTTAATTCAAATAATATAATTAAGATTGCATGATGACTGTACTTAAGAGATATAGAGATCAGATACTGTTCAGCATTAAGATATTGGAAATTTGGCACAGAAGGCTAGCGCATGGCGTTATCTTCTAATGCTGACGTTAGAGCCTAACGCTAGCATTTTCTCTTAACGCAAATACAGTAGATAATTTCATGCATTTTTAAAGAAACTCTTCTTTGATTTTGACTTATTATGAAGAGGCCTTCTTAGTGTAGACTTTTTAGAGATGATTAGCAGCCTCTTTAAGCATGTTTTTTTTGTTTTAAAAGATGGTTTTTATATTATATTGGGTTTTCAAATACTTATGTTTTATAAGATCATTAAGGCTCAAAATGATAAAATATGCCATACACAAGATAAGCATCTTCGATCAAAACAAGAATGCATGAATAATATAATCATAAAGAGTGCATGCAAAATATATGATATAGGTATGTCCTAGATTATAATACCCAACCCATATGCATACACACTAGCCCCATACTAAGTGACGGATGGGCATGAGGAGATGTACACATGCCATAGGTTGGGGTGTTAATCCTATATGCACACAACAGAGAACGCTCACCCTAGCACTCTTTCCCCCTAGTGCCTCGCAAGGCCCCACTGGAACCCTCCCCGGTTAAGGACAAGACATGACTTAGAGGTTAGGTCTTCTAATGCATACAATCCTACGCCCTCGCTATTATGAGACACATAATGTGAGTGAATGATCATAGACATCCTAAGCATTTTTTCATATGGAATCAATTTATAAAATATGGCCTTTATGAGAGATTGATTTCTAATTATTGTTCATTTTAAAACCACATAGTTATTGTGAGTTTTTAACTTTCAATTTTTCTATTTTAAAATAATTCATTATGGCAATATGAGATAACTAGCATGAATAATATTTATTAGATGTTAATGCTAGAATGATGAGTTTGCGAGCAATGTTACGCCATAAGATTAACAAAGTTAATGTTGCATGTATTCAAAAATAGTATTTCAATTTTTAGACATAGGATAAAGAGATGATTCTAATTGATTTTTCCTTAGGGATATAAGTTTATTCTATGGTTTACATATAAATGAGATACATGCAAAACATAATAGATTCATGTACTAATTATGATCACAAACTATATGTTGAAAGCAATAAGATCTTTTGTAGTTATATGTTGAAAGCAATAAGATCTTTTGTAGTATATAATAGATTCATATACTAATTACGATCGCAAACTATATGTTGAAAGCAATAAGATCTTTTGATTTTGCATGATCATTAATTTTATCTTATAAAAATTTAGGTACTCATGATTAATTATTCATAATTATGTAGGTGAAGTATGTAAAACAATTCAGATTCATCCTTTTTTAAAATATTCTAGAGTAATATTGTGAGGTGAATAATGAATATAGTGAGAAACTATTTTTGGTTATTTTGAGAAGTTTTTGTAAATTTTCTCATTGAATTTTTGAATATTCACCAAGACATATATATAATTTTCTTGACTTTCAAATTTCATTATTTTATTTTTCTTTAACATAACATGACATTATATAACTAGCATAGTCATTGATTTCTACTTATAGTAAGTGATGATGCTAGATGAAAAGTTATGATAACAAGATGCAACTTTATGTAAAGATTACAAGCATATAATTTGTTGGAAGGGGACACAGGAGCCTGTGACATAAAATCCGTAGACACAAAAATTGACGAAAAAGAAAAAAGCTGAGATAACTTCTAAACGGAGTTGAATTTGGCAATTTTGAGTGTCGAAATGAACTCAAACAAGCAAAGCCCATTTTCCACTGCATAGAACTTCTCGACCTCGTTCAGAAAAAGCTATTGTGGCGAAATTCTGACAAGCGGATCAAAAGTTATGATCGTTCGAATTTTGGGTCGAAATCTTGCATATTTTTTTTTTATTTTAGAAAAAGTTACCAAAGGCCTATATTATTTTTCTGAAAGTGCAAGATAATGACAGTTTTCTTTTTCGGTCATTGCAAGAGTACGCATGGGTCTATAATCAATTTGATCTTTGCTAGACTTTGGTTGGACTTAGGAATTAGAGTGGATCTTGGACTTCCCGAGGTCTACCCTATGAGGGGTTCGCACCGATTCTCAGAGATATGATGGGGTGACATCCCAAATCTCCATTTCTCAAGATATTTAAGTGTTATTTGTTGCTACCCATACTTAATATTTAAAAATTTATTGACTCATCATTTTCCGAAAGAGAACAATTGAAGTTCATGATTTTATTAATTTAGATAAATATCTCATAACAAAATTAGAATTTGATTTATATGGATAATATAAGATATTAATAGGCAATTAATATAAGAAGGATAGATAGGTCACCAAAATAAAATATGACTTTGAATTTTGATCAATTTGATTTTATAAACATATTAAGCTTTTAAGAGATAAAATCATATTTCCAATAATATATAAGGTGACCATGATATTATAGTTAAAAAAAGAAAACAAAAAGAAAAATAAAGAGACATTGAAGCATATCATGAAGTAGAAATTTGTATATTTCATTTTGAAAGGATTCTACTTCATGAATTTGATGATACCTAATGAAAGAGAGTTTTAGGTATCCAAAGGGGACCAAGTGTGGTGGTTCCTTTGGGTACCCAAATATAATAAGATGATTTTTGGGGAGACGAGTATGAATGAACCCTTTCAAGTAGAGTTAATGTTTCATCTTTAATTTTGGGTCTTCATTCATACTTTGGTTTCATATTCTTATATTTCAAATTTCCATAATGATTTTCCAAAGTGTTACGTATAGGAAATTTGTTAACGTTTAAATTTATGTTGGGAGAAAATAGATTTTGTAAATGACAGTGACTCAGATTTTGATTTACAAAGACTTTGTGTTCCTTACTCCCATTATTAGGTTTATTCAAGATATTCATATTCAACTTGCTTTTACATATTCCTTGATATTGTGAATTTATGTGTTGTGAATTGTTATTCATAATTTTCATAAGCAAGTTGATTTTTTATTTTAATTCCTCATTTTTTATCTTAAGATTATGTCTAGCTTTATTATAAGCTATTGTGTTATTTTTAAGAGTGGAGACAATTGAATCAATGTGAGTTTGATAGTCATTTCTTAATTCATCAAATATTTCATCCATCTCTTTAATTGCAATTTTATAGATTTTACACCTAGCACAATTACTTTTAAAAAATGAATTTTCTAAGCATAATCGTTCATTTTGTACTTTTACACAAATAAACTCCTTTTCAAGTTTCTTGTAATTTTCTTTTAATTTATTATATTTGATACAAGGTGAAGAAATTTTGATTAACGAGCAAGAGTGAGAGTCATTAAGCACATCAATTTTTGTTTCTACATTAGACATAGTTGTTAATCTTTTATTTTCTAAACGTAATTTCTTATTAGTAATTTTCAATTTCTTCATTTTATGTTTAGCAATTTGTAGCATATGTAATGTGTAAATGGAATTTGTCACAAAAAGAGAAGACTTTGATTTCCTTACATTGCTATCGGAAGAGGCAAGATTTGAACAAATCGTTCCTTTGACATCTTTTTGGCAATCCTCTTCCAAAGATAATATTTCTTCTTCTCTTCCTTTTGACGTGCACTTCAGTGATCCATCATGAGAGGAGCTTTCTTGAACATCCGTGCAAGCTTGTATGTTCTCCAAGTCTTGCGTTTGTTCCATACCTATAGAAGGAGAATCATATGTTCTTTTAAGAAAATTCCAAATTTCATATGCGGTAGGTAAATTATAAATAAGTTTGAAAATATTTTGATTTAACGCACAACATAGACTATTTATAAATTTTGCATTTAAAACAATTTCATTTCTAGTTAGTTCGCTAGGTGGCTTTTCAATAGTAATATTCCAAACTTTTTCATCTAAAGCTTTAAGAAAATTTTTCATTGATATTTTCCACCCTTTATAATTTTTCTCTTCAAATAAAGGTGGTGCTAGTGATTTTTCATTTATATAAAAATTTCCCCACTAGTAGTGGGGAGATCATGATCAAGAGACGCCATTATTCCCGGTTGTTAAGCCGATTTGGAATAACCTAGCTCAGATACTACTTGTTGGATCTTGAGGCGCCCTTAGAGGGGGGGTGAATAAGAGTTTTAAAACTTTTGTTATATTTTAAGATACTTGAAATGATAAGAGATTAATCTAACGATAAAACCACATGAAAAGAGGAGATCAAGTAATAAAAATGAAAGACATGATTTTATTAACTTGAAAAATAAGATTACAAAATTTGATTTCTTATGACTCTAGAAATCGTAGGCGATAAAGTAAAATATTCTTTTTATTTTCTATACCGACTCTTCTCACCAAGACCCGGTTGACTTTAGCATATCCTTCCCGGATACGGCATCAAGCCGCTCTAGCACTTCTATCCCCAGAAAGTCCTCGAGCACCCTCTAGATCAACTCCCTAGACCCAGTCGCCAACACGGGGCAAATTCCTCCCTAAGTCCTACCCAGACCTAGTCGTCAACACGAGGCGAATTAAATTCACGATTATAATAAAAAGTTACAAATAAAATACAAAACACAAATCAAAACTCCCTATGAAGAATTCTGTAGATGGCGAAGGCTCGCTGAATATTCTCGAAGTCGAAGCGTGCGTTCTTCGCCTTGAGTAAGCGTAGATCCGATCCTCCTTGAATTCTTCTCTCAAATTTGTGTGGGAGATGATGGTCTGGAAAATACGGCCCTCTGAGTTTCTGTAGTGTTGGAATAGGGCTCTTTTCAATCGGTAGTTGGAGAAGACAAAATCCACCAATTTATAGGACTGAAGGCTAACGCTGGCGTTAAGGCTAACGCATGGCGTTGACCTAGTATGGAATTGTTTTGATGGCTTGGATCTTCAAAATTGGAAGGAGATTCTGTACTTTAGAAAACTTTTATTTTAGGCAACCCTAACGCTGGCGTTGAGTCTAACACTGGTGTTAGGTCAGATCATTCCTAAAGTGCTCCTGCAATCATGGCTGCTTCCCTCCTTCCAAAATCATCATGATGGGGATGTGAGTCAATGCCCAGCGTTAAGTTCTAACGCATGGCGTTAGACCACATCCCACTTTTAGTTTGTGAGCAGGTTCAGACCAATAATGCAGCACCCTAGTGTCATATATGTTCAAACCTGCATGCTAAAACACAATGGCAAACAAGATCAAATACAAGTAGGATTTGTTATTCTCAAATCAAAGGGATGCGGAAAACCATGTTCCAATAATAAGTTTATCTTTAATAAGATTAAACGCTAATAAACATTCATCATTGAGAACAAAAGCAGATTCTTTTTCTAAAAGGTGGGTTACCGGCTTTGTAATTTTTAAAAAAAATTTATATAAAGTACCGATAGAAACCCGTGTGGCCTACAAAACTTCTAATCGATTTTTTGTTCGTAGGAGGGGAAGTTTTTCAATTACTTCGATCTTGGCCCTATCGACCTCGATCCCTTTACTAGAAATTTTATGTCCGAGGACTAACCCCTCTCTGATCATAAATGATATTTCTCCCAGTTGAGAACAAGGTTTGTGTCTTTGCAGCGTTGAAGAACACATTCGAGATTGCTTAAACAAGATTGAAAAGAATTTCTGAATAATAAAAAAGTCATCCATAAAAACTTTCATCGCATTCTTTACTAACTCGTCAAATATTGCCAGCATACATCTTTGGAATGTAGTCGACATATTACAAAGGCCAAATTGCATCCTTCGATAAACTAAGCTACTGAAAGGATAAGTAAAACTGGTTTTCTCATGGTCTTCGGGTGAAATTGGGATTTGAAAGTATCCTGAAAGACCATCAAGAAAATAGTATGAGTGACTGGAAAGACGTTCTAAATTTTGGTCAATAAACGGTAACAGAATGTGTTCTTTTCGGGTGGCATCATTTAGTTTTATATAGTCGATGCACATCCGCCAACCCGTAATAGTACGAGTCAGAGTTAATTCATTATTTTCATTTGCCACTACTGTTACTCCGCCTTTCGTTGGCACGATTTGTACTGGGCTAACCCAAGTACTATCCAAAATCGGGTAAATAATTCCAGCATCTAAAAGCTTAATTACTTCAGCCTTAACGACGTCTTTCTTGTTGAGGTTAAGTCATCATCGAGGCTGGACGGTGCTACGGGAATTATCTTCTAATAAAATTTTATGTGTGCAGAAAGAGGGCTAATCCCCTTTAAATGAGAAATTTGTCAACCTATGGCACGACGATGTTTATTTAAAACTTGAATTAATTCGAAAATTTCTGAATCGCTTAAAACCGATGAACTTATAACCGGTAATTTAGAATTTTTTTTCTTCTAAAAAGACGTATTTCAAGTGGTCGGGAAGTTGTTTCAGTTTGAGGTTGGGTGGGTCTTCATAAGACGATATTACTTTAATTGTTTCTAAGTTTATCGGCTTGATGGGCAAAGAATAAGACATTTCTTCCAAACAAAATAATTTCTCCGAATCATCAACGGATGGTGGAATAAAATTAGAAGGTGAAGAAAAATCATTTTCAAACATGCTTCTAATTGGAAACAGGAATAGTCATTTGATTATGAATTTTGCATAGAGGGGTTTATGTTGAAAGTAACTTCATCATCTCCAACCTAAAGGAGGAGTTTTCCGTTACTCACATCAATTATAGCGCGGGAGGTGGTGAGAAAGGGGCGACTGAGTATGATGGGTACTTCGACATTCTCTTCGATGTCAAGAATAACAAAGTCTACCTGAAAGATAATCTTGTCAACCTTAACAAGCACGTCCTCCATAACCCCTACCAGGTACTTAACTAAACGATCCGCTAGTTGGATACTCATTCTCGTTGGGTTCGGATCACCCAATCCTAACTTCTTAAACAAATGACATTAAGTTTATGCTAGCGCCCAAATCTGCTAAGGCGTGTTTTACTAATAAATTGTCGAATAAGCACGGGATAGAGAACCATCCCGGATCATTTAATTTTGGGGGCAATTTATTTAGTAGAACCGCCGAGCATTCCGCGTTAAGAGAAACACGCGAAACATCTTCAAGTTTTTTTATTGAAAATAATTTCTTGAGATATTTCGCATATTTAGGTATTTGAGAGATTGCCTTGCAGAAAGGAACATTTATGTGAATTTGTTTTAAAATTTCTAAAAATATATATATTGCTCTTCGATCCGCTCGTTTTTAACTTTAGATGGATAAGAGAGAGCAGAACTAGAAGTATGTGGAGATAAAGTAGAAGATACAATAGGAGGTGGTGAAACAGAAATAGCTACCTCAGGCTCGATCCTTTTCGAAGAAGTTACCTCCTTTCCGCTGCGGAGGGTTTTTGTGTTTGCATTTTCTCTTGGATTCGGCTCAGTGTTACCCGACAAAGCTCCATATGGGCGTTCATAGATCATTTTATCAAACTGTCCAATTTGATTTTCTAATTTTTTTGTCAATCCAGTGTGGTTCCGGATATTGGACTCATTTGAAGCAACATATTTAGCTAAGACCTCTTCAATTGAAGGGTGCTTCGGAGGTTGCGTTGGAAATCCAGGTGGATTTATATTTGGGGACGTTGGGTGTTGTTGTGGTTGCTCCATGAGAAATTTGGAAGGTCCTTATAACCCAGATTGTAAGTGTTATTATACAGACTGTTATTCGGGTTAAAGGAAGGCCGAGATGGATTTCCCATGTAGTCAAAATGTTCTTCGATCATATTATTATTGTTATTAGCTCAAGAAGGAGTGGCGGAGGAAGCAGACATCTCCGCAACTTGCTTACATAACCGTTTGACTTGTAAGGCTAGATTAGTTGTAACATCCACTTCATAAAGTTCAATCGGCTTGTTAGAGCGCGGTCGGGGCACATTTCACTGGTAGGCATTCATGGTCATTTTCTCAAGAAGCTCTTGAGCAGCCTCCGGGGTCTTATTGTTTAGAGTACCCTCGACGTCAATATCAATCATTTGTCTTGTTTGGACATTCAAACCATTATAGAATTTTTGCACTTGTAACCAAGAAGAAAGTGCATGGTGGGGGACATCTACGCAAAAGTTCCTTAAAGAGCTCACATGTGTCATAATGAGTCTCAGAATTGATTTACGTAAAAGAAAAAACATCGGTGGGCAATTTAGCGGTCATGGTTGGAGGAAAATATTTGGATAAAAATTTCTCTATCATTTTGGCCCATGTAGTGATGGATCCTCTAGGAAGATAACTCAACCACTACTTGGCCTTTGTCCGTAAAGAAAAGGGAAACAAATGTAACTGAATGGCTTCATCAGCAAAACCATTGCTTAAGCGTATCAAATATTTCTAAGAAACTTGAGAGGTGCAACTTAGGATCTTCATCGGCAACCCATCAAATAGTACTGATTGTTGTACCATCTGAATGATGCTAGATTTGATCTCAAAATTGTTGTTTTCCACCGTGGGTCGAACGATACTAGATTCTACACCCTCCAAATTAAGCAGTGCATAATAGGACATGGTCTGTTGCTGGGTTTCATTAGGATTGGGCTCGCCCATAGTTTCTGTGTTAGTGTCTCCGACCGACTCTTCATGACTTAAAGGTAAATCCTGATCACAAAATAGGAGGCGTTGCCGATTGGTGTGTTCGATCTCTGGATTAAAATGAATATCCAGATTATTCGAAGAGCTTCCTCGGGTCATGCACTAGAAAGAGAAAGAAGATGAAGAAGAGAGAGAAATAAAAGAAAATAAAGGGATGCTAAGATTATTGATGGATTTTTCTTATTTTTTGTAGACGGTTTAAATTAGTTTTGGACTTTCCGAGGTCTACCTTGTGAAGGGCTCACACCGTTACTAGGAGATATGCTAGGGTGACATCTCAAACCTCTCTTTCCAAAAATATAGTTGCACCTTACAGATTTTTTGAAAAGTGAAATAAAAAGAATAAAAAATGGCAAAACTAATAGTTACTCCTATTTTCGATATATCAACACAAGTCTCCGGCAGCGATGCCAAAAACTTGATAGAGAAATTTTAGATTAATAATAAGATGTTCTATAATTTTATATCAGATAAAGCAAAGTATACTTTATCGATTATAGTATATGATATAAAAAATCAAGGTCATATTAGATCCGGGCCCGTCGATTACTTTTACTTCAAGGGAATCACTATTATCTTATCAAATAGATTTTTGGATTGGTTTTGCAAATAAAAGAAAGCTTACGATTAAACGGGTGATTTAGATTATATAAAAAAAAGGTTGGCACTCGATCTCGACTCACCTCGAAATGAAAATGATCAAAAGAAATAAAGTTCTAATCTCTTTAACGAAAATGCTTGGACCGTAGATGTTCCCAAAATATAAATGCACCACTCTCAAGTACACGCCCAACTAAGTTTAGGTTGATCGCCTGAATTATCGTTCTAAGTCAAAAATCCTAAAACTCGCTTTATGTTGTGAACCCAGCTATTGGATTTGACTCCAATCCAAGAGATTTACGGCATACACTCTCGAGGGTTGCATGCAACTCTCTTTACCCGTGAGTGATCGATCCGTACGCACGAGCCTCTCGACTAACTAGAGTACGTAAACTGAAATGAAAGTCATATATCGATGATAAGACCTCACTCAAAATTATTCAAGGGTAAATCCTAAGAATCCGTTAAAAAGGAAAAAAAATATAATTTAAGAAGAGATCATTTCATTTCTTGGTTCATCTCGATAAAGTATTAAAGAAAGTTAGTTACTCATGGAGATGAAGGAATTAGAGAGGAACATGTTATAAAAGAAACAAGTAAAACAAGAGAATAAGAAAACTAAATTTATTGTTATTTGAAGAGAAATTATAAGTAGAGAAAATAAAACACAATGAACTAGAAAAAAATGCAAGAAACAAAGCAAAGAAGTACATGAAGAACAGCAAGAACAACAAATTAAACACTCCAGAACTTCTCCAACAATGACTGAGTCGTTCTTTAACCATGGATCCAACCAGCTTTATATAGGCAAAGAGGATGATGAAGGTGGACGGGTGTGGGAAATATTGGAAATGGAAGCATTCAAGAGGGAGAATTAATGTGGGTCTCATGGGCGATCAAGAGAGGGGGACTGAATATATTCTCACGGATTAGTCAAGGGGAGAGAACATTGCAGCAATATGAATGAAAAGTTTCACGTGCATGGAATGGCATGCAACATATTATGGAGAGGGAGGCGTCATCAAAGAGGCGATGACAGGGGATGAATCTGGCGTGCAACAATTACACAACGACAAATGGGTGAGACCAGGGTGGATGCACAAACACACGGCCGCGACATTCAAACTACACAGGAGTGGCCCTCTCGATATCAGCGAGACAACTAACATATCGACGAGAAGGGCTTTGCATATCGCTGAGACTAACTTTGCTTATCGTCGAGACAAATGACATATCATCGAGATGACTGGCATTTCTTCTAGACAAGCTTTGCATATCATCGAGACTGGGTCTGCATATCGTCAAGACTGGCTGCATATCATCGAGACAACTGACATATCGTCGAGATGGGCTGCATATCATCGAGATGGGTTGTATATCGTCGAGATAACTGACATATCAGCAGAAAAGCCCTACAAAATGAAATTAAAGCTTAAATTAGTAAGGAAATATAAAACAAAAGATTAATAAAGCAAAATAGACAAATTATTAATAATTCCATTTAAAATCATATTAAATACTATACTAAAAATAGGTACAAAATACTACTCATCAGTTGTCGACTAATAAAAGGTAAATAGTTTAAATTACTTATCATACTTAAAATAACATTGCATCATGTCATATTGCATTACATTGTATACCTTGCATCTGTAGACTCTTATCATACAAGTTTGTATGTGCATTCTTATAAGATAAGTTTATGTTATGATAAATCAAGACCCTTAAATTATAAGTTTGTTTGGGCACCCTTGTAAGTTAAGTTAAATTTTGTATCATATTTTATTACCTATTCATATCGCAATACTCTCTTTTCTTATACGATAGATTTAATATTGTGCCAAAACAAGACCCTTAGCTTATAAGTTTGTATGAACATTCTTTTAAGTTGAGTTATATACGTATTGTTGGGGATTGTAGCCACAATTACCTTGATTTGAAGAAGTGTCCCTTTGAACTAAGTTGAATTGAGTTGTATTTGATGTTATTTTCAGTTATGTGTTTGCAGGTTCTAAATGGTTAAGTGCAAACAAATGTCAGGTTTCAATAAGTTGTTAAACACTGGACTATACTATGTAATTCCTCATGGTATAGACCAAAGTGTTAACTTATGTGAAATCTCTCTATTGGGGTGTACTTTATATTCAAACACAAAGGAAGAGCCATGAGAAGTTGCTGATGCTGTTATAATCTGAAAGAAAGAATTTTTTTCATAAAAATTTTCTTAAGAATTTTCTTAAAGAAATTTCGTCGAACTCAGTTCGACGAACAGAAATGTTTTCGTCGAACGCAGTTTGACGATCGGAGTTCGTCGATCTCCGTTCGACGAAGTGAAGATACTTTGTCGTTCGTTGTTTTGCATATATTTCGTCGACCGCTGCTAGCTGTTAGCTGAAGACATTTCGTCGAACGCCGTTCGACGAAATATATATTTCATCAATCTCTGGTTTGCTGTTAGCCGAAGACATTTTGTCGAACGCAGCTTATTAGCAGTTCGTCGAACGCAGTAATTATTTAATTCGTCGACCGTTGTTTGCTTATATTTCGTCGACCGCTATTTATATATAATTTCATCGATCACGCTAGTAGATCTCCGTTCGACGAAAGGAAGGAAGTTCGTCGATCGCGGTTCCGTTCGACGAAATTTTAACAGACGCTGAAATTGCACTGGCGCTGCTTCATTTTTCAAATGCTTTCCATTTAATGCTTCCACCGCATACAGTATTCATGGAATATTTTCCTTCATTCTTGCAGACAGCCGTTGGAGAATATATTCTTCCTTAATTTCTGCATGCAGCCAGTCGTTGGAAGATTATTTGCCTTAATTTCTTGGAGATAGCCGTTGGAAATATATTCTTCCTTATTTATTTTATTTAGCCGTTGGAAAGGAGGATCTCTTTATATATATTCCCTCTGATTTTTCAATCAGAGTTAATCGTGAAAAAGGGAGTGCAAATATTATATACAGATTTTCTTTCTCTCTTATTCTGTTGGCTGATATTATTCTCACGCAAGCTCTTCTCCTCCAACAAGAAAGTGTTTTGTGATTCTTCATCGCCAAGGGCAGTCGACAAGATCAACACAAATAAAAGATTCATTCTCATTTTGATCCAGTCGACTCAAAGTTTCAGATCAAGATTTCAAGAAAAGGTTTCTTCTTCCTCTCTGTAGATCCAGATTTTCTATTCTTTCAAGGAAGAAGAAGTTCTATCATTTTCAGATCTGATCAAGTCAAGTCTCCAGAAGATTTCAAGAAGATTGTTTTTCAATCTAAAGTTTTGTAAAAATCTTTTACATATTCTTGTAGGAGGTTTTCCTCTGAGTTTTTGTAGGAGTTGTTTGCTCCGAGTTTGAGTTGGAGAAGATTGTTCTCCGAGTTTTTAGTAGGAGTGGTTTGCTCCGAGTTTTTGTAGGAGTTGTTTTGCTCCGAGATTATAAGAGTGGTGACTCCGAGTTGTAGGATTATTTTTAATCTGAGAATAGTGAAGTAGCCTAGTCTAGCAGGTCGTGCTAGATAGGTGAGGTGCAAAGTGGACTACCCAAGTACGGGGAACCACTATAAATATGTGCTCTTTGGTTTTCTGTGTGCTTTACTTGTTATATTTTTAATTCCGCAAAAAGCTATAGAAACCACCTATTCACCCCCCCCCCCCCCCCCCTCTAGGTGATTTAGGTCGCAACTAGATACGTTCACGTATCATACCTTATTACTTGCTCATAACACAATGCTCTCATTCTCATCACTTGATTTAATTATACTACTGCTTATGCACTTTTACCCTTCCCTCCACCCGGTGCTTTAAGATGCATCAGGGGAATGGAAGGGAATCCACTTAGTCAAATTGACTAACAATTTGTTATAGATTCTCTTTAGGAGCCCCCACAACAGTTGTGCCCGCAGTACCACACCCAGCCAAATAACCCTGACACGGTGATGGACCCCGACCTCATTCCTAGTTGATGTGCCGAGAGTTATGAGCGGTTATTGTTGCATTTTGTACTTTGTACTCCACTAGGGCACGTTTTATGCTCAGTCTTTCCATTGTAAATATGGACTTTATGCCATTATGTATATAAATGTAAATTAGGACTTCATGTTTTGGCAATTGTACTTTCTTTATAGGTTGGTCATATTGTGATGTAATGATGTCTTGTCTTAAGAGTAGGCGTCATGTAGTATGGGTTATCCTGTTCGTTAACAGTACCACATGACGAGTGCTCTGGGCATAAGAATTTCCTCGGATGTGCATTATTACCGGGAGGGGTTCATAAAGGCGGAAGCATATGCCTGTCACTCGTATGTATGTATGTATGTGTATATATATATGTGTGTGTGTGTGTGTGTATGTGTGTGTGTGTGTGTGTATATATACATATATATATATATTGTACAATCCCATATTTGCCGAGTGGGTCCCCAGGTTCTAAAGGGTCAAGAGGCAAGATATAGGTCAAGAAGAGCACTCGCCCAGGTCAGGAGAGGCAGGGGAGCCTCCGGGCGAGTGCGAGACCCATTTGCATGGCGTTCACTCTCTTAGGAGGGCAAGTGCGCGGGAAGCCAGATGAGTGAGGGCGGAACCCCACTCGCCAAGCGAGCCAAGTGTCAGGCAAGTGATACCCCCATAGACCACTCGCCCGGTGGAATCTAGTGTGCAAGAAACCTGGCGAGTGGTGCCTTCACAGACCACTCGCCCAGAAGGATTTAGAGGGGAAATGACCTAGATACCCATCGTGGACTGCTAATAGCCCTTCAGAACAGCAGAGTTAGGCTATTAGCAGACCAATTTGGGGTGCGATTAGTAAAACTAAAAGGCAGATTTATGCTATTTGTAGACTAGACTAGAAAATATATAAATAGACCTTTAAGGGCACCTTGGAGGAGATCTGATCTTTTGGGCTCTCTCCTCCTAGGCAAGTTTTGGTTGGCTGTTAGTGCCCTCCAAGGTGCCCGACTGACCATTGGATTGGGAGGGGATGCTCTCTAAGATCTTCCGAGTGTGTGGCGGGACCTCCTCGCTACAGCCTTGGGTCTGTTCTTGGTTTTCCATCAACTGTCAAGTGGGCTTGTGAGAGAAAAGTAGGTGCGGGATATACCCCCCAGTGGGTCCGAACTCAAGAGACCGGTTGCCGGTTTCAACATTTTTGGTGTGATGAGCGTGGACCGTAGCCTGTATAAGAAAATCTAAAGTTGAGCTCCATTGCTGGAGATGGAGGATATGGATCTGACCCAGGCCACTCACAACCGCCTATGAGTGGGGTGACGGTGGGAATGTTCAAAGACTTCAAGCGAGAGGTCCTACAGACCTTGCAGCTAGCTTTCGCCACAAGAGGTGAATGCGAGACACCCATAGTTCCGGTGGTCCCTCCCCAACAGATAGGCGAGAATGCTCCTGGCCATCGACCCGGGAAGGAGGTGGCGACGGAAACAAGCGGGTGAGATCTCCCCATGCAGCAGCTATTCAGAAGACCGGCTAGTGCAGAGGTATGCGAGCTGACTCTGCGAGAGCGAACCACTCACCGAGCAGGGGAGGGAAGTCCCTTTTGTGAGCTGGTCCTCTCAACCCCGGTTCCGGAGGAGTTCAGAGGGATGAAAATGTCTTAATATACCGGCAAGGATGACCCAGTCCTGCACCTGCATTGGTTTGAGTACATGGTATCGATCCTGCCTATGACAGATGCCTTCTAGTGCCGGCTCTTTGCCACCACCCTGAAGGAGAAGGCGGGGGACTGGTTCCACCAACTCCCTGTGGGTTCAATTTACGCGTTCGAGGATCTATGTCGAAGCTTCTCAACATCGAAGAAGAGGAAGAAGGATGTCGAGGCACTCTTCAAGATTAAGCAAGGGCCAAGGGAGTCGATGACCCATTATGTGGATAGGTTCCAGGAAGAAGTCTTGCTCGTCCAGGAGATGCCAGAGTTCACCCTCCAGTTGGCCTTCATAGTGGGGCTACGGGAGGGGTTCTTCAAAATGAACCTGAAGCGAAAGGTCCCTCTATCCTTCGAGGAATTGATGGAGAGGGCAGCATAAGGTATTGAAGGGGAGTTCGCCAACCCAGAGTTTGCAAAAAGGTTGGCATGGCTGAGTGATCCAGAGACGAGTCAGCAGGAAGGTAGAAGGAGAGATGAACCCAGAGGTCAGGGGTTTCAGGGGCAGCAGCGGGATTGGGGATATCAGGAGCCCAATAATCGTATAGCTTGGAGACCCCAGGAGGGACCAGCGTGAGGTTAAGAAAGAGGTTACCAGGAAGGGGGAACTTCCAAGGAAGGGGGCAGGGGGGGTCAACCCTCCAGGATGGAGGCAAGGTCCCAGACCCCCACTCACCCCCCTCAGGAGCAAACCATGGCAGTAGCTCGAGGAGGAAGAGGAAGAGGAAATGGAAGAGGGGAGGCAGGGTGGCGTTGCCCAATTGTGACTTCCACTAGGAGGAAGGTCACACGACGACCACCTGCTCGAAGTTTCTGGAGATGAGGGCAAGAGGCCAGCAACAACAACGACCAGTGAGGATCGAGGAAGTGCTACCCGTAGAGGGGGAGGATAGGTATGAAGATAGAGCAGATGTGGGAGCCAGGGGGGATTGAGGTGATCCATGGCGGGGTTGGGATTGAGGCGACTCGCAAGAAGAGCCTTCAAGCGATGTTTAGGAGGAGCATCACGTCGACCTCCCAAGCCCCTCCCCCCTCGAAAAAGATCACCTTCTTGTCTGAAGACATGCCAGACTATGAAGACCCATTCTATGATACCTTGGTGATCCAAACGGCTATCAAGAACTTCATGGTCTCCTGGATCTTGGTCGACAACCGAAGCTCCGTGAATGTGATCTACAAGAAGGCCTTCAGCGCGATGCAGGTGAAGGTGAAGAGGGCACAGGCCTCGGATGGGATGTTGTTTGGATTTTTAGGGGAGAGGAAGGAGGTCGAGGGAGGAGTCGGTCTCCAAGTGACATTGGGAAGGGTCCCCAGAAACTGCTGGTTTGTCATTGTCGACGCTCCGAGCAGTTATAATGCGATTTTCGGACGTCCTCTCATCAGCACCTTTAGATGCGTTCCCTCATCCTTCCACCAGTGCCTAAAGTTCCACAGTGGAGGAGTCCAGGTCTGAATTAGGGGAGACACAAAGGTGGCGAGATAGTTCTGTGTGACTGCCATCATCACCATCTCCTAGATGGCGGAGGCTGAGAAGGTAGATAGGGAGACGAGGTGGTCGGAGGGGCCAGGAGAAGAGAGGAAGGCAGAGGGAGACAAAGGAGAGTACAACATTTGAGAAGAGGAGACAGAGGCGTCGCAGAGGGAGCATGCCGAGCCCATGGAGGTGGATGATGCGGTGGAAGATGAGACCATAGGCGAAAGGGGGAAGGCAGGGGGAAGATGGGAAGAGTCGTCCCGGCTTGAGGAGGCGGAAGAAGTAGTTGAGATGGAGGTCACCACCCAGGGGGGAAGGTAGAGAAGGTGCAAGTCAGCAGGGGCCTAGGTCCAGAGGACAGGAAGAAGATGCTGGAATGCATCCAAAGGAGCGTGGATATCTTAGCATGGAGCACGGCAGACATGTCGGGCATTGACGCGGACGTAACCTGCCACCGACTCAACCTCAAGCTAGGATCCCACCCCATCCAACTGAAGAGGAGGGCCATTGCCGACAAGATGGAGGAGCCGATCCAAGAGGAAGTGGAGAAGCTCCTCAAAGCAGGTTTTGTATCGGAGATCCAGTATCCAGGCTAGGTCTCCAATATCGTCATGGTAAAGAAGGGCGATGGTCGCTGGAGAATGTGTATCGATTTTTCCCTTTTAAACAAAGTCTGCCCTAAGGATTGTTACCCTTTGCCTCGAATCGATGCGCTGGTTGACTCAACCGTCGATTTTACTGTGATGAGTTCTTTAGATGCTTTTTCAGGTTATCATCAGATCAAGATGCACCCACCAGACATGAAGGATGTCTCCTTCATCACGAGAGAAGGCTGCTACTGCTATAAGATAATTTTGTTTGGGCTAAAAAATGCAGGGGCGACGTACTAGAGGATGATGGACCGAGTCTTTCGGGAACAAAGGGGAAGGAACTTGGAGGTATACATGGAAGACCTCATGGTGAAGAGCAAAGATGTGAACTCCCACCTCCAGGACCTTGAAGAGACCTTCGTCACTCTGCGCAAGTTTGGGATGAGGCCGAATCCTTCGAAATGTATCTTCGGGGCCAGCAAGGGGAAGTTTCTGGGTCACCTTCTTACCCCGGCGGGGGTGGAGCCTAACCCAGACAAAGTAAAAGCTATAATGAAGTTAGGATCGCCGTGAAATGCTAAGGAAGTCCAGCACTTGACTGGAAAGCTCATAGGGTTGAGTAGGTTTCTCTCCTGGGTGGGGGAGAAATGCTCCCCCTTTTTCAAAGTATTATGAGGTAATCAAAGGTTAGAATGGACGAAGGAGTGTGAGGAGGCCTTCTAAGCCTTAAAAAATTAGCTCACCAAAGCTCCGATGCTCCAGGGTCCTAAGGAGGGGGAGGGCCTAGCCTTATATCTCATAGTTGGGGCTAAGGCCATGAGCTCCGTCTTGGTCTGGGAAGAGGGTAAGAAGTAGTTGCCCATCTACTACGTGAGCAGGGTTCTGAAGAAAACGGAGCTCCGATACATGATTTTAGAAAAGCTGGCCTTCGCTCTAGTTATCTCGGCCATGAAGCTCAGGCCATACTTCCAAGCTCATTCGATCCAAGTAGTGAACGACCATCCCCTTCGCAAAATCTTCGAGGGGGTAGAGCATTCAGGGAGGCTCGCAAAGTGGTCATTGGAGCTGAGTGAATTTGACATCACATTCTTCCCTCGACTATCGATGAAGGCTCAGGTCGTGGCAAATTTTATGGCGGACTATGTGGTTGAGTTGGAAGAGGAGCAAGCCCTTCATCACGTCCCCTGGAAGCTGCTGGTTGATGGGGCCTCAGGAAGGAACTCTCTAGGAGGGGGAGTGATATTGGAAAGCCCACACAGAGTGAAAATTGAGTAAGCAATAGTGATACATTTCCCTATCACGAACAACCAGGCGGAGTACGGAGTAGTGATTGTCGGCTTGCGTATGGCTTAGAAGTTAGGGGTTCACGATGTGGAGGTTCTCACAGATTCGATGGTCATAGCCTTATAGGTCTAGGGAAAGTTTGAGGCAAGGGACCCCACACTCATGAGGTATCTAGCTAAGGTGAGGGGTCTCATCGGAACGTTCAAGACATTCTCCATCAGGCACATACCGAGGGAAGAGAGTAACCCAGCAGATCGGTTGGCCAAGTCCGGTCCTCCGGTCGGGTGAACCTTGGCAGACCTCTTTCGCCCGTCGATTGAGGAAGGGGAACCCATAGATATAGAGCGGCGACCATCGTCGAAGGATCCTCTTGTGACCTTCTCGGCAACGTGCAGGTTTCTGGAAGAGGTTCCAGATCAAAGGCGCTTTAGGTACAAGTCCGTCTACTACATGCTTCACGAGGCGGACTTATATCTAAAGACTCTCTCGGGACTCTTAGCACGATGCATTTCTGAGGAGGAAGTCCCAAGGGTCCTGGAGGAGGTTCACTCCGGCGAGTGTGGTAGTCATTTAGGGAGTAGGACATTGGAGGCAAGAATAATGAGGCAGGGGTACTTCTGGCTGACCCTGAGCAAGGACGCAACAGAGTTCACCAAGAGATGCTAGAAATGCCAGTTGTTCGCCCCGCTTCAACTTTTGTCGGCTCAGAGGCTAAGGAGCATCACGACACCATGGCCCTTCGCCATATGGGGGATGGATCTGGTAGGACCTTTCCCCCAGGAAAGTGGGCAAAGAAGGTTTCTCCTGGTCATGATTGATTACTTCTCGAAGTGGTTGGAGGTTAAGGCTTTGGCCAAGGTCACTTCCCAGGTAATCCGCAACTTTGTGTAGGGGAGATCATCTGCCTACACGGGCTCCCTCAAGCCATAGTCACAGATAATGGTCTGTAATTCGCTAGTGAAGAGTTCATCAGCTTCTGCAGCTAGTTGGGAATAGACCTCAGGTTCGCATCTGTCTATCATCCCAGAAGCAATAGGCAGGTGGAGGCGGTTAACAAGATCATAGTGAGCCTGCTCAAAAAGAAGGTAGAGAACTTGAAGGGGAATTGGGTGGAGCAACTCCCTTCGGTCTTGTGGGCTCTAAGGACTATGCCCAACATCACCACAGGCAAGACCCCTTCAAGCTCTCTCACGGTTGTGAGGTCATTATTCCCGTATAGTATGAAGTCAAGACACCGCGGGTAAGGGCCACCGAAGGAGGTGGTGAAGAATGGAGAGCGGGGAACAAGGAGGAGTTGCGACTCTCCTTAGATCTGATCGAGGGGGTCCGAGACCTTGCCTCCATTCGACAAGAAGAAGTTAAGCGGTGGATGGCCAAGTATTTTGACAAGCACGTCAGGATCAAGCAATTCAAAAAGGGGGACCTCGTGTTAAAAAATGTCGACGCGGCCAGAAGATCAGCCGCGGTTGGGAAGCTCAATCCCAATTGAGAGGGACCCTATGTCTTTGAAGAAGCCTTAAAGTCAGGGGATATCGCCTCTAGAATGTGGAAGGCGAGCCCATCGGTCACACGTGGAGTGGTGATGACTTGAAACGTTTCTACCCTTAAATTCTTATAATGAAAATGCTTATTCTTTAAACTTCATTTTTCTTTATATATGGTATAATAGCTTACGAGATGGTGATGAAAAGTTTCAAGGTGATTAGCCCCGAGCAAACCCTCTGACCAGGCTCTCACCTAGCTGGCAGGGTCGTAGGCTCACTCGGTGGAAGGTTTCAAAGGCAGTTAGCCCCGAGCAGACCGCTGACCAGGCTCTCACCTAGCTGGCAGGGTCGTAGGCTCACTCGGTGGCAGGTTCCAACGACAGTTAGCCCCGAGCAGACTCACTGACCAGGCTCTCACCTAGCTGACAGGGTCGTAGGCTCATTTGGTGGCAGGTTTCAAAGGCAGTTAGCCCCAAGCAGACCCATTGACCAGGCTCTCACCTAGCTAGCAGGGTCGTAGGCTCACTCGGTGGCAGGTTCCAAAGGTAGTTAGCCCCGAGCAGACTCGCTGACCAGGCTCTCACCCAGCTGGCAGGATCGTAGGCTCACTCAGTGGCAGGTTCCAAAGGCAGTTAGCCCCAAATAGACCCGCTGACCAGGCTCTCACCTTGCTGGCAGGGATGTAGGCTCACTCAATGGTAGGTTCAAAAGGCAGTTAGCCCCGAGCAGACCCACTGACCAAGATCTCACCTAGCTGGCAGGAACGTAGGCTCACTCGGTGGCAGGTTCCAAAGGCAGTTAGCCTCGAGCAGACCCACTGACCAGGCTCTCACCTAGCTGGCAGGGACGTAGGCTCACTCGTTGGCAGGTTCCAAAGGCAGTTAGCCCCGAGCAGACCCGCTGACCAGGCTCTCACCTAGATGGCATGGTCGTAGGCTCACTCAGTGGCAGGTTCCAAAGACAGTTAGTTTTGGAGTTTCCATGGTGATCTGGAAGTGATCAAGCATCTAGTCTCACTGCCAACACCATATGAGTCTATGGGGCCACACACAAGAGTGCTTGGAGAAGTTAGAAAAAGAATTGTGTTGGTCTTACTCATATTGGATATGAGTGAAGGACCAATCCTATGACTTATTGGAGTGGGTTGAGTCAACTGAATGCTTTACAGGTATTGTGAATATTGTATGGAGCGTGTTGACAAGTTTTCGAGTTGAGTCGTCGAGAGTGTCTCGACGACTCTTACTTCAATTCATCGAGTGACGATTTGATGATTACTCGACGAAATCATAATGACTCGACGAATTCATCATTCATGATTACTCGACGAATTCATGACTTGACGAATTTATGATTACTCGATGAATCATTTGCTACTCGACGAATTTGTTAGTGAAAGGTTCACTCGACGAATTCTGTTTTACTTGACGAATTCAGTATGTTACTCGACGAATTTCTTCAGTGAAATGTTCACTCGACGAATTCTGTTTACTCCAATGTAGGTCGTGGGTGTGCGGATATCCTCTCTCTCTCGCCTGGGTATAAATAGAATGCGATTCATTACCCTAAATAAGCGATCCTCTTTTGCGAATTAGAGAGCGACGGAAGGGTTCCGCGATAGCTTCCGACGGAAGAGTTCCGATCGGTCGATCCCGCCGCCGCTGCCCGCCTGTCCCTCTCGTCGGACCTAGCAGTCCGTGGGAGACGTAGATGACTCTTCTTCTCCGAACTATTTCTTGTGCAACAAGGCCTAGGGTTCTCCTCTCGCTCGTATGGACTCCCGTAGAGGTGCTGATCCACTTCGACGCTTGGGACTCAACGACTGGTTTCCGGATTTCAGCTGTGGAGCACCTCGGTTTAGTATTGACTCAATCCCCTTCAGGTATTGCAATGTGTTGCTTTCCTCATTTCTTGATTCATCAAATCACATGATCCTTGAACTCTTTTGGGTTGTTCTCGTTTTGTTTCTTCCGCTGCGCACATTTGATGTGCTTGTATCATTATGAATGGTATGTAGAAAACCCAACAGTTAGCCCCGAGCAGACCCGCTGATCAGGCTCTCACCTAGCTGACAGGGTCGTAGGCTCACTCGGTGGCAGATTCCAAAGGCGGTTAGCCTCGAGCAGACCCACTGACTAGGCTCTCACCTAGCTGGCAGGGCCGTAAGCTCAATCGATGGTAACCCATGAGGAAGGCAGGGTAAGAAAGGAAAATCCAATAAGGGGAAGATTAACACAGGGTAAGTCTCAGTATAAGTTTGGGGAATGTTGTCCATCATAAAGGGCACTCACTGGCGAATGGTATCGATCAAGAAGGGCACTCGCCAGGCGAATGCGCAATGGGGTGTTAGCCAGCCCCAAGGGATACAAGAATGGAGCGAGAAAAAGTGGGTTCTCGGCGCAATTATGCTCCCGGCAGAACTCAACGCAACCACCCAAGTCCTAAAAAGGCATGAAAGAGTGCGAAAGGGTTGCGACCGCATGGTGCTCCTGTGCGGCGATAGCGTCTCGGTCATGACCTAAGACTAAGGCTCATTGGTACTAGAGCGGGCAAGTGATATGCAAGCGCATGCGCGAAAGTGCGAGAGCATGCGAAATGTTGTACGAGCGCACAAACTATCGGATGATAATAACGAGAAATGCAGAAAAAGAAAAATACATAATAAGTATAATAATCACAAACGGAAGCAAAGGTATTTCATTTCATTGTAAAGAAGTTACAAAAAGAAGGTTCTCGCATTACAACTGAAGGGGAAAAAAGGGGGGGCGCAGGTCTTCAGGGGTGGTCATCGGCCTTCTCGCTGGAAGATCCGCTGCTCCCACCAGGAGAAGGAAGGCCGCCGAACACCAGCCCAGGACCCGCTTCATCGGCTGGGTCATCCGCCCGGGCGAAGAGCTCAGGTAGCATGTGGTGGGCCAAAATCCTCTCTCCCTCTTCCCTCAAGAGCCCAGCTCTTCGAAGCATCCCCAGCACGTGCTTTGCTGCTCCTTGGGCGGACCTCTGCATCAGCCCTTTGAACTCGACGTTAGAATAAAGATGATGAGTGTCCCTCTCCGCGGGAGGCGGCGGGACAGTGGCATCTCGCAACCTTTTGTTCTCGTCCTCCAGCTCCTTGATCCGTTCCTCGAGAATGCCCGCCCGCACGAGTAGGGTATCATAGTTGGATATATCCTACAAGAAAAAAGAGAATTAGCGCGGAAGAAGAAGGAAACGTGAGAGCTTAAGTCACTATGAGGAGACGTGCTAACCTCTCGGTCTGGGTGGCTGGCGAGAAGGGCCTCGGCGGTCGCCAATTGCTGCTTCACGACCAAGACCTCGGCGGAGACGCTAGCGCGAGTCTTCTCGACTTCGGCCAGGTTCCGCGCAAGGGTCATCCTGCGGCGAGAAGACATGTGAGTCAACTCGAGAGTGCGCATCATAGTCCGCGAGCCCTCATGCACGAGCATCTGAGTGGACTCGGCATCGTAGAGGGAGGCATCCTCACGGTTGTAAATGCATAGGAGAGGTCGTAGGCCTGGCCGCTGGTGGTCTCCTGCTCCATCCAGGACAAAAGGAGGGTAGAGATGGAGACTCGGTTGGCCAGTCGGTCCCATTGGAGTAGGGGCTCGCCCGCTGCATCCGCATATCTCTCGCCGAGGGGGAAGTTTCGATGCCCTCTCAGCACCCTCCAAGAGGAAGGCTCTGTCGGCGGAATGGCGGTCTGGACCGCTGAGTCCTCTGCAGCAGGAGCACTTGATCTAGGGGTCTCGGCAGCGACCACCTTTACCTTGGCGGTGGAAGAAGGCTTGGGCCATTTGGAAGGGGAATCGGTCGCCACGCTAGGCTTCCGCTTCTGTCCACTGGTTTCGCGGAAGCAGGATCTTTGTGGCAGGCTTCGACAGCGGATCGAGCAAGAGCCAGGGTGACGTCTGGGGAGGTTGCCACGATCACATTCGGTGGATGGAGGGGGAGGCTTTGATCCCCTGCATCAGGAGAATCAAGTGAGAAGAAAGAGTGAGTGAAAGTAAGTGGGAGCTAGGGTTGAAATAGTTCAGCTTACCCTCTCCTGGCAGGATCGGCGGAAGCGAGCTGATGTGCTTCCGCAGATGCATGACGTCCATGCCATGTTGCTGGATGAACGTGTGGAGCTTGGCCTCGTAACCTCCCAGCGTTGGAGGCCAGAAGGTCGACTCATCCTCCTGTATTGGCGCGAGGAGGGTGTTGTCAAAGCTCCCGGTCACGAAGTCGAACCGCCGATCCCAGTCGTGGACTTTGTTGGCGGTGTCGGTGACCTTGAACGGGCTCTGGCTGGAGAAAAAAGTCACCCCGCTTTTCGCCCGGAAGTTGAAGAGCTTGCGGAAGACAGGGAGGGAGAATTCAATCCCCTCCTTCCGCAAGTAGCAGGCGAATGCTACCAGCATCGCTATTGAGTTGGGATTTAGCTGCGCGGGAACTACGCCGAAGTAGCGGAATGCCTTGTTGTGGAAATGATTTATCTTAACCCCTAGAATTGAGTAGAATATAAATTCTAAGAATGAAAAATTAGTCTAAGTAAATATGCGTCGAATAGTATTCGACGCAACGTCGAAATGTAGTCGACGTTTCTCTCAGAATGAGTCGAAGTAACTCTAAGAAGAATTCGACGTAATCTTTGTCGACGTACCTCTGACTTCTAGTCGACGCATTTAATAAAGTCGACGCACCTTCCTTATTCTCCTCTCGACGTCCAGCCAGGATGAAATCGACGTTTACGTCGAATAGTAATCGACGGACGTCGATTTCTATAAGAAATTCAAAAACACGCCAGATCTCTTTCCTTCTTTCTGTAGATCTGATTTTTATGGAATGATATTATTCTTTTATAGTCGTTCTGAATCAGTCTTTCCTTCTATTTGATTCTTAGCTGATTTGATTAAGTTATTATGGATATTATTTGAAATCAGAATGAATTCTTTCCTTCTACAGATTCAATTATTATGGAAACTTTTTGTCTCTAATTGCTGATTGATTATTCCCCTTTAGCAACATCTTTTGAAAAAGAGCTATAAATAAATAGGGGGTCGGCAGAGAATAAAGACTAGTGATCCACCATATATATTTGAAAAAGAGGAAGAACTCCCAAGTGAAGAGTGAGAAAGCTGAGAAAAGAGATAGTGTGCTGCAACAAAGAAAAAGCCTTCATCTTCTCCTCCTGAAGCCATTCTGCTGCAAATTCTGAAAGCTCTCACAAAAGAGAGAAAAGCTTACAATCTCCTTCTCACTATAGAAGAGAGATTACATTCACTATTCTTGTGCTTCTAATCTTCTTGCTAGGAAGAAGATTCTTTCTTGTTTAAATTACTTCTTCTACTTCTTCTCCTTATCTTCATTTCACTTTTAAACTGTGTAAAAGAGTTTTTAGAATCTCTCTTAAAAAAAATCAGTTGTACTGGTTCTAAGAGTCTCCTTATCAAAAGACTCAGACTGGTTCTAAGAGTCTCCTTACCAAAAGACTCAGGCTGGTTCTAAGAGTCTCCTTATCAAAAGACTCAGTGCAAGATAGTGAATTCCTACCAAGGGGGTAGAAGAGTGGACTACCCAAAGTTTGGGGAACCACTATATTTCTTTGTGTTGTGCTGTAATTTTCTTCTTGCTATTTTTCTTCTTTACTTGCTTAAATCTTGTTGGTGTGTCGGAAGCTTAAATCTGTGATTATTACATATATATATATAATTGCACAAAGTATTTTTTTTAAATCTCTATTCACCCCCTCTAGAGAATTCTAGTGAGGTTAACTGTGCACTTTTACGCCTGATGCTGTTCGGGCCAGAGGGGGAGCCGGAGCCCCACCTCGAAATGATCCAGGGGGATGGCAAGAGTGTCGGGCGAGAGCTGGTTGATGCGGTCGAGACCTCCAGGGTGGCGCATAGTGAATCCCGGCAGGATGTAATCGGGGTTTGTCACCGCAAAGTCTTCTTCGGACAGGTCGCAGGTGTCGAAGTTGTGGTTGGGGAGCTACTGGGCGCACCTGCTCCTGCCATCGGGTTCGGGGGACATCTTGCGAAAGGATGGTGGGAGGAAAATCTAGAGAGAGGTGCGAGTGCGAGTGCGAAAGCACGGGAAGAAGAAGGGATGAAAGTGATAAATGCGGTAGGTGATGTTGACTATTTATAGAAAAGTAAAGAAATTAAGGTCATTCCAAGGCATGGGGCTGCGGATAGCAATCACGCTACCTCCGACGCCTCTGGATTCGAGCTAGCCTCACCTCCGTCCCACTCGCCACCGAGCGACAAGGGTCGCGCGCATAGTCCTACTGAAAGGCAAAAGCAAAACAAAATAAAGCTAGATCAAGGCATTAAACTCACACCCGGCAAAGCAGAAAGAAAATTACGCGAGATGAAAGCTAGATTATCTAAAACACAGGATTGTTTATATTACAAAGATGATCTCGGCATACATTACAAAAGTTTATTATGGGAGGTGAGGGGACACAGGGGGTGAACGATGGTAGGCCCAGTATTGAATCCATTGCCATCGACCCCGGCCTCGCCTCCCCATCCTTGGGGGCACTCGCGGGTAGTAGTACGCACTTACGACCGTAAGTGTACAACCCTCATATTTTCCGAGTCGGTGTGACCCGACGCGGGTGAAGTCGTGGTAGAAAGGGTGACCATGACGCAACAGACCGATCTGATGGAGGTCGTCAATACCAGAAAGAGAAGGTTGGGGGGGGGGGGGGGGGGGTAGACCTCCTTGGACGAGTGGACCTTGGGTCCGCTCGCCCAACGCCCCGGGAGAGTGGACCCTTGGTCCACTCTCCCAAGGACCCGGGCGAGTGGACCCTTGGTCCACTCGCCCGAGTGGGGGGGGGGGGGGCGAGTGGACCGTGGGTCCACTCGCCCAAGGGTAAGGGTGAGTGGACCCATGGTCCACTCACCCCGTGCAGCTAAGCGAGTGGACCAAGGGTCCACTCACCCGGTGGGTTGGGTGGACCGTAAGGTCCACTCGCCTAGTAAGGGCGGTGGACCTCGGTCCACTCATTCGACCCCCAGTAAGGGGGGGAGTGGACGTCTAGTCCTCCACTCGCCCCCCCCCCCCCCCCCCCCCCCCCCCCCCCTCCTGTTTTGACCGCCCAGGTCCGTGGTTGAGCTGCGGATAGCAGAATTTTGGCTATCTGCAACACAAGTTTGGGAAGTCTATAAATAGACCCACATGGGCACCTTGGGAAGGGATGTTGATACCCCCCTCCCTCGCGTGTGTGTTGTGAGCAAGCACTACCACTCCCCTCCCCCTGTCATTGAAGGTGGACGGTGAGGTGATCCTTAGTGCCCTCCAAGGTGCCCAGGCTCAGCATTGGCTTGGGAGGGGAAGTTCCTTGTGAGCTTCCGGGTATGTGGTGGGACCTCCACGCTGCAGCTTAAGGGGTCCATTTGTGAACTTAGGTGTCCTTCAAGGGTAGGGTTCTTCAGCTCTCAGTAACTGGTCAAGGGTCTAGCTCGGGTCAAGTAATGGTTAGCTGCATCTCCTTTTCGAACGTCGAGACCAGTTCTCTGGTTTCAACATTCTGGTGTGGTGAGCGTGGAAGCAGCTAGTTCGGAAAGCCCTGAGCAAGTCTCATGGTTGGAAGCAATGAGCTGGGGGACTCGCCCCCTACCAGCGAGTACATGAAGAAGGGTGATTTTGACGAGTTTAGGAATTCGATCCTGGAGCTCTTGCGGGTCGCACTAGCCTGTCACGGGGGAGGGCTCGGGTCTCCAGGCAAGAGTGCTTTTCAGCAGCTCTCCCGGGACCGGTTACCCCAGTGGGGAAGTGGAGAGAACGTTTTCGACTCGCCAGGGAGGATGGGGAAGTCCCTTCTGCAAGCTGATCATCTTAGCTCCCGTTCCAGCTGGGTTCAGCGAGCCTGACATGTCTTATTATGCGGGGAAGGATGACCCAATTCATCACCTCCAGTGGTTCGAAGACATGGCCTCGATCAGGCAGATGTCGGATGTCTTCAAGTGCAGACTCTTCGCCGTCACATTCAGGGGGAAGGAGAGGAATTGGTTCCACCAGCTCCCGGTGCGGACCATCTATGATTTCGAAGACCTGCGTCGGAGTTTCTTGCTAAGGTTCTCTACTTCAAAGAAGAGGAGGAAATGGGCGGAAGCGCTGTTCATAATTCGGCAACGGCCAGGAGAGACGTTGGGAAGCTACGTGGATAGGTTCCAAGATGAAGTGCTTCTAGTCATCGAGGTGCCCGGACACACCCTGCAACTGGCCTTCACCCTTGGGTTGCAGCAGGGGCTGTTTAGGATGAGTTTGACTCGGGACCCCCTGGTGTCTTTCGAAGAGCTGATGGAGCACTCTGCCAGGGAGATTGAGTGTGAGGCCACAAATCAGGAGTTCGTGGCAAGGTTGGCCAAGGGTGCGGAGGAGGAGAGGAAGGAGCAGGGAGGAAGTGAGGAGTCAGGGACACCAGGGACCCCCCGCTGGGTCGGAGCAAGCTGGAGGTCTCAACCGCCAGCCGCCCGACCAGCTTGGAGGCCGCCTGGGGGACCCTCTCATGGCCAAGGAAGAGGCCACTTCCAGGGAGGAGGAGGCTATCACGGAAGGCAGGGACGGTTCAATCCGGCGGGCTGGCAGCCCGACACAAGGCCGCTACAAGCCCTTCCCCTGCAGACTATGGCGAACGGACGAAAGAAGGGAGGAAAGAAGAGGATCCGCCTGGGGAACGGGGCAGGCGAGCTGGCGCTGCTGTATTGTGACTTCCATCAGCAGGAAGGTCATGCGACCGCAGCCTGCCCTGAGTTCCTCGAGATGAGAGAAGGAGGGAAAGCCCCAGCAGGGGAAAGAAACTCTGCCTGGAAGGTCCAAGGGGAAGACGAGAAGGGAAGAATAAGGAAGAAGAAGAACAGTGCGAAGAAAGAATCGACCTAGGGGCACTGGGTGGGATCGGGGTGATTCATGGAGGAGTGGGTATAGAGGCCACCCGCAAGGGTAGCCTCCATACCATATATCGTCGGAGCATCGCTTCAACCTCCCGATCCCTACCCCCTGGCGAGAAGATTACCTTCTCGGCCCAAGATATGCCGCCCCACGAAGATCCCTTCTGCGACGCACTCGTCATCAAGGCCGCCATCGAAAACTTCACGGTCTCCCGAATCTTGGTCGATAACGGGAGATCGGTGAACGTGGTGTTCAAGAAGGCCTTTGACAAGATGAAGGTCGAGTCGAAACGGGTGTTGGCGTCTGACGGGACACTCTTCGAGTTCTCCAGAGAAAGGAAGGAAGTGGAAGGAGGAGTCGAACTCCTCGTCACTTTGGGGGGTACGTCCAAAAACTGCCGGTTCGTCATCGTGGATGCGCCGAGTAGTTACAACGCCATCTTCGGGCGTCCCCTCATCAGCGTGTACCAGTGCGAGTCGTCCTCATACCACCAGTGCTTGAAATATAGCACTGGATGAGTCCAGTCCGGGTCAGGGGAGATCCCAGGGAGGCGCGCCAGTGCTACGTCACAACTGTCAACACGGTCGAGTGGATGAAGAAGGCAGAGGAGATGTGAGAGGTTGTTGGAGAAATGATTTCTCTTAACCCCTAGAAATGAGTTAAAGTAAGAGTTTTATGAATGAAAAACAAGACTAAGTAAATATGCGTCGAATAGTATTCGACGCAACGTCGAAATAAAGTCGACGTTTTCTTCAGGATATGTCGAAGTAACTTTAGGAAGATTTCGACGTATGTGTTGTCGACGCTACTCTTATTTCTAGTCGACGCACCTTAGTCGACGCACCTTCCTTATTCTTCTCTCGACGTCCAGCCAGGATGAATTCGACGCTTACGTCGAATAGTAATCGACGCACGTCGATTTATATGACAGATTTAAATATGCGCCAGATCTCTTTCCTTCTTTCAGTAGATCTAATTTATATGGAATAAAGTAAATATTTATAGCCGTTCTGAATCATTCTCCTTCTATTTGATTCTTGGCTAAAATGTGACTAACTCTATTTTGGATATTATTTGAAATCTGAATTAATATTCTCCATTTATGTTATATCTGCTATGGAAATATTTCTCTCCTCCTAAATCTCTGGCTGCTAATTAATTCCTCTCCTATAGTGCTATCTTATTACACAGAGCTATAAAATAAGGAGGAGGTCGGCAGGAAATGCAGTTGAGTGATCTACCACACATATTTGATATAGAGGAAAAGCTCCCAAAAGAAAAGAGAGATATTGAGAAAAAGCTCTGCAGCAATATTCAACCATTTCTTCTTCTGCTCACTGCTGCAAAATCTGATTGCTCTCACTAAAAGAGAGATAGGCTACAAATCTTCTTCTCTCTATAGAAGAAAGATTTAATTCACTTCTTGTGCTTCCAATCTTCTTGCTAGGAAGAAGATTCATTATTGTTTCTTACTTTCTTTCTTTCTTACTTATATATTGTAAAAGAGTTTTTAGAATCTCTCTTCAAAAAATTCAGTGTACTGGTTCTAAGAGTCTCCTTGTCAAAAGACTCAGTTGGTTCTAAGAGTCTCCTTGTCAAAAGACTCAGGGTGGTTCTAAGAGTCTCCTTATCAAAAGACTCAGTACAAGATAGTGAATTCCTACCAAGGGGTAGAAGAGTGGACTACCCAAAGTTTGGGGAACCACTATATTTTCTTGTGTTGTGCTGTGATTTTCTCTCTTGCATTTACTTTAGTTACTTGTCTAATTCTTGTTGGTGTGTGTGAAGCTCTAATCTGTGATCATACACATATATATATATATTAACTTTGCACAAAATATTTTAAATCTCTATTCACCCCCCCCCCCCCCCTCTAGAGAATTCTAGTGAGGTTAACTGTGCACTTTCAATTGGTATCAGAGGGAGGTTGATCTAAAAAGGATAACTCCTTGATCAAAAAGATCCTACCTCTTATATATATATATTTTCAAAACTATTTTTCACATGGCACAAATCAAAGATTATGCTTCCACCAGACCACCAATGTGCAATCTTGAAAAGTTTGCAGTTTGGAAAACAAGAATCAGAATCTATATGAATTCCATTGATGCTGACTTGTTCAATATTACTGTGACAGGTCCCCCAAAGCCTTACAGAAAGGATGCAAATGGCAATATCACACAAACACTTGTTCCAAGATCTGAGTGGACAGAAGATGAGAAGAAGGCAAGAACTCATGATCTAAAAGCCATGAACATACTTGTCTCAACTCTCTCAGATGACATCTTTCAAAAAGTTGTTGACTGTGAATCATCCAAGGAAATTTGGGATGCCCTCACAAAGATGGTGGAAGGAAGTGCTGATGAAAAGAAAGACAAGAAGGCCCTATTGATCTCTCAATATGAGAACTTTCAAAAGAAGGCTGAAGAAAGCATCTCTGAAATGTATGACAGATTCAGTCTGATCATCAATCAACTAAGAAACTTGGATAGAGAAATCTCTCTTACTGAGATTAATGACAAATTGCTAATGAGTCTCCCTAGTTTATGGGACTCAAGAATATGGGCTATAAGAGACACAAGAGGACAAAAAGAGATCTCAACAGATGCTCTCTTAGGAAAACTCAGATCCTATGAGCAATTGCTGAAAACTAGAGAAGAGAAGGAAAGAAGAGAAAACACTTCAAGTTCCTCAAAAGACAGGAACATTGCCCTGAAAGCAACAGAAGAAGGGACTCCTGTCTCTGAAGATGAACTATTCAGTTTCTTGGCCAGAAGATTTAAGAGATGGATCAAGACAGATGGATCAAGAAGAAGGGAGTCAAAACCAAGGTATGACAAAACTCCTACTAAAGAAATTGTGTGTTATTCTTGCAGGAAACCTGGACATATTGCTTCAGATTGTCCAGAGAATGTTGAGACAAAGAAAAGTCTGAAAAAGAAAGATCTCAAGGAAAAGGGGAAGAAGAAAGAAAGAGGCTTCATTGCAGAAGCTTGGAGTGAAACTAACTCTGAGGACAGTACCTCTTCTAAGAGTGACAGTGAAGAACCTAGGCAAGAAGATCTATGCTTGATGGCTTTTGAAGGGTCAATGAATGATGATAAATCATGGAGTGAAACAGGCTCAGAAGAAAGCATATATTCTGATGATGAAAAAGAAAATAGCCTTATTCTCATAGAGGAATCTGAGGATAAGGATAAGGTAAGCATTTTTTATGAAATAGATTTTCAATGTGATAATTTTAGAAATGACTTTATGGGAATGTACCTAGATCAACTAAAAACAAAACAAGAAATCAAAGATCTAAAAGAACAAATTAACATGGTTAAAAACCAAAGTGTTGATGAGAAAATATGCTCAAAAGATTATGCACTAAAAGCTAAAGAAATAGAAAGGGCTAGAATAGAAAATCAGTACCTTAAAAATAAAGTAACCCAGGCAAAGGCCTTTGAAGAATCAATAAAAATGAGAAGCCAAACTCTTAAGGAAATCACTGAAAAACAAAAACTAAGACACAAGTATCTTGGGCTAGGGGCTGATCCCTTAATCAGCCTAATTCCATCCAACAAACCTGCTTGGATGAGGCCTGTGAAATTCACTAAACCTGTTAATTTGTTAAAACCAGAAAAAGAGCCACAGGAAGAAAACTCCTTCAAAGAAAGAAAAGAATTTGATGAAACATCTTATTATTCAGCTGATGACTCATAAACTTCATCTGAAGAAACAATCAACCCAAGAAAAACAACACATAAAGGAGTAAAAACAGAGAAAGGCAAAATGAAAATTTGTGAAGACACAGATGCGTCGACTTCATATCGACGAATGCACGATAGTGCGTCGACTTTTACTCAACGCAATCTCTCAGATGCTTCGATCTCTTCTCGACGACTGAACAAAAGCACGTCGACTTTAAATCGACGCAACCTTTTTTTATGCGTCGAAATCAGATCGACGTCATCTGGAGAAAGCGCCGAATACAAATCGACGCGATTATCAACATGCGTCGAATAGGTATCGACGCACAAATGTTCAGAGCAACTTAAATACATTTTCTCCAAAAGTCTTTCATCCTAACCCTCATTTAGGACCCAGTCATCCTAATCATGAATTTTATCCAAATCAACACTACAATCCCAAACAAAATGTTTATCTTAACCAAAAATCCCATCTTAATCAAAACCTATATTCAAACCAACACTCTTATCCTAATCAACACTTCTATCCTGCTCTAAATTCAAATTCCCTTAATACTAGGATAATCAAGTGTTATATATGTAACAAAGCTGGCCATACTACCAAGCAATGTTGGTACAATCAATCAAACTATCTGTAAAATCTAGTTCAAAACTGACTTAGAAAACATTAGGACTAGAAAGAAATAAAGAGAAATAAAAATTTAAAATTCTTTTTAAAAGTCACTTCTAGTCGACGCACCGTCGATAACCAACACAATAAATCGACGCATGCGTCGACCAAAATCGACGCATATGTCGATAGAAAACCCTAAACATCTCAAACTCTGTCTATATCAACGATGACGTCGAATTACACTCGACGTAACGTCGATTTCAGGATAAAGAGCGGCAACATTAGAATATTTTCGGTCACATCCACTATAGTACCGAAAAAGCCTCGAATTGAGCCTTGTTTCGACGTTTCACCTGACTTAAAAAGACTCTTCAGAAACCTCCACTACTCTGCATCTTTTATCCTCCGTGCTCCTTTGTCCAGCTGATTCTTCTTACTGATCCTCAATGGCTCCCAAAATAAATTCTGGGTTCGACATTGATCTCGGATCCTTCCAAGCAGCAGCAGAGAACTATAAGAGCATCATTGCTCTATTCGATGAAGAAGGATTGAACAAGCTCATCTCCTCTAGGTGCAAGCTCCTGGAAACTGAGCTCACTGAGCTCATATCTCATGTTCAGATCTCTAAACAAGGAGAAATCCAAGGAACACTCTATGAGACACCAGTCTCAATCTCAGCATACCACATTAGGGCCACCTTTGATCTCCCATCAGGTATATCCTAATGTCTCTTTCATTTCAATAAAATAGGAAAAGAAAATGAGCCTCTCATGAATGACTTGACTAGTCTAAATTATTCCCATATTAGGTGATGAATCCATTGAAAACACCTGATGAAGTCAAGCATTTACTTACCACCATGAAATTCTCAAAAGACAGACCAATCCATCTGAAAAAGATAGACTTTTCAGATGAGTACAGATTGCTGGCAGACATAGTAGGGAAGATACTGCTATGCAAAATATCAGCCCATGATGCAGTGCCCAAACAGCAGCTGAACATCATGGGGGCTCTTGTGCTGAAGAAGAAGGTGGATTGGGCCAGCTGTCTTCTCAAAATGATAGCCTCCAAATATTCCCACAAGGAAAATGCTTATATGAGAATCATGAGTCAGGTTCTCTTCCATTCCTTCCCTGACCTCTGCAGGTCAAAAGGAATTCCCATCCCTCCAGGAAAAAGGATGTCCATAGCCCTATTTTCTAAATGGGCCAGGCAAATCCCTAAGCCTGGTTCCATTCCTGAAAGGACTCCATCTCCTCCTATCTCTCCTACTCCTCCTCCTCCTCCTCAAACAAATCTCTCCTCTCTCCCATCATCATCCACACAAATACCACCTCAATCCCTTGCTCAGCTTTCTTCTATTCCTCCACCTCCTCCATCAAATACACCTACCCAACATGATAGTATTCCCTCTCCACATTCCTCTCATACACCTCCACCATTATCTCCTCCTCCTCCACCATCTGCATCCACTGAGGCTCTACTCACTCAGTGCATCCAATCTGCAGCCCAAAAATTCCAGGCAATGCTAGATGAGCATTGCTCACAGATTCACTCCTCCATTCTACACATGCACACCCAAATAGATGGGGTAAGTGCCTCTGTGCAAGATATAAAGTCATCTCTCTCTTCCTCTAGAGTGACTAGGTCTTTCTTAACCTCCTTGGCCAAGAAGGTCAAGAAGGGGGAGAATCTAGATGAAGATCAGCTCTCCAATCCTAAATCTCCTTCTCACAAATCCCTTCCTACCTCAAAAACTGACAGTCAAGCACAGCTCAAAACCCTTGGGAATGAGATAGTACCTGAGCTCCATATTGATGAACAAACAATAGAGATACTCAACATAGCAAGAGATGATGTAAATCAAATGGCACCACTACAAGGGGAAGGAAGCAGAGCAGTGAATGAGGCTGATAATGAAGCTGGTACAAATATAGATGAAAATGAACCAGCTGATGGAACTGAGAAAGAAAATGAAGCTGATACTGGAAAAGAAAAAGAGACAGATATTCTGCTGGCTGAAGAAGAAAGAATAAAAGGAGCTCTATCCCAGGGGGAGCTACCTGCTCAGGGGGAGCTAAATGAACTTCTTACAAGTGAGAAAGAGAAATCTTCTTCTCCTAAAACATTGGTATTCAAGAGAAAAAGAAAGACTCCTCCTACCCCACCTGAGTAGTATTTGAAAACAATGCTGATATATTTTATCTTATAGTTGAAAATGATCTGGTATAAAAATGACATCTGTTTATATGATTCTGGAATATCTGCTTAAGTGATCTCCCTCTCTAAATTTCACTTTTGATTAAGTGACATACCTCTTATCTTTTCAAATTATGTGCTGAGTTGATTTTATGCTAATACAATTTCTCTCTAAATAGCGTTAAGACAAATAGGGGGAGATTGTTGGGGAAATGATTTCTCTTAACCCCTAGAAATGAGTTAAAGTAAGAGTTTTATGAATGAAGAACAAGACTAAGTAAATATGCGTCGAATAGTATTCGACGCAACGTCGAAATAAAGTCGACGTTTTCTTCAGGATATGTCGAAGTAACTTTAGGAAGATTTCGACGTATGTGTTGTCGACGCTACTCTTATTTCTAGTCGACGCACCTTAGTCGACGCACCTTCCTTATTCTTCTCTCGACGTCTAGCCAGGATGAATTCGACGCTTACGTCGAATAGTAATCGACACACGTCGATTTATATGACAGATTTAAATATGCGCCAGATCTCTTTCCTTCTTTCAGTAGATCTAATTTATATGGAATAAAGTAAATATTTATAGCCGTTCTGAATCATTCTCCTTCTATTTGATTCTTGGCTAAAATGTGACTAACTCTATTTTGGATATTATTTGAAATCTGAATTAATATTCTCCATTTATGTTACATCTGCTATGGAAATATTTCTCTCCTCCTAAATCTCTGGCTGCTAATTAATTCCTCTCCTATAGTGCTATCTTATTACACAGAGCTATAAAATAAGGAGGAGGTCGGCAGGAAATGCAGTTGAGTGATCTACCACACATATTTGATATAGAGGAAAAGCTCCCAAAAGAAAAGAGAGATATTGAGAAAAAGCTCTGCAGCAATATTCAACCATTTCTTCTTCTGCTCACTGCTGCAAAATCTGATTGCTCTCACTAAAAGAGAGATAGGCTACAAATCTTCTTCTCTCTATAGAAGAAAGATTTAATTCACTTCTTGTGCTTCCAATCTTCTTGCTAGGAAGAAGATTCATTATTGTTTCTTACTTTCTTTCTTTCTTACTTATATATTGTAAAAGAGTTTTTAGAATCTCTCTTCAAAAAATTCAGTGTACTGGTTTTAAGAGTCTCCTTGTCAAAAGACTCAATTGGTTCTAAGAGTCTCCTTGTCAAAAGACTCAGGGTGGTTCTAAGAGTCTCCTTATCAAAAGACTCAGTACAAGATAGTGAATTCCTACCAAGGGGGTAGAAGAGTGGACTACCCAAAGTTTGGGGAACCACTATATTTTCTTGTGTTGTGCTGTGATTTTCTCTCTTGCATTTACTTTAGTTACTTGTCTAATTCTTGTTGGTGTGTGGGAAGCTCTAATCTGTGATCATATATATATATATATATATTAACTTTGCACAAAATATTTTAAATCTCTATTCACCCCCCCCCCCCCCTCTAGAGAATTCTAGTGAGGTTAACTGTGCACTTTCAGAGGTGATGGAGGAGAAGGCCGGTAAGTATGTGACCATGTAAGCGCGAGGAGGCGCGATGTAGTGAACTTGTATCGCCTTGATTATGAATGAAAACAGTTTCTTTTTTTAGGTAACACTTATAGGTAAGATCCCCGACTAGAGACCATTCTCCGGTCTCAGTCATGCCGGCAGATGGGAGACTCATCAGGTCGACTCGCTACTTGACTAAGTGGCTTGGGAAGGTGTTGAGTTCCTCTGCGTCCAGGTGAAGGTAAGCACCTAGGACGTGGATGGGTACTCCGCCCCAGTTGGTAAGATCCCCGACTAGAGACCATTCTCCGAGCTTAGTCATGTCGGCAGATGGGAGACTCATCGGGTCGACTCGCTACTTGACTAAGTGGCTTGGGAAGGTGTTGAGTTCCTCTGCCTCCAGGTGAAGGTAAACACCTAGGACGTGGATGGGTACTCCGCCCCCAGTTGGTAAGATCCCCGACTAGAGACCATTCTCCGGGCTCGGTCATGCCGGCAGATGGGAGACTCATCAGTTCGACTCGCTACTTGACTAAGTGGCTTGGGAAGGTGTTGAGTTCCTCTGCCTCCAGGTGAAGGTAAGTACATAGGACGTGGATGGGTACTCCGCCCCCAGTTGGTAAGACCCCCGACTAGAGACCATTCTCTGGGCTCAGTCATGCCGTCAGATGGGAGACTCATCGGGTTGACTCGCTACTTGACTAAGTGGCTTGGGAAGGTGTTGAGTTCCTCTGCCTCCAGGTGAAGGTAAGCACCTAGGGAGTGGATGGGTACTCCACCCCCAGTTGGTAAGATCCCCGACTAGAGACCATTCTCCGGGCTCATTCATGCCGGCAGATGGGAGACTCATCGGGTCGACTCGCTACTTAGGTAAGTGATTTGGAGAGATAATGAGCTCCTCCGCCTCCAGGAAGGCTAGGCGCCTAGGACGTGGATGGGTATTCCACCTCTAGCTGGTTTGAAAAGTGTTGAGTTCCTCCGCCTCCAGGTAAGCTAGTCCCCTAGGACGCGGATGGGTACTCCGCCCCCAACTGGTTTGGGAAGGTGTTGGGTTCCTCTGCCTCCAGGCAAGCTAAGCCCCTAGGACGCGGACGGGTACTCCGCCCCCAATTGGTTCGGAAAGATGTTGAATTCCTCTGCCTCCAGGTAAGCTAAGCCCCTAGGGCGTGGATTGGATCTCTACCCCAGCTGCTTCAATAAGATGGTCGAGCTCCTCTGCCTCTGGGTGAAGGTAAGCGCCTAAGGCATGAATTGGATCTCTACCGCAGCTGCTTCAATAAGATTGTCGAGATCCTCTGCCTCTGGGTGAAGATAAGCGCCTAAGGCATGAATTGGATCTCTACCCCAGCTGGTTCAATAAAATGGTCGAGCTCCTCTGCCTCTGGGTGAAGGTAAGCGCCTAAGGCATGAATTGGATCTCTACCCCAGCTGCTTCAATAAGATGGTCGAGCTCCTCTGCCTCTGGGTGAAGGTAAGCGCCTAAGGCATGAATTGGATCTCTACCCCAGTTGCTTCAATAAGATGGTCAAGCTCCTCTGCCTCTGGGTGAAGGTAAGCGCCTAAGGCATGAATTGGATCTCTACCCCAGCTGCTTCAATAAGATGGTCGAGCTCCTCTGCCTCTAGGTGAAGGTAAGCACATAAGACGTGGATAGGTTCTCCGCCCCCAGTTGGTGTGGGAAGATGTTAACTTTTCTCCAAATCAGGTCAAGTTTAATTTAACCTAAGGTGTTGAGCTTTTTTCACCTCCAGCTGAGCTCAGCTCACAGGAGAGTTGTTAAGTGGAGAAAGGTTTGTCTTCCACCTCAGGTCGAGCTCGGCTCGACTAGAGGTGTTGAGTTTTTCTCCACCTCGGGTCAAGTTTAATTCAACCTAAGGTGTTGAGCTTTTTCCACCTCCAGCTGAGCTCGGCTCACAGGAGGGTTGTTAAGTGGAGAAATGTTTGCCTTCCACCTTACGTCGAGCTCGGCTCGACTAGAGGTGTTGAGTTTTTCTCCACCTCAGGTCAAGTTTAATTGACCTAAGGTGTTGAGCTTTTTCCACCTCCAGCTGAGCTCGGCTCACAGGAGGGTTGTTAAGTGGAGAATGGTTCGCCTTCCGCCTCAAGTCAAGTTCAACTGATAAGCTCGGCAGGAGCATCCTGTTGGCAGGGCCCTTCGTGGATTCCCCTAAGGTCCTGCCTACTCATCAAATAGGTGGGTTGGACTTTCTTTCCGAGCTTAAGGCAAGCTCAAAAAGAGCGGGGATTATGTACAACCCTCATATTTTTTGAGTCGGTGTAACCCGACACGGGTGAAGTCGTGGTAGAAAGGGTGACTCTGACGCAATGGACCAATCCGACGGAGGTCGTCAAGACCAAAAAGAGAAGGCCCGGGGGGTAGACCTCCTTGGACGAGTGGACCTTGGGTCTGCTCGCCCAAGGCCCCGGGCGAGTGGACCCTTGGTCCACTCCCCCAAGGACCCGAGCGAGTGGACCCTTGGTCCACTTGCCCGAGTGGGGGGCGAGTGGACCGTGGGTCCACTCGCCCAAGGGTAAGGGCGAGTGGACCCATGGTCCACTCGCCCCGTGCAGCTGGGCGGGTGGACCAAGGGTCCACTCGCCTGGTGGGTTGGGTGGACCATAAGGTCCACTCGCCCAGTAAGGGCGGTGGACCTCGGTCCACTCGTTCGAACCCCAGTAAGGGGGGAGTGGACATCTCGTGCTGCACTCGCCCCCCTCTTGTTTTGACCGTCCAGGTCCGTGGTTGAGCTGCGGATAGCAGAACCTTGGCTATCTGCAGCCCAAGTTTGGGAAGTCTATAAATAGACCCCCATGGGCACCTTGGGAAGGGATGTTCATACCCCCTCTCTCGCGTGTGTGTTTTGAGCAAGCACTACCCCTCCCCTCCCCTGTCATTGAAGGTGGACGGTGAGGTGATCCTTAGTGCCCTCCAAGGTGCCCAGGCTCAGCATTGGCTTGGGAGGGGAAGTTCCTTGTGAGCTTTCGGGTATGTGGTGGGACCTCCACGCTGCAGCTTAAGGGGTCCGTTTGTGGACTTATGTGTCCTTCAAGGGTAGGGTTCTTCATCTCTCAGTAACTGGTCAAGGGCCTAGCTCGGGTCAAGTAAGGGTTAGCTGCATCTCCTTTTCGAACGTCGAGACCAGTTCTCTGGTTTCAACAGTAATCTCTTGATTGACCAAGCGCATTTGATCCCTAGCCCGCCTCCCAGGGGAAGTCCCCTCACACCCAGCTCCCCGCCGCTCCATCTCGCCCACGAGATGCGAGTAATCTCGCTCAAGAATGCTCAGCCTGCGCTCAAAGGCCGTCTGATGCTCAACCGCATGGTTGGCTAGGTCTCGCTGCATCCAGATCAGCTTGCTGAGAACCTCTGTCATTATCTCCTTCATGGTCCAAGGATCTGCGGGATCGCCGAGAAAGTCTGAAAGGTCATTGGGTGAAGGGGGAGGCGAGATCATCTCCTCCTCATTTTGAGGATCCATCGGCGAAGCCTCTCGGAAGCATGCGAAAGCAATAAAGGGGTGATCTAATCAAGTAGTTCAAGCAAAGTCGAAGCGAGTGAAGAGACTAACCTCGTGTATCCTCTCCTTGGCGCTGGCGAGAGGAGCTAGGCTGCCCTGCGAATGGTTGGCTGGGTGGATGGAGAGATTTCCCCTTTCCAGGGCAATGAAGTACCTGGTCGGCGGCGGCGAAAGTAGTGGCCAAGTCCACAGCGGGAGAGTTGTGTTAAGGGTTTTTGCCCGCCGAGTGCTCCCGCTCCAGTACTGGGGAGGTTACGATGGTCTCGTGGGAAGGAGAGTTGCGCGGGGTGGAGGATAACCTCGTGGTCCCAAAGGCGAGAGCTGCGAGAACTAGAGTCAAAAATTTGACGAAAGATCAAAGGCATGCGAAAGAGCAATAAAGAGCTTACCTGGCACAGGCGCGATTCCGCCAGGAGTAGCAAGAGGGGCGGTATCCTGGGCCGGTGGAACACCTTCAAGGGCAGGTGGGGGCATGTCTACATTCGTTGGGTTGGTCCCAAGGCCGCCTCGTGCCACCTACAGGTTCTGCGAGTGATTGAAATTACTAAGATATCGCGTCACCGTGGTTAGCTTTAAAGCGAGATGGATTATATCACCTCGGCGGTGTTGTCAGGAGGGTTGTTAGAGAGGGGGGAGTCTCAGACGCAGACTCCCTCGCTGTCAGGTCCCGCCGGACCACCCTGGCCTTATTTAGCTAGTAAGGCTTGGAAGGATCCCTCTTTGACGAGAGCCAGGGGGCGTATCGAGTGGACTTGGAAGTACTCCCCCCCCCCCATGCGCGGCAGCAAGGCGATCCATCAACCCTTGCGAGAGCGGTCTCGTCATCGTTCTCATGAACGTCATTGGAAAAGCGAGAGCTCAGAGGTGAAAAAGGGAAACAGTAATTGGAGGACAGGCACTCTCAAGGCAACAACCTGGGATATATTTATAGCAGAAGGGAGGGGCCCACCAAAAAGATTCTCTCCAGGTCAGCAAAGCACTCGCCGAATATTGGGGGTTGGACTTTTCTTTCTGAGCGTAGGACTCGCTCGCAATGAGCGGGGATTGTGTATAACCCCGTATTCTCCAAGTGGATCCCCAGGTTCTAAAGGGTCAATAGGCAAGATATATGTCAAGAAGAGCACTCGCCCATGTCAGGAGAGGCATGGGAGCCTCTGGGCGAGTGCGAGCCCCATCCACAAGGCGTTCGCTCTCTTAGGAGGGCGAGTGCGCGGGAGGCTAGACGAGTGAGGGCGGAACCCCACTCGCCAAGCGAGGCAGGTGTCAGGTGAGTGAAACCTCCACAGACCACTCACTCAGTGGAATCTAGTGTGCGAGAAGCCTGGCGAGTGGTGCCTTCACGGACCACTCGCCCAGAAGGCTTTAGGGGAGAAATGACCTAGATACCCTTCATGTGCTGCCAATAGCCCTTCAGAACAGTGGAGTTAGGCTATTAGCAGACCAATTTGGGGTGCGTTTAGTAAAACTAAAAGGCGTACTTATACTATTTGCAGACCAGGCTAGAAAATTTATTAATAGATACTTAAGGGCACCTTGGAGGAGATTCGATCTTTTGGGCTCTCTCCTCCTAGGCAAGTTTTGGTTGGCTGTTAGTGCCCTCCAAGGTGCTCGGTTGAGCATTGGATTGGGAAGGGAAGCTCTCTAAGATCTTCCGGGTGTGTGGCGGAACCTCCTTGCTACAACCTTGAGTCTGTTCTTGGTTTTCCATTAACTATCAAGTGGGCTTGTGAGAGAAAAGTAGGTGCGGGATATACCCCCAAGTGGGTCCGAATTCAAGAGATCGGTTGTCGGTTTCAACATATATATATATACACACGAGCAGCTCCGTACAGGCTTCGCCCGAGCTCGCTGACTCTTAGTGGGTTGCGCCCGCATTCGAGTGGGTTGCGCCTGCATTCGAGTGGGTTGCGCCCGTATTCGAGTGGGATGGGTCTGCATATGAGCGGGTTACGTCTGCATATGAGCACTAACCTTTTATTCAAAACACATACATATGAGTACTTAAAATGACCGTAAAAAATATGAATCAGTATTACTATTTTTATTTTGTAAGAAAATGTAATTTTTTACCTAAAAATCAATTTCACTCTCCCTTTCTCTTATGTCCCCCTCTCCTTCCTATCCCTAGATGTACGTATTTGCCTGGCTGGCGATGACAGTACCCGACCGGTGACGGTGGGCTTCGCCCGGTCCCGGCTAAGTGTGATAGTACTCGGCCCGCGACGGGGGCTACGCCCATGACGCTTCGGGCTGCGCCCGCATCAAGTTGGTTGCGCCCACAACATATACATATGAGTACTCAAAATGACCGCACAAAATTTTAATTAATATTTTATAACAGTGTTTTTTTCAAAAATATTTATATTTTAATAAAAAAAATATTTTAAAGTAAGTTTAGGAGGTCTAATGATTACCTTCCATAGTAGGTGTAGGAGGTCTACTTAAAATTTCGAATTTTATGAATTTCCACCATTATTTTTATTATAAGGATATTGTGTAATTACACAAATAACCATTATATTTTATGAATTTCTATTTTTTCATAATATATGTTAAGTCATTGGAGTAAAAGAATAAGGCTATATTTGGCAATTTTGAATGTTGCACCATAGACAACTTCTTGTATATAATAGTTAAAGATATATGCATATATATATACATATATACATATACATATAGATATATACAAATATATATACATATACATATATACATATATATACATATACATATATATACATATATACATACAGATACACACATACACACACACACATACACACACACACACACACATATATATATATATATATATATATACACACACACATACATATATATATAACCATTATATTTTATGAATTTCCATTTTTTTCATAATATATGTTAAGCCATTGGAGTAAAAGAATGAGGCTATATTTGGCAATTTTGAATGTTGCACCAAAAACAACTTCTTGTATATAATAGTTAAAGATATACATATATATACATATTTTTGGGTATTGTAGCCACAATAACCTTGATTTGAAGAAGTATCCCTTAAACTAAGGTGAATTGATATTGCATTTGATGTAGCATTTTAGTTGTGTTTGTAGGATATCAATTGCTAAGTACAAACCAATGTCACGTTTCAATGGGCCATAAAACACAGGCCTATGCAATGTAATTCCTCATTGTGTAGACCAAAGTGTTGACTCATGTGAAATCTCTCCATTGGGGTGTACTTCACTATCAAACACCAAGGAGAAGCTAAGAAGAAGTTGTTGCTGTTTTCAGGAATGGAAGAAAATAATTCTAAGTATTTTCGTCGAATAATCTAAGTGTATTCGTCGGGTAACAAAGTGAATTCGTCGAGTAATTATTTACTTCATGAGTTCACTCGACGAAAATCTCATCTGTAATTTCTTCTCGCCTTAGCCTGTAGTTAAGCCCTTGTCGTCGATTCTTAATGTAACTTCGTCGAGTGAGAATTCGTCGTATGAGATTTCGTCGAATAATTCTTGTTACTCGACGAATTAAGTCAGCGCATTTTCTATTTCAAATTTGCAGACGACTTTCCTTTAGGGTTTCCGCCATCTACAGTACACGTGGTGCTTATCCCGTAAGTTTCATTTCTAGTCGTTAGAGAAGATTATAATAAATATTAAAGGGTTATTTCGTTCAACCCTAATCGTGCAAAACCAAAATCAAGACATCAAAAGTTTCGTCGGCATTCTTCTCGTTCTCGCAAAAATTGATCTTCTGCCGCCGATCAGCCTGGTGCTCGATTCTTCTACAAGTTTCCATTCAACAAGATCCCTGTGCTTGGATTGATTCTATATTCCTCTAGATCTTGTTGAGTTGATAAGTGTTCAGATCAAAGCTTTCAAGAGAAAGAGTTTTCTTCTCACTTACTCAAGTTCAGGATTTCATTTCTCAAGGAAGAAGAAGACTTATTGTTTCAGATCTGAAGGAGTTGAATCTCTTGGAGATTCTTAGAGATTGGATTTGTCAATCCAAAGTATTTGTAATAACTTTTACATATTCTTGTAGGAAGTTTCATCTTCCGAGTTATTGTAGATCCTAGTTTAAAGGATTGAGTGTGTAAGAGAGTTTGTTCTCCGAGTTTGTAGGGGACGTGGTCTCCGAGCTTGTAGGAGTTGTGAACTCCGAGTTGTAAGATTACTTTTAATCTGAGATTAGTGAAGTAACCTAGTCTAGCCGGGTGTGCTAGATAGGTGAGGCGGGAAAGTGGAGTACCCACATCGGGGAACCACTATAAAAATCATTGTGTCTCTATGTGATCTTTGATATCTGTGTGCTTTCGTTTAAAATTTTAATTCCACTTAGAAGCCATAGAACTCACATATTCACCCCCTCTAGGTGATTTAGGTAGCAACTAGATACTTTCAATTGGTATCAGAGGTAGGTTATTTGTTAAGAGGTTAACACCTTGAACAAGCTCCTCCATCTAGTTGTTCAAAGACACCATGTCTAGAACGGACAAGAGCAAGGATTCTTCCATGAAGTTGTCGGTATGCACGAAAGAGAACTTCCCTATGTGGAAGGAATGAGTTAGGTTCTACATGGAAGCCGCCGACCCAAGAATTTTTCAGATCGTTGAAGAAGTCCCTTATATTCCCATGAAACCATCTTCAATAAATTCAAATATTCAAATTGCAAAGAAGATGCTAGAGCTTACTAAAGATGAGATCGCCATTGTAGCCTTGGACAAGAAGGCCAAGAACATCATTGCTAGTACAGTAGATGATTCCATGCTACAAAATCTATTTCACTGCAAGTCCGCCAAAGAGATGTGGGATTCTCTTGTAGTCTTAATGGAGGGCGCTGAAGAAGTTAGAGATGATCGTAGATCTCTACTGAATCAAGAATGTGAAGCCTTCAAGCAAGACCCAAGAGATATCATATCAGATACTTATGAGAAGTTCTTTAAAATCGTTAACGGTCTAAGAAATTATGACCGGGAATTTACTGTTGGAGAACTAAACGACAAGTTCTTGAGATCCCTGATGAAATAATGGGATACCAAGGCTATCGTCATAAGAGAGTTTGGCAAGCTGGCTACAATGGAGCCTCAAATCTTATTTGGGGAGCCCCTCTCCCATGAACTGAAGCTCAACATTAGGAAAGCTGAGGAAGATGGCATCAAGACTTCTGGAAAGGAGATGTTCGTAGCTCTGAAGGCCGAAGGGTCAAAGAAAAGTAAAATCGTGGTACCGGTAAAGACACGGTTGTCGGAAGAAGATGATGAGTCTGTGGCTTGCTCTTCAAGCTCAGACATGTCTGATGGAGAGTTCTCTCTGCTTTCCAAGCAATTCAAAAGACTGCTGAATAAGAGAAAGCAGAGGAGAGGTCAACCCTCTACATCAGATCACAGAAGATCAAGGCATGATGGTGAACATCACAAGAAAGAATACAATAATGACAGGTATAAATCTAAACCGAACAAACACGCTTTGAATGACATTATTTGTTATTACTGTAACAAGCCAGGGCACGTGATTGTGGAGTGCCCATACAAAAATAAAGAAGGATCAAGAAAGGAAGAGAGGAAACCCTTCAAAAGTAAGAATAATGAGGAAAAGAGCTTCTTAGCGAAGAAGCCGAAAACTCTAAGCGACAACAACTCAGAAGAGTCAAGCTCAGATGAAGAGGCCTACTTTGGCCTAATGGCTCAGACTGACGAGGAAAACTACGACACCCCTTATGAGGGGAAGGTAAATTCTCATACTCCTCTTTCTGAGTCTGAGATGGATTCCAATGCGAATGAAGGTTATACCTCTGCAGAAGAATCTGAATTAATGGTTCAACACCAAGCCTTGCTAAAGTTTTTTAAAAGATGTCATAGTGCAGTTAAATATCAAGCCAAGGATATTGGGGCTTTCAAGATTTTGGAATCAAATCTGAAGGAAGAAATTGAAACATTAATTCCTTTCAGAGATGAAGTCCAATCCTTGAAAGACGAATTGGTAAACTCTGGTGAAACATTAAAGAAGAAGGAGAAAATCATAACTGAGCTGGAAGGAAAGTGTAACAACCCGGCCCAACCACCACACTGAGGGCTGGCAACCCGGCTCACCGGCCGGTCCATCTCCACCCAATGGGCTGGTTGTCGTGGTTGACGGGCCCGCGCCATCTCCCACACCTCGCTCGATGTGGACCGCACTTCCGGTCCGCTTTTTACAAGGGCTGCAACCCATACACCCCAACGCATCTCTGATCCTGTTTCTCAGCTACAGTGCATTGTTGATGGCGGGTCTCGATCCCCCGCCACCCTTGATGAGAAACCTTCAACAGTTCTCATCACCAACTGAGCTGCAGCTCAGTTGGTGATGAGAACTGTTGAAGGTTTCTCATCAAGGGTGGCGGGGGATCGAGACCCGCCATCAACAATGCACTGTAGCTGAGAAACAGGCTCAGAGATGCGTTGGGGTGTATGGGCTGCAGCCCTTGTAAAAAGCGGACCGGAAGTGCGGTCCACATCGAGCGAGGTGTGGGAGATGGCGCGGGCCCGTCAACCACAGCAGCCAGCCCAGTGGGTGGAGATAGACCGGCCGGTGAGCCGGGTTGCCAGCCCTCGGTGTGGTGGTTGGGCCGGGTTGTTACAAAAAAAAGTGCACTTTGTTGTAACAACCCGGCCCAACCACCACACTAAGGGCTGGCAACCCGGCTGACCGGCCGGTCCATCTCCACCCAGTGGGCTGGCTGCCGCGGTTGATGGGCCGGCGCCATCTCCCACACCTCCCTCGATGTGGGCTGCACTTCCGGTCCGCTTTTTACAAGGGCTGCAGCCCATACACCCCAACGCATCTCTGAGCCTGTTTCTCAACTATAGTGCATTGTTGATGGCGGGTCTCGATCCCCCACCACCCTTGATGAGAAACCTTCAACAGTTCTCATCACCAACTGAGCTGAGAAACAGGCTCAGAGATGCGTTGGGGTGTATGGGCTGCAGCCCTTGTAAAAAGTGGACCGGAAGTGCGGCCCACATCGAGCGAGGTGTGGGAGATGGCGCCGGCCCGTCAACCGCGGCAGCCAGCCCACTGGGTGGAGATGGACCAGCCGGTGAGCCGGGTTGCCAGCCCTCAGTGTGGTGGATGGGTCGGGTTGTTACAAAAAAAATTCTCATCACCCACCGGCAACCAAGATTCTTCCCCCACCGGCTACTCCAGCGCCGCCCGACGCCGAAACCCTAGATCGCCCCTTTTGTCGCTCGGCAGCTGGGATTTATCGGGGAGGGGAAGGAAAAAGAGGTAGCAAAATACTTAATGGCCAAGAGAAGCACAAATGTGCATATATATATATATGTATATATATACACATGCATACTTTTATACATACACATATTTCTTTATAAGTGGCGAAATTGCCTATACGCACACATACGAGATACCCTAGCACGCTCCTTGAACGAATATGAATACATATATATCTTTATATTCCCCTACTTACGCCTGCATAAATGATTCAGCCTAAGATTAACTCGCCGGACGACGACGCTCCCTAAAAGGTAACGCCCCTCTCATATATACACTAAACTACGAAAATTTCGTATTTAAACGGTTGATTTTTATCGTGACCCCACTTAAATGACTATAAGAAAACCTGGGGCGTTACAGTCACCCCTCCTAACAAAAGTTTCGCCCCGAAACTTGCAACATCAACACCAAACAAGGAAAGAACGAAAAAAAGAAAACTCAGGAGACGAAAACTTACCGGGGAAGCTAGCCGAAAAGATGAGGGTAGGACTCCTTCATTGCTGACTCAAGCTCCCAGGTCGCACCCCGAGCATCCTGATTTTCCCAGAGGACCTTCACCATAGGGATGGTCTTCCGCCGCAACACCCGATCCTGCCTCTCCAAAATGCGAACAGGCTGCTCCACCAAGGACAGATTGGGCTGCAGCACCGGCATGGAATCCAGAACATGGAGATCGCTGCGGATGCACTTCCGCAACTGGCTCACATGGAATATGTCATGCACACCAGGGAAAGCGGCAGGTAACGACAATATGTAAGCAGAAACTCTGATGCGCTCGACGATCTCAAATGGGCCTAGAATGTAACACCGGATCATATCCTCCACGATCTGATTAACCCTCTCTGTCTGCCCATTCGTCTGCGGATGGTAAGCTGTAGAATACCTGAGATCGGTGCCCAAAGCCCCTTGCAGACTCCGCCAAAAACAGGAAGTGTATCTGGAATCACGATTAGACACTATGCTCGCGGGAACCCCATGCAGTCTAATGACCTCCTGCACATACAGAGACGCAATCTTCTCCATAGAATAACCAGTCTTGTACGGCATGAAGTGAGCACACTTGGTCAACCTGCCAACGATGACCCACACTACATCATGCCCCCGCGGGGATCTCGGCAATCCGGTAATGAAATCCATGGAGATGCTCTCCCACTTCCACAAGGGAATATCTAACGAAGTCAACTTGCCCCCGGGCCTCCTATGATCCGCCTTGACGCGCTGAGAAGTGTAGCACTGCGCCACGATCCTCGCAGTATCGCTCTTCAAGCCTGGCCACCACACGATCTGCTTCATATCATGATGCATCTTCGTTGAGCCAGGATGATTAGATAGGATGGAGTCGTGAGCCTCCTCGCAAATCTTCGCTCGAATCTCCTCCACAGCGGGTATGCAAAGCCTACCACGGTACCTCAAGGTACCCTCCACATCAATCAAGAAATCTGGCAACTCACCCCTCTCCGCTCTACCTCGGAGATGCTACAGATCTGGATCATCCCTTTGGTGCAACTTCGCCAACGCAATCCAGGACGGCTCTTCAACCTCCAAACAAGACGGACCACCACTGGGCTTCACCGCGATGCTCATAAAAAAGAACTCCTCCACCAGGGACTGCACAGAGAGTCCAAAAACAGAAACTGACTTCCTGTTCAGTGCATCCGCCACTACATTTGCCTCACCGGAATGATAAAGGATCTCCACGTTATAATCAGCCACAAACTCCATCCACCGACACTGGCGCAGGTTCAGCTCTCGCTGAGAAAACACGTAAATCAGGCTCTTGTGATCTGAGTAGAGGGTGCATTCTTCAACCCAAAGGGCATCACCAGGAACTCAAAATGTCTGCAACGTGACCGGAAAGCAGTTCGCGGAACATCTGAGTCGCGAATCCTCAACTGATGGTAACCAGATCGAAGGTCAATCTTCGAGAACATGCAGCTACCCTGCAACTGGTCGAACAAATCATCAATCCGCGGCAACGGATACCTATTTTGATAGCGACCTTGTTCAACTCTCTGTAATCAATGCAAAGCCTCATCGACCCATCCTTCTTCCTTACGAACAGAACCGGCGCACCCCAAGGCGACGAACTCGGCCTAATAAAACCAAACTGCAGAAGCTCATCCAACTGAGTGCGCAGCTCCTCCAACTCCCGCGGTGCCATACGGTAGGGTGCCTTTGCAATAGGGTAGGTCCCGGGCTCCAAATCTATCTCAAACTCTACCTCTCGCTCAGGAGGAAGACAAGGCAAGTTGTCGGGAAAAATGTCTGGGTACTCCCGCACCACAGGAATATCTTCAACACAAGGCGACGATGCGCAAGCCGCGAGCAAGACAGAAACAATGCAGACACGGCCATCAAACTCCGCCAAGGCCTGGGCACAGACCACCGACAAGACTGAGGAAGTTTGACGCGGGAAGCCAAACATGCTCCTGGGCTGGCCATCATCCATCAGGAAATCTAGGCGCTTATCCCTACACTGGATCACAGCGTCGAACGGGCTAGCCAATCCATGCCCATAATCACGTCAAAATCCTCCAAATCGAATACCTTCAAGTCTGCATAGCCCAAAAATCCATTCAAAACAATCGGACACTGCCTCACGCACAGATCTGACACCGCCGAATCTCGGGACGGGTACTTGACACAAAACGGATCATCAACACGCTCCAAGACCCATCGATACCGATCAACAACTTCTTGGCCACAAAAGAGTGAGTGGCACCAGAGTCAAACAGAACGTGCGCCCAACAATCTCGAACCTTAAACTCGCCTAACAAAACATTACAGACAAATGACATAACAAAGATAGAACGCTGCTATAGCGACTAAATTACCACAGAAAGATTGGACTACAATGAGAACAAGGAAGAACCTGATACAAACAGCCTACTAAGACTGGACTCAAACCTCTAGGAAGAAGAGACATACAAATACTTGCTTTTGCTACTGCTTTTTCTCTGGGAAAAGTAAATACATATTATCACGTTATACTCAGGATGGTGTACCATACTTTACCTCTCATGCATCTCTCCCGTATGCATATAAACTTAAAATCTTACCTTCAAAATCATGGGTGTACATGTGTCATCGTGTAGATCTCTGGCTTGGCACGTGTGCTTATGCAATGTTATGCTATGCATACAGTGCTATGCAAACTAAGAAAAGGCCTTAATGCATGCTATGAGTGGCGTACACATGCGATATTATGCATCCCATACTACATATTATCGCATGCGACGAAAAAGAAAATCTAATGGACACGCATGCGACCTACGTTATACATCTCATACTACATAACAGTTGCATGTTGTCACCTATGAGGATCCATATACAAACACATATTATGCATCACATACTACATAATATGCCCCGTATACTTCTTTCATGCTTATGAGTGTAGTGTTCGTGCTTCAGCCGAGATCTACCGATGACCCATCGGTGAGTGTATGCAATGATTAACGATTCTCACTGGACGGTTAACCGGGCCAACCAGACCATTCCCAGAAACCCGGCTAACCTCCCTCTGATACCAACTGTCACAACCCGTATTTTCCCGAAATAGATTGAATATCAGAGTAAGGGGTAAAATACGTGTCATGATGCCACGTCCTGTAGGGGCAGCTACAGACGTTCAGGCGATCTCTCAACGAACATTTTTACAAAAAGATATGAATTTATAAAAGAAATTATCTTTTAAGATTAATTTCAATAGGGAAGGAAGTCGTGCCCCTCGGCCCTGCGGTTCACTAAGGCATTTTTATAAAAAGAAGTATGCGAACACAACGGAAGGAAATATGTTCATTTCATTTCTAACGGCGCTGAAGACCAGAGACGTCTCCAGGGAGAACGCCGGTCTACATTTAATATATAATAAAGAAGTATCATTTTTATTTAGGTTTACGCTTTGCAAATATGTGATACTTAGTAGTAGATACGACAAACGGTTAAAAGAGCAAGTTTTTATAATGCTAAAAGAACTGCATTAATATTCAGCAAAATCGGCTTTTCCCAGAGTGTACGAATACAAAATAACTAAGTAGAAGTAAAGGAAGCTAGCAGCAGCATCAGCAAGTAAACCAAACAAAATCCATACGGGCGTCAACAATTGACACGAACCCGCAGGAAAAGAGTCAACAGCCAAAAAGAAAAGCTACAACAAAAGAAACTGAATCCTTACCTACTAGAGAGGGAAGGCCTCGACAGGGAACAGAACAGCCCCGCTCAAACTCCGGCGGCAGCAACAAACCTGAACATGAGGCATCCATAAGAAAAGAATGCCTCAGCCCAAAGGGTGCAAGAAAACAACAAAAGAAAAGAAGAAACCATAAAGTAGCCAGAAGAAAGAACGAGCCAAACCCAGCTACTGCACAACAAGCCAAAAGAACCGAGGTGGGGGCCCCTACGTCCACCCACACTCCAGTCAACAACCCCTGTGTTGGGGGCCCATGCGTCCACCCACACACCAGTCCAAAACACCTATGGTGGAGGCCCCTACGTCCACCCACACACCAGTCCAAAACACATATGGTGGAGGCCCCTACGTCCACCCACACACCAGTCCAAAACACCTGTGGTGGAGGCCCCTACGTTCACCCACACACCAGTCCAAAACACCTGTGGTGGAGGCCCCTACGTCCACCCACACACCAGTCCAAAATCAAATCCAACAAAACTTGTTAGCAGCATACGGGGTTTGACGCTCGAAGAGGGTCCCAAGTTGGGAATCGGGGTTTTAAGTTCCAAACGCTGAAAGGAAGCCCCAAAAGAAACTCATCCACAAACTCTTCTCGAACAACTGCTAGCCTCGCTGAATTACCAAAAACTAGCAAGGGAAATTCCCAGGAAATTTAGCGCCTAATTCCCTAAGCCGACAGGAATTAGAAGGCAAAATTTCCAGGGAATTTAAGATCTGACTACCCCCAAACCATCAGGGGTTATCTACATAGATTTTCGGGAAAATAGCCCACCAAACCATCAAGGCGGAAACCAATAAAATTATCCAAACTCATTTGAAGTCGCAGTGTGGTCTAGTACAAAAGCAAATAAAGACCTCAACAGCTAAGCTACTAGTGTGAGACTATGAGGGGTTTGTAATTTTGCCAACATTTAGATAATTGTCGGACTAGATAACTGTATTCTCTTATATTCAGGGACGTATAACCAAAGCAATTAAATGCTATATAGCAAGAATGAACTTAAGCTATGAGTCGACTACGCGACTCGAACTATCGAGACTTACAACCCGAAGGCGGCCCACCAGTCATATAACAATAATTGAACGAAGTATTGAGAATAGGATTTTTTTATTATGTGGCAGGCCCCAAGTTAGAATTCCGGAGTGGAAATATATGTAAATAGTTAATAAAACCATATGTGAATAAAGCAGCCCCCAAGGGAAAGAAATAAGAAAAAAAGTAGAATCATATATATAGCATCCCCCTCAACAAGGAGAGGAGAAATGTAAGCATAGAAGCCCCCTTCAATAAGAAGATTATGTATATATGTCAGCCCCCAAGCCGAAAGCATAACAGCACCCCCAAATCAAGAAAGATTTATAACAGCAACAACCCCAGCCCCCAACAGAAAAGTATAGCAGCAGCCCCCAATTCAACAAGGAAAGGAGCAGCCCCAAAGCAAAGAAAGCAAAGAGGCAGCGCCAAACAAAGCTCCAACAGCATACCAGCTTCCCCCAATTCAACAAGGAAAGGAGCCCCCCAAACAAAAGCATAACAACACTCCAATTCAACAAGGAAAGGAGCAGCCCCAAAGCAAAGAAAGCAAAGAGGCAGCACCAAACAAAGCTCCAACAGCATACCAGCAGACCCTAAATTAAATAAAGGCAGCAGAAGCCTCACAAACAGAAAACCAGCCGGGCAACCCCAAATAAACAAAGGCAACAACAGCCTCACAAGGAAGAAGACCAACAGAACACCCTTAAATAAAACAAGCCACAACAGCCTCTCACCAACAGAAAACCAGCAGGGCAGCCCCCAAATAAACAAAGGAAGCAAGGATAACAGCAGCCCCCATACAGAAAATCATAACCCAGTCCCCATACAAAAGATAATTTCAATAATAGCTTAAGAGGATAGTAGCTCTAATCAAAATAAAGAGAAAGAAAGACAGGGTTTGCTAACAAAACCAAAGGATCAAGCTCCCGATTTATCCAAGGGCCTTGTAAACAACTAGCAAATCTTTTTTTTGTCTCTGAAAGTGCACAGTTAACCTCACTAGAATTCTCTAGAGGGGTGAATAGAGATTTAAAAATACTTTATGCAAAGTTAACAAATATATATATATATATGTGTAATAATCACAGATTTAAGCTTCCCACACACACCAACAAGAATTAAGCCAATAAAGAAAGTAACAGCAAAAAGAAAATCACAGCACAACACAAAGAAATATAGTGGTTCCCAAAACTTTGGGTAGTCCACTCTTCTACCCCCTTGGTAGGAATTCACTATATTGTACTGAGTCTTTTGATAAGGAGACTCTTAGAACCAGTCTGAGTCTTTTGATAAGGAGACTCTTAGAACCAGTACAACTGAATTTTTGAAGAGAGATTCTAAAAACTCTTTTACACAATTTGAAAATGAAATGAGAATAAGAAGAAGAAGTAGAAGAAGTAATTGAAACAAGAAAGAATCTTCTTCTTAGCAAGAAAATTAGAAGCACAAGAAATAGTGAATGAAATCTCTCTTCTATAGTGAGAAGGAGATTGTATGCCTTTTTCTCTTTCAGTGAGAGGTTTCAGAAATTGCAGCAGTATAATCTCAGAAGAAGGAGAAGAAGAAGGCTTGTTGTTTGCTGCAGCACACTTTCACTTTTCTCAGTTTTTCTCACTTTTTCCTGGGAGCTTTTCCTCTATTTCAAATGTATGGAGTGGATCACTTCTTATTCTTCTCTGCCGGCTTCCCTCTTATTTGTAGCTCTGTTTAATCAAAGAATACTATAGGAGAATAATCAATTAGTAGTCAGAGAAATAATAAGAGAGAAAAGATTCCATAATCAATATTTCTGTAGAAGGAAAGAGATCATTCTGATTTCAAATAATATCCATAATAAACTTAATCAATTTAGCCAAGAATCAATTAGAAGGAAAGACTGATTCAGAATGGCTATAAAAGAATAATATAATTCCATAAGAATCAGATCTACAAAAAGAAGGAAAGAGATCTGGCGTGTTTTGAATTTAACATCGAAATCGACGTACGTCGATTACTATTCGACAGAAGCGTCGATTTCAGGCAGGCTGGACGTCGAGAGAAGAATATGGAAGGTGCGTCGACTAAGGTACGTCGACTTCACTAGATGCGTCAACTTGAAGTCAGAGTTACGTTGATATAGGTTACGTCGAATTTTGTTTAGAGTTACTTCGACTTATTCTGAGAGGAACGTCGACTACACTTCGACGTTGCGTCGAATACTATTCAACGCATATTTACTTAGACTAATTTTTCATTCTTAGAATTTATATTCTACTCATTTTTAGGGGTTAAGATAAATCATTTCCCTAACAATCTCCCCCTATTTGTCTTAACCCTATTCAGGGAGAAATTGTATCAGCTTTTAATCAATTCAGCAAGGCATTTATATAGAAAAGAAATATGTTAAGTAATTAGAAGAAAATAGAATCATATACACAGACTTCATAAACAGTAATTAAGAGTATATCAATATTGTTCAACACATCACTCAGGAGGGGTAGGAGGAGTTTTTCTTTTCCTAGTGAATACTAAAGTTTTTAGAGAAGTGGGTTGCTCCTTCTCAGTAACAGGTGATTCACTCAGCTCCCCCTGAGTCACAGCAGTTTGCTCCCCTGAGATGGAACTTCCTTTTCTTTTACTTCTGCATCTTCAGTTTCTTTCTCAGCTCCAGCTTCAGTTATGTCAGCATTTGGCTCCCCCTGAGCTTCAACTTCTTTTTCAACATTAGTTTCCTTTTCAACTTCTCTCTCTGCTCTGCTAGCCTCCCCTTGAAAGAGAACTACTTGTTGTGTAGCTTCTCTTGCTATAGAGAGTACATCTGTTATCTGGTCCTCAGTATGTAGCTCTGGTACTAATTCATTCCCAATTGTCTTAAGCAGTGCAAGACTATCAGATTTTGAGGTAGGAAGTGTTGGTGCCAAAAATGGTACCTCCAAAATTCACACTAAAGGGGGTGGGAGAAAACTGCGAAGTGTAGGTTACTGAGACAGAAGATGCTGAGGCAGAAGGAAAACGATCACAAAAAGGCGATCACGAAGAAATGAGACCGCTTACACAGGTTGTAAGCTGAAGCCCCGGAGCCAAAAAGTCCTCTTTCTGGTACCCCTACCCCTCTATTTATAGACGAGGGGGCTGCCCAAACGGGCAGAACTAAAAACTACGGGCTGCCCGGGATACAGGAGAGCCAGGGCAGGGAGAAGGGGTGCAGATAACAAAAAAATAAGAAAAACAAGGTGATCGCTCAGACTAGCGGTCTCGCACTGCTCTGGCCGCTTGACTCTTAGAAACTCTTAATTGAGAAAGCAGCTGGCGATCCGGGCGGTCGCACAAAAGGAGACCGCTGAGATCGGGAAAAAGCGCCATGAGAGGAGGTCGCGGGCTTTCTGGGCAAACATAATCCCCGCACATTTTTAAGTTTCGCCTGGAACTTCGAAAATGTTAACTCTGACCGCGGAGACCGCGACCGTCATAAATGCATCTTGTTCTATAAATACCGGCTGATATCTCCATGCTCTGAGATATTGTGAAAAACTCAATCCTCGAGCGGTCACTGAAACAGTCGGTAGGCGCGATCTCCTGCAAAGATGACCATACTTGACCTTTTAAAAACTCTTCCACCAAAAGCGAATTCTCCAGGAAAAAAGGAAAACGTTAGTTCGAAAAAAGGGAAGAGGGTGCCAAAAATCTTGTCGAAAGCGAGCGCTTCGAAGGGGACCGCCCGATCTCCGAAGAAATCTGAACTTCCGGAGGGTTCAGTTGTGCCGGTCTCTATCATTTCTGAGCCATCTAAAATTTCTTCAGATCCTGTGTTGAAATTATCTGATTTTTCAATTTCCTTTGACTGCCAGAAAACCCTGGAAGTACTTGATCAAACAGCTTCCAAGCCACCGGAGACCGCATCTACCGAAACCATTTTGGCCGGTCTGCATCAAAAACATGCCGAAGCAGAATCTCTAAGACAAAAAATTGCTGATCACGTGGGAGCTGCTGGGAACAAGAAGAGAAAAGATTTGAGCCCTTCAAGTTTAACTTATAAAAGAAGCAGAAAAAATGAAGATGAAAAAGATGTGATCGCTCCGGGGGCGATCACACTGTCTGAATCTACCGATCCGGATATTATCGCGGAAACTTCAAAGGTGAGCATTAAGGGCGATCCCTTCTTCCCTCCTGCGATCTCAGCTTTGTCAAGAGAGGATGATTCCGAATTAATCGCCTATCTTGATGAGGCTTCATCTAACAATTCGTCTTTTTCGTCGTTGCAGGTGTTGGATCCCTTTGAGGCTTCAACTCTTAGATATGCCGCTGTTGAGAAGGAGATCGCTGATAAGGAGAAGGAGATCGCTGACAGAGTGATCAAGGCGAGGGAGGAAGATAAAAAGGAGAAAGAAGAGATGAAGAAGAAAAAGGCTGATGAGAAGAAAAAGGACAAGGAAAGGGAGAAAAAGGGAAAAAGGGAGAGAGAAGAAGAGGAGAGGAAAAAGGAAGCGGCTAAGACCGCCGAGGAGGAGCGGGAGAAAGAGATGCTCAGGGCTGCCGAAGAGAAGACAGATCTAATTGCTGAGGAAAGAGCGGCCCTGATTGCTGATGTGAAGAAAAAGGCTGCGGTCTTGCAGACCGCAGAGAATAAAAATTCTGAGGAGGAGATCGCGGAGAGATTGCAGATCGCCAAGGAGAAGGCTGCACTTTCTAGCGGTCTCCCAACTGATTCTCTTCAGGGAGACCGTTTAATCAAGGCTGCAACGGATCGTGCGGCGGCGGTCTCGATTTTGCGGTCTGGTAAGTATAAGATGATTCCTCAGCCGGTCAAGTTCCTTTCATTACCTACAGTTCGCCCTGCTTCTCCTGAAAGAAAACATGGGATCGTTTTTATTGAGACCGATGATATCCTCTTAAGTAATGAAGAATTAAAAAGGAGAAGAAAAGAGGGGGAAAAATCGCAGAAAAGAGATTTGGAAAGAATGGATCTGGAGCGCTTAAGGGGATCGGATCGTCTTTTTCTGACCGCAGATCCCGCGGTCACTAGAGATACCAGAAGAGATTTACGTGACCGCGATCTTAACTTCTTTCCAAGTACTTTTCTGTTTATTCAAAAAAGCTTATTTGACTGTACGCTTTTGATTGAAGTAACCCATCTCTTGTGACCGCAGATAATGAAAACGTTGAGATTGAGGAGGGAGAGCTTCCTCAGCGCATTGAGATCCCCCCTCAGCTGTCCAACATCCTCAACCCTATGTTTGAGGATGTTCGTTCTATGCTGATGAGGGAGCGGATTCAGAACGATCAGATCCGTGGCCTCGAAGAAAAATTACGTTCCAATGAGAAGAAAATTCGCGAAGAATGCGATCTGAGGGTTGCCGAGATCGCTCGAGCTCTCAAGAAAACTGAAAAGGAGGCTGAGTACTACAAAGGGAAAGCTGCGGCGCTATCTGCGGAAAATGAAAGGCTGAGGAGCGGTCACGGAAAGATCATGATGCGTCCGGGCACCTCTAGCGATCGTCCAGCGGAGAGACCGCAACCTGAGATCGTGCTGATTCCTATGGAGCAGGTGGACAAGGAGATGTCGAAGATCCACCGGTCTGCGATGCTGGCCAATCACAGCTTGGTGTCAGTTATGGCCGCAGTGAATGATATGCAAGATGTCGCTGCTCATGTAGGAAGGAACAGGCCTTCTAGGAGATGATCATTTGCTTTGAGACCGAGCGGTCTCTGAATTCTGAACATTTTGTCTTGTAATATTTTTACAATTAAAGCTCCACCTGTTCTGTGACCTTTTCATTTTATGCTTTGTGCGGTCTTTAATTCTTTGATTTCAATTTCTTTATGCATGGAAAATCTATTACTGGTGCTATTACTTAATTTATTTGAGATTGCCAAGAACGAAATGTCTTCACTTAGCCTTGCTTAGATCGAGCGGTCTGAGAGATTCTTGCTGGACGATCTGCAGAAGGTAATGATTACGAAATGACCCTTTGACCTCTATAAATAGTTGTCTTTATATTCTTCATTTCATATCCTTTTGTATGCGCGCTAAACACCGGTCTCGGCGACCTCGAAAAATGGTGTCCGCTCGTGCCTCTTCTGCTAACATTTTCTTGAGCTCCGATCACAAGCAAAGCCTCTTGTCCAAGGATGAATATATTGAATTTATTAAGAAGCACATGATCCAGACACAAATAGTTGTAAGACCGCCAGCTGAACAGGAAAGACTGAACTTTGGAGAAGAAAGAAAATTTGTTATCCCTATCGATCACTTTGAGCTAGGATTGAGAATTCCCCTCCCCTGGGAATGGCTAGAGATTTTGGAGTATTATGGTTTTGTGCTCGCTCAGTTGCCTCCGAACTCGATCGGTCTCGTTAATGTCTTCATAAATTACTTGAGATCGGTAAGAGTGACTTTTACGATGAACCTGTTCCGCGCGACTTTCACTGCAAAAGTTCTGAAGGAAGGCAAGAAAAAGGAAGAATTCAAAGGGCTGATGTACTTCTCAGCAGAAGGGATAAAAATTCTCAATCTTCCTAACAAGATTTCTTTCTGGACAGAAAGATTTCTTGTCTTTGAAGGTGACCTTGGCGGTCTCAAGAGCTCGCCCTCTCCGCGACCTGATAGCATTTTTAAGAAGATAAAGGCGGTCTCAGAGGAAGAGCTGAAGATTCTGGCTTTTTTGGCGGGTAAAAGAATCGATCTTGTTCATTATCTAGCGATCTGGCCTGAGATCGCGGAGATCACCCCTGCTGAAAGTAAGTTTTTCTTGCGGTCTTGAATAATTTCCTTCTGAATTCTTTTCCTAACTTTTTCTTTTTCCCTTCAGCGACCTTTGCGGTCCCTGCACAGGATCCTGTTTCCCCGGCAGCAGAAACTCTTACTCAGCGAGAGAGGAGGCTGAAGCGCGAGGCCGACGTGTTTGGCTCCACTTCTGAGATCGCCGAGCGAGGTTTTCCTTTGATCGGTTTTAAGAGAAAAATGAAAGATATCAAAGGAAAACCTCTCCTGAAATGGGCGGCCAAAGGAAGTTCTGTGAAGGTTTCCACCGATCTCCCTTCATGGAGTGGGAAAGTGACCCGCCATGCATATGCGGTCACTTCGGCTCTTTATGGAAAAAGAAATACAAATGAAATATTAAATATAGAGACCGATACTCTCCCCGACCTCTGTGCCCAGGTGACCGCCAGGAGCGCGATCTTAAATCATCATATGGGGCGATCTCTTCGCAGCGCTCTAGATGAAATAACCGCCTTGCAAGAAGAAAGAAGAGTAAGAATCTTATTTAACATTTTTATGAATATATTACCTGTGATCGCGCGGTCTAACTCATATTTCTTCTGCAGCAATCTGATAATGCTGCTTATGACCCTGAAAACCCGGCTTTTCAGAGGGCTATGATGCATCATATTAAGGAGACCGCCGAACAAGTGCTGAATGAAGTTCGAGCTCGGGGTGGTTTTACTGAAGAATATAAGGATGTTACATTTGCCGATCTCTTCCCTGATGCGGCACAGAGGATTGAAGAGCAGTCTGCAACTGCTGAGGAGTCCGCGGGTCAAGAGGAAGACGTGGTGATCGAAGATGAGGCAAGCGGAAGCCATTATACTCAAGGCCAGGACTCGAGCTCGGGTTCTAGCTCTGGATCCAGAATTCCTCTCAGTAAATCAGAAGAGTCTTCTGCAGACACTGATTCTACTTCTTTAAGCGAGCGGTCTTCCAAGAGATCAAAGAGAGAGTGAATTGTAATCTCTTTTCCTTTTTGGAGACCGAGCGGTCTTATTGTAATTGACATTCCAGAATATATATATAGATTTGATATTTGCTGGATTTTTCCTGTGAATAAGTTCGTTTTGGATGTATGTATTTATCTGTTCTTCTGAATTTAAATTTGGCATTCGATCTCAATGCCTTGGATTTATTATAATTTATATCAATCTTTTAAGGAACTTGGGCGATCTCTTGGAAAAACACCAAAGATTTTAAAAGACTGATTTTGCATAAAAAATTATTCTGCGGTCTTGAGATAACCAGATCACTGAAAGAAAACCTGCAACTTACCTATGATAGAAAATAACCATCTTATTCAAAAATAGTTATGCGATCTCTTATTACACAGGTCACGATATAAGGAAACCACAAGAATATGACTTGAACTTATTGAACTCTGGGTGATCGGCGCCTAACTGACAAGAAATCCATTTGATGACCCGTTGATAACCACGATTGTAAAAAGAATTCTTCATAAATCTTCGGATCAGCGATCATATTTTATTCAGATCGCCCTTTCTGCGGAAAATTCTATTCGACGGGAAACAAAGCATCATGCATACTCCATGTAACTTTGAAAATCAGGGAATATCGGAATCTCGATCTTACTGAGACCGGCCGAACTCTATTAAGCTGGCACAGGAGATTTCCAAATAGCGACCTCAATTATCCTGAAAAATTTCATCCGACAATTTATAAAAGATCGCTCTTTGTAAGAGAGTAGAATATGCGGTCTCATAAACTGCTGACCGGCCGATCCCAACACGAGTAAATAAGACCTTTACGGTAAAAATAGAGGGATGGATCTTGAAAATGATCCAAAGGGATGGTGTGGTTATGCCGCGGAGGCTATACCGACACTCCTTTTCTTAACGGATTGCTGAGTTTGTTTGCAAATTTGCCAATTCAAGGTTCAGGTGACGGTCATAGATGTTTCTTGCCGCCCCTTACCTAACCACGCTTCAACGAGTATTCGAGAGTTACAACCGAAATGATCGGTAGGGCAGGTGTGGTCATGCCGCGGAGGCTACACCGACATTGCTTTCCCTGAAAGATCATTAAGATTGTAGCAATGTCCTTTTTGATGCCTGACAGAGCTGAGCCAGCCACCTAGACCTCCTTGAAACGCTGAGGTGTGCCAGATGTCAGTAAGGACCCGGTATCCTAAACTTCCACCGCTCGAGCTTGGCGAGCTACTGCTACACAGATTCGAAATCTCCCCGACATCTGTGGTCCTGGCAGAATTACACGTCGAGCTAACAAGTCAAGGGGGAAGATGGTAGGATCCGTCGATATCTCACTTGACAGGTTTTTGGCTTTTCAAAAATCATCTTATTTTTAGGACTTGTCATCCATTACTTATATTGCGAATGTATTGGTGATACCTGCGTGATATTTAGGGAAAGAAAAGAGTTAGGAACAGAAAATGAGTGAATTAGATACGCACATGTTAAGAGAAGAAAAGCTTAAGATCATCTCCGCTCCAAGAATGAGGCAACTCTTCTCCTTCATAAGTTTGGAGATGGTAAGCCCCATTTTTAAGCACATTCTTTACCACGAACGGCCCTGCCCAATTTGGATTAAGCTTTCCAACTGAACCAGCTCTTGCCGCTGTATCTACTTTTTTCAAGACTAGATCTCCAACAGCGAATTCTTTGGTTCTTACATTTTTATTGAACAACCTTGCCATTCTTCTTTTCACCTCTTCCTGTCTAATGATTGCAGTGTCTCTTAATTCCTCAATTAAATCAAGGTTGCATTTTAACTCTTCGTCATTTTCTTCCATCCACTCGATTTGATTTTGTTGTGCCAATAATACTCTTGGACTTTTCACTTCGAATTCTACCGGGATAAGGGCTTCGGAACCGTGTGATAATTTGAACGGGGTTTCCCCAGTAGCAGAACTCGGAGTTGTTCTCAAGGCCCATAAGACGGAAGGTAGTTGTTCTGCCCAGTTGCCCCTAACGTTTTCTACCTTCTTTTTCAAGAGATTTATGATGAGTTTGTTAGCGGCCTCTACCTGCCCATTGCTTCTAGGATGATGCACGGAAGCGAAACGTAGCTCAATGCCAATTTGCTTGCAGAAACTAATAAGAGTTGAATTGTTGAACTGAGAACCATTATCCGTGATGATTGCCATTGGAATCCCGTGTCGACATACTATCTCTCCCCAAATAAAGTTTCTCACGGCTTGAGTGGTAATTTTGGCCAATGCCTTTGCTTCTATCCACTTGCTGAAGTAGTCGATCATAACTATTATATATCGACGTTGCCCGCTTGCCATAGGAAAAGGCCCAATCAAATCCATTCCCCAAACTGCAAATGGCCATGGAGTTGCTATTGACTTAAGCTGTTGAGCCGGCTGATTTTGGAGAGGAGCAAACTTCTGGCATTTTACACATTTCTTAGCAAATTTCTCCGCGTCCTTCCTCATTTGGGGCCAAAAGTAGCCTTGCCTCAGAATTCTTTTTTCCAATGTCCTGGCTCCAGAGTGACTTCCACATTCTCCAGAATGGACCTCCTGAAGGACCGTTGGAATCTCCTCCTCCGAAACACACCGTGCTAGTGGTGAAAGGAAAGTTCTCCTATAAAGCACTCCTGCAACAAGATAATAGTTAGCCACTTTCCGTTTAAACCTTTTCTTATCCTTTATTGAAGAATGGAGCTCTCCGGTTGAAAAATAAAGAACAAACGGATCCATCCAAGACTGATGCTGATCAATCTCCATGATCTCTCCTTCCTCAATTGCCGGGCGGAACAATTCCGAAGTTGTTCCCCCTGAAAGAAGCCCAAATTTTGCCAACTCGTCTGCTTCCACATTCTCACCCCTTGGGATATGATTGATAGTAAAGCTTTTGAACTTTCCAACCTCAATTTTTACCAGAGTCAAATACTGCTTCAGGATACTATCCTTAGTCTCGAAAGTCCCATTTACTTGAGAAGCCATCACCAAAGAATCTGTGAAAACTTCGACATCATCAATCCCCAATTCCCTGGCGAACTTGAGACCGGCTAGCAAAGCCTCATATTCCGCTTGATTGTTTGTCACTTGAAAATAGAATTTCAGCGCTTGATTCAGCCTTACTCCATTTGGGTTGATTAAGATAACTCCTGCCCCGGAAGAATTTTTCCCTGAGGCTCCATCCACGAAGATTTTCCAGGCAAGGGGTACTCTGATCCCCTTCTGCGATTCAACTTCTTTAGCATCCACCATGAAGTCTGCTAATACTTGAGCTTTGATTGCTATCCTTGGAACATAAGATATGTCAAACTCACTGAGCTCGATTGCCCACTTTGCCAATCTGCCTGAATGCTCCGGCTTTTCCAAGACACTCTTCAATGGAAGATCAGTGACGACTGAAATCGAATGAGCTTGAAAATACGGTCTTAGTCTTCTCGCTGAAATTACAAGCATCAAAGCTAGCTTTTCTAGGATCGGGTAGCGAGTCTCCGCACTCTTCAGAATTCGACTTACATAGTAAACTGGAAATTGTTTCTTTTTCTCCTCTCGGACCAAAACAGAGCTTATAGCATCGATGCCAACTCCCAAATAAAGAAAAAGATCTTCCCCTCCTCGCGGACTTTGGAGTAAAGGAATTGAAGTCAACTGCTTTTTAAGCTGATTGAAAGCATTATCACACTCTTGAGTCCATTCGAACCTGGCTCCTCCTCGGAGAGTTTTAAAAAACGGTGCACTTTTATCTCCTGACCGGGAGATGAATCGACTCAAGCCTGCCATTCTCCCTCCCAACTGTTGAACTTCTTTTGGGGTTCTGGGAGGTGGCATTTCTAAGATAGCTTTTACCTTGTCTGGATTAGGTTCTAGCCCTTCTGGGGTGAGGAGGTGACCCAAAAATTTACCTCTGTTTGCTCCGAAAACACACTTCAATGGATTCAACCTCATATTGAAGGCTCGTAGGGTTGCAAAAGTTTCAGAGAGATCTTTGAGATGAGAGGAGAAAGATTTGCTTTTCACCAAGAGGTCATCGACATATACCTCAAGGTTTCTTGCCTTCTGATTTTTGAAAACCGTATCCATCATTTTTTGGTAAGTTGCTCCAGCATTTTTCAACCCAAAAGGCATCACGAGATAACAGAAGCAACCATCATTTGTGATAAACGAAGTGTGCGGTATATCGGGTTTATGCATCCTGATTTGGTGATAACCTGAAAAAGCATCTAAAAAACTCATAAAAGAATAACCTACCGCAGAATCCACTAAAGAATCTATCTGAGGCAAGGGGTAGCAATCCTTGGGGCAAGCTTTATTGAGTTTAGTAAAATCGACACACATCCTCCACTTTCCACCTGGCTTGGTTACCATTACAACGTTCGACACCCACTCAGGATATTGGATCGGTTGGATGAACTTCGCCCTCAGGAGCTTTTCCACTTCCTCACGGATAGGTTGAGCTAGAGTGGTTGCAACAGTCCTCTTCCTCTGCTGGATTGGGATGATATTTGGGCTGATGTTGAGGTGATGGCAAGCAACATCTGGATTCACTCCAGGCATGTCGTCTGCCGACCAAGCGAAGATATCTAAATTTTGCAGAAGACAAGAGATGAGCTGCCCCTTGTCAGCTTCAGATAATTCAGCGTTGATGGAGAGGCCCTTGCCCTCATCTTCCTCGCTGATTTGGACCTTCTGGACTGCTTGGGCAGGTTCCAAGCGAACTCCGTCTCTTGCATCCTCCTCAATTTCTTCTGCAACTGGAACTTGTTCAGGAGCTTCGATTAATTCAGCCATCATGATTTCTTGAGGAGAGGATACGATCATGTTAACCGTTTTCACATAGCATTCCCTGGCCTTCCTTGGGTCGCTCCTGATTCGGTGTTGTTTGCCATTCAAGGCAAACTTCACCGCTTGATGGTAGGTTGAGACGATGGCTTGATAGGCATTTAGGAAGGGTCTTCCAAAGATGGCGTTGTAGCTACTGGGAGCGTCAACGACTATGAATCTGACCAACTTCACTATCCCTCCCAGAACCACAGAAAGGGTGACGAGCCCTTCCACTTCTTTCTTTTCTCCTGAAAAACCATAGAGGGGGCCTTCAGTTGAAAGGAGAGTTTTACCTGTCTTCAACGCCTCGAAGGCGGGTTTGAAGAGCACATTAACTGAACTTCCTGTATCTATTAGAATTTTTTCCACCGTATAATTTTCGATTACTGCTTTGATGACGACTGCATCATCAAAGGGATTCGCGGTCTGAGGAAGATCTTCATCTCCAAAAGTGACCGTCCCTCGAACCGGAGCCGAAGAGGTAGCAGCAACCTCTGACTGGTAAACCCTCTTCAGACTTGCTTTTCTCGAGGACTCCGGCCCTGTACCCCCATGGATGCAGAATAGGTTGCCCAAGGCACCTTCATCATTAGCGTCCACGCACTCGTTGGGAAAACCGATGTTGCCCAGATGACCAACATCATCTACTTCCTCGCACTCCCAGTGAACTTCTACTACCTCCTTGGCCTTGGAGGTTGAAGCTTTGGCAGAATCATTCTTTTGAATGAGATCGCGGAGCTTTCCCTCCTTTAATAGTTTCTCTAAAAATAGGCGGAGAGCTCTGCAATCCTCTGTCAAATGACCCCTATCTCTATGATACTCACAGTAGAGAGTAGGGTTTCTGGTTTTCGGATCAGAATTCAGCGGAGCTGGCCTCTTAAAAAAGGGCTGCTTCTGAAGGATTTGAAGCACTTCATTCATGGGAACACCAAAGTCTGTGAAGGACTCTTGAGATTCATTGTAAAATGAAGGAACGGGTAGAATAGGAGGTTGAGCATACTGGATCTGGTGGATGGGGGTGACTTGCGGAGCAGGAGTAGCGGGAGTTTGAGAAAATGAATTTTGAGGTGGGAAAGATTGATTACCTCGATTGAAGCGGTTGTTTCGGTAATTCTTACCTCTCGGGGCCGGAGGTGGAAGCTCTTGCCGAGGTTTCGAGGAAGACGCCGCAGGAAAGAATCCTGCAGAGCCTTTCTGAGTGGCTCTGTTGGTCAGATTGCTAACATAGGTGGGGTTGTTGATCTCCCCTTCTATATAGCGATTGGCAATGCTGATCAGCTCCTGATAGGAGCTAGGCTCCTTTGTTGTGACTTTGAACTTCAGAGGACCCTCCTGCAGGCCGCTGATCAAAGCCACCATATAGAGCTCGGGATCCATGTCTCTGACTCCCAAGATCTCCTTCTGAAAGCGATCAACGAAATGCGCTGCAGTCTCGTTGTCTCCTTGCTTAATTTTGAAGAGGGTCGCAGGACCACTCTTCCTTTTCTTTGCGGTGGCGAACCTCAGGAGGAGCTCTTGCCTCAAGGCGGCAAAGCTTGGGATAGATTGACTTGGCAGCTTGTAGAACCATTCCATGGCTGACCCATCGAAGGAGGTAACCATCAGCTTGCACCTCACTCCATCTGAAATGGTCCTGAGGGCAACGGCAGATTCGAAAGCTTGGAGATGACACATCGGGTCGGTCTCTCCTGTATACACAGGAAGACGGGGCTCTCTGAATCCATGAGGAATTGGATCCCGACGAATCTCATCAGTAAAGGGGGAAGGCTCCCCAAAAACAGAAGGCCCTGGAGGAAGAAAAGGAGCTGGAGGATCTTGAGGGTAAGCAAACCCTTCTTCGAAATTCAAAGTCTGAGCCGGAGGCCTCTGGGCTGCGGCTCGGAAAGAATTACGACGGGCGGCGAACTCCTCATGCTGAGATCGCTGAGGAGCTGCGGGCTGAAAAACGGGATGATTGCTAGGGTGACCGCTTGCCATGCGGTCAGGGGTCGCGAGCTGGGGGGTCTGAGGAAGGATCTTCTGGGAGATCGCGGCCAGAACCTGGTTCATGGCCTCGATCTGCTTCGCGGACTCCTGCTGGGTCCGAACAACTTCCTCTCGATCTCGAGCGGCCTCCTGCTGAGACCGCGCGATCTCTTGCTGCACAGCGGCAGCGTCCTGCCTGGCTCGGGCGGCCTCGCGGAGAGCCTGCTCAACGCGAAGCTCGAAACGGCGCTCCATCGCTTCTAACGGATTGTGATCGGAAGGGTGAACACTGGGAGACCGCAAAGGACGACCCCTACGGCGATCAGCCATCTTGAAAGTCTGAATTTCACCTAACACTTCGAATCTGAAGGTCGCGTGTTCGTTCTGTTGGTGCCAAAAATGGTACCTCCAAAATTCACACTAAAGGGGGTGGGAGAAAACTGCGAAGTGTAGGTTACTGAGACAGAAGATGCTGAGGCAGAAGGAAAACGATCACAAAAAGGCGATCACGAAGAAATGAGACCGCTTACACCGGTTGTAAGCTGAAGCCCCGGAGCCAAAAAGTCCTCTTTCTGGTACCCCTACCCCTCTATTTATAGACGAGGGGGCTGCCCAAACGGGCAGAACTAAAAACTACGGGCTGCCCGGGATACAGGAGAGCCAGGGCAGGGAGAAGGGGTGCAGATAACAAAAAAATAAGAAAAACAAGGTGATCGCTCAGACTAGCGGTCTCGCACTGCTCTGGCCGCTTGACTCTTAGAAACTCTTAATTGAGAAAGCAGCTGGCGATCCGGGCGGTCGCACAAAAGGAGACCGCTGAGATCGGGAAAAAGCGCCATGAGAGGAGGTCGCGGGCTTTCTGGGCAAACAGGAAGGGACTTGTGTGAGAGAGATTTGTGACTTGAGAGCTGCACTTCATCTAATTTCTCCCCCTTCTTGACCTTCTTAGCCAAGGAGGTTAAGAAAGACTTGGTCACTTTAGAGGAAGAGACAGAGGACTTCAAGCTTTGCACAGAGGCATTGACCCCATCTATTTGGGTTTGCATGTGCATGATGGAGGAGTGAAGTTGAGAGCAGTGTCCATCCAGCATTTCTTGAAATTTTTGGACTGCTGACTGGATACACTGGGTGATGAGAATTTCAGTGGATGGAGATGGTTCATATTGTGTTGGAGGAGGAGATAATGGAGGAGGATGAGGAAGAATATAGGTGGGTTGAGCCAAAGATGATGTCATCTACATAGATTTGAACAAGCAGGAGTTTATTCTTGTGGGTTCTAGTAAAAAGTGATTTATCTACTTTACCTCTTTCAAAAGAATTTTCTATCAGGAAGTTGGAGAGAGTTTCATACCAAGCTCTAGGTGCTTGCTTAAGACCATAAAGAGCTTTGTTAAGTCTATAAACAAAGTTAGGAGAGGAGGGATTGATAAAACCTGGTGGTTGCTCTACATACACGTCTTCTTGAAGGTCACCATTCAGAAAAGCACTTTTGACATCCATCTGGTAGACTTTCATCTTCATGAAAGCTGCATAGGCCATAAAGAGTCTGATTGCTTCCAATCTGGCTACTGGAGCAAAGGTTTGATTGTAGTCTATTCCTTCTTCTTGTCTGTATCCTTGTGCTACAAGTCTTGCCTTGTTCCTGACAATTACTCCAGTGGAATCTAGTTTGTTTCTGTACACCCACTTTGTACCAATAATTGGGTAGTTTCTTGGTCTCTCAACTAAGTTCCATACTTTGTTTCTCTCAAATTGGCTTAGTTCTTCTTGCATGGCTATAATCCAGTGAGGATCACAATTTGCTTCCTCAAACTTCTTTGGTTCAACTTGTGATAAGAAGCATTGGAGCATCATCCCATTGGAGACTTGGTGTCTTGTTCTTACTCCAGTATTAGGGTCTCCAATTATTTGGGATTGTGGATGATTTTTCATATTGATCCCTGTCCTGCTTGGATTTGTCAGATGCTCTTCTTCCTCATTAACAATGGGATCATTGTCCAACTGTTCCTCCTGAACCATGTTCTCTTGTGGGAGTTGGTTTTGATTGCTCTTTTCTGAACCTCCTTCATGTTCTTGTTCAGACTCCTCACTTGGTTCCTGTAGCTGGTTTTCTTTCCCAGTGTCTGTGTTCTTTAGAGTCAGATGTTCAAACTGGGTCTCTATGCTGCTGTTTTCCTGTGGAAAAGGACTGGTGGAAGTTTCCTCCCCCCTTAAACAGCATGTTAGTTTCATCAAATATAATGTGCATGGATTCTTCAATTCTGATAGTTCTCCTGTTATAGCACCTATAAGCTTTACTAGATAATGAGTACCCCATAAATATTCCATCATCAGACTTCTTGTCAAACTTGGCAAGATGATGTTTCCCATTATTTAGGATAAAGCAAGCACATCCAAAAATTTTAAAGTATTTAACAATGGGTGTTTTTCCCTTCAGGAGCTCATATGGAGTTTTTGACTTAGTTTTGTGTATGAGGCTTCTATTTAGAACATAGTTTGCAGTGTTGACTGCTTCAGCCCAGAAGGTTTTTGGTAATCCTGATTCTGCAAGCAAGGTCCTTCCTGATTCAATTAAGGTTCTATTCTTTCTTTCAGCAACTCCATTTTGTTGAGGAGTTCTAGGTGCTGAGAAGCTTTGTTTGATACCTACATCCTTACAGAAACAACAGATTAACTGATTTTCAAATTCAGTCCTATGATCACTTCTGATTATGGAAACATGAGTATTGAATTCAGATTGAATCTATCTTATGAATCTTGAGAGAATCTTGTGGGTTTCAGACTTAGCCCTTAGAAAGAATACCCAGCTAAATCTAGAATAGTCATCCACAATGACTAGGGTATAAGAATTTCCACCTAAGCTCTGAGTGGATATGGGACCAAATAGATCCATGTGCAGTAAGTAGAGAATCCTGGGGGAGTCATCCTTACCAATTGGTTTGAAGGATGATTTGGTCTGTTTTCCTAGTTGGCAAGGTCTACATGGAGAATCCTTAGAGTACCTACCCTTTGGTAGGCCTCTGACTAGGTTATTCTTTGCTAGTTTACTAATGGTTTTGTAGTTTAGATGACCCAGTCTCCTATGCCATAATTCACTTTTATCAATAATATTGTTGAACAAACAAACTTCTGTGGGTGTGGAGCTAAAGTCTACTATATATACTTTCCCTTTTCTAATTCCATTGAGTACTATGGCACCATTCTTGACATCAATAATATGGCAAAGTAGTGTGGTGAATTTTACCTCATACTTACCACTGTCACATATCTGACTTATACTTATCAGATTGTGCTTCATTCCTTTGATTACAGCCACATTCTTGAAGGTAACTTTCCCTTCTTTGAAATCTCCAAAGCCCCTGGTTTGCCCACAGCTAGAGTCTCCAAAAGTCACTGATGGTCCATGTCTATCTTCAAAGTTGGTTAATAGATTGTTGTACCCTGTCATGTGCATGGAGCATCCACTATCCAAGTACCACACCAGCCTGAATGTGTGATACATCTGTACATAAGATGTTAAACATTAGTTTGGACCCTGCTAAGCTGGGGTCCCTTCCTCCCAACAGGAAAAGGTTCAATGAAAGAGTAAGTTGGTTTTTCAGAGTACCCTTTCTTCTTTAGGAGTGTTGGCTTATCATACCAACAGTCTTTAGTAATATTGCAGAAATAGTATTCAAAATAAAAAGAAATGGATTGAGAAGACTTTTTGGAAAAGGAGATATTTCTGTTAGATTGGTTGCGTCGATATGAATTCGACGTATGTTTAAGGTTGCGTCGAGTCAAAGTCGATGCTTCCTTCATTCTGTGTTCTCTTTTAGTCGAAGCATATGAGAGGTTGCGTTGATTGGGAGTCGACGTATTTCGGTGTATGCGTTGATTAGAAATCGATGTATTATTTGAGTTGCGTTGAGTAGAATTCGGCGCACGTCGAGACTGATTCGACACAAGTTTGTTTCTTTTCAGAGGATATTTACCTAGGATTCCTTCATACATAGTGAAATTATTTTTATTAAAAGCAGTAGTTGTTTCTGGATTTTCTTGTGATTCTTCTCCTATGAGATTATTCTTCCTAGTGAAGTGGATAGGATGTCTCCAGACAAGTTTGCTGGGTGACTGAGGTCTGGGTTCTAAATCAGTATTAAACTCTAGTTGTCTAAATCTATCAGTGAGATTTTCAGAGATTTTCTTGAGTTTTTGACTTCTGCCATTTAGAGAATCTTTAAAGGCTTTTGCCTTTGCTAGCTCATTTTTCAGTGTTTGATTTTCAGTATTTATTTTATCTAGTTGCTCCTCTGATCTAGAGAGTTCTTGACTGAGCTCATAGTTTTTATATCGTGTATCCATTTGTTTGAGATTGTTCAATTCATTTCTTAGTTCTTTTATTTCCTTTTCAGATTTGACTTGATCTAAACAACATTGTTTGAAATTATTTTTGAAATCAGTAGAAGAGAAGTCTACATCATCAAATATATTTACCAAAGATTTATCTTCAGGATTCTCAGTAGCCATCAAACAGGTTTCCTCTTGCTTAGCCTCTTCTTGATCATTTTCAGATGAGGTACTTCCTTCAGATTCTGAATCACTTCATGATTGAGCAATGAATCCTTTCTCTTTCTTCTTCTTCTTTAGATCTGTTCTTTTCAGATCTTTCTTGTTACTGATCTCTTTAGGACATTCAGGTGCAATGTGTCCAGGTTTCCTGCAAGAGTAACATATAATCTCTTTAGTAGGAGTTTTATCATACCTGGTTTTTGAATTTCTCCTTCTGGATCCTTCTGTTTTGATCCACTTCTTGAACCTTCTGGCCAGTAGACTGATCAGCTCCTCATCACTTGTAGAGGGTTCACCTGCAGTAGCTTTTAAAGCAATACTCTTTTCCTTTGAGAGTGAAGGAGTCTTTTCTTTCTCTTCTTTCTCAGCTCTTGTTTTCAACAACTGTTCATAGGATCTTAATTTACCCAACAGAACATCTGTTGAGATTTCATTTTGGCTTCCGGAGTCTCTAATTGGCCATATTCTTGAGTCCCAAGAGCTAAGGAAGCAAGTTAGCAATTTGTCATTTATCTCAGTGAGAGATATGTCCTTCTCAAGTGTTCTTAACTCATTTATTATGAGGCTGAATCTGGCATACATGTCAGCAACACTTTCACTATCTTTCTTCTGGAAGTTTTCATATTGAGAGATGAGTAATGCCTTTCTATCTTTTCTCTCATCAGCACTCCCTTCTACCATTTTAGTGAGAGCTTCCCATATTTCCTTAGCTAACTCACATTCAGCAATCTTTTGGAAGGTTTCATCTGAGAGGGTTGAGACCAAGATATTCATAGCCTTGGCATCACATGCATGAGCTTTCTTTTCTTCATCTGTCCATTCAGCCTTTGGAGCAAGTGTTTGTGTGACCTTTTCACTTGAGTCCTTCTTGAATGACTTGGGAGGACCTGTCATAATAACATCAAATAATTCTCCATCAATAGAGTTTAGATAAATTTTAATTCTTGTTTTCCAAAGTGCAAACTTTTCAAGGTTGCAAATTGGTGGTCTGGTGGAAGCATAATCTTTGATTTGTGCCATGTGAAAGAATAGTTTTTAGAAATATATATATATATATATATATGAGGTAGAATCTTTTTGATCAAGGAGTTACCCTTTTTAGATCAACCTGGCTTTGATACCAATTGAAAGTGCACAGTTAACCTCACTAGAATTCTCTAGAGGGGGGTGAATTGAGATTTAAAAATACTTTGTGCAAAGTTAACAAATATATATATGTGTAATAATCACAGATTTAAGCTTCCCACACACACCAACAAGAATTAAGTCAATAAAGAAAGTAACAGCAAAAAGAAAATCACAGCACAACACAAAGAAATATAGTGGTTCCCCAAACTTTGGGTAGTCCACTCTTCTACCCCCTTGGTAGGAATTCACTATCTTGTACTGAGTCTTTTGATAAGGAGACTCTTAGAACCAACCTGAGTCTTTTGATAAGGAGACTCTTAGAACAAGTACAACTGAATTTTTGAAGAGAGATTCTAAAAACTCTTTATAACAAATTGAAAATGAAATGAGAATAAGAAGAAGAAGTAGAAGAAGTAATTGAAACAAGAAAGAATCTTCTTCTTAGCAAGAAGATTAGAAGCACAAGAAATAGTGAATGAAATCTCTCTTCTATAGTGAGAAGGAGATTGTAGGACTTTTTCTCTTTCAGTGAGAGGTTTCAGAAATTGCAGCAGTATAATCGCAGAAGAAGGAGAAGAAGAAGGCTTGTTGTTTGCTGCAGCACACTTTCACTTTTCTCAGTTTTTCTCACTTTTCTCCTGGGAGCTTTTCCTCTATTTCAAATGTATGGAGTGGATCACTTCTTATTCTTCTCTGCCGACTTCCCTCTTATTTATAGCTCTGTTTATTCAAAGAATACTATAGGAGAATAATCAATTAGTAGTCAAAGAAATAATAAGAGAGAAAAGATTCCATAATCAATATTTCTATAGAAGGAAAGAGATCATTCTGATTTCAAATAATATCCATAATAAACTTAATCAATTTAGCTAAGAATCAATTAGAAGGAAAGATTGATTCAGAACGGCTATAAAAGAATAATATAATTCCATAAGAATCAGATCTACAGAAAGAAGGAAAGAGATCTGGCGTGTTTTGAACTTAACATAGAAATCGACGTACGTCGATTACTATTCGACGGAAGCATCGATTTCAGGCTGGCTGGACGTTGAGAGAAGAATATGGAAGGTGCGTCGACTAAGGTACGTCGACTTCACTAGATGCGTCGACTTGAAGTCAGAGTTACGTTGACATAGGTTACGTCGAATTCTCTTTAGAGTTACTTCGACTCATTCTGAGAGGAACGTCGACTACTCTTCGACGTTGCGTCGAATACTATTCGACGCATATTTACTTAGACTAATTTTTCATTCTTAGAATTTATATTCTACTCATTTTTAGGGGTTAAGATAAATCATTTCCCCAACAGTCTCTACCATTAAAAGATCCAGGAATCTGCAACATATGAAAGATCCAGCAAAAGAGATGGAGGGAAAAGGGGAAGAGAAAAGTTTTCTTGCCTCCAACTGAACCGGAGAACCATCGGATCGCAACAATCTCGACGACGACCTAGCCCTGCCGATGAAGACGAGCCCCGGCAGCCAAGATTCTTCCCCCACCGGCTACTCCGGCACCGCCCGACGCCGAAACCTTAGATCGCCCCTTTTGTCGCTCGGCAGCTGGGATTTATCGGGGAGGGGAAGGAAAAAGAGGTAGCAAAATACTTAATGGCCAAGAGAAGCACAAATTTGCATATATATATGTATATATATATGTATATATCTACACATGCATACTTTTATGCATACACATACTTCTTTATAAGTGGCGAAATTGCCTATACGCACACATACGAGATACCCTAGCACGCTCCTTGCACGAATATGAATACATATATATCTTTATATTCCCATACTTACGCCTGCATAAATGATTCAGCCTAGGATTAACTCGCCGGACGACTACGCTCCCTAAAAGGTAACGCCCCTCTCATATATACACTAAACTACGAAAATTTCGTATTTAAACGGTTGATTTTTATCGTGACCCCACTTAAACGACTATAAGAAAACCTGGGGCGTTACAGAAAGCTAGCGGTAGAGAGAAAGCTAGTAGCAAGCTTCTCTAAACCAAAGACCATCCCACCTCTCATTGATGGCTTTTCTGCTCCTGCAAAGGGTAGTGGTATCGGTCATCAGACCAAGAAAAGTGAGGCGGCGAAGAAAAGATTCATTAAGGGTAAGGACAAGGCTGATCAGAGTTAACCTTCTTTCAAGAAGGTAGTGTTTCCCTCCACATATGACTTTGAAATAATATATGGTCACTTTATGAGACCAACTCATGTTGAGTCAAGTAAGGGTAACCAAGGATGGAGGCGTCCTCGAAACTTCGGAATGACTGTTTTCAAAGCACCTCACGAATTGATAGTCCTCAAGGACTATTGTTCATTCGTGCATGGACCGACTGCTAAGAGAGCACCAAAAGTCAAGACTGTTGTGATAAAACCACAAGAGATGGAGCCCTATATTTGCTGTAATCACGAGGCTTCTACCTCTAAGTCGGGATCCTCTGCTAGACCCCCCCCCCCCCCCCCCCCCGTTCAAAAAGTCAAGCAGGAGGGTAAGAGAAGGTACAATAGGTTTGACTGTTGGTGTTGTGGCAAAGTTGGTGACTTTGTCATAGATTGCTGGTTTAATCCAAAGAATGCTGGTTACTTTGCCATAGATTGCAGGTACAACATGTTTGACGAGTATGCTTCACAACAACTCTTCTAGTGTCTTTGTTCAAGATGTAGATGTCAGGATGAAACTAAAAGAACTGAACTTGGAGGATGTTATCAAGGAGGATGCTCCAGGGACAGTCTCTGTCAGTGATCCAATCACTCTTGAAGAAAAAGAACTTCAATAAGTTGAAGATGTACCTCAAGTAGAAGTACCTGGTATCAATGAAGATGCATGAAATCTGGTGATTAGACACCAAAGAGATCATCCGGTTGATCAAATCATCGGAGAAACCAGTGTTGGAGTAAGGACAAGAAGAGGTACAGCTAATCAAGTTTTGCATTTGAGTTTTCTTTCGCAGGTTGAACCAAAGAAATTTGATGAAGCAAAAGAGGATGCTTCGTGGATCATTGCAATGTAAGAGGAGCTCAATCAGTTCAAATGATGTAAAGTTTGGAAGTTGGTGCTTAGATCCAAAGGACAGAATGTAATAAGAACAAAATGGGTTTTCAGAAACAAGTTGGATGAAGATGGTGTGATCATCAAGAACAAGGCCAAACTTGTTGCTCAAGGCTATAGTCAAGAAGAAAGGATCGACTTCAATCAAACATTTTCTCCAGTGGCAAGACTCAAAGCGATCAGGTTGTTTCTAGCGTATTCGACTCACAAAGGATTTAAGGTCTATCAAATGGACGTGAAGTCTGATCAGCCTTCCTTAATGGTAACTTAAAGGAAGAAGTATACTTAGAACAACCCCCAAGTTTTGTTGATTCAACCCTCCTTGACTATGTTTACTTTTACGTAAAGTATTATATGGTCTAAAACAAGCACCCAGAGCTTGGTATGAGACGCTCTCTAGCTTTCTTCTTGAGAACAAATTCACAAGAGGAAAGATAGATAAGACATAATTTCTTAGGGAAGTAAAAGACAAGATTTTGCTAGTGCAACTCTATGTCGACGACATTATCTTTGGATATACAGATGATAACCTTTGCAAAAAGTTTTCTAACTTAATGCAAGGGAAATTTGAAATGAGTAGTATGGGTGAGCTGAAGTATTTCTTAGGACTTCAGGTGAAGCAATCTGAAGATGGAATTTTCATCTCTCGGACGAAGTTCACCAAAGAGTTAATTAAGATATTCGGAATGGAGAATGCAACCTATATGAGGACTCCAATGGGTTCATCTATGACTCTGGACAGGGATGAGAAAGGTAAATCTTTTGATGAAACTATGTACATAAGCATAATTGGATCCTTGCTCTACCTCACTGCTAGTAGACCAGATATAATATTTTCTACATGCGCATGTGCTAGATTTCAGGTGAACTCTAAGGAATCTCATTATGTCGATGCAAAGAGGATTTTGAGATATCTTAAAGGCACACCAAATCTTGGCTTATGGTACTCAAGAAGTAATGACTTCGAGCTAACAGGTTTTCAGATGCTGATTTTGCATGTAGCAGGGATGATAGAAAAGGCACTTCTGGGACATGCCAATTCCTTGGAAGAAGGCTTGTCTCATGGAGTAGCAAGAAACAGAATTGTGTGCTCAACTGTTGAATTGGAGTATATCTCTGCAGGAAGTTGCTGTGCACAACTTCTGTGGATCAGAAATCAGCTTGAAGACTACAACTTGAAGCTGAAGGAGATTCTGATGTTATGCGACTCATCAAGTGCCATAGCTATTGCAAATAATCCAGTCTCCCTCAATCAGACAAAACATATAGAGATACGCTACCACTTCATCCTGGAGCATGTGGAGAATAAGGACATAAACCTCAGTTATGTCTCGATGGATAAGCAAGTTGCAGACATTTTCATGTAGCCGCTTGATGAGACCAAACTCAATTTCTTCAAGATAGAACTTGGTATGCTAAACAAGGAATCTTGAAGAGAAGGCAAAAGGATCAAGACCAAAAATCAGAAAATTCGTCATGGCAAGTACTTTTCACGAGTCATTTTGAAAATTCGTCGGGTAAAATCATTACCTTCGACGAACTGGACTTATTCTCAAAAATTCATCGAGTAACAATAAGTTCTTCGACGAATTGAATCTCTCCATAAATATTTTCGTCAAATCAGCCTTTCTCTATTTAATTCAACTTATTGGATCCGAAGAGTCTCTTCTTTTAACCTAAGGTACGCGCCCTCTCTCCCTTCAAAATGTTAATACTATATAAAGACTTTAAGGGTTTCATGAGTCACACACGCTGTTCTCTTCGTCATTTCTCGAACTCTTAGACGATTCGTCTCCCAATCGCCTCTCTCATCTCCATCTGCTCGCAATGTCTCAAAACAGTCATGGATTCCTTCTTGTATGGGGAGAGCTAGTCCGTGCAGGGTTCGCAAATGCTTCAGATGAATTCTGTAATATCGTCCTTTGTTTAGAAAGGTCGGGCTGTCATTCGTTCTCGAACACCCCTACCGTGTTCTAGATAAGGAAGTGATAGAGTTCTTTAAGAATGCCTCCCTTCGACACCATGGCAAGGTTATCAAATCATCATTCAAGAACAAGGTCATCAAGATGAAGCCGTCCCGTCTCACCAAATTCCTGAGGTTGTCGTTAGTGGAAGAGGAAGATTGCTTGTTTGAAGAAGATCACATCAGAACATTGTTATTCTGTGGACTGCCTCGGGGCACCACCTCAGTCAGAAGAAAGAACATGAATGAAGAAGGGAAACTTCTCTCAGACATCTTGGGAAAAGTTCTCTTATGCAAGGTAGGTTCTCATGACTACCTCTCTAATGAAATGTTCATGATGCTGGCAGGTGTCATTTTAAGAAAGAAAGTAGATTGGGGATCTATTCTATTTGATTAAATTAAAGCAAGTCTGATGACTCCTAACTTTGGTAGGATCATCTCCTTATTTCTTAATCAAGTTGATGGCCATTTGTTTGATATGGCCTCTGGAAGTGCTCATCATCCCATGAAAAGGATTGACTCTTCAACTCTTCAAAGATGGGACAGGAAAATTATTTGGCCTTGTCTGAAGAGGCCTGATGTAGAGGATAAAGAAGAAGAGATTGAAGAAAAACCAAGATTAAAGAGGAAGAAAAGGTCTAAATCAGTAAGAGCATCAGTCCAGGGGGAGGACATCAATGCTCAAGCACCAGAGGTTTCTCCAGAAGCTCCACAAGTTCCTTCTCCTCCTTCCCATATTCCTTCTCCAAGAGCAGATGCTCAAGATAAATCTAATTCTGAGACTGAAACAAATGATGATCAAGATGATCATGATAGTAATGGTGATGATGGTGGAGAGCACCCATGTGCTCAAATAAATGTAGCAATGGTAGATAAAGTCATAAAGACTTATTTCTCTGAAAAGGAAGCAGCTGAGCAAGGCCAAGAATCCACATCATGTGGAGTTCTTTCTAATGCAGATGCAGCCCCGGATGCAAATTCTGAGCATACAGAAGTTATTGCAAGTTCTGAGGGGGAGCAGAGAAGAACTGTTGAGATAAGAGAAGAAGAGATAGGATCAGATGCCATTGTACTCTATGAACCCAACAAAGATGTGCAGTCTGAGATTGCTCCAGCCTCTCCAAGTAAGGCAGACTCACATATCTTCATTTCTATTGGTGAAAGCTCTGGAGCTCCTCCTCCAAGGCCTGCTCCTGCTCACCCTCATCTAATGAATTGTTATAAACAATTGAGGCTCTGCTCAGGACCCAAGAAGAGCACTTTGAATTCTCCTTAAAGCAAGTCTACAAAAAAGTCAGAGAGGTGGAAGCAGATGTCAGCAATGGTCTTACGGCTATCAACCATAACATGGGGATTTTAAGAAGAGAATTGGATGAAAAGTTTGATGTTGCTGCTCAAGGCATGAATCTCTCCATGCAAGGAATGTCTGCTCTATATCAGAAAGTTGACACAGTAGATAGAGGTCAAGACATGTTGCTGAGATCTATAGAGGCAGATACTCAAATTCTTCATTCTGAAATAAGAATCGAATTAAGAAAGGGGGAGGAAAATATGTTAGCAAAAATGGGTGAATTGAGCAGGGTAGTAGAAAGTAGATTCCATGACAATAATGTCTATCAATCTCAGAATATCAGTTGGCTACAAGAAGTCTTGACAGGAAGAGCTCCAGGTCATGTTCAAGAGCAAGTCATTCCAGATCAAGTGTTCCCTGAGCAAGCTTTTGAGGAGCAACCTTTTATTCCTCCAGGTTCATACTCTCTTGTTTGGTCAAATCAAGAGGAGGTTGCAGAATCTTCAAGGCATCCTGCAAAGAAGAAAGAAAGCAGAACTGATCAGGTTTGGAGAGAGAGAAGGGGAGATGGTATAATCTTGAGGGAACCAGCTGAAGAAAGAAGAAATCATTGTGAAAATTGGAGTCCTATTTCTAAAAATATAATCTTGGACACTTTCAACCTGATTGAAATCTCAAATGAAGAGCCTCAGAATTATTACCCTCAAGAAGAAATCAACAAGCTCAAAGTATTAAAGTTAAAGAGAAGAATTCACTTCAGAAAATATGGGTACAACAATCCAGTTGCTCCTCCTCCTCCAAAATATTATCCCAAGCCAAATGCATATTTTGATAGGCAATTAAAGAAGAGCAAGAGGGAAAAGGCTAGGATGCCCTGAGCAATGTGTTGTGACTGTGTTAAACTCTTAAAAATATTTATATCTGTATTAATGTTTTGTTGTTATCTCATTTACTTATGCTATTAACTTTGCTTGTGATTATGATTATTATCTATGCAATTCATCTTAGTAGATAGGGTTCTGACTTCTTCAAATAGGGGGAGATTTTTGGGTATTGTAGCCATAATAACCTTGATTTGAAGAAGTATCCCTTAAACTAAGGTGAGTTGATATTGTATTTGATGTAGCATTTTAGTTATGTGTTTGTAGGATATCAATTGCTAAGTACAAACAAATGTCAGGTTTTAATGGGTCATAAAACATAGGCCAATGCAATGTAATTCCTCATTGTGTAGACCAAAGTGTTGAATCATGTGAAATCTCTCCATTGGGGTGTACTTCACTATCAAACACCAAGGTGAAGCTAAGAAGTTGTTGATGTTTTAAGGAATGGAAGAAAATAATTCTAAGTATTTTCGTCGAATACTCAAAGTGTATTCGTCAGGTAACAAAGTGAATTCGTCGAGTAATTATTTACTTCATGAGTTCACTCGGCGAAAGTCTCATCTGCAATTTCTTCTCGCCTTAACCTACAGTTAAGCCCTTGTCGTTGATTCTTAATGTAACTTCGTCGAGTGAGAATTTGTCGTGTGAGATTTTGTCGAATAATTCCTGTTACTGGACGAATTAAGTCAGCGCATTTTCTATTTCAAATTTGCAGACAGATTTCCTTTAGGGCTTCCGCCATGTACAGTACACGTGGTGCTTATCCTGTAAGTTTCGTTTCTAGACATTAAAGAAGATTGGTATAAAAATTAAAGGGTTATTTCCTTCAACCCTAATCGTGTAAAATACAAATCAAGACATCGAAAGTTCCATCAGCGTTCTTCTCATTCTCGTAAAAATCGATCTTCTGCCTCCGATCAGCCTGGTGCTCGATTCTTCAACAAGTTTCCATTCAAGAAGATCCCTGTTCTTGGATTGATTCTATATTCCTCTAGATCTTGTTGAGTTGATAAGTTTTCAGATCAAAGCTTTCAAGAGAAAGAGTTTTCCTCTCCCTTACTCAAGTTCAGGATTTCATTTCTCAAGGAAGAAGAAGACTTATTATTTCAGATTTGAAGGTGTTGAATCTCTTGGAGATTCTTAGAGATTGGATTTGTCAATCCAAAGTATTTGTAATACCTTTGACATATTCTTGTAGGAAGTTTCATCTTTCGAGTTATTGTAGATCCTAGTTTAAAGGATCGAATGTGTAGGAGAGTTTGTTCTCTGAGTTTGTAGGGGACGTGGTCTCCGAGCTTGTAGGAGTTGTGAACTCCGAGTTGTAAGATTATTTTTAATCTGAGATTAGTGAAGTAGCCTAGTTTAGCCGGGCATGCTAGATAGGTGAGGTGGGAAAGTGGAGTACCCACATCGGGGAACCAATATAAAAATCCTTGTGTCTCTGTGTGATCTTTGATTTCTGTGTGCTTTCGTTTAAACTTTTTAAATCCGCTTAGAAGCCATAAAACTCACCTATTCACCCTCCTCCAAGTGATTTAGGTAGCAACTAAATACTTTTCACACACACACACACACACACACACATATATATATACACACACACGCATATATATATACACACACATATATATATACACACATATACATATATATATACATATATATATACATATATATACACACATATATATATACACACACATATACAAATATATATACACATATACATATATATATACATATATATACATAGATATATACATACATATATATACATACATATATATATACATACATATATACATACATATATATATACATACATATATATACATACATATATATATACATACATATATATAGATATAGATATATATGTATATAGATATATATGTATATATATATGTATATGTATGTATATATATACATATATATATACATATACATATATACATATACATATATATATACACACAGATATATATATAAACACATACATACATATATATGTGTGTGTGTATATATGTGTATATATATATATGTATATATATATGTGTGTGTGTGTGTGTCAATACACACACACACACACATATATATATATATACATGTATATATATGTATATATATATATATATATGTTTGTATATATATATATATATGTTTGTATATATATATGAAGTATTTAGTTGCCTACCTAAATCACCTAGAGGGGGGTGAATAGGTGAATTCTGCGTCTTTTGCGGAATAAAAAACTTGATAAAAAAAAAAAGATAACCACAGAAAGCAAATCACAACCACAGACGACACAAGGAATTTATAGTGGTTCCCCGATCTTGGGTACTCCACTTTCCAGCCTCACCAATCTAGCACCACAGCTAGCCTTGGCCACTTCTCAAAAACTCAGATCAAGAACGATCCTACAATCTCGGAGTCACAACTCCTACAACTCCGAGACAAATCTCCTACAAACTCGGAGGCACCACTCCTACAACTCGGAGAAACACTCTCCTACAACTCGGAGAAAAATTCTCCTACAAGAAAATGAGATTGAGTACAATGAAATACTTAACAAAACTTGTACAGATCTGAACTTCTGAGATCTTCTTCCTCCTTGAGTCTTGAAAAACTTTGGCTAGAAGAAGAGGGAGAAACGATTGAAATCCCAGATCTGATTTCTATGATTCGACACGATCCAATAGATTGTTGTAGATGATTAGAGCGCTGATCTGTCGAATATTTTCTTTAGAAGGAATCGATTGATTGAGAGAGAGTGATCCTTCAACACTGGCCGAAGGCAGCAGTTTCTTCACGATGATCCGATCGAATAGATTATAAAGATAAGAATTAGGGTTAAGATAAGACCGGATAGAAGGCTTATATAGCAATCATAAGTAACGGCTAATAGGCCTTTATTTAAGGTAGGATTAACCTTAACATCACTCACACGCGTCGTCAAGTCCGTCAGAAGAAATTAAAATCCCGTCAGGAACCGGATTTCAAAGCAGCACAGGAAGAAAATAATTTTCTCAAGAACAAATGGATTTCTCGAGAAATAGAATTGACTTCTCGAGAAATGAACATTACATCTCGAGAAATGGCTGCATGAAACCGAGATAAGGCTGAAAAAGGCTTTCGAGATGACTGGAAGAGAATTTCTCGAGAACAGAGGGACTTCTCGGGAAATGGATATGATTTCTCGAGAGAACATAAGACTTCTCGAGAAACGGCTGAGAAAACTTTCAAAGGAAAATAGAGAAGATTTCTCGAGAACAATTAAGACTTATCGAGAAATGAATTCAACTTCTCGAGAAATAAAGGACTTCTCGAGAAATTCCTTAGAAACAAAGGAATAGAAAACAGAGAAGGATTTCTCAAAAACTAAAGAGGACTTCTCGAGAAATGATTTGGATTTCTCGAGAGATACCTTTGATTTCTCGAGAAATACACTTAGAAAAATTTCTGAATTTTTCTCCTTTCTACTCTAGAACACCAATAGCTCTTCCATCTTCCAAGCTTCAAGAGTCTTGAAAATAAAGTGTATCCCAATAGAGAGATCACACATGATTCAACACCTTGTTCCACACAATGAGAGATTACATTGCATGAGACTGTGTTTAATGACTCATTATGATCTGACAATGGCTTACACTTAGCATTTATAACATGCAAAATCATAACTAAAAGACAATATCAAATACATGCTATTGTGGATTCAATACCCAACATGTATGTATATATATATGTATGTATATATATATATATATGTATGTATATATATATATGTATGTATATATGTATGTATATATATGTATATGTATATATATGTATATATATGTATGTATATATATATGTATGTATATATATGTGTATATATATATATGTATATATATATGTATATATATATGTATGTATATATACACATGAACATATATATATATATAGATGTATGTATATATATACATACATCTATATATATATATATGTTCATGTGTGTGTGTATATATATATAAGTATATATATATATGTATGTATATATATATGTATATATAGATGTATGTATATATATGTATATATATGTATGTATATATATGTATGTATATATATGTATGTATATATATGTATGTATATATATATGTGTATATGCATATGTATATGTATGTATATGTATGCATATATGTATGTATGTATATATATGTATATGTATATATATATATATGTATATGTATATATATATACATATATACATATATATATACATACATACATGTATATATATACATGTATATATATGTATATATATATGTACAAAAAATTTAGGGAGAAAATCAGTTTTCTCCCTAAGCTGGAAAATCGCAATCATAGTCATCCCATCTCATCATATATGTATTCAAGATTGCGGTACGATGGGCTCAGACTGTTATGATTGTGGTTTTCTGAGCTTAAAGAGAAAACCGATTTTCTCTCTAAAATTATCTTATATATGTATATATGCACATGTGTATATGCACATGTATATATGCACATGTGTATATGCACATGTATATATACACATGTGTATATATATCAATATCTATATATATATATATATATATATCAATATCTATATATATATATATCAATATATATATGTATATATATATGTATATATATATATATATATGTATATATATGTATATGTATATATATGTATATATATATGTATATATATCAATATTATATAAAGAAATACTTTCAAACCCACTTCGAGGCCAAAATAGAACCACAAATTTAATCTCAGCCGTTAGATCATGGTGATCTGGGCTGTAAATAGCCAAAAATTGTTTTTTCTGGCTTGCGAATAGCCGTATTATATTTCCCTGAATTTTCAACTCCCGATCAAAACCCGATCGAAAGCCATCCCCATTTGACGTCCACCGCCGCCGCCGGAGCCCCTGCCTGCCTGACCGACGCCCACCGGCGAGGTCGCCGGACCCCGGCGAACCTGCCGGGGTTAGTCCGGCGGCGCTCCGGCAGGGCCACCGCCGGCGGTGGCCCTGACCGTGAGGCCCAGATCGTGAGGCAGGCAGTGGCCCTGACCATGAGGCAGGCAGTGGCTCCGGCGGCGGCGGCGGAAAGAAACGGGAGGGCGGACGAAAACGGGAGGGGCGGCAGTTAATACATATATAATTTAATATATATAATTAAATATAAATTAAATATATAATTTAATATATATAATGAAATATTATAAATACCAGAAATTATATATAAATATCAGAAATAAATATCAGAAATTATATATAGATATCAGAAATTTATATCAGAAATTTATACATATATATATATATAAATAAAGGAAAATGGAAATTAAATATAACTGTGTGCGTTCGGCGAGCAAAGCCCGCCGGGGGCGGGCGGGGTACTGTTGTGCGGAGCACGGCCCCCCCCCCCCCCCCCCCCCCCCCCCCCTTGCACTGTCACTCGTGTATATATATAACCTCATTCTTTTACTCCAATGACTTAACATATATTATGAAAAAAAAAATTCATAAAATATAATAGCTATTTGTGTAATTACACTGTATATCTATACTAAAAATAATAATGGAAATTCATAAAATCCAAAAGTTTTTAGTGGGCCTCCTACACCTACTATGGTAGGTAATCATTAGACCTCCTAGACCTACTTTAAAATAATTTTTTGTTAAAATATAAATGTTTTTGAAAAATAATAATTATAAAATATTAATTAAATTTTTGTGCGGTCATTTTTAGTACTCATATGTATATTGTGGGCGCAACCGACTTAATGTGGGCGCAGCCCGGAGCATCATGGGCGTAGCCCGCCGTCGCGGGTCGGGTACTACGCCCGCGTTCGAACAAGCTGCGCCCGCAAAACATATAAATATGAGTACTCAAAATGATTGTATATATATCAATATTGTTAGGAGGTTTGCTCAAAGTATTCTACCTACCTCCATCAGATTTGGAATGGGGTATAAGTAGTACCTCCAGCATAGGACCGGGTCCTAGAGTGACACGAACCCGTTAAGCTAATCTGAGTCAGTCTTGACACGACAGGACATATAATAATACATTAACAATTTCCTCCTATGTCCGTCGTGAACCCAGACTTCGGGTAGAGGGTGGTTTGTGTAATATTCAACCAGAAGTGAGACATACACAACCGTGTCCAGCACCTGTTTAAGATAAAATCGGACTATAACAAAAAATAGCATGCATGCATAAGTAAATAAAAACTCAGTTGCAACACAAACGTCTCAGGTACAATCGAGACACAGGCCCTAAACACCTGGTGTCCCAAAACAAACAGAGATCTAAAGTCCAAACAAACAGTGCTATAAAAAATAAGAACTAAACAATGCTCTGAACGGAAGTACAGGAGCTAAACAAAATAACACTCAAAAGGCTAGTCATCCAAATGATCATCCTCCTTCGGATCCCAGACAACCAGTGCTCCTCCTATCCCAGGATCTCCTGCAATTCAACAGAGAATTTCATTTTAGAATGAATTCTATCCTTTGCAAATTTGCAGATATCTAATTTTAGCATAAAACTTCGTATTGATTATTATTTAACTTGGCTGGGAGGACACGTTTACAGAGTATTATAGTTTAACCTCAGAATCTGTTATCTATTTCCAAATGAAACGATTATCAGACTTTTGGACACCGCAGCTATATCTGTAATCCTATATGGAATGTCACGGTTATTGTCCTTCTAAAGTCAATTGGAACTCATCAAGTTTGGAATGGAACCAATCTTCAGAAGAAGAGACAAACCAAGTCAGATTGTGTTATCAAGTTTGGAATAACACTCTCCTCCAAGGCAAAAGCCGAATCCGATGAAGCTGTTAACATCAAGTTTGGAATGAACAGCCTACCAGATCCGAGCTCAGCAACCAAGAGCATCAATGGACCACAACATGCTTGCATTGACAAAGGAAATATGGAATAATCAAAACGTCTGGACTAAGGCTGGACAGAACCGCCTGATACTGAGCTAAGACCGAACTAAATCTCCTTTAGTCCCATTTCCCCCACTGTTTTGATTAACCGATCTTTGGGCATTCCTTTCGTCAGTGGATCAGCAAGGTTATCCTTTGAACGGACATCAATCAAAGTGATGGTTCCTTGTTCTTTCAGATAATTCAACAACGCATGTCTCAGTCGTACATGTCTCCTCTTAGTATTATAGAGGGTATTCTTAACGACTTGAACTGCTGCTTGATTATCACAATACAAGCTCAACGAGTTGACTTGTAACTTAGACAGGGGAATGTCTAAAATCAAGTTTCTGATCCAGTCTGCCTCTTCTCCAGCTGAAGCTAAGGCAAACAACTCGGCCTCCATGGACGACAAAGCTATACATGTCTGTCTTTTGGATTTCCAAGTGATAGCAGCTCCTCCCAAGGTGAATATGAATCCACTGGTGGACTTGTTGTTCCCAACTTCTGAACACCACGAGGCATCAGAATGTCCTTCCACGGTAGGTGGGTAACCAGTGTAACACAGAGCATAATTAGCAGTACATCGAAGGTATCTCAACAGCCTATCTAGGGCAACCCAATGCTCTTTGCTAGGACTACTGGTAAAACGACTCATCGCGCTAACCGAGAAAGCAATGTCTGGCCACATACAAGTTGTAGCGTACATGAGACTACCAATTATTTTTGGAATATTTGACTTGATCAATGCTGGCCTCTAAATTAGAACTTAACTTAACATTATGATCAAACGGTGTCTCAATCGGCCTACACTTATCATATCCCCAGGTAGAGAGAAGTTGCTCAATATAATGAGCCTGGCTAAGAGTAACTCGACCATTGTCAACTCTAACCTTCATACCTAGCAGGGTATCAACAGGACCGAGGTCCTTCATGTCAAATACTTCTGCCAGAGTGGATTTAACATCCCTAACTGCAGCAAGATTAGACCCTAAAATCAACATATCATCCACATATAAGCATATGATGACTGTTTGATTTGACAAGGAGCGGTAATAAAGGCATTTGTCAGAGAGACTGGACTGGAATCCAATGCTCTTTACCACCTGATCAAACTTCATGTGCCACATCTTAGGTGCTTGTTTAAGACCATAGTTTGACTTATCGAGTTTGCACACTTTGTCTTTTTGATCTTTGAGTACATAACCTTCAGGTTGAGTCATGTAAATCTCTTCATTAAGCTCTCCATTTAAGAACGCAGTTTTGACATCCATCTGATGAACTATAAAGTTTTCAATAGAGGCTAATGCAAGAAGAATCCTGATAGTCGATAGATGACACACAGGTGAGTAGACATCAAAATAGTCAATTCCGCATTGTTGCTTATAACCATTAGCTACAAGACGCGCTTTATACCTGGCTATAGATCCATCACTATGTAATTTCTTCTTTAAAACCCACTTGCATCCTAGGACTTTAGCATCTTTCGGTAAGTCAACTAGATGTCAGGTATTATTATGTAACAGCGAGTCCATCTCATCATCAATGGCTTCTGCCCACATCAACGAATCTCTAGACCTCATTGCTTCCTGATAGGAGAATGGATCATCCTCTAAGTGATAGGTGATGAAATTCTCACCAAAATCCTTTGGGACTCTCTCTCTGGTAGATGCTCTAAGTGGAATAGGTTCCACCTCTACAGGTTGGGGAGCGGTGCCAGAAGGGCCAGCTTCAGGTTCAACGATAGATTCAGTAATCATATCATTGGACCCGGAGACAGATAATCCATGATCTTTCACGAACTTGTCTTCAAAAAATATGGCATCTCTAGACTCTATCACGGAATTCGTTGATAGATCGAGAAATCTGTCTGCTACACTATCTTCTGCACTACCTAGATAGACGCATGTCATCGTCTTAGGTCCCACCTTAGGCCTCTTAAGGTCTTGTATACGCACATAGGCAATACAACCCCAAGTATTTAGAGTATCGTACCTACACGGATGACCGTGCCACAGCTCATACGGTGTAGAAGTGAGCTGAGAGTGAGGTACTCTATTTAGAATGTGATTTGCAGTGTGGACTGTTTCTCCCCAAAAGGAATTAGGCATGCCAGCTGTTAGGAGCATGGAATTCAACATTTCTGTTAAAGTCCTATTCTTATGCTCGGCAACACCGTTTGACTGGGGTGAGTAAGGAGCTGTGGTTTCAAGAATTATTCCCTCAGAGGCACGGAATTCCTTGAATCCAGTAGCAGTGATAAATATTCAAATGATAAATATTACCATTTTTATTTTGTTAAAACAAATAAGATTGGACATTAAAATATTAATTTCCCTCCCTCTCCCTCTCTCTCCCTTCCCTCTTTCTCTCACCCCTCCCTCTCTCTCCCTTACATAAATATAATATATCTATATATATAATGCTATTAATACCTCATCTCTCTCTCTCTCTCTCTCTCTCTCTCTCTCTCTCTCTCTCTCTCTCTCTCTCTCTCTCTCTCTCTCTCTCTCTCTCTCTCTCTCTCTCTCTCTCTCACCGCCCCTCTCTCTAACTCTTTCTTTCACTCCCTCTTCGCAGCCCTCTCTCTCTACCTCTCTCCCTCCCTCTCTCTCTCTCTCTCTTCAGTCCCTCACTGTCTATAGCTTCAGGAGGTCTAAGTTTTTTATTTTTTTAATCATTAAATAATTGACGGTGGAGATTAAAACTTTGGACTCTTAGGCTTTATTTAACGGCATAGATGTAATACAAAGTACTTCTTTATATAGTAGTATATATATATAAATGAATATAGCAATCTTCACGCTCTTATCATCTTTTAAAATTAGCCTCCGGATCAACTTTTTGGTTAAATCTCAATCGTCCAAACTTTCAAGAAATACCCAATCACGCATTCTACATCCCCTCTCCTCGTTCTTTTTGCAACATTAGTTAGGTCATCTCCATCTCCTATCCTCATTCATCCGCGTCGCTCTTTTTTGCTTCCAGGGCATTACATGGACGATCAAGACTCTAATGGAAAGGGGAGAAGACTCTGATCGACATTCAGGGGAATTTCCACAGTTCTTAACATTGTCGTCGACCACTGAAAGAAGACAAGAAATGGCATCCTTGATCTCACGATGCAATGGAAGTAGTGAAATTCCAGCCCTAAATCACGAGTCCCCTCTTTGCTATCTTGGACAAATCTCCCACACAATATTGTTTCTCTCTAGGTCCGAAGCCAATGCCCTCGAAAGAGTACTATTAGGTGAGCTTGATGATGATCATATTTTATATAGTATTTTAGGCTCATCTAGAATGATTTTCATATCATTTGACTCACCATTTAGTATGTTTTCGCGATATTTCATTTAGTATGTTTCCACGATATTTCATTTCATATTTGCAAAATTCATCCTATGACCTCATTCTGCGTATGTTCCCTTTAATGTTACAATAATACATTAGTGTTTATATGGCTTTAATTTACATGTTATATCATTTAACCTAATTACATTCATTTTTGGTAACTATTGTGCATGTTCATCAATGAATATGATACATTAATCAGACCGTTGGTCTAAAGCTTGAAGTTATTTTAAGGTCTGATCATGCGATTAAAATTTTATCATTTGAATTCTTGATTTAGGGTCCATTTGGGTGGCGTTAGGCTGCCGATGCGGGATCAATCGTCGCCGCAAGGCGGAAAAACAAATGTGCGCTGCACGCAGGTGGCGACGTTTGCTCCCGGTAGCCCCTGCAAAACCAAGATTTCCCTCCGTCTGCAACCCCGCTTCACCAGGCTTCGTTCGCAACCCAGGCTTCGTTCGCTGCCTCGCCGGAGCGCCGACGTCACTCCAAAGGGACCCTTAATGTCTTTCATAACCTGACTAGACGTGTCAATAAAAGTTTAAAATTACTGTTGATCAAAATTCCAACCGTTAAAAAATCATCACAATTATTGTACACATTGAATTTTTTTGAAACATTGATATACTTACTTTGATTTATGTATCAAAAAAGCAACTTTTTAGGCTAAATATATATTTCAGCCCCCAACTTTTATCACATTTATGAAATCAGTCCCGCAACTATTGGCTTTAAGGTATCAATCCCTAAATTTTTTAGTTTTGTAGATTTTTCCCTATAATGAATTATTCAACACACTTAGAAACCTAATATTAATTCAATTGTCATCTTATGATGAGGAGGAGGGAGGAGATGATTAGAAGATGTTGGAAGTTTTGGAGACACATTGTCATAAGTTTTTGTAAATATTGTCTTGTTACATAGATTAAATAAATGAAATTAAGTAAGTCTCCACAGATTATAATGACCTCAAATTTTGGTGGTTGATTGGTGATGTTATGATGCCTCCATGACCAATTCTTCGTGCCATTTGAACTTCATATTTTCTATTTATCATATAAACATGTTTTGACTTAATTTAACACACTTAACTATAAGCAAAATGTATTTTCTAAATATTTCTCAAATTATGAAGATTTTAAAAGTTGAATTTTTTTAGAGAGCCTTTGTCAACATATAATCTTCATGTGACTCAAATTTGAGGACATTGGGGTAAGACATTGGTTAGGTTCAATTTTGTTCCTATAATGATATATGTCACACATGTTTAAGACATTGTATATGGTGAATATTTCTCGTACTCTGGAGTTTTAACATCTGATTTTTGGAATGAGTGCTTTATGAATTTCAGTGAACCATCTCCTATGCCATGAGAGTATTTCAGCAACTTTGGACTTAGTATTCAATCGTTACATGTTTTTCTTATAAATAGTAACGTTTATGAAATATATTGTGTATCACCAAATAGTGTGTTTCAAATGTTGATAGCTATTTCATTATCGCATGGTATACTTATGTATGATATTCTTGCATATTGCTATCATTTCATGCTAAGCGATTGTTAAAAAGTTGTTAAGCCTTTTTTCACTGAATTGTAGTAGATCATCCATCCTGAATTTAATGTAGTAGTATTTATACTTCTTGTATTCAGTTGAATCCTCTGTTGCACTCTAAGTATCATTTAGATGTGTGGTTACTTTGGTGATGTATCTTGAAAAAGTTGTTGATGCGTCTCGGCAAGTGCATCGATCGTACAAGTAATATGAAACGGAGATAAATCCATGAGCATCGATTCTCTCGGTGGAACACGACGGAGTGGATCAATCTAAGTGAAACTCTAGAGATGTTGGCTAAGTGAGAGTGCGTTGAATCAGATTTGGGGGTCTTGCAGACTAAAGTAGAAATTGAAAGCTAAACTAAGGTGCGGGTCGCCAACACCGCTTTGCTCTCTCCGTAGGTCGCCTACACCGCCTCACTCTTGTTTCACCAATGAGAGTCGCTGTAACGCCCCAGGTTTTCTTACTATTATTTTAAATGAACATATGAAATTAATAATAATTATTTTAAAACGAAATATTAATTCGAGCCGTCGAGGCGAGAGGGCGTTACCGCTCGGGAGCGTCGTCGTCAATCCGACGTTTTTGATTCTAGGTAGAGGCGTATATGCAGGTATATATATGGACATACATATATACATGTATATAGGTTCTTATGTAGGTAAATTTATGTGTGCAGAAATTTATATAAATACATGTATATATATAAATATATAAATTTGTCATATATAGAATTCTGATTTTTTATAAATAAAAGTTATTTAATATATATATATATATATATTATTTTATATCATATAAAAGTTAAGAGAAAGGAAATGAAGATACCTGCGGCTGCCTTTCTACCCCCTCCCCGATAAAACCCTTCTTGCCGAGTGAGTGGAGCGCGAGAGCTAGGGTTTCCTCAACTTCGCCGGCGTCAGAGGTGTAGACCGTCGGAGGAGCCAATTTGGAGATCGCCGGAGCTGGTCTTCTTCGTCGGAGGGTCGGATCGGAGAGTTTTCCTCGAAGTCGGGGTGTTTGCGGGCCGAGGTGGGCTTTCCGGCAAGCTCTTCGTGTAAATCCGAGGCAAGAAAACTCTTCCTCCTCCTTCCCCCTCCATCTCATTCCTGGTTATATAGATAATTTAGCCCTTCGCGGGTATTGTTCTACTGTGTGTGCCTCTTCTTTATTTGCTTAATCCTGCTAGTTTTTTTTCTATATCAAACGGCTAGTGATGACGAGCAGTAGAAATCCCCATTCCCAACCTCTCACTTATAGTTGGACAATAGAAAACAATGGTTATTAGCAACACAGATGGTGGGTTTGGAAAAAAAATGGAAATAATACAAGCTGACAAGAGGAAAGGAAGCTCAATCTTAGCATTAAGGAAAGTGAAGTGGTGTAAAGATGCGATGATGTTGTTTGTCATCTTCCACCTGATCGATTATGATGAACATATATTTCTTTTTATATATTTGTTATAGCTTGGGGTTATTATGTAATAAGCTCTTAGTGTAGTTCAGGCTTTCAATTGTCAAGCAATTTCCATAAATAGATCTTTAAGCAATTTCCACTTCAATTGTCAAGAAATTTTTATATGCGGCAGATTCCTCTAAATTCGTTAACAAATTTCTGGTTTTGTGTGTGTGGCCGATCCCCTCTAGTCTTGGTTTGCAAAATTTCTGGATTTTAGACCTATGACAGAATCTATATAAAATTTCCTGGATCTATACCTATGGCTGCTAGTATTCCTCCGGGAAATCTGTTTTGTTATAACTATTCTGGGCTGTGGCTGCTAGTATCCTTTCAGGAAAGCTGTTTATATATATATACTTTCCCTGCTAGCACATGTTGAGATTTCACTAGCAGATTTCTTGTAATTCCTGTTAACATCAATTGGGGTTATGCTAGCTATTTTGTTACAATTTCTGTTAACATCTTGTTGGGTTTATGCTAGCTGCTTTTATGATTCCTGTTAACATGTATGATTGGGATGTGCTAGTAGTTCCTCCAAGCTCCTATTGTCACCTATTTCGGGTTTATCTTGATTTTACGCGGGGTTCATATTGGTTAAGTTCCAAATCGTGGTTGCTTGTTAAATTATGCATATTCCTCATATAATTAGCTAAAAGTATGGAGGGTTTGCTAGCTTGGGGTGCGGTTATGGCATTTAGTTTGGCTTGTTTTCTCACTATTTTAATTGGGGGGCTGCGGTTATGAAATCCGTTTGGAGCTAATCTCTTTCTCTCCCTCCTCTTCTCTTATCTCTATGTTCATTTCTGGATTTAGGATGTTTTCTCTATGGTGTCGGCAATTGTGTTAAATTCCGAAAAAATTAGGACTTGTACTTCTTTCTCTTCATCCTTTTTCTCACTCACCATTTCATTCTCAAGTTAAATAATACACTCTAAAGTTTGTTTTGAGGCTAGTTGTTACTCTGCTCATAGCTTGGGGTAAATTCGGATTTGGGGTTTGAGTTAAAGGGTATTTTTTTCTGTGGTTTATCTCGCTATGGGTTTGCGGTTGAGCTTCATGTAGAATTCATATTATATTCTGTTAGGGGTTCTTGCCAAGCATGGCTGGCTATTGTGTGTGCAATCTTTATTGGGTATTTAAATGGAAGGTGAATGTATGATCATGTATAGTGGCCGACTAAAACATTTAATGTGGGGAGTGTTGCATTGCATGTGCATCCTTTCGGGAGCAATTTCAGATCTTTGTATGGTTTTCGTTAAGGGTTGTTTGTGTTTAGAGGCTCGTACCTAAGATTTTCCTCCTTAGACAACTCCTATCGAGTCGTTGTAGTAGACATAAGAGTTAGGTCGTAGCTAATCAATGGCGCAACCCTAAAATAAATGATCTCAAGTGATACTGCAGTGGACGGCGACCAGAGATAAGCTCGGTAGTAGTCCCCTTGGTTGGTGGTTGCTGGGTGATCGGACGTTCTTCTTTTCCGTCATTTTCTTCCTCTTTCTCTGCCAACTTTTGTTAAGTTTTTCGTCAACTTTTGATGAGAGTTTCGGTCGACTTCGTCGTTGTTCTGGATCGTTCCTCTTATATTTATATGTTCCTTTGTCGCGTGTTCCCGGGTATCTTAAGCGGTGTTATCAAGTATGTTAAGTCCCTTGGGTCGAGACTTTCGAGGATCTATGGTTTATTCTTGAGTTGCCCTGTAATTGGTATGTGTTCATTTGTGGTGTCTTGTCATACCTTATTCATCGTACTGTTACGAGAAAGTTCGTTGGGAGTCAAGTTTAGACTCACCAAGTATTTTCTTTTGGCCTTGTGTGTTGTTCTGGTGTTGGCCTTTGTGTTAAGTTACCTCCGTCTCGTTCCGACACGAAGCCCTGCATGGTGTCGGGTTGCTGAAATCTTCGGCTCTGTTGAAAGTTAAATATTAATCTATTGATTTATTGTTGAATCCGGTGTTTTCCTGATTCTCTCGACTTGAATTATGGTTAGAACCATTTGCTATCGTGTTTTCCCGGTCTGGCGCTCCTCCTTGTGTTCTGTTGGATTTATGAGCTAAGTATGCTTTGTTGCCTAATTCCCCGGGATAGTTTCGTTGAATGGTTCTTGATCTCCATGACCTCCGTGGTCTAATGTTCTGAGTGTTCTCAGGTGTCCTGCACTGAGGTTTGTTTATATACTTATATATATACATATACCTATATATATGATTGTGCACCCCTGCTACAGGTGCTAAGTGTGAGTCTGTTGAGCGTGTGAGCTTAAAGTCACCGCCACAGTGCCTCTTTTGGACTGTTGGTTTGGGTGGATTGGAGTCACCGCCGCAGCACTCCTGAATTGGATTCTGGGTGGCAGTGGATATGGGACCACACCCGGTTTTGGGCTGCGGGCGTTAGTGGAAGATACTACCGTCGAAGTGCCTTCTTTTGGGGGACGCTTTTCCCTCGAGCTGATCAGTCTCAAGTTTTATTAAGCTTATATGCTTATGTATGGTATTATGATATATTATATGTATAATCATCACCTCTGAGCCACAGGGACGGACATGTGGTTGGCCATGATTGCTTTGGCTATTACCTTTCAGTGCAGGCTTTTCTTTTCCTCCTACCGAGTGCACTCGTTTGTGCTGGCTCGTGTTGTGGTTAGATTATTGATGTTTACCTGCTTAGTTCTTCTTTCTGTACTCCTTTATTACTAATTACTGCTAATCTTGGTTTTCTTGCACCCTTTTGGGCTGAGGCATTCTTTTCTTATGAATGTCTCAGGTTCAGGTTTTTAGCTGCCGCAGGAGTTAGAGCGGCGTCGTTTAGCTGTCCTGTAGAGGCCCTTCCTCTCTAGTAGGTAAGGGGCAGTTTTTTTGGTTGTTTTTCCTTCTTTCCTGCGGGTTCGTGTCAGTTGTTGACGCCCGTATGAATCTCTTCTTGTGCTAGTTTACTTGCTAGTTATTTTGCTGTTACTTTCAAATTGTTTACCTACTTGCTCTCTGGGAAGCTTTATGCTAGAATGCATTAGTTACTTTTGGGTATAAAAATGTCATTTTTGCATATCATGGTTTTAAATAAATGTCACGTACTTTGAAGATCGTAGAAAATCTTTTCTTGCTATATTAAACATAGATATATGCATATTATTTCTGGGATGTTCATCTTCATGCTCATGTAGGCTAAAAACAAACCTATTTTTCCGCTGCGTATATATAGTTTTCTACTTGTGGACTAGATGATCCACCGGACCGAGGGACGCGGTCTTAAGTTAATAATGAAAATTTCTCTTTTTAATATAAACACATATATGTCTTTTATAAATTATCGTAAGGAGTGTTTGCCTGAGTGTCTGTAGTCGTCTCCTGCAGGCGTGGCATCACGACGCGTATTTTCCCCTTGCTCTGATAATATGTATTATATTCTTGGGAAAATGCGGGTTGTGACAGTTGGTATCAGAGGGAGGTTAGCCGGGTTGCTGTGATTGTTTGGTTGCCCGGTTAACCGCCTGGTGAGAATTGTCAATCATTGCATACACACACCGAAGGGTCATCAGTATGTCTTGGCTGAAGCATGAACACTACACTCATAGCATGATAAGAAGTATACGGGGCATATTATGTAGTATGGGATGCATAATATGTGTTTGTATATGGATCCTCATAGGTGACAACATACGACTGTTATGTAGTATGGGATGCATAACGTAGGTCGCATGCGTGTCCATTAGCTCGTTTTTCTTTTTCGTTACATGCGATAATATGTAGTATGGGATGCATAAGATCGCATGTGTACGCCGCTCATAACATGCATTAAGGCCTTTTTAGATTGCATAGCACTGCATAAACATCATAACATAGCATTGCACACGTGCCAAGCTAAAGACATACATGATGACGCTCGTACACACATGATTTGAAATAGAAATTTTTGCATTCATGCATTTATATTATATGCACATAAGTTGATAGGATGATGGTATGTCATCCTGAGTTAAGCATAACATCATTTCATGAAATCCCAGAGCAAGGTAACAGCAAGAGCAAGTATCTATACTTTTCTGATCTGTATTGAGTTAGAAAATTCTAGTTCCTAGCTGCTGTGTCTTAAGCGGGGTGTAGTGAGGTGTTTGTTCGTTGTTGCAGTTGTTGACTCCGGAGCGTAGTGCGTCGGAGTCGGCTCCCCAGTCAGAGGGTGAGTCTTCGGGTGCGCGCAAGGTAAAGTGTTGGGTCCTTTAGCTGGACATCGGTCTTTCCTTGAGTGCGTTGGCTTTTCCTGCTAGGTTTTTCCCCAGATTCTTTCCACGGTGTGTGCTTGTAACGTTTTAGTTCCCGGTGGGTTTGTTTACCTCGTTTCTATGCTAGAAACCGTTATCTGTTTGTCGTGTATCGATATTTTTCCTGTGGCGCGGGAGTTCCCTGATGTCTTTCCAGTTAATCCCCCTAGTCTTTCTTCCTGTGAGAGTTGGGGAGTTTGTTTGTGACCTTGAGCCGGGTACTTGTCCTTTTGCTAAGGCACTGTACCCTTTGGCCCCGCTTTTGTTGCGAGAGTTGCGCACTCCGTTAGGTGAGTTGTTGCAGTGTGGCTTTTGCTGGCCTAGTTCCTTGCCCTGGAGTGTTCTTGCCTTGTCCTACTTTCTGTGCTAGAGTTGTAGCCAAGTCTATCCCTTTGGTGAAGGAGTCCTACCCTCACCTTTTCGGCTGGTTTTCCCTGGTAGGTTTTCGTCAGCTGTGTTTTTCGTCGTTTGAATCATTGTTGCAAAGTTTCGGGACGAAACTTTTTGTTAGGTTGGGTGACTGTAACGCCCCAGGTTTTCTTACTATTATTTTAAATGAACATATGAAATTAATAATAATTATTTTAAAACGAAATATTAATTCGAGCCGTCGAGGCGAGAGGGCGTTACCGCTCGGGAGCGTCGTCGTCAATCCGACGTTTTTGATTCTAGGTAGAGGCGTATATGCAGGTATATATATGGACATACATATATACATGTATATAGGTTCTTATGTAGGTAAATTTATGTGTGCAGAAATTTATATAAATACATGTATATATATAAATATATAAATTTGTCATATATAGAATTCTGATTTTTTATAAATAAAAGTTATTTAATATATATATATATATATATTATTTTATATCATATAAAAGTTAAGAGAAAGGAAATGAAGATACCTGCGGCTGCCTTTCTACCCCCTCCCCGATAAAACCCTTCTTGCCGAGTGAGTGGAGCGCGAGAGCTAGGGTTTCCTCAACTTCGCCGGCGTCAGAGGTGTAGACCGTCGGAGGAGCCAATTTGGAGATCGCCGGAGCTGGTCTTCTTCGTCGGAGGGTCGGATCGGAGAGTTTTCCTCGAAGTCGGGGTGTTTGCGGGCCGAGGTGGGCTTTCCGGCAAGCTCTTCGTGTAAATCCGAGGCAAGAAAACTCTTCCTCCTCCTTCCCCCTCCATCTCATTCCTGGTTATATAGATAATTTAGCCCTTCGCGGGTATTGTTCTACTGTGTGTGCCTCTTCTTTATTTGCTTAATCCTGCTAGTTTTTTTTCTATATCAAACGGCTAGTGATGACGAGCAGTAGAAATCCCCATTCCCAACCTCTCACTTATAGTTGGACAATAGAAAACAATGGTTATTAGCAACACAGATGGTGGGTTTGGAAAAAAAATGGAAATAATACAAGCTGACAAGAGGAAAGGAAGCTCAATCTTAGCATTAAGGAAAGTGAAGTGGTGTAAAGATGCGATGATGTTGTTTGTCATCTTCCACCTGATCGATTATGATGAACATATATTTCTTTTTATATATTTGTTATAGCTTGGGGTTATTATGTAATAAGCTCTTAGTGTAGTTCAGGCTTTCAATTGTCAAGCAATTTCCATAAATAGATCTTTAAGCAATTTCCACTTCAATTGTCAAGAAATTTTTATATGCGGCAGATTCCTCTAAATTCGTTAACAAATTTCTGGTTTTGTGTGTGTGGCCGATCCCCTCTAGTCTTGGTTTGCAAAATTTCTGGATTTTAGACCTATGACAGAATCTATATAAAATTTCCTGGATCTATACCTATGGCTGCTAGTATTCCTCCGGGAAATCTGTTTTGTTATAACTATTCTGGGCTGTGGCTGCTAGTATCCTTTCAGGAAAGCTGTTTATATATATATATACTTTCCCTGCTAGCACATGTTGAGATTTCACTAGCAGATTTCTTGTAATTCCTGTTAACATCAATTGGGGTTATGCTAGCTATTTTGTTACAATTTCTGTTAACATCTTGTTGGGTTTATGCTAGCTGCTTTTATGATTCCTGTTAACATGTATGATTGGGATGTGCTAGTAGTTCCTCCAAGCTCCTATTGTCACCTATTTCGGGTTTATCTTGATTTTACGCGGGGTTCATATTGGTTAAGTTCCAAATCGTGGTTGCTTGTTAAATTATGCATATTCCTCATATAATTAGCTAAAAGTATGGAGGGTTTGCTAGCTTGGGGTGCGGTTATGGCATTTAGTTTGGCTTGTTTTCTCACTATTTTAATTGGGGGGCTGCGGTTATGAAATCCGTTTGGAGCTAATCTCTTTCTCTCCCTCCTCTTCTCTTATCTCTATGTTCATTTCTGGATTTAGGATGTTTTCTCTATGGTGTCGGCAATTGTGTTAAATTCCGAAAAAATTAGGACTTGTACTTCTTTCTCTTCATCCTTTTTCTCACTCACCATTTCATTCTCAAGTTAAATAATACACTCTAAAGTTTGTTTTGAGGCTAGTTGTTACTCTGCTCATAGCTTGGGGTAAATTCGGATTTGGGGTTTGAGTTAAAGGGTATTTTTTTCTGTGGTTTATCTCGCTATGGGTTTGCGGTTGAGCTTCATGTAGAATTCATATTATATTCTGTTAGGGGTTCTTGCCAAGCATGGCTGGCTATTGTGTGTGCAATCTTTATTGGGTATTTAAATGGAAGGTGAATGTATGATCATGTATAGTGGCCGACTAAAACATTTAATGTGGGGAGTGTTGCATTGCATGTGCATCCTTTCGGGAGCAATTTCAGATCTTTGTATGGTTTTCGTTAAGGGTTGTTTGTGTTTAGAGGCTCGTACCTAAGATTTTCCTCCTTAGACAACTCCTATCGAGTCGTTGTAGTAGACATAAGAGTTAGGTCGTAGCTAATCAATGGCGCAACCCTAAAATAAATGATCTCAAGTGATACTGCAGTGGACGGCGACCAGAGATAAGCTCGGTAGTAGTCCCCTTGGTTGGTGGTTGCTGGGTGATCGGACGTTCTTCTTTTCCGTCATTTTCTTCCTCTTTCTCTGCCAACTTTTGTTAAGTTTTTCGTCAACTTTTGATGAGAGTTTCGGTCGACTTCGTCGTTGTTCTGGATCGTTCCTCTTATATTTATATGTTCCTTTGTCGCGTGTTCCCGGGTATCTTAAGCGGTGTTATCAAGTATGTTAAGTCCCTTGGGTCGAGACTTTCGAGGATCTATGGTTTATTCTTGAGTTGCCCTGTAATTGGTATGTGTTCATTTGTGGTGTCTTGTCATACCTTATTCATCGTACTGTTACGAGAAAGTTCGTTGGGAGTCAAGTTTAGACTCACCAAGTATTTTCTTTTGGCCTTGTGTGTTGTTCTGGTGTTGGCCTTTGTGTTAAGTTACCTCCGTCTCGTTCCGACACGAAGCCCTGCATGGTGTCGGGTTGCTGAAATCTTCGGCTCTGTTGAAAGTTAAATATTAATCTATTGATTTATTGTTGAATCCGGTGTTTTCCTGATTCTCTCGACTTGAATTATGGTTAGAACCATTTGCTATCGTGTTTTCCCGGTCTGGCGCTCCTCCTTGTGTTCTGTTGGATTTATGAGCTAAGTATGCTTTGTTGCCTAATTCCCCGGGATAGTTTCGTTGAATGGTTCTTGATCTCCATGACCTCCGTGGTCTAATGTTCTGAGTGTTCTCAGGTGTCCTGCACTGAGGTTTGTTTATATACTTATATATATACATATACCTATATATATGATTGTGCACCCCTGCTACAGGTGCTAAGTGTGAGTCTGTTGAGCGTGTGAGCTTAAAGTCACCGCCACAGTGCCTCTTTTGGACTGTTGGTTTGGGTGGATTGGAGTCACCGCCGCAGCACTCCTGAATTGGATTCTGGGTGGCAGTGGATATGGGACCACACCCGGTTTTGGGCTGCGGGCGTTAGTGGAAGATACTACCGTCGAAGTGCCTTCTTTTGGGGGACGCTTTTCCCTCGAGCTGATCAGTCTCAAGTTTTATTAAGCTTATATGCTTATGTATGGTATTATGATATATTATATGTATAATCATCACCTCTGAGCCACAGGGACGGACATGTGGTTGGCCATGATTGCTTTGGCTATTACCTTTCAGTGCAGGCTTTTCTTTTCCTCCTACCGAGTGCACTCGTTTGTGCTGGCTCGTGTTGTGGTTAGATTATTGATGTTTACCTGCTTAGTTCTTCTTTCTGTACTCCTTTATTACTAATTACTGCTAATCTTGGTTTTCTTGCACCCTTTTGGGCTGAGGCATTCTTTTCTTATGAATGTCTCAGGTTCAGGTTTTTAGCTGCCGCAGGAGTTAGAGCGGCGTCGTTTAGCTGTCCTGTAGAGGCCCTTCCTCTCTAGTAGGTAAGGGGCAGTTTTTTTGGTTGTTTTTCCTTCTTTCCTGCGGGTTCGTGTCAGTTGTTGACGCCCGTATGAATCTCTTCTTGTGCTAGTTTACTTGCTAGTTATTTTGCTGTTACTTTCAAATTGTTTACCTACTTGCTCTCTGGGAAGCTTTATGCTAGAATGCATTAGTTACTTTTGGGTATAAAAATGTCATTTTTGCATATCATGGTTTTAAATAAATGTCACGTACTTTGAAGATCGTAGAAAATCTTTTCTTGCTATATTAAACATAGATATATGCATATTATTTCTGGGATGTTCATCTTCATGCTCATGTAGGCTAAAAACAAACCTATTTTTCCGCTGCGTATATATAGTTTTCTACTTGTGGACTAGATGATCCACCGGACCGAGGGACGCGGTCTTAAGTTAATAATGAAAATTTCTCTTTTTAATATAAACACATATATGTCTTTTATAAATTATCGTAAGGAGTGTTTGCCTGAGTGTCTGTAGTCGTCTCCTGCAGGCGTGGCATCACGACGCGTATTTTCCCCTTGCTCTGATAATATGTATTATATTCTTGGGAAAATGCGGGTTGTGACAGTCGCCTTCACCACTTCTCACAAGCTTCGCACTTACAAAGTTCACCGAACACTCTAGCTCAAAAGCTCAACTCAACAAGAAGCTCAAAGCAACATCCGCAAATAGATCATCAATATCCAAATCCAATCACAATAATAGCAAAAAGAAACCATCCTAATCATCAGGTATAGAGGCTAGTAGATAGGCATAAGAACCGTCCTGTTATTTGTACCAAGTGAGTCTATAGAAATAAAGTAGAGCCCAATGAGGGGATCGTCCGAATTCCCAACAGGGGGGTCGTCCGAATTCCCAACAAGTCATGTTATTTGTTAAATTTTTATGTTCTTGATTTACTTTGTATTTAGCTGCATCAGGTGGGATCGTCCGAATTCCTAACAAGTAGTATCAGAATTAAGTTTCGTAGGTGACTAATTGGATGTTCGAAACATATTTGATGTGGTCAGTGACAACTATGTCCGCTCTCATCCTTTCAGATCTGACCTTTAAATTAATTAGGTCTTCTAATTGTATCGGAGGGCAGATATGACAGAGAAGAATGCGACTTTGGCTCGATACTCAGTGAAAAAAATCGATTATAGCAGTAATTTTAATGTGTCAGGTTCACGCCAAAGATATGTTAGTTGAGCAGTGGCTAATGCGCGTCATGCAGGGACGAGACAAACTGCCCACTGCGGCAAAGGATGAAGATGGATAGACTTGGATAATCGTGCACTAGTGTCATCATGGTGCACTTTCACGATAATGTGTTCTTCAATATCGGCGTCGAAGATATTGCAGTTAAGGTTTGGGATAAGCTCGAGAGACTGTATATGGCCAAATCGCTAATCATGAGGCTAATTTTGAAGTATCAATTGTATGGACTGAAGGTGTGGGAAGCCCGACAACCTGCATGATTGTTCAACATCCTTTTAATCCAATTTCATGTGATTGATGTGAAGGTGAAGGCTCCATTGCATCTTACCTCACTCCTGACATTCTACAAATGCATGTTGATCATGCTCCTATATGGAAAGGTTACAGTGAGAGCGAAGGAGGTCAAATCAACTTTACTACTCAATTAGATGCTGAAGGACCCCACTCCTGAGGGTGAACATATTTTGGTGGTAAATAAACGAGGGAGGGAAGCTGGCAAGGGATCGAGAGAGCGTCGAAGAATGGATTTGTTTATTATCACTGCGGACAGAGGGGTCATATCAAGAGGAGCTTTCTACAACATGCGCAGAGTTCTGGAGATGTCCAGGATGCGGGCATGACGATGCTAGATCAAAGAGTGGAGAGTGATGATATCTTTACCATCATTGACAGTGGTGATGACTTTACCAACAATTGGATATTGGATTCTGTTGCATCAAAACACCTTTACTCGGATGCATCGATGTTCAGTCTCTTGAGATGCCGACTGGGTTAGTCTATTTAGGTGATGACTCATGTTGTGAGATCACGAGCACATGTACGAGGGATATATGGATGTATGATGTGGTGGTGAGTAGACTTGAGAAGGTACATTTGGTGCCCAAGTTGCAGAGAATTTGATCATGTTAGGCAGATAGACTCGAGTTGCTGCAACTTTGTGGCGAGAGTGCTGACAGTGACACATGAATGTGTTGTGCTCATGAGAGTTGTGTAGTTTGATAGTCTGTACTGACTGATGGGGGCCACAGTGTAAGACAGTGCACCCATAATTTCTACGGGTGATAGAAAATGGTTGAGGTGACGCAGTTGCTTGCTCATCTATGCCTCGAGTTTGACGTGTCAACTTTTGCAATCTAGGTGCGTCGACATCCCAAATGCAAGCCAAATCAAAGATGATATAGACTTGCAATGAGTCGACTGTCGCCTTAGCATTAAGGTGGTGCTTCAAGCAGTTAGTGTTATGTGTTTATGAAGGTGATTACTCTAATATCTGAATCATGTGTTATTTGTTAGGTTGATTTGAATATTTCAGAGCAAAACATGATTGGCTCGGATTGCTCCTCATCTCTCAATGGTATGCAAAGCCCACATGCTGCCTCCGTTGGCAGCGTAGTGCAACCGGTTGCAGTAGCTGGCAAGGGAAAACGGTGGGCTGTGGAACCGGGATAAGGCCGAGTCCCGGATTATCTTTTGGTAGTGGTGGATCGAATGACGTCAGCAAAGGATCATTCTGGCATTAACTTTGCGCATCATTTACAGATTGTAGTCAGGTATTATCCATTCTCCCGCGGATCGAGGTGTTCGACTTTATCCACAGTGTTTGTTTCAATCGAGCATGTATTTCTCTTGTTGTTTGAGTAATTTTGCCAGGTTTTTATGTTCTACAAATACTGTGTATATAGCTGAGCCCGGGGAATTGTCTGAATTCCCATCACTACAACGGAACGGAAGTTATATCCAATGGCCTTATTGAGAACGATAAGTGTGTCTAACATACATCTGATCTGATCAAGAGCATAAATACATCACCCCATTTACATATGCAGGCATGCTAACATTATAGATGCTTTATCATCTATATAAAATTCAAATCCTAGCATGTCATGAAGTTGCTTCTCACTGATTCATCTCATATGATGCCTGAAACAAAAGGAAGAAAAGTATTATTATGCTCATAAACTGAAGGTAGAAGTTCAAAATAAAAGCAAATTGAAGAAATTACCTTAAAGTTTCCTTCGTCCCTCGGCGTATTTTGCATCGGATCGTAGGAAGGCCCAGCCGTTGATGAGCCTCGAAGCGGTGGCAGCCAGAGAAACCTATACAAGCTATACAATTAGGACCTCGATGTGAGGCTATTTTGTTTGTAATCACGGAGCTTAAGTTCGTTTTTGCTTTTTTGGGAGGCTTCTTCTCATTTTTCTTTGGCACCTACCCTAGATGTCCTAGATCTTTGTAGGGTTTGTGGTTTATAAGGTTGGTTCGTGAGTTTAGAATTTAGGTATTAGCATTTAGAGTTTAGTGTTTAATATTTAGGGTTTATGGCTTGTATAAAAAAAATAGATATTAACTACGGTTTTGAGATGTGTATAAGATATAATCCTTTTTCTAGTTCATCCTTTTTTTTTCTAGTTCACACTGTATTCCTATTGGAATACAACCCAATTCTTTACAACTATTACTACACCCATTCAAAAAAAAACCTTTGATTTAGCTGAAAATATGCATGGGCGGTACCTCCAGAATATTTAGAGCCTAAAACCCTCTACAACAATAGGATATCTAACACTTGGAGCCTGTAGGAGCCATCCCTAGAATCTTATCTGCCTAGGGAATGATGTGCAGTATGTCAAGCGTCCGCTAAGAAGTTCAATTCATTGAGATTCTATATGAAAGAACGGCGGCGATGGCTCTGGCGAGAAATAAAGCTCCTACTTTTTGATGAGAAATGAAGCTAAAAAAGAAAATTTTAGTTCTCTTTGGGAAAATAAGTTCAAAATAGAGATTAACCAAACACTTCCATTTCTCAGGTGAGGTGAATAATAAAATACCACAGGAGCAAAAAATAGAACACCAAATGGGGGGACCTAAGCAGGCGGCATGCAAAAAAATTAAAGTGCGGTGAAGCAGAACTCTTAAATACCAAGATTGTCTTTTTTGGATTTTATATTGAAACACAGATTATTACACCAAGAGGACAAAACGATGAGGCTAATGTAGATAACATCGTCGAGACTTCTCACTGTGGCAATATGTCTACATTGATCCAAACACAAGCAGCTAGGAGGAAAACATTCTTGCCAATGCGAAGGAGCTACAATCGGATCAACCAACTGCCTAAATTGGAGGGGTAAGACTGAAGAATCAGCCACCTAAAAATTCATTGCTTTATGAACATGATGCATGTATTGGTTTGGTATCAAGCCATAATTTTGCAAGTTTTTTCATTACTTTCCCTCACTTTAGTCTCATACAAAAGAAATAACAGTCAAGAAAGCCATACCATAGTAGATTCCTTCAACCTCAAGCACATCAATCTGCAGAATAGCCCAAAAGGAAGTGAAGTTATGTGTCAGATAATATGGAAACTATAAGTTCATAAAAATATATTAGCAAATGAGTATGTTCATCCCCATGTAGATGGTATGAGAAATTTTTCATGCATTTGAGCTTTCTACACTCATATTTTATGCATTGACTAATATTTATATAGGAACTAACTAATATATGTTTTAAGTCAAGAATCAGTGTTTGAGGAAGAAAGGAGTACTATCTATGAAGATAAAGTGGGGAACATTAGCAGGGCCAACAGGTTTTGATGGAGAAAACAGGACAAATTAATTAAAATTTAAGGAATAAATGAATAAACTAAAACTTGAAGTAACATGTTACACCCACGCCAAAAAGGATCTGGCACATTTACAGGAGGAGAGCCCAGTTGGTGGTAGGGATAGGCCATTGGGAAGCAGGCCAAGCAGTAGGAGCTACTTTGAGGGTTGTGGATCAAACGATGGAGATGGGAAATGAAGCCAGGTGGTGAGCCACGGATTATGTGGGGTCTTTAGCGACTGAAAACCAGCGATGATGACAAAATAAGGACCCGGCCACAAACATGGCAGGAGGTGGGCCAGTTAAAGAGTATAGAGAAGGAATATTGAAATATATTAATAGTAGCACTGTCATATCCATGCAATGTATGAGCAAGAAATGTTTTGTATGAATCTTTTGTATCACGAGGTATTGGCTAAGTCATAGGTGAGAGCTTCTCCCGTAGTGTCATTTAATTTGCACACTTTTTTGCTCGTCCATCTAAACTTCAATGGCTGGATCAATGTGTCGCTTGAACCCTCGCCACATTCGCGTCCTTAACTCGACAGATGGAAGAAGCACAATTTAATAACTTGGAGACGACAATAGCTTTGCTCTCTAAACGCATGGAGCGTTACAATGATTCTTTTGCTACAATCAACATCTACTTGCACAAGATTCACACGCACACAATAACAACTCTGATTCCGCCTCCAAGCGCGCTTTAGGCTAAGGAACTATCAATAACTAGCAGTGAGGCCGAGTCACTCACACGTGTTTTTACCACCGACAACCAATCACCGCCTCCAAAGAGTGAAATTCTAGTGTTCGAAGGTCAATATCCTATTGGATGGATTGCCCGTGCCGAATAATTCTTCGAGCTCCAACATACCTTGGGAAGCAAAACATTGACTTTGGTCCTTAACCACAATCGTATGAAGTGATCCTCCCTTCATTGGATCTATTGGTTATGCCGAACCAACATGAATCAGTGTGATCCCTAGGCAAGAAGGAAAATTATTGGGGTATGATTTCTCCATTGAACAGAACCATAATACAGCTAACTTTATAGCTGACTACAGTACGTCAAACTGAGGAAACCGTCTTTATGGTATGGTTATGTTACGGACCGACTCGGAAGCCGCCGTAAACGTAGCCGGAGGTGGAGAAGACGGAGTAGGAGATACTACGGAGCCTTGACCGCGGCTGCCTAAGCGGGGCGTGCTCGAGAGAGAGAGCTTTCAAGATCTCTTTAGGGTTTGGGAAATAGATTTTATTTCTTGCATACCGATACAAGACCCACTAGGTTCTTTAAATTGGACTTACAATCGACACCAAAAAGGAAATAACACTAAAGGAAATAACGACAAACTTGGACGCACGACTAAAAAGGACACGACACAAATCATGCGTCATATAAGGACGCGACTTTAATGACAAAATAAATGCATATATGGAAAATCATAATAATAATAAGACCCATAACATCTCTCCCGACCTTCAAATTGAGCTTGTCCTCAAGCTCGAGGGAGATCAATGGTGTCCGCGTCAGCCAACGCCCTCGTCATCAGAGTCCTCGACCTGTAGATAGAAAAGCCGTTTGCACCTGTGGCCGCGAGTGTACTGTTCGTAGCAGTTGTAACATAAGCCTTGTGCGCGTCGTTTCATCATATCGTCCAAAGATAGTCGACGAACTGGTGGGGCTGAATGACCCTTGGTGCGATCTTGCGGGATGTTCATGTTGGCAGGTGGATATGCCTCCTGTGCCAGTTGGAGACGGCGGTCACATAGCCTGGCCAGACTCATAGCAGTTACTAAGTTTGGAGGAGCCTCAAATTCGACATCAAGTCGCAGGCGATCGCGAAGTCCGGCGGTGAAGATGCCCACCTGCATCTCTGGGGAAAGCGTGACGTGTGCCAGTAGAAGTTGAAACTGGTCCAGATAGTCTTCCACGGTTCCTGTCTGGCGTAGTGTTGTGAAGGCACTCAGGGGGTTGCTGCGGATGGGAGGGCCGAAGCGCAGGTTGCAAAATCGCTTGAAGTCGTCCCATGTTAGGCCCGGCTATTCAGTTAGGAGACGAGTGGCCCAAAGCAAGGCCGAGTCGAGAAGGTGGAAGGAGGCCAAAGGGAGTCGTTCAGCTGTCGGAGTTTGTTGATGGCCAAAGAATTGTTCACACCTAGTGAGCCAGCCCAAGGGATCAATTTTCCCATCATATGTGGGGAATTCCAAACGGGTATAACGTGGCAAAATAGCCGCTTCAGGGCGTAAAAGTGTCGGTGGTGGTGGCTCATGGCGAATGAGGGGCGGTGGCGGAACTTGACTGCTGCTGGCGTGATCCGTGGGTGGAGCCGTAACAACGGGAAGGGAGGCGGTCAGCTCATTAAGTCTAGCAGTGATAGTTGCCATGTCGTCCCGATGCCGTGTTTCGGTGTCCCGAAAGCGTGCTTCCATGGCGGTCATAACCTTCTGCAGCACGTCCTGGAGAGCCGCCGTAAAATCTTGCGAGTCTCCCATATTGTGGATGGAGTTAGCACGGGATAAGGAGCGGGTGACGGGACGACTAGATTGCTCGGAGGCGGCTGTTTGGGAGGTGCCGTGAGATCCACGACGCTTTCCAATGATGGACAAATTACTCCAATAGCCGAAATAATGCTCCTAAGGTGGCCTTGGTTGGAATTAAGTATGTGGTCCCGCGTGTCTGTTGCAGCGTTCAGCAGGAATTAATTCCTTGAACCGGATGGGCGCATGAGGGTAAGACTCACCGGCGCACTGTGCTCGATGTAGGAGGGAACAGGCTCAGCTGGCGCACTGTGCTCGACTTAAGAGCTGCGCGTGCGAGGGAATAAGTCTGCAGTTCTATCGTTGTCGGGGCAGGCTGATCGAGGGACGATCCGCCGAAGGCGTCGTTGAGGAAGACGCGATAGTTACGTCGCGAGATGGCGAGGGGGATTGATGATCGACGGGGCTGGCACCTTCGCGTGGAAACAGTGTCGTGCGGCAGCCGGTTTAGGGCTTCCGGAATGATTTCGTGAGGAAGTAGAGGGGCGACGGAGGAGGTGCGAGTGGCAGCGGTGAAACGGCGACGTGAAGTTACGGTCTGGTTGGGATGTCGACGCCTGCTGTGAAGGACACGGCCGAAGAGGACCGTGCACCTCCGATACCAAGTTGTTACGGACCGACTTGGAGGCCGCCGTAAACGTAGCCGGAGGTGGAGAAGACGGAGTAGGAGATACTACGGAGCCTTGACCGCGGCTGCCTAAGTGGGGCGTGCTCGAGAGAGAGAGAGCTTCCAAGATCTCTTTAGGGTTTGGGAAATAGATTTTATTTCTTGCATACCGATACAAGACCCACTAGGTCCTTTAAATAGGACTTACAATCGACACCAAAAAGGAAATAACGACAAACTTGGACACACGACTAAAAAGAACACGACACAAATCATGCGTCATATAAGGACGCGACTTTAATGACAAAATAAATGCATATATGGAAAATCATAATAATAATAATAAGACCCATAACAGGTTACTCGCCTGATGTGGATGTAAGCTGACCTCATATGTATATAAATTGAGTAGGACATCCAAGCCACATGCGCATCCCCAATTCTCTCTCCTCTGTAGGCACCTATACTACAAAGAGCAGTTGGTCATATCAACAACATCATCTCTAAACTTCCAGCCAAATTTCGCTCTAAAACCACATGAGGGCACTCTAGATCTTTCCGTACATATCGCGGTCAGGCTTCAACTCTCTATTAGTGTGCATGATATGCTCCATAGAGGAATTGATGGTGACATGCCTGACCTGCTAATGGGTAAAATATAAGGCAGCCTCTCTGACCCAACTACTACAATTGACTTACTCATGAACTCTTTTGGGACGACCTATCTCACCCAAGCCACATGATTTCGACTGTATTTTGTGATTGTTGATCGACTATCTAAATATAGCAATTCCATAGCCATAAAACATCCAAACCCAACCAACTTGGTGGCCCTGGCGCTTGTCCAAGAAATTGTCTGCTTACATGGATTTTTGAATTCCATTACAGAAATTGTCAGCTTACATGCCTTTGTTTGCATTCCATCACAGAAATTGTCTGCTTACATGCCTTTGTTTGCATTCCATCGCCAGTGACATAGATCCAACCTTCATGAGTACCTTTTGATCCACCCCCTCCTCTTTAAAAAGTAACACACTGACCAAGATCCTTCGTCATTGCTTCCATGTAATGTTTGAATTCAGTAACATCAATCGAATGTGTACAACCCCGATATTCGCCGAGAGGACGGGCAACCAAAGGCGAGCGAGCCAGAAGGGCCGGCGAGTCAAGAACTCGCCAAGTGCTCACTAGGAAGCGAGCGAGTCAAGAACTCGCCAGGTGCTCGCTAGGAAGCGAGCGAGTCAAGAACTCGCCAGGTGCTCGCTAGGAAGCGAGCGAGTCAAGAACTCGCCAAGTGCTCGATAGGAAATCGGCGAGTCAAGAACTCGCCAAGTGCTCGCAAGGAGGCGAGCGGGTCAAGAGTTCGCTAGGAATCGGCCAAATTACCCTGTCACCCTTGGTGGTCTGCCTCTAGCCCCTCCAAACAGCGGAGTTTGGCTGTTAGCAGACCCATTTGAGGTGCGGATAGTAAAATCAAGAGGCGGAATCCTGCTATTTGCAGGCCAGATCAGAAAATCTATAAATAGGACCTCAAGGGCACCTTTGGAGAGGATCTCTCTTCAGCTTCCCTCTCCTTAAGCTTTCTTTGGTTAGCATTTCCAGAGCTCTCCAAGGTGCCCAAGTCTCAGCTTTGGCTTGGGAGGGGAAGCGCTCAACGATCTTCCGGGTTAGTGGAGGGACCTCCTCGCTGTGAGCAGGGTCTAGGTCATTTTCCTAATCTTCCGCCTACCCTCCTCGAGGGATTAGTAAGGACTAGCCGCCCCTCATCTCGGTGAGGGCCCCGAGCTCTACGGGAGACCGAGAAATCGGTTTCAACATTTTGGTGCGGTGAGCGTGGAGCGTGGCTGGTTCAAGAAAGTTCCAGAGAAGGGTTATGGCAGGAGATGAGGAGCAAGGCGAGGAGTTCGGCGAGACTCCTCAGGAGGCGATGGCTAGGATGCTCGCGGATTTCAGAAAGGAGGTGCTCGACACCTTGGGGTTCACGGTCACAGCTCTGCGAAGTGAGTTTGCGACCCCGGCACCTCAGGCGACCACTCCCCCAACAGCAGTCGGCGAGAGGGCACCAGGAGGAAGGGCTGGAAAGGAAGTTGCCGTCGGCTTAGGTCAGAGCCAGGAAGGGCGGGTGTTGTTCGCCAGCCCGGCGAGCTCCGTGCCGGCGAGCTCAGTGCTGGCGAGCTCCATCCCAGCGAGCGCGTCACTGGCGAGTGCACATCAAGAGGAAGCGGCGACTGTCGGGGTGGTTCAGGAGAGCACCGCCCTCGCGAGCACAGTCCTGGCAAGCTCAAGTTTGGCGAGCGAGCTTGGGGGACGAGTGGAGCCGGGAAGAGTGACAGGAGGGGGAAGCCCCTTTTGCGAGTTGGTGCTTTCCGCACCCGTCCCGGGGGGATTTGGAGAATGGGACCGGGTGTACTACAACGGTAGAGATGACCCTGTCCAGCACCTGCAGAGTTTCGAAGACTCGGTCTCCATCAGGCCGATGTCAGATGCCTTTAAGTGTCGGCTCTTTGCCGTCACCCTCAAGGAGAAGGTCAGGGACTGGTTCCATCATCTCCCAGTAGGGTCCATCTACTCGTTCGAAGATTTGCGCCGAAGTTTTTTGCTGAGGTTCTCGACCTCAAAAAAGAGGAAGAAGGACGCTGATTCCCTCTTCGCAGTGAAGCAGGGACCCAGGGAGTCGCTGGCTCAGTATGCCGATCGATTCCAGGAGGAAGTGCAGCTCACTCAGGAGATGCCTGGGTTTGCACTCCAACTCGCCTTCACGGTCGGGTTGAAAGAGAGTTTCTTCAAGATGGCGTTGAAGAGAAAAGCCCCCGTCTCCTTTGAAGAGCTGATGGAGAGGGTGTCGGAGGAAGTCGCGAGTGAGGAGGCCAATCCAGAGCTCACCAAGAGGCTAGCAAAGCTCAGTGAGCCGGAGGTGAGGCAGCAGGAGGTCAGGAGAAGGGAAGAGCCCCGGGCCCCGGAGGGAGAATGGAGGCCGCAAGGTGGAGGAATGCAAGGGCAGGGAAGGGGTTACGGCCCAGGAAGGGGTAACCATGTCGGAGGTCAATGGAGGCCCCCCCAGTTAGGGTGGAGGCAAGGTTCGATGCAAATGCCTCCCCCTCCCCAACAGGCCATGGCGATTGGAAGGGGAAGAGGAAGAGTAAGAGGAAGGGGAGGAGAGGCAGAAACGGCAGCCGCTAGGAGGAGAAGGAACAGGGTGGCAGAGGCCGAGGCGAGGGAAGTGGCGTTGCCATATTGCATCTTCCATGATGTGGAAGGTCACTCGACGGACACCTGTCCGGAGTTCCTGGAAGTAAAGAGGGGCAGAGCGCCCGCGCCACCACAGCAGCAGCCAGTAAGGATCGTGGAGGTTGAACCTCGAGAGGAGGAGGAAAGATGTGAAGATAGAACCGATATGGGAAGTAGAGGAGGGATCGGGGTGATCCATGGGGGGGTAGGGGTGGAGGCGACCCGCAAGGCTAGCCTCCATACCATCTACCGTCGGAGCGTGGCTTCGACATCCACCGCTCCACCCCCAACCGAAAAAATCGTTTTCACCCAGAAAGACATGCCGGGCTACGAGGACCCGTTCTGCGACGCGCTGGTCATCCAGACGGCGATCGAGAACTTCACCGTCTCCCGGATCCTAGTGGACAACGGAAGTTCGGTCAACGTCATCTTCAAGAAGGCGTTTGACAAGATGGAGGTGGAGCCTAGGAGGGTGTTGGCCTCAGATGGCCCTTTGTTTGGATTCTCGGGGGAGAGGAAGGAAGTAGAAGGGGGAGTGGGGCTTCATGTGACCCTGGGTGGGCAGTCCCGGAACTGTCGTTTTGTCGTTGTGGACGCCCCAAGCAGTTACAGCGCTATCTTCGGACGACCACTTATTAGTGCGTTCCGCTGTGTCCCTTCCACCTTTCATCAATGCCTCAAGTTCAACGATGGAGGGGTTCAGGTGCGGATCAGAGGGGATCCCAAGGTGGCAAGACAGTGCTACGTAACGGCTGTCAACACCATCTCCTGGATGGGAGAAGCTGAGAAGTGGGATAGGATGATGGAGGAGGCGGCCGAAGACGGAGGTAAGGAGGTAGCCGAGGAGAAGTTGGAAGGAGATGAAGTCCATGCCCAGGAAGGGGTAGCTGAGGAACCCCGGGCGGAAAGAGAGGAAGAAGAAGAGAAGGCCCAGGAGGGGAGGGCAGAAGAGCTGATGGTGGTAGAAAAGGAAGTCGAGGAGGAATCCCAGGCTCCCACGTGTGCCGAAGAGGAGAAGGCTTGGGGAGAGCAGTCCCGGTTGGAGGCTGTGGACGAGGTCGTAGAGCTCGAGGTCACCACCCGGCTGGGGGTGGTGGAAAAAGTCCGGGTCAGCGGAGAATTCAGCCCAGAAGATCAAGCGGAGATTCTGGCTTGCGTACAGAAGAACGTGGACGTCTTCGCTTGGAGTGCCGCGGAAATGCCCGGGATCGACGCGGATGTGGCTTGCCATCGCCTCAACCTCGACCCCGGCGCCCGCCCCATCCGCCAGAAGAGGAGGGTCGTCGCAGACAAGCTAGAAGGGCCCATCCGCGAGGAGGTGGGCAAACTCCTGCAGGCCGGATTTGTATCGGAGATCCAGTATCCAGGCTGGGTCTCCAACGTCGTTATGGTAAAAAAGGGAGGAGGTAAGTGGCGTATGTGTATCGACTTTTCGCTTCTTAATAAATCATGCCCGAAAGATTGCTACCCCCTGCCTAGAATCGACGCGCTGGTTGACTCAGCCGTTGGTTTTTCTGTAATGTCTTTCTTAGATGCTTTTTCAGGTTACCATCAAATCCGCATGCATCCCCCGGACATCAAGGATGTTTCCTTCATCACGGGGGATGGATGTTATTGCTATAAGATGATGCCTTCGGGCTCAAGAACGCAGGGGCTACGTACCAAAGGATGATGGATAGGGTCTTCCGCGAGCAGAAAGGAAGAAATTTAGAAGTCTATGTTGACGACCTCATGGTGAAGAGCCGAGACCTTGGGTCTCACCTCCGAGACCTCAAAGAGACATTCGGGACCCTGCGGCGGTACAAGATGAAACTCAATCCCTTGAAGTGTGTCTTCGGGGCGAGCCGAGGGAAGTTCCTGGGCCACTTGCTCACCCCCGCAGGAGTGGAACCCAACCCGGACAAAGTTAAAGCGGTGATGGAGTTGGGGTCGCCAAGAAATCCGAAGGAGGTTCAGAGCCTTACAGGGAAGTTGGCTGGGCTCAGCAGGTTCCTCTCCAAGGCGGAAGAAAAGTGTGCACCTTTTTTCAAAGTACTGCGGGGAAACAAGAAGTTTGAATGGACCCCGGAGTGCGAGAAGGCCTTCCAGGCTCTGAAAGAACAGCTCACCCAAACCCCTCTGCTCCAGGGACCGAGGCCAGGAGAAGACCTATCCCTGTACCTGGGGGTAGGGTCCGAAGCAGTAAGCTCCGTGCTAATCCGGGAGGAAGGGAAGAAACAGTTCCCTATCTACTACGTCAGCCGAGTGCTGAAGAAGGCAGAACTCCGGTACCCGATTTTGGAAAAGTTGGCCTTCGCATTGGTGGTGTCAGCCCGGAGGCTCCGGCCTTACTTTCAAGCCCATTCAATTAAAGTAGTGACGGACCACCCGCTCCGCAAAATCATGGAAGGGGTGGAGCACTCAGGAAGGTTGGCAAAATGGTCCGTGGAGTTAAGCGAATTCAATATCACGTTCGTGCCCAGGACGTCCATCAGGGCTCAAGCGGTGGCAGACTTCATGGCTGACTATGCGGCCGAAGTGGGGGAGCACGAGCCACCTCCCCCAGAAGCATGGAAGATGTTGGTGGACGGAGCGTCGGGAAAATACTCCTATGGAGGGGGAATAGTCCTGGTAAGTCCTCAGGGGACTAGGATTGAGCAAGCCTTAAACATCTATTTCCCAATCACCAACAACCAGGCTGAGTACGAAGCAGTGATAGCGGGCCTTCGGCTGGCCCGGGAACTGGGTGTGCAGGACGTGGAGGTCTCCACGGACTCCATGGTGGTAGCATGCCATATCAAGGGAGAATTTGAAGCAAAGGACCCGACCCTCCTACTATACCTGGAAAAGGTTAAGGGGGTCATCGGGCAGTTCCGCACCTTCTCCATCAAGCACGTGCCGAGGGAGGAGAGCACCCAGGCGGACCTCCTAGCCAAGTTCGGTCCCAGAGCGGGAGGGACGACTTCGGAACTCTTCCGGCCCTCCATCGAGGAAGGAGAATTGATGGAGGTGGATCAACAAGCCTCGTGGATGGATCCGTTCATCACCTTCCTATCCTCCGGGCAGTTCCCTGGAGAGGATGTGGACAAGAGACGCTTCAGGTATAAGCCCGCCTATTACTCCTTGCATGCAGGGGGGCTATATAGAAAAACCCTCTCGGGACTCCTGGCCCGTTGTGTCTCCGAGGAGGAGGTCCCGAGAGTGCTGGAAGAAATCCACTCCGGGGAGTGCGGCAGTCACTCCGGGAGTCGGACCCTGGAAGGGAGGGTGTTGAGACAAGGCTACTTCTGGCCCACTCTCAGCAAGGATGCGGCAGAGTTCGCAAGAAAGTGTCCGAAATGCCAGCTCTACGCTCCGCTTCAGCTCCTCCCAGCTCAAAGACTCCGGACCATCACGGCTCCCTGGCCCTTCGCCATATGGGGGCTGGACCTGGTCGGCCCCTTTCCCCAAGCCAGCGGCCAGAGGAAGTTCCTGCTGGTCATGATCGACTACTTCTCCAAGTGGGTAGAGGTGAAAGCACTTGCTAAGGTAACCTCTCAGGTTGTAAGGAATTTTGTGTGGGGAGAAATAATTTGCAGACATGGACTCCCTCTAGCTATAGTGACGGACAATGGGCCGCAGTTTGCGAGTGAAGAGTTTGTCGGCTTCTGCACTCAGCTCGGCATTGACCTCAGGTTCGCTTCGATCCACCACCCGAGGAGCAATGGGCAGGTGGAGGCGGCGAACAAGATAATCGTTAACCTGCTAAAAAAGAAAGTGGGAAACCTTCGAGGAAATTGGGTGGAACAGCTACCCTCCGTCCTCTGGGCCATGAGGACTACTCCGAATACCGCCACCGGGGAGACTCCATTCAAGCTCTCTCACGGGTCCGAGGCCGTTCTCCCCATAGAATTTGAGGTAAAGACCCCCCGGGTGATCGCTGCGAGCGAGGGGGATGAAGAGTGGCTGGAAGGTAACAATGCAGAGCAGAGGCTGTCCTTGGACCTGGTGGAAGAACTCCGAGACTTGGCCACCATCAGGCAGGAAGAGGTCAAGCGGCGGATGGCTCGATATTTTGACAGACATATCCGGATAAAACACTTTCAGAAAGGAGATCTAGTCCTGAAGAAGGTCGACGCGGCCGGCAGAGGGGCCACGGTGGGAAAGCTTAACCCCAACTGGGAAGGTCCATATATTGTAAGCAGGGTGCTCAAGTCGGGAGGGTATCATCTCCAGGATGTGGAAGGGGTACCCCTCGACCGAGCCCGAAGTGGGGATGATTTGAAAAGGTTTTACCCTTGAGTGCTTTATTATGTTGTTTAATTAGTGTCTTGCTCCTTTCTTATGACGCTTATAACTACTGCCGTGCCGACGTGACAAAGGTTGGGTATAATAGTGCTGGAATGCCCCAGATCGATTCCACTCCCGGGCTCTCACTAGACGGGGGGTTCAGGTTGATCTCTGGAGAGGCTGGCGAGGTAACAAGGGTTGGTGCTGGAATGCCCCAGATCGATTCCGCTCCCGGGCTCTCACTAGACGGGGGGTTCAGGTTGATCTCTGGAGAGGCTGGCGAGGTAACAAGGGTTGGTGCTGGAATGCCCCAGATCGATTCCGCTCCCGGGCTCTCACTAGACGGGGGGTTCAGGTTGATCTCTGGAGAGGCTGGCGAGGTAACAAGTGTTGGTGCTGGAATGCCCCAGATCGATTCCGCTCCCGGGCTCTCACTAGACGGGGGGTTCAGGTTGATCTCTGGAGAGGCTGGCAAAGTAACAAGGGTTGGTGCTGGAATGCCCCAGATCGATTCCGCTCCCGGGCTCTCACTAGACGGGGGGTTCAGGTTGATCTCTGGAGAGGCTGGCAAAGTAACAAGGGTTGGTGCTGGAATGCCCCAGATCAATTCCGCTCCCGGGCTCTCACTAGACGGGGGGTTCAGGTTGATCTCTGGAGAGGCTGGCGTGGTAACAAGTATTGGTGCTAGAATGCCCCAGATCGATTCCGCTCCCGGGCTCTCACTAGACGGGGGGTCCAGGTTGAGCTCTGGAGAAGCCGGCAAAGTCGTGCGTGGGTTGAGCAGGTAAGACAAGATACTCATGCCAGGGGATTCAGGCTCGCGAGCGACCCCAAGACCCGGGCAAGGCGAGACCAGAGGTCCGCTCGCGCACGAGGATCATTCACGACAGGGTAATAGAGTCGATGGCTCACAAGGTCACTCGCAAAAGGTATCGAAGCGAATAAGGAAAATGACCCGGGAGGAGTCCGTTCTCGCGACGAACCACGGATATCGGCGGGAACCCGCCAGTGGCAAGTGCGAATGAGGTAGGCGAGAGCGACCCAGATATAATACAACGAGAAAAGGCCGCCGACAAAATAGGGGCGAGCGCGAGCGCTAAATGAAGTTCCACATACACGAACATAAAAAGATAGGGGCCTCACGGACACGATGGAAAAGACTGCGTGCGAACCATGAATAAAACATAACACAGAAAAAGATTGACAAAACGTTCCCTTTCATTCCTCACAAAAGATTACAATTCGGCGGCGGTCTCGCCGGAAACAAAAAGAAAAGAAAACTTTTACATCATTAACAAGAAAAAAATTCAAGGCGGCTCGCCGGACAGCTCTTCAATCGCTCTCTCGACCCTCCGCCTCGAAGATGGGCGCGAACAAGTCGGGAACGACTTGCTCCGCGGTGAACTCCATGGCATCGGGGATGATCATGCCCGCTCCCTTGAGAATGTCGAGGACAAGCTCCGCGATCTCCATCGACCTCTTGCGGTCGGCTTCCTTCTCTTCCCGCGATTGACCGCGAGTCCCAGTTCGCGAAGGAGGGGGAGGTAGCACCGCCGAGGCCAGGTCGTGGACCTGGGCCTTGAGACAAGTGTTCTCCAACTCCAAGTCAGCGATCCGCGCGTGGAGCTGACTGACGGACTCGGCATCCTGCAAGAGGTGGGTTAGCGAGAGGAGAACGAAGCCAAACTGGAAGAGACTTCCACCGAGCAATACTTACCAGCCCGCCTTGAAGGCTGGCGAGGAGGCCCTCTGACAAGGCCTCTTTCCCCTTAAGCTCCGTGACTTCATCCGCGGACTTCTGAAGCTCGACTTTGAGCTCCTTGATCTCCCTATCCGCCGTGAGGTACCGACGACCCACCATGTGTGTTAGCTCCATCGCCCGGAACTGGGCTCGCATCGCCTCGTACACGACCCCCCTCGGCATGAAGGACCGAAAGAGGGAGGCGTCCTCGCGACCATAGAGACCAAAGGCGAGGGCGAACGCCTCACCCCCGGCCTTGTCGGCCTCTACCCAGGAAGGGAGCAGAGAGGAGCAGGCGATCTTGTTCTGGTCAGGGTCCCACGCGAGTACCGGTTCGCCTACCGCATCCACCAGCTTCATGCCGAGCCCGAAGTTAGTATGGCTCGACGGCTTGGGCCGAACGACAGTCTCCCCTGGCTCGCCCCCCTCTTTGGCGAGCTCCTGATCCGCAGAAGGAGAGGGGAGGTCGGGCTCAGACAGGTCCACAACCTCCTTCGCCTTGGCAGCAGAGGGAGTCTTCCTGGGCTTCTTCCCCTCCCCCTGCGAAGTAGGCCGGCGTTGGGGGGGAGGACGCTTCTTTCTCGATGAGGAGCTCGGGACGTCGCGGCAGGCCTCGGCGGCCACGCGCGCGAGCAAGCCGGGAGAAAGAGAAGAGGGAGGCGCATGAGGCGGATTGAGGGGAAGATCGCGTTCTCCTACAAAGATAACGAGCGTTAGACGATCAAAAGAAAGAGGATTAAGAAAGTGGGCGAGTTCGAGCAAAACCTTCTCCCGGAAGGACGGGTGGCAGGAGGTCCACTCGCTCTCGGAGGAAGGCGACCTCGAAGTTTTTTCCTTTGAGGAACTGATACAGTGCTGCGTCGCAACCACCTAGCGAGATCGGAGGGCGGTAGGCAGCCTCGTCTCGCTGGATAGGGGTGTAAGAGATGTTGCCGAAGGGACCTTTCACCGGGATGAACTTTTGCGTCCAGTAATGAGTTTTGTTCACCGTCTCGCAGACGGTAACATGCTGGCTCGCAAAGTGAGCCGTTCCGTCCCTGTTCGCGCGAAATGAGAAGATCTTGCGGAAGGCGAGCAGGCTGAACTCGATCCTCTCCGCCCTGAGGTAACTGGCGAACGCGACCACCACGGCGATCGCGTTCGGCGTCAGCTGGCTCGGCAAGACGCCGAAGTACTTTAGCACCTGGAATAGCCGACAAACGTTAAGCGCTGTTCGCAAAGCAATTCAGGGAAGCCAAGGATGAGAAATAGATAATACCTGGCGCACTTCCGGCCAAAGAGGGAGTCGAAACCCATTTTCGAAATGGGCGACAGGAATTGCGAGCTCGTCCGGTGCGGGTCGCTGAGGGAATCCCTATCGGTAGGGCAGCGAGCCACGAAACCGGAGTGGATGAACGGGTCAGCGGCGGCCCGATATTCCTCCTTCGTGAGGTTGGCGCAGTAGAAAATGTCGTCGAGGAAAGCCTTGGCGCACTTGGCTCGCCCCTCTGTTTCCGCCTCGCCAACCATAGTATGTGATCCGCCGAGTCACGAAGGTCGCGAAAACGAGCTAAAAATCTGCGAGAGAAACAGAAGGAGAAAGAGCGCGAGGAGGAAACAGTAAATGCGGTGGTTGAAAAAAAAAACGGTCGGCTATTTATAGGAATAAGGAAGGCGGGAAGAAGCCGAAGCGTCGTTATCTGCGGATAGCGGATCCGCGCGGTACTCTCCCGCCTCCAGGGATCCAATTCGCTCCCTGCGAGTCGACAACCTGTTAAAAGCTTTTCCCCATTGGCGAGCTCACGCTAAAAACAATGAATCATAAAGGGAGGTGCGCGAGTGCGAGTAGTAGAGATGTAATTCACACGAGAGCAAACCGAGCGGGGAAAAAGAGCGAGATAAAAAGCAAAAAAAAAATAAGAGGCTCGCAAGCGAGTCAAAGTACTGTTGTTACAGACTCATAAAGATTGTTCGCAACCCCTCTTAATGAAGAGGAGGGGCAAAGAAAAACAATAAAAAAGCAATACGAAGATCCTCAATATCGCAACCACTTCCAGCGACCGCGACCCCAGACACCGGAGCGAGGGGGGACTCGCGGGTAGTGATACTCGCGGAGTGACTGGTTCGCCTGGCTCGTCAGCCGCATGTAGTCATCGATGCGAGCAATATACACCCCGGGGGAGGTCGCGTCGCCCTGATCGGTAGGTCGTATCTCAGCGAGAACGCGCGCGTTCGCGTCCTCCATCGCGGCGAACCTTTCTTCATTGGCGAGCCGGTCTAGCCGATTCTGCTCATGTAGATCTCTTAGCAGGATGGTATGCTTCTGAAATATCTCTGTGACCCGCCTCTTCATTCGCTCCGGATCGCTGGGATCCCCCAAAAAGTCAGCAACCTGGCTCGGCGAAGGGGGTGGAGACATCTCCAGCGCTCCAGACTCTGACTCGGAGAGAGGGGTCGACGGGTTACCTGCGAAGTAGGAATCAGCGACAAAGTGAAGAGCAACACTCAGTGACAACAGTCTAACCTAGTGGAGGAATTGGAGTACTGGGCCGCTGGCGGGAGGTGCCCGGCTGACCCCGGAATGCCTCAATAAAGGCAGGGGTGAGGGCCTTACCCAGACCAGGGGCGAGCGCGGGTCTGAAGCCAAGTCCAGGCTCGGCAATCAACGTCCCTCCTGGGCTCCTCTGACCCAGGACGCCGAATCCCGGAGTGGAAATATTCTGATTCGGCATGAGGGGCGAGTTCGCTGGAGGAGGAACTTGATCCTCTGGCGCCGCGAGGGAAAACACTGCATGAAAAGTAAGTACGACTTAGCGAGTCAAGGAACGTAAGGGAAAACGAGGTAGTTCGCTCACCTCGTTGCGAAGGCGAGTCCTGTCTATCAACAGCCCTCGTATCCGCAAGAAGAACGTCACCCCCACCCGTAGAGGAGAGACGGATCTCCGTGTTTGGCCTTCCCGATTCGCTCTCGTCCGGAGGATCATTCTGCGAATATGATAAATAAAGACGAAAAGGAAGAGCACCAAATAAGCAACTGGGCGATAATACCTGAGAGACGCGCTCGTCATCCGGAGAGTGCGGCGAAGAGGAAGGCCCACCCCCACCAGCCGGGCGCCAGACGGCCTTCGCCGTCCTTAGGGAAGGGGGAGGCGGAGAGCGTCGCGGAGAATTCCAGGAGGCGATGACAGCGGTCTTCCCCTTCTGGGCCGCCTGCGAAGCCTTTAGGCGGGCCAGCATCTCGTCCTTTTTCGACATTGCATTGGGGGCGAGAGACCGAGTAAGAAAGGCCAGAGAAAAATGAAAAGTTCGAGTGACAGCCAAGGAGAGTGGTATTTATAGTGGTAGGCGTGGGACCCACCGAAAGATTCTCGCCACGTCACCGAGGGGCCGACGAATATCAAGGGTTGGACGATTCTTCGCGAGCCTGAAAAGCCTCGCGAAGAGCGGGGATTGTGTACAACCCCGATATTCGCCGAGAGGACGGGCAACCAAAGGCGAGCGAGCCAGAAGGGCCGGCGAGTCAAGAACTCGCCAAGTGCTCGCTAGGAAGCGAGCGAGTCAAGAACTCGCCAGGTGCTCGCTAGGAAGCGAGCGAGTCAAGAACTCGCCAGGTGCTCGCTAGGAAGCGAGCGAGTCAAGAACTCGCCAAGTGCTCGATAGGAAGTCGACGAGTCAAGAACTCGCCAAGTGCTCGCAAGGAGGCGAGCGGGTCAAGAGTTCGCTAGGAATCGGCCAAATTACCCTGTCACCCTTGGTGGTCTGCCTCTAGCCCCTCCAAACAGCGGAGTTTGGCTGTTAGCAGACCCATTTGGGGTGCGGATAGTAAAATCAAGAGGCGGAATCCTGCTATTTGCAGGCCAGATCAGAAAATCTATAAATAGGACCTCAAGGGCACCTTTGGAGAGGATCTCTCTTCAGCTTCCCTCTCCTTAGGCTTTCTTTGGTTAGCATTTCCAGAGCTCTCCAAGGTGCCCAAGTCTCAGCTTTGGCTTGGGAGGGGAAGCGCTCAACGATCTTCCGGGTTAGTGGAGGGACCTCCTCGCTGTGACCAGGGTCTAGGTCATTTTCCTAATCTTCCGCCTACCCTCCTCGAGGGATTAGTAAGGACTAGCCGCCCCTCATCTCGGTGAGGGCCCCGAGCTCTACGGGAGACCGAGAAATCGGTTTCAACAGAATGCAGTCAATCTGAAATAGCTTTTATCTTCTAGGCACTGAGCTTGATCTTGTCATTGCCGACTTCAAACCCTGAGTAGAAGATAGTTCTACTAAAAGACACTCGTTGCAATGAAGGGTGTTGTTGGATTTGTTGCATTAGATCAAAAACTTGTTCCACATGTCTAAATCTGTACCATGTCCGGCTATAGATAGGAATGTCATCTGAATAGATTATCTGTTACGGTTGCGCATGCCGACGAAACACACACACGCCGACGAGATGGCGTGGCGAGTCCACGCGCGAAGGAAGACGACGACGGGTCCGTCTGGAGGAGGAGAGACTGAAGGCGCGCCGCCGACATGATTATCTTATTGGCATTCCATTATGTTATTTTCTGCTTGTGTACGCTTTATTATTCACACTGCTTTTGTTATCCGCACCCGCACCTATAAGGGGTTGTGTTGTACACTTTTTTATTATGCTTGGATGTATGAAATTTAGGGTTGCTCCCTAGGTTTTCTTCTCGTTCCCTCCTTCCTCTCCCTCACCTCCGCCGGCCCTTCCCCTTGACGGATTCCTTTCCGGGATCGTATTAATTTGGTCCGACCTGCCTCACCGCCCGCCATCTAGCCGCAGGTGCATCGTATCCTCCGCCACTTTCGCTTCCGCGCCATCCAATCCCGTCTGCGATCCAACCTGCGGCGCTTGTTTCCGCCGACTACGATACCGCCTCCAACTTTTGTCAGCACGCCGCACGTCCACCCGACTACGGCGTTCCCCGCTTCGTCGCTCCTTGCATCAGGTTGCAGATCCACCGCCCTAGCACCCGTGTAACGCCGTCTAGTAGTTGATCCACCGATCCACAATCTGGTCGCTGCTCCGCCCGACTATAGCGCTTCCCGCTCCTTGCTGCGACTGCCGATCCGACCTTTGGGCCCCGATCTGACGCAGAAACACCCGAGGCCACCCTGTTTCCGCCGATCTGCGGCTTTGAGCCCCGATCCGCCGGGTTTTGAGCCGCCGGTCCCATGTTACTTCGGTTGCCAGCCGATCCATCCCGTCCCGCCGGTTCCAGGCTGCTCAGTCGCACGCTTCCGTCAGCCACCGCACCCTGCTCCTACCCTGCCTCCGCCGATCCAGTTAGATCTGTTTCCCTCCAATGGCCGCCCGCCGACTCCAGTCCATGGCTCCAAACACTCGCTCTGCCGGTGATCTTCCTCCGGATACAGTAGCTGAAGTCCTAAGCTGCTGCTTGGAGTCTCAAGAGCAACTCGTAGCCTCAATGCACGCCTCGCTTCTCACCCTCCACTCCAAGATTGGCTCCCTTCCACTGTTGTCGTTTCCTCCGCGTCCGGCTCCGGTTTACCAGCAGACGAAGGCTCTCTCCTCGGCGCCGGGCCGCCGCCCAATCTCTCCGGGACTATCCCTCCGCCCATTCCGGGCCGGTCCGCCCTTTCCCTCGACATTCCCTCCTTGTCGGCGTCGACCCGATGGGTTGGATCGCCAAAGCAGAGCAATATTTCGACCTCAACTACACATCGGAGCACAAGGTGTCTACGACTATGGTAGGCCTGGACGGCTCGACCCTCCATTGGGCTCGGTGGCTCCGCCAATCCAACTCGTGCCTCTCCTGGCACAAGCTCAAGCAGGAGATGATCCGGCAGTATGACACCCGCTACTCTGGCTCTTCCGCTATCGAGCGTCTTTGCGGCGTCCGCCAGACAGCCGGCCTGGACGACTATGTTGATGAGTTTGTCACTCTGGTCTCCCACGTTCCCGGGCTACCGCCCGATCATTCCCTGGGCTTCTTCATGCATGGTCTACTGCCACATATCCACTCTCGTCTCCACATGCGCCACCCACACACAGTCTCCAACGCCATGGACTTGGCGCGTCTGGTGGAAGCCGACCTCTCCTCACGACCAGCCTCGGCCACCTTGGCGACCACCAGCCACGGCTCCACCACGGTCGCCGCCTTGGGGAAACCAGTTGGGCCGCCCACCGGCCCCTCAGCGCATCTCGAACAATGATTACAATGAGCTTCACAGTAAGGGTCTCTATTTTCGGTGCCGCCAACCCTACTCCCCCAACCATAAGTTGCTCCGTGAAGGAGTTCCACTCCATAGTCGGCGACAACGACCCTAAGGTTACCCTGGCCGACTTTGAGGCCTTGGAGCTATCAACGGGGGATACACCTCTTGACCCCACCGCGGATACGTTCCAGCGCCTGAAGTTATCTTGTGCCTCGATGGGCGGGCTCTCCGACCAGCAGACCATCTCGGGCACGCTGCGGGATCACCCGATCATTATCATGGTGTACAGCGGCGCAAGCCACAACCTCATCTCTGAGCGTCTTCCCTCGGTTCCCTCTCCGGATGTCGCGGTCCGCCTGGGCGATGGGCGCCGCAGACCGACTCAGGGCCATTGCACTGTCGTGCCTATCTCTGTGGGGTCCTGCTCCGTGACCGCGGACTTCTACGCATTCGGCCTAGGCGGAATCGACGCCATTTTGGGGGTGGCTTGGCTCCGCACGCTCAACGATGTACGCGTCAATTGGGTGACTATGACCATGCAGTTCCTCCACGGGGGCCAGCAATTTAGCCTCGACGGTGCCTCCGCTCTCTTCCGGTCTCCCTCGGCACGATCCAGCGGACCACGGACCTCTGCCTCTCAGTAGGGTTGTGGGCCCGTCTCGGGACCCTGCGAGGTGCCTTTCCCTTCTCCGACGGACCACCAAGAGCTTTCTACTGCGCTCGCCGACGTCATCCAGCCTCGAACCACAACATCTTCGGCGCAGCCATTCCGTTCTGACCATGGGCGGAAAGATGAGCTCGAGCCTCTGATGCAGGGGATGCTGATGGGGAGCCTTACCCATTCTGGTGCAAGCATATTCTCTAGCTTGGTTCATCTGGCCCGGAAGAAAGACGGCAGTTGGCGTCGTACTACCCAGCCAAGCTACATGATCGTCGTTACCACCTTCCGGGGGGCTCTGGCTCGCAGGAGATCCTTGTTGCTGGGTCTTACCGTCTGGAGTCCGAAGCTACGTGGCTGCCCCAGGATCACTTCTGTCGCCAACCCTCCGACTACTGCCTTGGGGAGAAGGCATTTTTTCCAAACGGCGCCAGTGTTACGGTTGCGCATGCCGACGAGACACGCACAGGCCGACGAGATGTCGTGGCGAGTCCACATGCGAAGGAAGACGATGACGGGTCCGTCTGGAGGAGGAGAGACTGAAGGCGCGTCGCCGACATGATCTTATTGGGAGGCACCTCCATGGTAGGAAGAACCTCCTTAATCTTCCTAAGAGCCCTTGAGGCGGCTACCGTCGCCGGAGAAGATGATCTCCAGCGACCGCGACACGGGAAAACGATATTAAATGTTTTCCGGCGACCGTCGGTGGCGGTCGACCACCAGACTGCCACCAAGATGATCGCCTCCCTCCGGCGAGTCGATTGGCGGTGGAGCCCCGGTCTGGGGGTCACCAGAGATGAGTAACGGTCATTGTCTCGCCGCCGAGACATGCAGGTCGTTGATCCTTTGGGGAAGACGAAATCAAGGTCGTTGATAACCTCGACAATGATTGGTCTCCCATACAGCGGATCTAACGATCTGATCCGTTGTGTTTGGTGTAAGGTTTGTTGTATGATTCGATCTGGCCCGTTAGATCTGAGTTAAGATGCGTGATGAGCGTTACTCGCAGACCAAGGTATGAAGAAAGATGTCACTCGTTACGTGACATATTACCAAACATGTCAGATGGTGAAGGAAGAATGCAAAAGTCATGAAGGTTTATTACATCCACTTCCGATTCCGGAGTGGAACTTTGAAGACATTTTCATGGATTTTGTGCATGGTTAGCCCCGCTCTCGAGCTGGGAATGATTTAGTTTGGGTTGTGGTCGATCGTTCGACCAAAGTAGCTCGATTTATACCATTTCGTAAGGGTGATCATGTCAATGTTCTCGTTCGGCTCTATGTGGAGCAAGTCGCCGGATATCATAGTGTGCCTAAATCAATTATTTCTGACCGAGATGGGTGATTCACGTCGCGTGATTGGAAGAAGGTTCAAGCTTATCTGGGAACAACACTAGCTTTTAACACAACATTTCATCCTCAGACTGATGGTCAAACTGAGAGAATGAACCGGACGATGGAAGATCTTCTTCGATTGTGCATCCTAGAGTACAATGAGCCTTGGGAGAGACTTGTGCTTCTCGTGGAATTATCATACAACAACAACCATTAGGCTTATTGGGATGACTCCTTATGAGTCTCTGTATGACAGGAGGTGTTATACACCTATCTCTTGGATTCAGGGTGAGGACCTAAAGTTTTGGGTGTTCAGTAAATATGTTGTGGTCAGGTTGATTCGAGAAAGGATGTTTGAGGCCCAAAGCCGCCAAGCTAAGTATTTCGATGCAAAGCATCGGAAGGTTGAGTTCATAGTTGGCGATAAGGTGTTCCTTAAGATTAGGTCTATGCATGGAGTTTCCAGAGTCAGAGGACGTCGAAAGCTTATTTGTATTACTGTTGTGATAATGTTGTGCTAGTGAATTTCCAGTTCTTTGCTTCTTCTATGTTGTGTATACTCTGATTTGATAATATAATGATGTATTAGCTGACATGGTAAGCGTCGTGTGGTAGTTGTTGGCTTATGAGGCGGCTTTACCGCAGGATGGTTACAATGGGCATAGGTTCTCCCTTGGTCCTTGGGGGGGGGGGGGGGGGGGGTCTTACAAATGGCATCATACTTTACCGATCTCCGTATACGAAAGCTACTAAGATGTTCATGGGTTTATGCAAGTTCTACTGGGCCCATGACTGAGTCACATTAAGTTAATACATTTTGGACCCAAATATTTTGCAGACCTTTCATCTAAGACCCATTTTCGAGTTCTAATCTTTCCTTCCTGTCCTTAAATTCAGGAAGACATTGCTCAGGGGAATCCCGTTCAACCCCCTCTGGTTGTACCAGGAGTACCTCCTACTATGTTTCACCAGACAGAGTTGGGACAGACTTTTTTGGCTACTCTTGAGACCTTCAGAACCTCTCTGAACCAGAGACCTACTCCGCTAATAATCTCTGGATCTGATTGGTTAAGCATTTTTAGGGGCTTGTCCCCTCCTATCTTTAGAGGAACTGAGACTGCAGCACAGACTGAGGGGTGGTTAGACCGAGTTCAGGAATTACTTATTGGGATGTGATGCCCGATGAATATGGTCGTCACTCTGACCATAACTCTTCTGGAGGACTATGCTAGGCAATGGTGGAGATCTATTTATGCTGCCACCTTTAGAGGACGGATGCTTTCTGATATTGAGTGGGAAGAGTTCTCAGATGCTTTCTTAGAGCATTTTATTCCTGCCACTGATCGAGAAGAACTCCAGGAGTGTTTCCTTCAATTAAGGCAGGGAAACCACTCTGTGATTGAGTACCAGAGAGAATTATATCATCTAGCTTGTTTTGTCGACAATTACTCCCTCAGTGAGCGTAATACTGCGAATCGTTTCTTACGAGGGCTGCGGGACTCTCTGATGCAGCCTCTCATCATGGCATCACACTCGCGCTTCGCTAATATTATGAAGTTGGCAAGGCCCTGCAAGCTGACCAAATGTCGGTTCAGAATAGAAAGAAGAGACATGTAGAAGCTCCAGCTCAGCAAAAGCCTGATCAGAAGAAGAAGCCATCTCGTGACCGGAGCAAATTTCACAGTGGTCGAAGGAATCCTGAAAAGGTACGTTCACAGCAGAAACAAGAGCAAAAGACACAGTCAGTGGTAACTCCCCAGCCTTTCAAACCTCTCAGCAAGGATCAACTCCCTTTTGAGCAAATTGCTATCATTGTCACGAGTCGGGATATCTGAGGTCCTAGTGTCCGCAGCGGACGTCTCAGCAGGAAACCCCTTTAACTCAGCAGGGTAAAGGTCAAGGCCGCAGAGGCAGTCAGTCGGGTAGGCAGGATCATAAGGATCGCCAACAGGCCTAAGCATTAGATCTAATTCAGGCGCATGAGCCCCAAGACGTGGTTTCTGGTTTTATTACCGTTAGTAAGAGACCGATCCAGACGTTATTTGATACGAGTGCCACTCACTCAAGAAGTTCATTCAGAACTTGCATGGAGTCACTCTCTTTGATGGTTATCTTGTTAGTCCGTCTGCCGGATGGGTCGGTGATGCCATCTTCGGCCAGATGTTCCTTGATGATGAGTGTGGGGAACGAACCTTTTGAAGTCACTGCTACAATTTTGGATAACCTGGAGCTCGAACTTATCCTGAGAATGGATTGGCTTGAGAAAAATGGTGCTCGGATTGATTGTGCAACAAAGGAAGTGTCTTTGCGTGCATCATCCGTCAAAGAGATCATTTTCAGAGGTATTCAGTCCATATCACGAATTCTTTTATCTTCTGCCCAAGTATTGAAATTATTCACCCAGGGTGATGAGGTGTACGCAATTTTCTTCAGTCTGACAGCGAGCGAGTCAGATCTTGACACTATGGTTATAGTTTGTGAGTTTCCAGATGTTTTTCCTCAGAAGTTGCATGGACTACCGCCACAGCGGGAAGTCGATTTTCAGATTGAGTTGGTGTCAGGGGATCGGCCAGTCTCTAGAACTCCGTATCGTATGACACCTAATGAATTAGCAGAATTTCGGAACCAGTTGCAGGAGTTAGTTGAATCAGGGTTTGTTCGCCCTAGTTCATCCTCGTGGGGTGCCCCATTATTGTTCGTCAAGAAGAATGACGAGACTATACGATTGTGCATTGATTATCGCGAGCTAAACTGATTGACAGTTCGTAATACTTATCCTCTTCCGCATATTGATGAGCTCTTTGACCATCTTAAGGGAGCCCATGTATTTTCGGAACTTGATCTCCGATCCGGCTATTATCAATTGAGGATCCGAGAAGAGGATATCCCTAAGACAGCCTTTAACTCTCGTTATGGACAATATGAGTTTACAGTGATGCCCTTCGGGCTCACTAATGCACCTTCGGTATCCATGAGTTTCATGAATCGAGTTTTTGAACCTTTCCTAGATATCTTTGTCATCGTATTCATCGACGACATCTTAGTGTATTCCGAGATCGAGGAAGCTCATGCTGAGCACCTACGGCTGGTTTGGGAAAGCTTTGGGAACATCAGCTCTTCGCAAAATTTAGCAAGTGCGAATTCTGGCTCAAGGAAGTCCATTTCCTAGGGCATGTTATCAGTGGAAATGATTTGGCGGTGGATCCTGCGAAGATGCAGGCAGTGCGTGATTGGCCTGCACTTAAGTCGGAAGCCGATGTTCAGGTTTGCTGGGTCTAGCTGGTTATTATCGAAGGTTTGTGGAAGGATTCTCGAAGATAGCGCAACCTTTGACGTCATTAACCAAGAAGGATGCTCCTTTTGTGTGGACACCCGCATGTGAAGCAGCTTTTGCAAACTTGAAAGAGAGATTCACATCAACTCCTATCCTGACACTCCTTTCAGGAAAGGAAGGATTTCAGATTTTTACCGACGCTTCTCTTCGAGGATTAGGTGTTGTACTGATGCAGCACGATCATGTAGTTGCATATGCTTCGAGACAACTGAAGAAGCATGAGAAATATTATCCGACCCATGACTTGGAGTTAGGAGATGTAGTGTTTGCACTCAAAATCTTGAGGCATTACCTTTATGGTGTTAAATGCGAGATATATTATGATCACAAGAGTCTCTGATACATCTACAAGCATAAGGACTTAAATCTGAGGCAGAGACGATAGCTTGAGCTTTTATGTGATTACGACTTCACCTTAAACTATCATCCAGGTAAAGCTAATACTGTTGTTGACGCTCTGAGCAAGAGGCAGCCTGCATCTAATAGCGTTATGAGGCTTTTATCAATGGTAGTCACACTTGTCTACCAATCATCCCCAGAAAGCTACCGTGAGTACTTAACATGGACTGAAATCCAGTGCGATATGAGGGACATGATCCGTTTAGCCCAGAAGGAGGATCCAACTTCTGCAGCTATCACCCTGGGCTTACAAGAGAACACTCAAGGTGACTACCGTCTTCAAGACGGATTGCACAATTTCCTTCATCGGTTGTATATCCCTGGTTTTGGTGGAATTCGGAAGGAGATATTAAAGGAAGCTCACAATTCAAAATTTTCCGTTCATCTAGGTGTTACAAAAATGTATGATGATCTCAAGAAGACCATGTTTTAGCCCGGTATGAAGAAAGACGTCACTCGTTACGTGACATATTACCAAGCATGTCAGATGGTGAAGGCAGAATGCAAAAGCAATGGAGGTTTATTACATCCACTTTCGATTCCGGAGTGAAAGTTTGAAGACATTTCCATGGATTTTGTGCATGGTTAGCCTCGTTCTCGAGCTGGGAATGATTTAGTTTGGGTTGTGGTCAATCGTTCGACCAAAGTAGCTCGCTTTATACCAGTTCCTAAGGGTGATCATGTCGATGTTCTCGTTCGGCTCTATGTGGAGCAAGTCGTCAGATATCATAGTGTGCCTAAATCAATTGTTTCTGACTGAGATGGGTGATTCAAGTCGCGTGATTGGAAGAAGGTTCAAGCTTATTTGGGAACAATGCTAGCTTTTAACACAGCATTTCATCCTCAGACTTATGGTCAAACTGAGAGAATGAACCGGACGATGGAAGATCTTCATCGATTGTGCATCCTAGACTACAATGAGCCTTGGGAGAGGCTTGTGCTTCTCGTGGAATTATCATACAACAACAACCATCAGGCTAGTATTGGGATGACTCCTTATGAGGCTCTGTATGACAGGTGTAAGACACATATCTCTTGGATTCAGGGTGAGGACCTAAAGTTTTGGGTGTTCAGTAAATATGTTGTGGTCAGGTTGATTCGAGAAAGGATGCTTGAGGCCCAAAGCCGTCAGGCTAAGTATTTTGAAGCAAAGCATCGAAAGGTTGAGTTCATAGTTGGCGATAAGGTGTTGAGATTAGGCCTATGCATGGAGTTTCCAGAGTCAGAGGACGTCGAAAGCTCAGTCCTAGATATGTCAAACCTTATCCTATTCTTGAGTGCATAGGACCGGTTGCATACCAATTGGAGTTGCCACTAAAGTTAGGCAGCCTTCATGATGCTTTTCATGTGTTGTCAATGCGTCGAGCAAAGCTTAGTCCAAATCAGTTGGTTTTTGCCCCCTCAGGTCCAGTGGCTTCAGACAGGTCTGTTCTCTTGGAGCCTGTTCGCATTGTGAACTAGAAGACTCATCAGCTCCAGAGTAAAAAGGTTCCTTTGGTAAAAGTTTTGTGTTCCAATCATGGACAAGATGAGTTCACTTGGGAGCCTGTGGATTTGATGAGGTGGAAGTACCCGGGATTGTTTGCAGAAGGTATATATTAGTTTAACACGAAAACTTTCCGTATTGACTATGCATTGTTCTGTTACACTCCCAATGTAATTTCGAGGATGAAATTTCCTTTTTGGTGGGATGGATTTGTAACATCCCAAGTTTTTCAGGGACCCTAGAAGTTTAGGTGCCCTAGTCTTATTCACCTAGGCTAGCATTGGGTACTCAAAGAGACCTCCTAAGCCCTATTGAACCTTAGGTGGTGCTTATAAACCCTAAGTAAACCACTGGTTTAGGTCTCTAGGCTAACCCACCTTGGTGTATGTGAGTGTCATGATCAACATAACACTAGGTATGCATTGTTGTGACCTTAGCTAAACTAAGCTATGCCATGGAAACCATTTGAAACCTCTCCCTACCCAATAAGAGGTTGCCACCTCACCAATTAGGTCCACTTTAGATCAACCTAGGTCAAACTTTGAGTTCTTGACCTCTAGGCTTAACCTAGGAACATTTGGACTTTGATTTGGCTTGGTCATGACCCATTCTCCACCTCACTTCTCACATGGCCCTGCCGTATCATTTATTGGTCAACTTTGACCATTAAAGGTCAAACTAGTGAGCAATAAGGTTGACCGGCCTAATAACCTCTTAGCCTTGGTTCATAAGGGTGGTGCCCGACCTCCTTTTCATCCTAGAGGTGTGTCCCTTCAGTGTGGGATAGGATGGCCACTCCAAAAAATGCCTTGAGGCCTAACCGACCACCACTTCCAAGTAAAAGGAAGCCAAGGTTGGTCAATCTCCTAGCCCCTATTTAACTCCTTAGTATCTCGTTTAGGGCGATACTTCCTTTGCAGACCCAAACGAATCGAGAGAGTGTCTTGGAGGCCGCCGCCGGCGACTGGAGAGGAAGAAATAGATTTTCGCCACCATGCCACCACTATGTTGTCGTGTCTCCGATCAAACATCTGCAGCCTTCCCTGAGGTATACATCTGAACTCTCTCGGTGAGTAGATTTCATAGGTGGATAGAGCCGAGCATTCTGGCCACCAGAACAGCTCTTCCCGGACATCCATACTTCGGACCTCCACCGGCGAAGGAAGCAATCCAGACCATGTTAGGTTCACTGGAAGGCATCTCCATGTTAGGAAGAACCTCCTTATTCTTCCTAGAGGCCCTTGAGGCGGCTACCACCGTCGGAGAAGATGATCTCCAGCTACCGCGACATGGGAAAATGATATTAAATGTTTTTCGGCGACCGTCGGTGGCGGTCGACCACAAGACTGCCACCAAGATGATCGCCTCCCTCCGGCGAGTCGATTGGCGGTGGAGCCACGGCCTGGGGGTCACCAGAGATGAGTAATGGCCGTTGTCTCGCCGTCGAGACATGCAGGTCGTTGATCCTTTGGGGAAGACGAAATCAAGGTTGACGATAACCTCGACAATGATTGGTCTCCCCCACAGCGAATCTAACGATTTAATCTGTTGTGTTTGGTGCAAGGTTTGTTGTATGATTCAATCTGGCCCGTTAGATCTGAGTTAAGATGCGCGCTGAGCGCTACTCGCAGACCAAGGTCGATTTAATATGATATTAATTTGTGACATAATGTTTAATAAAACACAATCATGATAATCTGCATTTTTAATGCCCTTCTGGTCATTTTCATGGAAAATGTTCAACATGAAAAATGTAGAGGCAAGACCATTTCAAAAAGGGGTGACACAACTCATGGTGACACTTGTAGCCTCCAGAATCCCTGTCCAAAGTTAGGCTATCCTAAACTTTGGGAAAATTAAATTAAGTGAATATTTATCTGGGTTTTTATCATAATGCTCTGAAATTTGATATGTGAGTTATTCTTGTGCCTAGGAAGCTCCTATAAAAATATTAGAATTTTTGGACACATTTTTCCCTAAGTTTTTATAAATATTTAGTCTTATTACATAGATTAAATAAATAAAATTAAGTGGGTCTCCACTGGTTATAATGAGCCCAAATTTTGCTGGTTGCTTGGGGATGTCATGGTGTCTCTGTGACCAAAATTTGGAGCCATTTGGATTTCATATTCTTTGATTATCAAATAAACATGTTTTGGCCTATTTTGCCACACTTGACCATAGACAAAATGTAATTTTTAAATCTCTCTCAAATAATGAAGAATTTAAAGGTGGAGTTTTTACAGAGCCTTTGTTAGCGTACAATCTTCATGTAGTTCAAATTTGAGGACATTTAGATAAGGCAATTGCTTGATTCAAATTTGTGTCTATATGATGATATCTGTCGCACATATTAATATCATTATATAATGTGAATGTTTCCCATATTCTGAAGTCTTAACTTCTGATATTTGGGTTGGATGTTCTCTGAATTCCAGTGCATCATCTCCTACATTTTGAGAGCATTTCAGTAAACATTGAACACACTATGTAGCCATTACATGCTTTTCCTTATTAATAGCATCGTTATGAAATATGTTTCATATCACCAATCAATGTATTGTCAAGTAATGATTAGCCATATTTTTATCACATGGTTGACTCATGTCTAATGTTGCATATTGGTGTTTAAGGGTATTCTACTTCCTGTATAACATGATAAGTTATTAACAGGGTTGTTAAGCCTCTTTCACTGAACAGCAATAGATTGTCCATCAAGTGCCTAATAAAGTGATGTTTCATGTACTTATGTTCAATTGAATCACCTGACGTACTCTATGTATCCTTTAGACATGTTATCTTGGTGATGCATCTTGAAAGGGTTGTTCATGCAAGTAGATAACTTGAGTGACATTTAGTCTAGCATAGACTAGTAGTTACATAAACAGTGTTTTGTCACTTTGTTCATGCATGTGTCACCATCATAATTATGATGGGTGTGGTTGTGTGGCGGGTCTATCCGACTCACCCGAATAGAGCACACTGACGGGGAGCTCGTGTTATGACTCTTTGAGGGTGGAGAGTCTTGAGAGATACCTTAGCTACTTTCTAGGGTAGTGTACCTCGGTTGACCCCACTTATCTTGTTATCTTGGGAGTCTTTCACAGTGTGGGCACATGGTGTAACCATGTACTCCGAATTAGTACAAGCATGAGCCGTACATGAGGGCCTAGGATATGTTGTGTTACTTTCCTAGAAGTGGTGATAACCATACCGATGTCGTAGTCTTGCCACTCCGACGAGGCCTGTAGGATCGCTACCTGCTCAATTAGGTTAACTATGTCGATATAGGCTTTCTAGAGTCCTGGTGTTGCAGTAGGTGTCCTGCATGGTCGTTGCATAACATATTGCATGAGCTCGTTTATATGTTAAGTTACGTATGAATCTATTTATGTAATGATATAACTCTTGAACCCTTATCTTATAAGTTTGTACGAGCATCCTTATAAAATAAGTTACTTAGTTGTTTAATGTACTTATTATATAAATTCTTATGAGCATTCTTATATAATGAGTTATTTATGTATATTGTTATGTAACTATTGATATATCTCTCTTGTTGAATATTTGGTGGAATATTACTTCAGTTATATGGTGTTAACCTCTTCGCGTAGGTTGTTGTCCTTACCTGCCTGGTGCCTTAAGGGCATTGTGAGAGGGAGGATGTTGCTTAGTCTTTTGACTAATAGTTCCATTGTAACCACCGCAGAAGCAGGAGCAGGTGGAGACCCGACGGGAGGGGCCACTGCGGTACCATCCGTACCGAGGTAGAAGATGTGTTGTTAGGACGACTCCCACACCGCCTCGTGTTCTAGAGTCATCTACCGATTCATCGGACGACCAGAGAGATGTCGAAGCTTTTATTATATACTGATTTACTTTGCTGTTGGCTAGGGCAATTGTTAGCCAGTTTCTCTATTTTTTGCACTTACGTTTGGAGATAATTTGTATTACTGTTGTGATGATGTTGTGATATTGGATTTCTAGTTCTTTGCTTCAGCTATGTTGTGTATACTTTGATGTAATGATGTATTAGTCGGCAGGGTAAGCGCATGTGGTAGTGGCTGGCTTATGAGGCGGCTCTACTGTAGGACGGTTATACTGGGCATAAGTTCTCCCTTGGTCCTTGGGAGGGGGGTCTTAAAAACAGATCTTCCAGTCTCGATTAGTTCTTCCATTGTAAGATCCGCCACGCCAATATTGTGAGTCTGTTGGTTCCTTGCTCCCGGTTCCTCCATTTTCGGTTAATTGCTGCACTAATCAAGTTCCTTGCTCTATACGATTGGTTAATTTTTGCATTAATCATAAGTTATAATTGTTTTGTTTAATATCATTGTAATTACTCTTGGGAGATCTGAATGTGTTCAACCAATTTTTTAAACTTGTTTGCAATTACCAATCGTAAGTTCCATGTTTGGAATAATCGATTATAAGTTCCCTGCAATTTTTTAAATTTGTTATGAGTGTATATATTCTCTTGAAATTTCAGGTTGAATAATCGATTATAAGTTCCTTGCCGTTTCTTTACAAATTTTTCTTTGCTGGTGAGGGTGATCTCAATTTTTTTCTCAGTCAATTTTTTTCTCAGTCAATGTGATCCAAACAGTTTCACTAATTTTCCCACGACTCTGCAAAACAGCAGATTTTTCGACCACTGCTTCTCTAATCGCTGCAGCCGAGACAAATAGAGCCTTAGAAGGGATTCTAACTGTTAGCTGAATTTCTACCATATTGTCATTTGTGTGGTTTGCCACTTATTATTGGAAAAGGGAATCATACTCATCTACTAGTTATAGCAATTTATTCTCTCCATACACTAGTTTAGCAGGTGTGATTTCATTTGGCTTATATTGTTGGATAAAAGGAAATATAAATCTTTGGCAAACAATGATAACTCATTTTATTCATATGATTGCAAACAATTTGATGGTCTTGTACTCATCATTCTGATTCACTTATTGCTGAATAACTCTGTCATCATCATCATCATTGTTAAAGGAGGTCGACATGCTGCTACGTCGGTTGAGGATCCCCTTCATGGGTTGACATCACGTGCTCCTTCTACATCTTTGATTAGAAGGCAGGAAGGAAGAACAATTCTCACGTCTTCTTGTGGATGCTCTTCATCAATATCAGAGACCATAGAATTGAGCAAGCCTTGACTTTAAAACTGATCTAGTTTGAAACTACGCAATCTGGCAATGAACAATTTAAGGTATGAGTGTGGAATTATTTCGATGGATCTTTCCCTAACCTTAATAGTTAGATCGCATGCACACAACACAATCACAAAAAAGGGTAAGAGCAAATCCACAACAAATTAGATAAGTGCCTATCTAGGTTTGGCCAAAACTATAGTAGGGTCTTGGACAAATTTTAGCCCCCTTAATCTGGGACCACCTCTACCTACAGAAGAGGGATTGCCCTAAGTTAAGTGGCTTGTTACAAGAGAGTAAGTGATCTATGCATGCTATAAGATAAAATAAGATATATGGTGGCTATTGAGTCTTGTGACAAGAAAGGCAGTGTCATTATTTGAATCCTCTCTTCGATTGACTATACTTGGAGCCGACTAGATTACTCGATATTTATGACTACAACACTAGAACTTGGTCTGCTTTAACTAAGATAACTCCTCCACTTGAGATAACTTGTCAAGTCCCCTTGGTCTCGATGGTAGCCACTTTTTTCTCCCAAGATAATATGATATGGTTGCCTATGTTGCACATGGACGGAGACGGCATACGAGATACGATACGGATACGCGATTTGTGATTTTAAAAAAAATATGAGATACAATTTTGAATTTAATTATATATATATACAAGTTAAAATAAAGATATACGTGATTTTCATGTCATCTTTATTTTTTTCAATCATTATATCTTACCTATCATATGTTACATAAAGACACTTTGTGTTCAAAAGCGTATTATATTATAGATAGGACTCATAAATGTAACTATATAATCAATTGACTCCCACCACTTGTCATCCAAATGCATGTCATTCTTCGTATCATCATCATCATCACAACATACACAATTTTTGAGTATTTGCGCGCACATCCGAGCGTATCTAAGAGCATCCGAGAGTTTACGAATTTTTTTATTTTAAATTAAAAGAACAAAGTTGAAGGGGAGCCTTGGCGCACCTGTTGAGGTGTTGCCTTGTGACCTTGAGGTCACGGGTTCGAGTCCTGGAAGTAACCTCTTGCAAAAATGCATGGTAAGGTTTGCCTACATTTCACCCTTGTGGTGGGACCCTTCCCCGGACCCTCGCTGCGCGGGGATGCCTTTGTGCACCGGGGTGCCCTGCCCTTTAAATTAAAAGAACAAATTTCAAAGAGTTTCAGGAACAAGTTTCCAAGAGTTTTTGAAACGTTTCGGACACGATGCATAAGGTTGATGCAAGTATTCATGTTTCGTAGATGGTTGGACCTGACTTGATATGATCGTCTTGATCTTTGTTCCAACTAGATCCCCTGATCACCCAAAAGGTATAAACCTCCTAATGGAGATGAATATAAAAACACGCAAATTTCGCGTAGGCATGTAGTGATCCGTGTACAAAAAGATACATATCATGCAGCATATATGGGTCCTTAGAAACTCTTTAAGATTCAATTCTTCCCCAACTTTCCTTGCAAGTAGAGCAATCCTATAAAAGTTGATTTTTAAATCCAAAAGTCCATGTCCCTCCGATGTTTATAGAAATGACAGTATGTTAGTAACATTAATGCATCATAGACAAAAAGAAACAACTGTGCTAAGGGAAGGTTTGGGTCAACATTATTAAGATGTTAGAGTAAATTAGATGCCAATGTTATATATGAAATCCCGTATTTGGTCTAATTTATATATCAAAGACTGCTGATAGAATATTCAAATTGTTTGAAATGAAAATGTCTACAACTAAAATGCCAATTAAAATTAATTATTGAAATATGTCACTAAACAAATAACTAACATCTCTTAAATAACATTATATTACATAAATGTTAGAGAACTAAATAACCACTAAATGAAAATGATTCCGTAATAACCTTATTGCAACAAACGCAAAACCTCATTTATTATTCTCCAAGGGAAGTTTCAATTTCCCAAAGTACATCCCTCTTATCTTAAAGTACATTGAATGACTATAATAGAGCTTCCTTATTCATTATTTTCCAATCTTAAGAAAATCTTCTACAAAGTAAAAGAAGTAAAGAAAAATCATTGACTAGAAACAACACCATGTAACCAACAACAAAGTGAAATAATTTCCACAATCCAGCGTTAATGATGGTGATCGTGTCACACTTTGGGTCTACGGGACGGTCAATATCGTCTATTTTGAGCGGATCGTCGATCGGGAAATTTTCGTATTTTTCATGCATTTTTCTAATTTTATTTTGTATGTTTTGGAGGCTGTCATGATCGGAGAATTATGACCGTTCACAACCCCTCCTTAGTCTATATATAGAGATAGAAGGCTCATTTCAGAGGCATTAGAAGTTGAGTGAAAATTTCTCCTTTTGATCCTCCGGTGCCGAAGCCGGAATCTAAGTGCGACGTTTGGAATACCCTCTCCCCTGCCTCCTTAGCCTGCCACCCTGAAGCGCCCCCCCCCCCCCCCCCCCCATTCCCATTTTCAGCCACCATTCTCTGGCCAGCTTCCACCACCAAGGCCTCCCATCAATAACCACCCCTCCACTACTTCCACTTCCCCTTCTAGCTACCATAACTACCCATTAACTTCCCCCACTACATATAACTTCCACATAACTACCTATTAACCACTTAAAACCACCCACCACTCACTCATAACTAACCTACCCCATTCCTGACTTCCATCTTCCCCTTTCCAGTGCCAAAATTCCCCAAATTCCTTGGACAAAACTTTTCCTTGGCAGCCCACCCACATCCAGGCAGTTACTGAGCTTATTCCATCTTCTCATTGTTGGAAGAAATAAAATGGAAATAGAAGTACATTATATTCATCCTCAAAGAGGCTTTTTATGGGATTACAACAAGAGTCATAAACGCTGACTCAAGATGTGGGACTAAACTCACTCACTCCTAAAGGCTCTAATAGACCTATATATTAATTATAAAACTAATAATCTCAACAACCCCCCCCCCCCCCCCCCTCAAGCTGAAGGTTCCATTCAGCTTGGACATCATAATAACGACAATGGAGGTAGGCGATGTGGGACAAAACATCAGACGAGCCACCGGGGAAAAATTCTAAACCAGGGATTCAAACCGGGGACATATCCACACACGCCGCAAATCCACACACGACGCAGGACCCACACACGACGTGGACTCGCTGGAAACCAGTCAACCAACATCACCTCGCACACAAACATGCGAAAGAGAACGAAAGATGTAGAGCAAATCATTAAACGGGCAATCGGAGATAATTCGCAAAAAGGGTGGTCCCACATGACACAGTCCCGCACGACACAGTTCCACGCGACACAACCCGCCGAAATTAGAACACCAACATCAGTCGTGTCCCAACACATGACCAACAACAACACTCAAGCCTTTATCCCACCATAGTGGGGTCGGCAATATGAATCCTTTGTCGCCATTGCGCCCTATCTTTAATCATAGTCTCGCTAATGCCTAAGTACATCACACGACCAATCGAAAAAATGAGGAGACACAAACAACATATGACATAAGCCTGGAGGCCGTGTGGGACTAAGGCGAACAACTGGAAAGATCATCCAAGTTGTCCTCATCCCAAACACTCCCCGTCACGTGGAAAACAAGTGCAGAAAGGCATAGAACGCACAAGCATAACACAAAACATGACATAAAAAACTACTAAAAAAAGCAACGAAGAATGGCTGCCGGAGAGAACACGGCCCAAGATGTAGCGAGCAAAGCACGGGCCCAAGCTAGTGGCGAGCAAAAGGCTCAAGCAGCTGCAAGAAGAGGGCTCAAGCAGTTGCGAGCAGAAGGCTCAAGCAGCGGCGAGGAGGATCCCGGCAAAAAAAGGAGCTCGGCACGAAGAGAAGCATTGACGCAAGCAGCAGCATCGTCCATAGTAGCAAGCGACTGGAAGTACAGTAACAGGAAAGGAAACCGCAGCCGGCAAGGTCGTCGTCCAGATCTGATGTCGTGGAAAAGGAATGGAACGGTGCAGGAAGCCATCAATGAAGAAGCCGTCGGATCTGCAGTAGGGATCGACAAGTGGAGGCTATACTGGACCAATCGATGTTGACGAGAGGCTCGACGGGACTAATCGACGCAAGCAGTGACGGGATCGAGCATCGGCTAGAGCAGAGAGCTCGACGGGAGAGTCTTCCGGCAACATCAACAACGGACGACGGGATCGTAGCCGATAGAAGGAGACGTGATCGTCGATGCCGACGAATGTGCTGCAGCGAAGACGAGGGGCTCGTCTGGACCAATCGATGTTGACGAGAGGCTCGACGGGACCATTCGACGTAGAGGAGGGGAGAAAGGCCCACTCCCGTCGTTGGAATCAAGCGCCGATTCCGTCGACGGAGCGGGAGCAGGGCTACCCAGCGGAATCCCTGGGAGCACAGTCGGTCGGGTCTTACATGAGAGGTAGAAGCAATGAAAATTAGAGAAGAATTCCGAGAACTTTAGGTCGCCAACAATTTGGGGGGGGGGGGGGGGGGGGGGGGGGGGGGGGGGGGGGGAATTTCCCGGATTTGTTTCCCGCACTGATACCATGTTGGAAGAAATAAAGTACATTATATTCATCCTCAAAGGGGCTTTTTATGGGATTACAACAAGACTCATAAACACTGACTCAAGATGTGGGATGGGAAACAAGGAATGGGAGGGGACTCAGCTGAGTATGTAGGAAGCTAAAGTTGTAGGATTTCCTGGAATTGAGAGAGGAAGTGTGTCGATAGTGTCTTGTGAGGTAAGGCGTTGAAAAGAGTGTTGAGATTATTAGTTTTATAATTAATATATAAGTCTATTAGAGCCAGAGTGCATCCCATCTCCAGAAAAGCCACCATACAACCACCAACTACGCCATTCCCTTCCCCTTATGTCCAGTACTTATTTAAATCCTCTAGAATTAATTCCCGCACTGCCGACCGGCCTCCCAATCCATTACCAAACACCTCCAGCCCCTCCCAATCCCATGCCACTTTCATCCAGCACTCTGAAACCTCTGTCCAGCACCCAAAAAAATTCCCACGCAGCCCTTCAAATCCCCTCCGCAAGTCCAGAATCAATCCATCATCGTCTCACCGGCCACCGGAAACTCACTGGACATCCATTAAGTCATTTATCCCGTGATTACTGTAAATTCATTTGTGATTGTAAAGTTTTTATTGTGGAATATTGTATTTATTCCAGAATTAGTCCACCATCATCTCTCCGGCCAACACATCACATGATTTTCCTGGCTTAATTCACTTTAGTATTTGTTTTTATGTAAGCTTGCAAGTGCATTGCATTGTCTGTTCCCTTACTAGAGACTCTAGTTGAATAGGCTATTATATAATAAATTTATAACTTCTCTAATTTCAAGTGTAGTTGCAGGATACATGTGTGCTTCATATAATCATCTTTAGTAGTCTCCCACAAACCATTATAGCCGTTCTGCATTAGTTAATATCAACTCAAAAAATATAGGCATATTTATGAGTAATTTTCAGTAAACCAGGCAGTGAACTCACAGGTTCTTGAAGTCCAATATTCCGGATGCTCTCCATGAGATCCTTCACCTTTACTTGATCATTTGCTCGAGTACGCATCAATGGTCTTCTTATCTTTTCAAGAGGTATATCTAGAATCAATGGACCTCCTGATTTGGGCTTGGAAAATGGAATTCCTGTGCCCAAAAGGCACTTAAGAATCAAGACTTAAGTTTTACAGTAGAAAGCTTGAAAAGCAAAAACAAGTCAGTGAAAAAGATAAAAAAAGGGATCATAGAGGTCCCTAAAAAAATATTTTGCAGTCTATACTTCCAAATTGTATCAGGATTAATAGAAAACCGCCATGGATTACATGTCATAGTTAATACCAAAGGGTACCCTCAGCGAAAGATCATCCAATAATCAATATTTGACACACTGCCAGAATTGCATACAAAATATTGCTTGATTGATTCTTATTTTGGAGTGAAGAAGATGCTTTATGTGATGGCTCTGTCATACAAAAGTTATCTTTTGTAAAATATTCAATTTTACTCCTCTTTGCTGTATTAGATAGCTTCCACTGGATTACTTACTTTTCATTAATTCATTACATGTAAATTCTCCTAATAATAGAAGAAGCTTATAAAGGACTATCAATGAACAAATGATATGAATGCAATGAACACCGCGAGCAAGATGTCTCAATATATGTCCACCTTAAGTTGATCACCCGCCATTGTTTTCTTGTCTCTTTTCTCTCCACTATCTCTTCTTTGGTTAAGTTCTTCCTCTCCTTCACGTCTTTGGAAGATTTCAAATACGAGCATCCCTTATATCAATCAACCTATCAAGTGCATGCCATTTTCATCAACATCGTCAAACATCATAACTCTTTCCATCAAGAAGAGTCATTTCAGCTTCCGCAATCCCAATAAACAAGATTTCGCATAATTCCCATCAAACGATTTTTGTGTGGCTTCTAAATCCAACCAATTACTAAATCCCAAATTTAGGAAATTGTTGAGATTTAATGGGATTTAATGAAATTAACAAATTACATTCCCAATAGAATTTAGGGGATTTAAGTAGCTACATAGCTCCTTCATTGCTCGTCTCCTTGGTCTCGCCCCCTATTTCTGCTTCATTATTTCCCTTCTCGATGTTGGAAACTCCTTTCTTCCTGGTTCTTTCCATCAAGAACTTTATTTAGCTGCCCCTCTCTCCCTAGTTCTTCCACAATAAAATTCTAATATTTCTCCTAAATTAGAATTGAGAAGGGCCATAAGGGAAATATGAAGAATCAAAGAAAATATCAATACACAAAGAGAAGACAACAAGAGGAAGAATTTGGCCTCACAAAGGAGGCAAAGCAGAGAAATTCATAGGAAGAAATTATCCATCAGATTGCTAGTAAACCGAGTTATTTTCTAATGTAAACGGAAAACCACCATGCTCGTTACATAATTCAACACTCGCACACTAATTTTTTCTCAGCTGACCGAACCCCGCCTATTCCTCCTTAGGAAGCTTGTGTAACAATCACTTTGCATTCATTTAAATTGAAATTTTAGTAAGAACTAATTTTGTCTCAAAAACTCTACCACACAATAAAAGTGAAGAATCCATTATGATTTCGACCCACCAAAAAGGTATTGAACAAATAAATTAACCAGTCAATTGTGAATAAACTCTTTACTCTTCTCTCCACCCATATTGCTAAATTTGATCTTCCCAACTCCTTTGTTGATCATCTTTAAGTTGTTGCGAGAATTTTGCTTCTTCTTCGGTCCCTATTGATACTCGCATTATGATTTTTATCGATTAATCTTAACATCTATATACACAACTAAATCCTAAACCCCAAAAAAACTAGAACACAATAGACAAGCAATTTAGTATGATTTGAATGATTTAGAAATATATGTTAAAGGACTTACTAAATCAAAGTTACATGATTTACCAAATATCAATGCCAAACGAACACCTGAGTTCTATGATAACAATTGTAAAAGCCCATCGTCTAATCATCCGTAGTAATCCCGCGAAGAAAATATAACATGTTGAAATAAAATAAAATAAAAACAACAGAACCCAAGCCCTAAACGGAAACAAAGCGAAACCCAAGAACAAGCAGTCGGGTTGCACAAAGTCCTGAAGTCCGCAAAATTCGTAGTAGAATCCTCAAAATGGATGCAAATTTAAGGGAAATAAGAAGAAAACAGAGGCGGATGCGGAGATTGAAACCATTCGAAGAAGCTCTGATCCCGGGGGAGGAGAATCCGCAAAGAGTCTTTGTGAGATTGAGCTGAAGATTCGCCATTTTGCACTTTCCTCCTCCTCTGCGGTCCTTAATAGTTCTCAAGTACTCGTTAGAAAAAAAAAACACTTTGCTGCGTATCTACTTCGAACGGTATAATTTGTATTTGTGCAGCTCGGAAGAAAGCACGGGGAAGAATCTACTGTTTTCAGCCAGGAGATTATCGAATATCGAGAGACCACAGGAAAGATTATTGAAAGTTTAGGGTTTATTCTTACAATTTGGAGCTGTAACCGGAAACCGTACTCAAACCGAAATCCGAAGCCTAACCGCGTTATTCCTTATCCGCGTTATTCCATGAATAATGTGATTCTGGTGTTATTTCTTCGTTTTAATATACGGATTGAAATCGGAATCGTAACATACAAGTCTTGAGCTGTTTCAGTCAGTCAGTATTCTTAGATCCGGTCTGAACCAGAATCGAACCGTCGCCGTTGATTATTATTATTTTATTATTATATATTATGATATTATAATATTTTTTTATAATTTTCTTTTTAAAGCACAAACAATTAAAAATTATTTTATTATTAATTTATTATCGAATGACTTATAGTAAAAATAGGAAATGATCATAAATATGGGAGAAGAATTTCAGTAGAGATTTAGTAAATGCAAAGACAGCTTGTTTTCATTATCAGAAAAATTTCGTTCACACATCAAGTAATGGAACTTCTATGCTTATAAAGCATTTGAATTGCTCTAAACCCTAAACACAATTACTAGGTAGTCATGAGTCTTCAAATGAATTGAAGATTATCAAATTTAATCAAGAGCAAAGTTGACATGACATCACTCGGTGCATAGTAATGTGTGAAACTCCCATTTTCTATTCTGGATCACCCAGCATTTAAAATCTAAATCACGAACATCGGGGACAAATGATATCTTGCACTTATAGAAAAAATAATCCTTCAGGATTTACTTCTTAAATCAAAAAATGTGTTAGTCTTACTACCGATACATAGACAAATATTCAAATAATGTGGTATATGAGTATCACTGCACACTATATAGATGAAAATTGGAAACTTCAGAAAAAAATTATCAACTTTTTGCATCTTGATGAACGTCATACTAACATCATATTAAGTTTGGTAATTGAGAAGTGCTTGACTGAATGGAGAATTTGTTAAGGTGTATTTAATTTAACGGGTTAACGGATGTTTAACGGTAGGTTAGGATCCGTTAGGGATCCACGCACCCGTCGGGGAATTAGGGTTTGCCTATAAATACTTTGCTATGGGCAACGAGTAGAGTGTTCCAAACTAGACACTCATCCGGATGCTTCGAGCACCATTCTAACAGAATTGAAGATAGATTATGTGTTATTGTCTTAGATAATATGTCATCAAATAATATTGTTGCATATATTCTTGATGCAGTTATGTTTGTTCTTTCACCTCCACAATGTCTAAGGTCACGTTCCTTTGGTCGGAATTGGGGGTTTGGAATTGGCATTCATTTGCCAATTCCAATTTCTGTTGTTCGGCAGGCTAAAAAAAGGGTGGAATCAGAATTGGATTGAATTCCCGTAGGAAAGGGATATAGGGCAATTTCGTGATCTTCATTTCCGACCTCGCGACCTATCATTTCACGATTCCGCGCTCTGCCTCTTTCGCTCCCGCACAGCCGCTCTGCTCCCCTGCGATATTTTCTCTCGCTCCGTCTTGGTTTCTCACTCACGACTCCGGACGCCTCTTCCTCGTCTCCGGCAAGCCCCCCCCCCCCCCCCCCCCCCCCCCCCCCCCCCCCAGACGCCGCTTCCTTTTGCTTCTCGTCCCCTAGCCGCTCTTTTCCGTCCTCGTTCCCCCTCGCCCGCACCAGGTAAATCTTCTTTCGCTTCCATTTTGCCCTAGGTCTTATGATTTCTTCTTTGTGCTGAGTGTCATCCTCATCCAGCATTGCTTGCATTATTTTGCCCTAGAGCTTGCATCCATTACATTGCTTTCCAGCATTATTCTCCCTCGCCCACTGTCTCCGGTTTTTTGTCAGCGAGCTTGCATCTATGTGTGTGTGTGTGTGTGTGTGTGTGTGTGTGTGTGTGTATGTATGTATGTATGATTCCTTTTGTGTATGTTCTTCTTTCTTTATTTGTGTGCGTGTGTGCGTGGTGTGTGTGGTGTGTGTGTGTGGTGTGTGTGTGTTTGTATGAATGTGTATTTGTGTGGTGTGTGTGGTTGTATGTGTGTGGTGTGTATGTATGTATGTGTGTGTGTTTGTGTGTGTGTGTGGTGTGTGTGTGGTGTGTGTGTATGGTATGTGTATGTGGTGTGTATGTATGTATGTGTGTTTGTGTTTGTGTGTGTGTGTGGTGTGTGGTGTGCATTTGTGTGTGTGTGTGTGGTGTGCATTTGTGTGTGTGTGTGTGTGTGTGTGTGTGGTGTGTATGTATGTATGTGTGTTTGTGTGTGTGTGTGTGGTATGTGGTAGGTATTTGTGTGTGTGTGTGTATGAATGTGTATGTGTGTGGTGTGTGTATATTTTTCTTTCCTTTTGTGTATGTTCTTCTTTCTTTATTTGTTTGTGTGTGTGTGGTGTGTGTGTTTGTATGAATGTGTGTTTGTATGAAAGTGTGTTTGTGTGGTGTGTGTGTGTGTGTGTTGTGTGTGTTTGATTGTGTATGTGTGTGGTGTGTGTGTGTGTTTTCTTTCTTTTTGTGGTGTGTGTGTATGTGATGATTACTATTGCATAATTGTTTATTGCATAATTGTTTATATGTAGATGGATGAATTAAAGAAGCGTCGTAGACGTAGGAGAGTAGCAGTGGCAGCGGCTCTTGCTGCGGCCACTGTAGTTTTGATGAAACTCAAGATTGCAAGAGATACAGGCTATCGATATGCTGAGTGTTGACGACATGAAGAGCGACGTGTTCATCGCTTTACCGGTGCCAATTAGGAGGACCTGGCTCCGCTTACATTTACTCGATTGATTATATATGAACTTATGTTTTGTATGCTGCGGACTTTTTTATGATGTGGACTTATGTTTTGTATGATGTTAATGTGGACTTCTATTTTAATTCTGATATTTTAATTCTGTTTAAAATTTAATGTTATAAATTTAAATTTTCAATTCCGTCTACTGAATTCTGACATACAGCCGAATAGCGGAATTACCAATTCCAATTCTGATGACAGAATTTCTGCTGTTAGCCGAACAGCGGAATTGGAATTGACTTCAATTCCAATTCCTGCGGGAATTAGAATTGAATTCAATTCCAATTCCTGCATCTCATTTCCTGCGAAACGAACGGAGCCTAAAAGTATTTACTGAATTAAAGTTGGGTGATCGGGTGCTACTTTTGGATTGTGTGACTAGGTGAAATTCCACATATCATATGTTGAAAAGGGCTTTAGAACATAATGATATTTTTATAGATTAAATTTGGTTGAGAGTTTCAAGCATCCACCTACATAAAATGATTGGTTCATTGCTCAGGAATTATGCAACTTTCTTACAAATTTTGATGATTCAACCAATATCTCCTCAGCCACCAAAACTCAGACAGCTAATTTGGACTTTTTCCAAGTCTGCATGATTCAACTGCATTTAAAAAAAAATCAGAATTCTTTACTTATTTCAAAAATGCAATTGGCTATGTTTGAAAATTTTACACAATATTGAGAGGATTATTCTATGGTGTTAATCATAGCCGTTGTACTCGATCCGCGGAAAAAATTGGATTTTGTGGCTTTTTGTTATGCTAAAGTATATAACTAGTGTAGTAAAGCATATTTCAAAGATGTGTTCGAAGAGCTTTCAAATTTATTCTATTGGTATAAGGAAAAGGTGAATGCTACTAGACATCATAGTGTTGCAAGTGATATTCATGACTCATCTTCTTTGGTGAGCTCTAATGAAGATTTAAGTATTGATGATTTCTTAAAGTTTAAAGCATAAACAAGGAAGGAAGAAGAATTAAAAACCGAGCTGGATATATATTTACAAGAACCGGTATATACTTAATTTTAGTGTTTTTTTATAGAATATTCTTTTAACTTTGCGTACTTAATGCATTTGCATTCTTTTAGTTTTCTCCAGACGATGCAACCTTTGATATTCTGAAGTAGTGGGAAGTTAATGAGAGCAAATATTCAAATATTAGTCATAATGACAAGCGATATTTTGGCAATTCCTGTTTCAACCGAACCAGAACCACATAGAACCGGACCGAACCGCTAGTGAATAATTTAGTTTTGGTTTTTATTGAACCGGAACCAAAACCGCAGACACGACGATTTCAAAAATTATGTTGGAACCGGAATTGGAACCGCTCAAAAAAAATTATGGTTCAAATTCAAAAACCGTTACCTTAACGGTTCGATTCACGGTTTTAGTAGAACCTGAACCGTGACAACTCTAGTTGGAGCGCTGAAAAATCTAAATAACTGATGAAAAAATGCATTTTCATCATTATTTTCATGTCCGTTGTTAGGAGCTTTGGGGTGGATCCCCAACACGACCAAAATTAGGGATAGAGGCAGAGTATGTATTGAAACATGGTTGTAGCACATTCACAAATGATTAGATGGAATTCAATGACATAGCCCAAGTCACATAGTTGACTTATGCTTACAAGGTTATGTTGCAACCCTTCAACATAAGCTACCCTTGTTATTGAAACTATGCCATTTGAGATCATAACATATTCTTTGGTGACTCCTTTTTCAGAACCTCCAAAGATAACTTTTGGTCCATTCTTCACAGGAGTGTAATCATGCAGAAGACTCCTTGTTCCTGTCATGTGCCTTTAGCACCCACTGTCCAAGTACCATATTTCCCTTAGGCTATTACTTGAACTCTCCTGCAAAATGTAATTCATTTTCGCTTAGGAGACCAATTTTTTTGGGTCCTAGGTTCTTGTTAGCCTAACAGACTTACTCTCACTTGCTACAGCTTCGTAGGAAAGCTCCTGTTTGCATTAGGCACATTAGTGTTGTGCCAACAATCTATGGCAAAGTGTCTCACTTTACCACAGCACCAACATTCATGGATGTTGTACCTTCTTTTCTGAACACTCTTTGAGGTGGAAGGAGCATCAGAATGCTTATATTCAGTGAAGAAGGTAGCATCATCCTTCCTATTCCTGTTAGCAACAACCTGGCTGGTTGACTGTCTATAGTTAGTCTTAGCAGACTTTATTTGAATGACATCAGCTGGTCTTAGCTTGGCAGCTAAGCAAGAGTTGATGACATCAGATACTGTGATGTTTGACTTGATTATAGGCTTGACAGCAGCCATGTGTTTTGCTAAGTGGGATTTAAATGAACCAGCTTCCTTATTCTTGAATGAAGGGTCCAAAGTACTAAATACAAATAGTCCAGGATGAGTCATTTGAATTTCTTCATGAGGAGCTTTCAAAGCACTCATCCCCATGCCCTTTCTCCTGCTATAGTAAGGAGTATTTTCCTTCCTATAGGAACTTCCATTCTTCCAGTGACCATACATGATGTCCTAGTCATACCTGTTAGAGGGAAGTAACACCTTTTGAAAGGTTGTATGAGGCCTAGCTTTATCTTGGCCCTTTCCTCCATTCTCAACATCTACTGTCACTTTATTAAAGCCCAGCCCTCTCCTATTAGTTTGGGAGGAGAAGGTTTCAATGATGGACAATATGGATTTGTGTTTAGAGAATTGAGTCACTAAGCTTTTCTCTTTGAGAAGCTTCTCCTCAAGGTCCTTAATGACCTTGTTCTTTTGGCTTATGTTGTTTAATTGGAATATTATTATTCCCTTCAGCTGACTAATTTCTCTACTCATCTGATCCATTTGGGTAGCTGTCTCAGTACATTCATGCTTTCCTTACTGAAGAGAAGCAATTTCTTGAGCATGCCTCTTGGCTTGCTTCTTGCTCTTTTTTAGAGCTTCCAAAAGAGCACCATACTTGTCAATCAATTGATTGGCATCCACCTCAGATTCTGAACAACTTTCATCATTAGATGAGCATGCTTCAGATTCTGTAATTGACTCATAATCAAAAGAAGGAATGAAGGGAGTTGATACTTGATCAGGATGATCATGACTGTCTTCATCATCTGACATGGTCATTAAGCCATATCAATCTTTGTCATCTTCATCCACCTTAATGTCACTATCTGAATGTGATAGAGGGGCCCTGATGCCAGACTTAGCAGTTGGATAATCTTCATCCTCTTCAGCTGCAAATAGCCCTATATAGGCTTCCTCTTCTTCTTCAGAATCTGAATATGAGGACTCGGATTCACTCCAGCTTTTCTCCTTCTTTGCTAGAAAGGATTTTTCACCTTTCCTTCCCTTCTGGTGATGAGGCTTCTTATCATCTCTTTCTTTTCTCTTGATTGGACAGTCAGCAATGACATGTCCAGGCTTGCTGCATCAATAACATATAATATTATTTGAAATATGTTTGGCATGTTTAGATTCATACATGTCACCCTTGGGGTGCAGCCTCCCTGATTTGCATCGCTCCTTCTTGGGATGTGAGGAGGAAGGTCTGTTCTTCCACTGCTTCCTCCTCATCAACTTCTTGAAGTGCCTTGAGAAGGCAGCAAACTCCTCATCTGATGAGTTGCTGTCAGATGTGTTGGGCTCAGAGTTTTCTGAGTCAGCAACCCTTCTTGGTGGAGAAGGTATTCTTTCTTTGCTCTTCTTAGAGCTTTCAGCTTTGATAGCCACAACTCTCTCCTTTGCATGAGGCCTGGTGGATGTGTCCTCCTCCTTTCTTGCAGACAGCTGTATCTCATATGAGAGTAGTTTTCCAAATAGTGTGTGGAGAGGAGTCTCACCCAGCTTTACCACTTCCTTGATGACACCGATTTTTGTATCCCAATCTCTAGTTAGAGATCTTAGGAATTTATCATTCAACTCATAATGGCTGAAGACCTTTCCATATGTCCTCACCTCATTCACCATCTTAAAGAACCTCTCATAGCAATCAACTATGAATTCCAGGCTGTGTTGTCTAAAGGCTTCGTATTCCTGGTTGAGGAGGGATTTCCTATCATCCCTCACTTCATCAGTACCTTCCATATACACTATAAGTGTATCCCACATGTCCTTCGCAGTCTCATAGTGCACCAAGTTCTGGAAGGTGGAATCATCAATTGCATTTACTATGATGTTTTGTGCTCTGTTGTCCATGGTAGCAAGTGCAATCTCATCCGTAGTCATTTCAGCTTATGTCTTGGCCACATGCCTTGTTGGATCTATAATGGAGGCCTTTGTGAAGACAAAAGTACCCTCCTTAACAGTAATGTATATCCTAGGGTCAGAGGCTTCCATGAACAGCCTTACCCTTTGCTTCCAAATGCCAAAGGTCTCCTTCCTGCATATGGGCAACTTCATAGATCTCATCTCCTTCTGACCTCCAGTAGCAGCCATTGGATTCAGACTAGACTACTCTTTGTAGGATCTGGTCAGACTGTTAAGTCCTTATTGACCAACCTGGATCTGATACCATTTGATAGTTTACTTGGTAGTAGTCTAACTCACCTAGAGGGGGGTGAATAGGTTTATTCTGAAGTTTTCTAATAACAGCTAATAATGATTAGTAATTAATTAAACTAAAAGCACATCACAGAAAGCACACAGTTGTTTATAGTGGTTCCCCAAGACAGTGTGTCTATGGGTAGTCCACTTTCCCTCTACACCTTTCTAACAGTATGTTAGACAAGGCTAACTCCTCCAAAACACAGCTCCAAGAGCTTACAACTCAAATCCTTCAGGATCTCCCAGGTTTGCTCCAAACCCTACCTCAGGCTCAATAACCCTACCTCAGGCTCAACAGCCGTACCACTCAGAGTGCTTGAACTCCCACAACTCAAAAATCCTCCTGATTTCCTACCCCAGGCCTATCAAGACCCTACCTCAGATCTCCTCAGAAATCCTACTACTCAAGCTGGGAGTACAACTCTACAATCTCATGCACAAAGCCTTACAATCTCAGGCACTAAGCCCTACACACTCAGGCACAAGGCCCTACACACTCAGAACTAATAAGTTCTTACAGAGTTGATATTTTGCTTTTACAACAGAGTACTGTAAAGATATAACCTTCAGCTTTGGTCTTCTGTTGTTGATGTACAACAGATGTTGTCTTGGAACAGGGCAGAATGACATCAGCTTTAAGCCTTGTTCCTTTCTAATCTTCTTCTTCAGTAGATGAAGAAAGATCCACTTGTTCTTCTGGATTGAATCAAAAAGAACAATCTTATCTCAATTGTCTGCTTGTAGCTTCAGGAAGCAGGAAGAGATATCTGTGGAAGCCGTCAATAGCACAGTAGCTGCTCTTTCAGATTATTTTCCACACTTTCTAAAATGACCTAACATCTTCTTTTATACTTCCTTCAATCAACAATGGCTCTGAAGAGTGCCTTGTCACAACATGGACAGAAATAGAAAATGTTATCTTTGCTTTCCAGCCACTTGCGCTAACAGTAGATCCCGCCAGGCTTTTTTTAAATATGAATCGGTCTCATCGGTTGGGCTGAGACAGACTTCAGTCTCAGTAAATAAGCTCTAGTCTCAGCGGAAGAGTCAGTCTACATCTCAGCGGATCCGCTGAGACAGATAGTCTTCTCAGCAGTTTTTATCTAAATGCAGCTCAGCTGAGACAAACTCCTTCTCATCGGCTCTGGCTGCGTCTCAGCGGTTCAGCTGAGACCATGCTGTTGTCTCAGCGGTTTTGACAGTAAAACCAGATAACTATTCCAATGATTGGAATGACCGAACTCTGCATAGACATGATGCAAAAGAGGGTTTATCAAATACAATATGTACTTAGCATTGAGTGTGATGCCTCTTCAAATCTAGGGAACATTGAGGCAATATTCCAAACAGTTCGCCTTTGTGAAGGGGCCCTTCGACTACATCCCCTTCTCGCCCGTCCATTGTGATGAAGCGACCTACCACCCTCCCACACTCGGTGGTCATGACGCCGAGCTCTTCCAGTTCTTCTCGCTGAAAAACTTCAAGGTCGCCTACCTTCGGCGAAATGTCGACTCGCTACCCACCATGCCGCCTGGGGCAGGTTCGACTCGTGGTCGCTCCCGACTTTGTATTTCGCTCTTCTTTTTCTGACTAACTTCTGATCATTGTATTATTCGCAGGGGAGTGAGACCTTCCACTCCACCCCCTACGCAAGGGAAAAGACTATCCTCCATGGCCTCGCGCTCGTGACCTTGGCTGTCGCCACGTGCCGGGACACCCCCTAGCACTTTCGTGCCCTCTGGAATAAGCGACCCGCAATTGCGAGTCACGGGACGCCTCCCTTGCCGCCGCCGCAAAAAATAAGGAGAAAACCTCGACTCCGGCTAAGGGGAAAGGGGTCCTCGGGGACCTACCAGGAGCGGCGGACCCTTTGGCGAGCCTTCCTGCAGATAAGGACACTAGTGAGGTTGTTGAAGAGATCGTCGGTACGTCAGGCGTGCCCACACCGGCGAGCCACCGAAATTTATGTCTCGGCACGAAGCACTGGGATGAGGCTGGCAAGCTTCTGCTGGACTGGGATCCGGAGGCCAACACGGCCTCCGTGTCAACCCCTCCTCCTCTCCTGGGTGGAGTAGGAGATCATTGGAAGCCAGGCCTTCACCTTCTCCTCTGGGCTTTACGGCCGGGAGGATGCCACGGACTTAGACGAGCTGACGTCCCGGGCGCTCGCTCACGAGAGCGCACGAGCCCAGCTCCTCGCCCTGGAGCTCGCCCACATTATCGGTCGGTGATGCCTCCAGGTGGCTAGGAATTCTGAAGAGCTCAAACGTGAGTTGAAGGCCGCTTTGGAAGAGATCGCGAACCTTAAAGAGAAGCAGGACATTTCTGATGTCCTGCTTGCCAGCCTTCAGGGCGGGATGGTAAGTTGTTGAAGAATTTCCCCCTGTCCTCGTTGTTTCTTTTGACGAGGCGGTGCAGCTGACCGTCGAGGAGGTGGTTTCGGAGCTGTTCTTACCGCTGTCGGAGTCTGGCGACAGCGAGAGTGAGCAATCCGAGGACCACCCTTAGATTCTGATGTATTTTGATTTCTGATTTTTGGCTGGCGAGATCGTCGCGGCGTCTGTAATAGAACCTTTTTTATGGAATGAAATGAAATTTTATTTAGTTCTTTCTCTCGTCATTCTCTTATTTTTGCCTCGCCGCAATGTACTCGCGTACCCTTCACGCGACACTAGCGCGCCCTTTATGTGGCACTCGCGCATCTTTCTCGCGACACTCACACGCCTTTTACTCGTAGGTATTTGTTAAACACGCGTTAGCTTACCCCCATTTGAAAACTCGCGAGCGTCGCTGCCCCTTCACTTCATTGTGTACCCTTATGATGACGATTTCCTCGGCCTTCTGACGCATCTCACTTCTGCGTCATACCCAGCTCGCTCGCCCTCGGGTACCCCGAGCTAGGCTTCCCCCACGCTGTCTCGTGTGTGCCACTTACCTCGACCGATTCACTTTGATCTTCCTTATTATCTCTGTACCAGCGAGCCCCTGACTCTCTCATATAGGTATACTACCATTTTCCCTTGCTTAGGTACCTGCGAGCGGGGCCCTCCCCTGCGGGAGGCCTTGTATCGCTGGTTTGTTTTGCTGACATCTCACCAGGCGAGCCTTGTTTTGCTTCTCCCTCTGAGCGGCTTATCGACCCTATCGGCTAGTGGGAGCCCGACAGCGGAATTCCCGGGTCATGTCACAACCTTTAACTTGCCAGCCTCTCCAGAGATCAACCTAACCCACTGTCTAGTGAGAGCCCGACATCGGAATTGATCTGGGGCACTCTAGCTCAACATTACTTTTCCAGCCTCTCCAGAGATCAAGCTGAAGTACCGTCTAATGAGAGCCCGACAGCGGAATCGATCTGGGGCACTCCAGCACAACTTTCCTTGCCAGCCTCTCCAGAGATCAACCTGACCCACCGTCTAGTGAGAGCCCGACAGCGGAATTGATTTGGGTCACTCCAGCTCAACATTACCTTGCCAGCCTCTCTAGAGATCAACCTGACCCACCATCTAATGAGAGGCCGACAGTGGAATCGATCTGGGGCACTCCAACACAATTTTCCTTGCCAGCCTCTCTAGAGATCAACCTGACCCACCATCTAGTGAGAGCCCGACAACGGAATCGATCTGGGGCACTCCAGCTCAACATCACCTTGTCAACCTCTCTAGAGATCAACCTTACCCACCGTCTTGTGAGAGCCCGACAGCGGAATCGATCTGTGGCACTCCATCTCATGTACATTGTATGAACCTATAACGGAAAAAGACAACAATATCAATTTATATCAACTCAACATAAGAGTTCAAGGGTAGAAATGTTTTAAGTCATCCCCGCTCCAAGTTCGGCTGAGGAGTACCCCTTCCACATCCCAGAGGTTATACCCCCCCTGACTTGAGTGCATCATTTACAATATAAGGACCTTCCCAAATGGGATTGAGTTTCCCGAACGCGGCTCCCCTCCCGGCTGCGTCGACCTTCTATAGGACCAAGTCCCCTTTCTCGAACTGTTTCACTCAGATGTGCTTGTCAAAGTACCACACCATCCGCCGCTTGACCTTTTCTTGTCTGACGGTAGCCAGGTCCCAGAGCTCTTCCACCAGGTCCAGAGATAATTTTTGCTCTTCTTCATTCTCCATTCGCCACTTCTCGTCTCCTTCGCCTGCTGCGACCACCCTAAGTGATTTTACCTCGACCTCGATCCGGAGTACGACCTCGGATCCGTGGGATAGCTTGAATGGGTCTCCCCTATGGCTGTGTTTGGCATGATTCTCAAGGTCCACAAGATTGAGGGGAGCTGGTCTACCCAGCTACCTCTCAGGTTCTCGACCTACTTTTTTAGTAAATTCACAATTTTTTTATTTGCCGCCTCCACCTACCCATTGTTCCTAGGGTGGTGGACCAACACAAAGCGAAGATCTATGCCCAGCTGGCTGCATAAGTCGACGAACTCGTCGCTGGCAAACTATGGCCCATTGTCTGTGATGATGGCTAATGGGAGCCCCTGTCGACAGATTATTTCCCCCCAAATAGAGTTTTTTACAACTTGAGATGTTACTTTAGCCAGCGCCTTCACCTCCAGCCACTTGGAGAATTAATCGATCATTACCAACAAGAACTTCCTTTGGCCACTAACTTGGGGGAAAGGGCATACCAAGTCCATCCCCCATATCGTGAATGGCCATGACGTTGTGATGGTATGAAGCCTCTAGGCTGGTAGGAGTTGGAGGGGAGTATATAGGTGACACTTGGAACACTTCTTTGCGAACTCTGCCGCATCCTTTCTAAGAGTAGGCCAGAAGTAGCCTTTGTTGGATCTTGAGGCGCCCTTAAAGGGGGTGAATAAGGGTTTTAGAAAACTTTAATCTTTTATAGAAAACTTTAGCTATTTTATTAGAAGTAAGTTAAATCAAAAGTAAATAGTTAGAAATTAGAAATGAAATCAATTTTATTAAATAAGAAAAGACATGATTATGATTTATAAAATTGACTACAAAATCTGATTTCTATGACGCTAGAAATCGAAGGCGAAATATGAAATACTCTTTTCGTTTTATATATCAACTCTTCTCACTAAGAACTGATTGGCTTTAGCCGATCTCTCCCCAGATATAGCCTCAAGTCGCTCTAGCCCTTCTATCCCCAGAAAGGCCTCGAGCACCCCTAGATCTACTCCATAGACCCAGTCGCCAACATGAGGCGAATTCCTCCCTATGTCCTACCCAGGCCTAGTCGCCAACACGAGGTCAATTCACGAACTGATTACAAAGATAAATATAAAAGACAAATATAAAAACTCCCTATGAGGTAATCTGAAGGAGACGATGAAGAATCGCTGAAGATCGTTGAAGTCCAAGCGTGCGTTCTTCGCGTTGAGTTAACGTGTTGATCCAAGCCTCCTTTGATTCCTCCTTTTGAAATTGAGTGGGAGATCCTTTGTGGTCTGAAAATACGGCACTCACAAATAATTCAGAGTGTTGGAATATGACTCCTTAGCATTGGTTGTTGAAGAAGATGAAATCCACCTATTTATAGAACTAGAAGCTAACGCCAGACGTTGACCCAGTATGAAATTGTTTTGATGGCTCGGATCTTTAAAACAGGAAGGAGATTCTGCATCTTTGGAAACATTCATTTTAGGCAATCTTAACGTTGGCGTTGAGTCTAGCGCCTGGCGTTGAGTCAAATCATTCCCAAAATGCTCCTGCAATCACGACAGCTTCCCTCCATGCCATTTTCATCTTGGTGGGAACAAAAGTCAATGCCGACATTAAGAGTTAATGTCGAGCGTTAGCTCTCTTCCATTCTTTTCATCTTGTGAGCAAATCCAGACCAACAACAGCAACCTAGTATCATCTTTGTTCAAGCCTGCATGCTAAAAACACAATGGAAAACAAGATCAAATACAAGTAGGATTTGTTATTCTCAAATCAAAGGGATGCGGAAAACAATGTTCCAACAATCTCCCCCTTTTGATAATAACAAATCCAATAGAGATAAATCAGATCCATATATAAGAGAGATGTATTTTTAGAAGGATATATGACACTAAGCAATATTGAGACAATAATAAGAATTATAGATTGTTAATTTTTGCTCCCCCTACATAAGTGCTCCCCCTTAGAGTATGCTCTCATAGACTAGATTCATGTTCCCCCTTAATCTAGTGAATCCTACTCCTTTAATCATTACGATTTATCATTTTATTCTCCCCCTTTTGTTATTAGCAAAAGTGGGTGGAGTGAAACAAAACTAGAGTAAATAAGAAAAAAGTTGGGCCATAACTAAGAGATGATTAAGAGTTTTGTTTAAACATAAAGTAAATCATGATCAAGTTAAGGAAGAGAGTAGCACAACGGAAAAAGATATGATAAGCGTGAAAGAAAACCATTCCATTTTTTTGTTTTACCAAAGGAATTCTACCACTTGCTTTTCAAAGTGAATTTTTTTTAAGAAACTTGTTGGACGAAATGCAATATAGTTTTACAAGCACAAGTGAAGAAAAATCTTAGAAGTAATCATGAGAAAGCATGGTAAAAATACACATGATCAAATTAGAAATGCGGAAAAACAAAACAAAATAACTAAGATTATCATTTTTGTAATAGTTTGACCGTTCCAACAATATGTCTAGACTCTTCACATTTGAACATTTAACTTTGAAAATTTTCATAACTAATAGGCAAACATGATTTAACATATTCAAAAAGATAATAGCTACAAAGTAACCAATTTGTATTTAAGTAAACAAAACATTGTAGAAATCATGAATTGCAATCTAGTGTTTTTACTTAAGTTTTTATAGAATTATGTAATTTTGCATTAGGATCCAATTCTCATGAGTAGAAGCTTTATGAAAAATAATGATGTGTGCATAAGGTGTTTTGATAAAAGTATGCAAGTGAAATAATCAAAACACATGACATATGTAATGAAATAGTAACAACAATATTAAGATTGTAATCTTATAATTACTTTCACACATCAATTTTAGAATAAAATTTCAAAGCACATAAAAGGAGTACAACTACCAAGGTGCTTCTCCCACACAATGCTCATTAAGACTTATCAGAGAGAGAAGTATTACTTGGGGGATCACATAAGCATTTTTATAAATTTTTTTTATTTTTAGTGATCCGGTGTACAAATAGAAGTGATAAAAAGAATGTGTTTGCACAAGACACTTTACAATTCTTGTCAAGGTGCTCAACCTCATAATGCTCATTAAGACTTATCAGGAGGGTGAGTAGTGTTTGGTGGAGTTATCTTTGGCAATTGATTTCATTTTTTTAAAGCTTGGGTCAAAGGTCTTCGAACTCACTTGTTGGTGCAAACCCTTATAATTTTGAACTAACACTTCTATGTGTGCAAGAAATTTATTGTTTGAATGAAGGTGTGGGTAATTTAGACATACTACTTAATGTGTTAAAACTATTACACTACATAATCATGCAAGACTAAGATTATGAGCACATGTAGATTACCAAAATAGTGAGTGTAAGAATCATTGATTAACATAAAACATTACTCATACCTAGAGGCATGCTAGGCAATCTTACACAATTTTCTATAAACTATTTCGTTGCACATAATCAGATTAAAGTCAAGGTATGACAAGATAAAACAATGTTTAAGAAATTTGAAATTAAAATTAGACATTGAAGAAAATCTATGTGTGTATGCCAAAAACAATTTTGACCATTTGAAACAAAATAACTAAAATGTTTGTTCTTGTGAAGTCATATAGTCAAACCATAATTTTGTAAATATTTAAAACAAAATAAATGACAAAAAACATATTTTTGAGCATTTTGAATTATTTAATTTTTTGTATTTTGGACTAAAATTAACAAATTAATTACAAAAGAATTTTAAAGCAGAGAAAATAAACTGAGAAAATTCATTAAAAAATATCAGAAGGGTTTTAGAAAAATCAGAATTTCAATTTGGACAAAAGAGCCAACGCCTGGCGTTAACTACTCAACGCTCAAACATTACACTGTTTTTTAAGGTTTTTGAAAAAAAATGGATTAAAGTTTATATATATAGGCCTTCTTAGTGTAGAAATTTCAGAGAATTTGGAGATCGATGTTAGAAGACTTATTAAGCATGTTTTTGTTTGTTTTAAAAGAAGGTTTATTTTTTATTGGGTTTTAAATACTTGTGTTTTACAAGATCATTAATGCTCAAAAATGATAAAATATACAAAACACAGGATACATATGTTCAATAATGCTCAAAAATGATAAAATATACAAAACACAGGATACATATGTTCAATCAACCCAAGAATGCATGAATAATATGATCATAAAGAGTGCATGCAAAAAATATGATATAAGTATGTCATATATTATAATACCCTAACTATATGCCTACACACTAGCCCCGTACTAAGTAATGGATGGGCATGAGGAGCTGCACGCATGTCGTAGGTTGGGGTATTAATCCCATATGAACACACTAGAGAACGCTCAACCTAGCACTCTTTCCCCTCAGTGCCTCGCAAGGCCTCACTGGAACCCTCCCCGGTTAAGGACAAGACATGACTTAGAGGTTAGGTCATCTAATGCATACAATCCTACGCCCTCGCTATTGTGAGACACATAATGTGAGTGAATGATCATGGACCTCCTAAGCATTTTGTACTATGGAAACAATTTGTAAACTATGACTTTTTATTAGAGATTGATTTCTAATTATATTTTAAAGCAACATAATAATTATGAGTTTTAACATTTAATTGTTCTACTTTAAGATGGATTCATTATGGCATTATTAGATAACTAGCATGAATGATAATATTTATTAGTTGATAATGCTAGAATGATGAGTTTGAATGTAATGTTACGCCATAAGATTAATTGAGTTAATGTTGCATATATTCAAAAATAGTATTTCAATTTTTAGACCTAGAATAAATTGATGACTCTATTTGATTTGCTCCTATTAATATAAAGATGATTCTAGGGTTTACATATAGGTGAGATACATGCACACACAAAACATATTTCATTCACATTATCATGATCACAAACCATATGTTGGAAGCAAAGGATCTTTGGTAGTTACGTTTCATATTTGAATTAAATGATCTTTTGACTTTGCATGATCATTAATTTTATCACATAGAAATTTAGGTACTCATAATTAATCATTTATAATGATGTACGTGAAGTATGTAAAATAATTCATATTCAACCTTTTAAAATATTATAGAGAAAGAATGTAAGGTGAATAATATAATGATAAAATATTTTTTGGTTACTTTTGAATGGTTTATAAATTTTCTCTTTGATTTTTGAATATTATCAAACCATATATACATATAATTTTCTGAAAACATAGTAATTATTGTTTTCTTTTTCGGTCATTGCAATAATGCACACGAGTCTATAGTTAATTTGATCTTTGCTAGGCTTTAGTTGGACTTAGCAATTTAGGGTGGATCTTGGACTTCCCGAGGTCTACCCTGTGAAGGGTTCACACTGATACTAGGAGATGTGATGGGGTGACATCCCAAACCTCCCTTTCTCAAGATATTTAAGTGTTATTTGTTGCTACCCATACTAAATATTTAAAATTTATAGACTCAAAAATTGTCGAAAAGGAAAAATTGGGATAACTTCTAAATGGAGTTGAATTTTGGCAATTTTATAGGTCAAAATGAACTCAAACTAGCAAAGCTGGTTTGTCATTGCATAGAACTTCTCGACCTCATCCCAAAAAGCTATTGTGGGCGAAATTCTGACAAGCAGATCAAAAGTTATGATCGTTTGAAGTTTAGGTCGAGATCTCGCATAAATTTTTTTTTTGGAAAAAAGTTACCAAAGGCCTATATTATATTTTTGAGTTTTCAATTCTGGTTTTTAATATGATTGGGGCTATCAAATGGTGAAAAGATATTAAATTCATAAGCAAACACTTGCACATTTTATACATTTAGCCAAGCCCCCTAATATTTCTCTTAAATCCATTTTTTAACAATTATTTCATTGATCTTGATAAAATATAACAAATTTAGTTTTCAATTTTTAATGGTAATATAAGACATTTACATGAAATGGATTTAGAAGGATAAATAGGTCACAAAAATAAAATATGACTTTGAATTTTGATCAATTTGATTTATAAACTCATTAAGCTTTAAGAGAAAATCATATTTCCAATAATATATAAGATGACCATGACATGATAGCCAAAAAAAGGAAAACAAAAAGAAAAACAAAAGGCATTAAAGCATATCATGAAGTAGAAATTTGTATATTCCATTTTGAAAAGATTCTACTTCATGCATTTGATGATACCTAATGAATAAGAGATTTAGGTATCCAAAGGGAACCAAGTGGGATGGTTCCTTTGGGTACCCAAATACACCATGTTTGCTTTTGGGGAGATAAAATTGAATGAACCATTTTGAGTGGAGTTAATGTTTCATTTTTTATTTTGGGTCTCCATTCATATTTTGATTTAATATTATGCATCAAATTTCCATATTCATTAAAATTAGGCTTAGAATAATAATGACTTTTGAAATTATTTTTCATAGTAAATTTGTCACATATGAATTTAATTTGGGAGATATATAGTGATGGTTAGAGTTCATTATGCTTTTATGATTAAACATTCTACTAGGTGCATGTTTAATAGATTTTAAAATACTAGTAGAAGTCTTACACATATTTGATGATAAAGTAGAAATAAAAGATTTTTTATTACTTGTAAATTTTTCCACATATAGTTTTAATGATTCTAGTTTATTAGACAAAATATTATTTTCATTTACTAATTTTTCATTATGCTCTTTTGAAATTAAAAATTCTTTTTCAAAATCCTTTAATTTTTCTTTAATATCATTACAATCAAAATAAGGCTTTGAGATTTCAATTAAAGAGCAAGATAGAGAAGCCACATCACAATTGAATTCTAAATTATCATTAGCTTTTAACCTTTTATTTTCTAAACATAATTTTTAATTCGCAATTTTTAATTTCTTGATTTTACGTTTAGCCATTTCTAGTATATGAAAAGTAGAGATAGAAGTTGCCACACAAGAAGAAGAAATAGACTTTCTTACAGCGCTATCAGAAGAGACAAGATGTGAACATGAAGTTCATTCATTGTCTTTTAGGCCTTCCTCCTCCATAGATGAAATTTCATCTTCTTTTTCTCTTGATGTATTGCTCTCTTCGTCTAAGTCAATTTCCATGATTTCCATGATTTTGCTATGAGAGAGATCTCCTTGAATTATGGTGGATGCTTGTATGTCCTTCTCCTCTTGTGTTTGTTCCATACCTACAGAAGGAGAATCATAAGTATTTTCAAGAAAAATCCAAACCTCATATGCGGTAGGTAAAGTATAAATGAGTTTGAAAATATTTTGATCTAACACACAAAATAAACTATTTATAGATTTTGCATTTAAAACAATTTCGTTTCTAGTTAGTACGCTAGGTGGGTTTTCAATAGTAATATTCCAAACTTTTTCATCTAAGGCTTTAAGAAAAAATTTCATTAATATTTTCCACCTTTTATAATTTTTGCCCATAAATAAAGGTGGTGACAATAATTTTTCATTTATATTAAAATTTTCCCCACTAGTAGAAGCGAGATCATAATCAAGAGGCGACATTATTCCTGATGGTGAAACCGTTTTGGAACAACCTAGCTCTGATACCACTTGTTGGATCTTGAGGCGCCCTTAGAGGGGCGGGGGGGGGGGGGGGGGGGTGAATAAGAGTTTTAGAAAACTTTAATCTTTTATAGAAAACTTTAGATATTTTATTAGAAGTAAGTTAAATCAAAAGTAAAGAGTTAGAAATTAGAAATGAAATCAATTTTATTAAATAAGAAAAGACATGATTATCATTTATAAAATTGATTGCAAAATCTGATTTCTATGACGCTAGAAATCAAAGGCGAAATATGAAATACTATTTTCGTTTTATATACCGACTCTTCTCAATAAGAACCGGTTGGCTTTAGTCGATCTCTCCCCAGATACGGCCTCAAGCCGCTCTCGCCCTTCTATCCCCAGAAAATCCTCGAGCACCCCTAGATCTACTCCCTAGACCCAGTCACCAACACGAGACGAATTCCTCCCTAAGTCCAACCCAGACATAGTCTCCAACACGAGGTGAATTCACGAACCGATTACAAAGTTAAATATAAAAGACAAATATAAAAACTCCTTATGAGGTAATCTGAAGGAGACGGCGAAGAATCACTGAAGATCGTTGAAGTCCAAGTGTGAGTTCTTCGCGTTGAGTTAGTGTGTTGATCCAAGCCTCCTTTGATTCCTCCTTTTGAAATTGAGTGGGAGATCCTTTGTGGTCTGAAAATACGTCCCTCACGAATAATTCAGAGTGCTGGAATATGGCTCCTTAGCATTGGTTGTTGAAGAAGATGAAATCCACTTATTTATAGGACTAGACTAACGCCGACGTTACGACTAACGCCTGTCGTTGACCCAGTATGGAATTGTTTTGATGGCTCAGATCTTCAAAATATGAAGTAGATTTTGCATCTTTGGAAACATTCATTTTAGGCAACCTTAACGCTGGCATTGAGTCTAACGCTGGCGTAGAGTCAAATCATTCCCAAAATGCTCCTGCAATCACGACAGCTTCCCTCCATGCCATTTTCATCTTGGTGGGAATGAAAGTCAACGCCGGCGTTAAGAGTTAACGTCGGGCGTTAGCTCTCTTCCATTCTTTTCAGCTTGTGAGCAAATCCAGACCAACAACAGCAACCTAGTGTCATCTTTGTTCAAACCTGCATGTTAAAAACACAATGACAAACAAGATCAAATACAAGTAGTATTTCTTATTATCAAATCAAAGGGATGCGGAAAACTATGCTCCAACAATTAGCCTTGCCTCAACACCCTTCTCTCTAGGGTCTTGCTGCCAGAGTGGTTACCACATTCCCCTGAGTGGATTTCCTCTAGGACCCTCGAGACCTCCTCTTCCGACACGCAACGGGCTAGGAGCCCCGAGAGGGTCTTTCGGTACAACCCTCCTCCATGCAAAGAATTGTATGTCAATTTGTTATGGAATCGCCGCTTATCTATATCCCCTTCTGGGAACTGCCCCGACTTCAGGAAGATGATGAAGTGGACCATCCATGATGCTCGTTGGTCCACCTCCATCAACTTTCCTTCCTCAATGGATGGTCGGAAGAGTTGTGACACCATCCCCCCCCCCCCCCCCCCCGTCCCCCCGGGGACCGAACTTGGCCAGGAGGTCCGCTAGGGAGCTCTCCTCTCTCGGCACGTGCCGAATTGAGAAGGTGCGGAACTGCCCGATGAGTCCCTTGACCTTCTCTAGGTATCGCTGGAGAGTCGGCTCCTTTGCCTCGAACTCCCCCTTCACTTGGCAAGCCACCACCATGGAGTCCATCGAGACCTCCACGTCATGCACCCTCAGCTCCCTGGCCAGGCGGAGCCCTGTGAGCATGGGCTCATACTCGGCCAGGTTGTTGGTGAGTGGGAAATGTATGTTGATTGCCTACTTGATCTTCGTTCCATAGGGGCTCACCATGATCACTCCTCCAAAGGAATGCTTCCCCGACGCCCCATTGACCAACATCTTTCATGTCATTGAGGGGGTGGCTCGGGTTCTTCTACCTTGGTTGCGTAGTCAACCAAGAAATCCTCCACTTCTTGTGCCTTTATTGATTGCCTGGGAACAAACGAGATGTCAAACTCCCTTAGCTCCACCGACCATTTGGCCAACCTTCCTGAGTGATCCACCCCTCCATGATGTTACGAAGGGGATGGTCGGTCACCACCTTGATAGAATGTGCTTGAAAGTTAGGTCGGAGCTTCTTCCCTGACACCACCAGGGCGAAGGCCAGCTTCTCCATGATGGGATACCTGGGCTCTGCCTTTCTCAGCACCCTACTGATGTAGTAGATTGGTAGTTGCTTTTTCCCCTCCTCCTGGACCAAAACAGAACTCACAGCCTTGGCCCCCACCCAGGTATAGGGATAAGTCCTCCTCCTTCCTTGGTCCTTGGAGCAGCGGGGCCCAGGTTAATTGTTCCTTTAGTGCTTGGAATGCCCCCTCGCACTCAGGGGTCCATTCGAACTTCTGGTTCTCTCGTAGCACCTTGAAGAAGGACGAGCATTTCTCCCCTGCCCTGGAGAGAAACCTGCTTAGCCCGGCCAGCTTCCCAGTGAGGCGATTGACCTCCTTGACATTCCTTGGAGACCCTAGCTCCATAATTGCTCTCACTTTGTCGGGGTTAGGTTCTACCCCGGCAGGGGTGAGTAGATGGCCCAAGAACTTTCTCCTGCTGGCCCCAAAAACACATTTCTGGGGGTTGAGCCTCATCTTGGTTTTTCTCAAGGTACCGAAGGTCTCTGCAAGGTCCCAGAGGTGGGACTCGAGGTTCCAGCTCATGATCATGAGGTCATCTACATAAACATCAAGGTTCCTTCCCTTTTGCTCACGGAAGACCTTGTCCATCATCCGTTGGTATGTTGATCCTGCATTCTTCAGCCCAAAGGGCATCATCTTGTAGCAATAACACCCGTCCCCAGTGATGAATGAGACATCCTTAACGCCGGGGAGGGGGTTGCATGCGAATCTGGTGATAACCTGAAAAGGCATCTAAAAACTCATTAGAGAAAAACCGGTGGCTGAGTCAACCAGCGTGTCGATTCGAGGCAAGGGGTAGCAATCCTTAGGGCACGATTAATTTAATAAAGAGAAATCCACACACATCCTCCACCTTTTATCTCCCTTCTTTACCATTACTAAATTGGAGACCCAACCTTGATACTGGATCTCTGATACAAATCCTACTTTGAGGAGCTTGCCCACCTCCCCCCGAATGGGCTCCACTGGCTTGTCAGCAATGGACCACTTCTTTTGTCGGATGGGGCGAGTGTCGGGGTCGAGGATGAGGCGGTGGAAATCCACATCCGCATCGATCCCCGACATTTCCACAGCGCTCCAAGCGAAGATGTCCACGTTCTCATGGACGCAGGCTAGGATCCTCCTCTAATCCTCGGGGCTGAGATCACCACTGATCTTCACTTTCTCTATCCCTCCCCCCTGCCCAGGAGACGACCTCCAACTCCACGACCTCTTCCACAACCTCCAGCCTAGATTGCTCCCCCCAGTCACCTTCCTTATTTCCTCCGCAAGCGAGTGTTTTGGTTTCTTCTTCCTCCATCTTCTCCTCCCAAATTTCCAGCAGCTCCTCCGCCCCTTCCTTCTAGGCCTGACCCTCTTCTCCCCTTCCCTCTTCCGTCTCCTGTGCCTCGGGCCCTTCAACAACCCCTTTCACCACATCATGCCTCTCCATCTCCCAGTCCATCTCCTTCACCTCTACTTGTCATGTGATGGTGTTGACTGCAGTAATGTAGCATTGCCTTGCTACCTTTGGGTCTCCTCTCACCCGAATCTGTACTCTGCCCAGGCTGAACTTGAGGCATTGGTGGAATGAGGAGGGGACACACAGGAATGCACTGATTAAGGGCCGTACGAAGATGGCGTTGTAGCTGCTCGGAGCGTCAATGATGACAAACCGGCAGTTGTGGGACTGTCCCCCAAGATGACATGGAGCCCTACTCCTCCTTCCACCTCCTTCCTTTCCCCTGAGAACCCAAACAGTGGGTCATCCGAGGCTAACACCCTCCTTGCCTCCACCTCCATCTCGTCGAACGCCTTCTTGAAGATGATGTTGACTGAGCTCCCGTTGTCGGCGAGGATCTGAGAGGCGGTGAAGTTCTCGATGGCCGTCTGGATCACAAGCGCATCACAGAACGGGTCTTCGTGGTTGGGCATGTCCTTTTGAGAGAAGGTAATATTCTCCTCCGAGGTGGGGTTTGCGAAGTCGAAGCCACGCTCTGATGGTACATGGTGTGGAGGCTTGCCTTTCGGGTCGCCTCGATTCCCACTGCTCCGTAGATCACCCCGATCCCTCCTCGACTCCCCACGCCAGCCCTTTCCACGCACATATCATCCTCCTCCGCCGCTCCGGTCACATCCTCTTTCCTTACTGGCGGCTGTTGTTCCCTAGGACCTCTCGCCCTCCTGATCTCCAAGAACTTGTTGGATTTTCTATAACAACGCATCAAATGTGCGCAGCAGAAAGAAGGAATAAGAACAAACCAAAAGAGTTTCAGATCTTGCAATTTCATGAATCAAGAAATAAAAGGGAAAACAACACATTGCAACAAATACCTGAAGGGGGTTGAGTCAACACACAACCAAGATGCTCCAAGAAGAAATCCCGAAGACAGACTCTGAGGTCCAAGTACTGAAATGGATCGACACCTCTATAGAAGTCCACACAGTGAAGGAGAACCCCACGACCCTTGTCCAACAATATCTGGGATGGAGAAAGGATGCCCTCTTCATCTCCTACGAACTACTAGATCCGACGATGAGGAGAGGCGGCGGCGATCTCGTGGAATGCGGACAAAACCGTCGAGGCCTATACGGAACCCTTCCGTTTCGGCTCTATTAGTTTCGCAAAAGGTCTACAGGAAACCTAATAGCTTTCTGTTATTCTCAAGGCATAAAATATGTTATCCGTAGACCTAAGACTTTATTGGAGTTAACATAGAAATTCGTTGAGTAGACCAAATTCGTCGAAACAATTCGACGATTCGTCGAGTCCATCTAATCCGTCAAATACATCACGATCCGTCGAGACAATATCTACGTATCATCGAATACAACGCGCTCCGTTGAGATGATCTCGACATATCGATAGTTCAACGTGACAAATCAATGCGTGTTCCGTCGAGACGACCTCGATGACTTGTCGAGTACATCAAATTCGTTGATACGATTCAACGAATTCGACGAGACGAATTAACACACATATATCATCGAGACAATTCGACGATTCGTCGAGTACAAGGCAATTCGACGAGACCCTCCCAACGATTCGTCGTGTACTCCTTTTTCTTATCGAGATGTTCTCGACGCAACTCTAATTTATCACAGGATTGGTCCTCCATTCATATCGAATATGAGTAGGACCAACACAATCCTTCATCCAACTTCTCCAACACTTTTATGTGCGACCCTATAGTCTCATATTGCGTTGGCAGTAAGACTAACTACTTGATTGCTTTGAGATCACCTTGGAAAAACCAACAGAACACTGCCAGGTGGCCGTTGCGTGACCTTCCTCCTGGTGAAAGTCACAATACGGCAACGCCATCCCCCCTCCCTCAGCCTACGTCGCACGGTTTATCCTCCTTGCTCCTGCTCCTCCTCCTGCTCATACTCTCCTTCTCCTACCTCGGTCGATCGCCATGGCCTGCTAAGGCGGAGAGGGGGGAGTGGCCTCGGGCCCTGCCTCCACCCTGGGTGGTTGGGTCTTCCTTGACCTCCCTAGAAGTTGCCCCCTCCTTAGGTGAAGCCTCTTCCTGGGCCCTACATCCCCCTCCCCGCTGTCTCCACCGCAACTCCGGGGCCCTCAAATCTTCCTTCTCCTAACCTCCTGCTGCCTGACCTCTGGCTCACTTAGTATCGCCAACCTCTTTGTGAACTCCGGGTTGGTCGCTTCCCCTTCGATTTCTTTCGCCGCCCTCTCCATCAGCTCTTCGAAGGACAGGGGGATTTCTACTTCAGGTTCATCTTGAATAATCCCTCACGTAGCCCCATCGTGAAGGCAAGCTAGAGGGTGAACCCGGGCACCTCCTGGATGAGCAGGACCTCCTCCTGGAATCGGTCCAAGTAGTGGACCAGCGAACTCCCCCGATCCCTGCTTGATCTTGAAGAGCGCCTTAGCATCCTTCTTCCTCTTCTTCAAAGTCGAGAAGCGTAGTTGAAAGCTACAGCGTAGATCCTCGAACGCGTAGATCGACCCCACTGGGAGTTTGTGAAACCAATCTCGCGTCTTCTCCTTCAAAGTGATGGCAAAAAGTCGGCATTTGAAAGCATCCGACATAGGCCGAATGGAGACCGTATCCTCAAACCATTACAGGTGTTGGTTGGGGTCATCCTTGCCGGTGTAGTAGACCATATCCGTCTCCCTGAAACCTTCTGGAATGGGCGCGAAAAGCACCAGCTCGCAGAATGAGATTCCCCGCTCACCGCCTTGCCTGCCCCACTCGCCCCCGAGTTTTCCCACCGGGCTCGCGCTCGCTGGGCTGGGGAACAACTCCCGCCCTGCTAGATCTCGCATCGGCGCCTCGCTAACCTGCTTTGCCAGGCCTCTGCCCCGGGGCATTCTCGCCTACCCCCGGCAGTGGGATGACCTGGGCCGCTGGGGTTGCGAACTCGCCTCGCGCCGCAGCGAAGGCGAGGTTGATCGTCTCGAGCACCTCCCTTTGAAAATCTGCTAGCATCCCTACCGTTGCTGGCGAGCCAGATGGTGGCGAACCGCCACAGTCGGCATCTCGCTCATCCTCTCCAGCTATGTTGCCTCATTGGGAATTTCTTGTACTAGCTGCAGTCCACGCTCATCACACCAAAATGTTGGAACCGAGATTCAGCCCAACGAGGAGTTCAGACCCCTAAGAGGGGGCTGCTAGCACTTACTGATCCCGCAGAAGAACCTGACTGAAGATTTAGAACTGAACACCGACCTTTGGGTGTAGCATGAAAGTCCCACTACACACCCGGATGATCTTAGAGTGCTTCCCCTCTCAAGCCAAAAGCTGAAGCTGGGCACCTTGGAGTGCCTCGAGAGCTAACTAAAAATGTCCTAAGGAGGAGGAAGCTAAAGAATTCGGATCCTCTCCAAAGGCGCCCTTGAGGGTCTATATATAGTTTTTCTCTTCTGGTCTGCTAATAGCGTAACTCTGTCTTTTAGTTTTACTAATCGCACCCCAAACTGGTCTGCTAACAGCCAAACTCCGCTGTTCTGAAGGGCTATTGGCAGCCCATGAGCCCACAAAAGGTATCTTGGTAAATTCACCTCTAGACCCCACTGGGCGAGTGGTCCGTGAAGGCACCGCTCGCCAGACTTCCCGCGAGCCGGGCTCGTGAGATCTTACTATGCGAGTGGTCCGTGAAGGCACCACTCGCTAGACCCCTGACCCCCTCTACTAGCCTGAGCCGCTTACGCAGAGTGGCGAGCCCCCACTCACCCAGCTGTTGCTAAACGCACCCCAAAGCGACGAGCATACACTAACCTCGCCCTCGCACTCCGCTCCTCGCTAGAAGGTGAGTCTCGCTCGTCCCGCCCTCACGACCCGCTCGTCGCGAGACGAAGAGAGCCCTCACTCGCTTCGCCTATGCCCAATTCTCAATTTTATCCTTCGGCGAACACGAGGTCGTACAAGTACATGTGCTCTCTTAAATCTTTCCCAAAGTAAATAATTAAGGATAAAAAAAGATTGTCAAAAACCTAAACCGCACCGAAAAATTGACACAAAACCGCACAACTCAATTTTATTGCGGTTCAAACCGCACCGCTCACAGGCCTACCTGTTACGGGGCACATTCGAGTGTTTGAGCGTGTAACTCCCTATAAAATCACGGGATACTATAATGCGAGGGTTACAATTTGGATACTTTGTCATTTAAAAAAAAATAAGGTTCAAACATTTCACCTGTGATTTTACTTTTGCTAAAAAAATATTAATATTCAAAAGCCTAATACTTTGATCAAATCAGACTCACTTTGAGAGCATAAATTTTTTTTTAATATATTCTCATTAACGACAGAAATCTAACATATTTTAATTTAGAATCCGTTTCTCTAACTTTTAAATAATATTGAATGAGCACTTATATAATTATTCCGGTAGATATTCAGGTAGATAATAAAAGATTTGATAAATTATTATAGGGACTCCTCCACTAGAAAAAGTCCCTCCAAAAATAGGCGTATGCTGCTTAAAGTGGCGGGCACACGGTATTCTTTAGTAAAAGGCGAAAGAATAGTTCGCTTTGTGCCCACCACGCAGCTGCGTGTCTTCAACTAGGCCAAAAGATAGTTTCTTATACAATTGCTTACAGCCATTTAATTGATGTAAACGATGTGGGACTATTCTCACGTCAACTGCTCATGTATTCATTAATCATTATAGACCACGTTGGAAAATATACATCACAAAAGCAATCACAAAAAACTTCATGCCAATCACATTCAGCCATATATTAATAAAAAATTTGATAGTAGCGTGGAAGTAATCTTTGGTGTGATTTTCGCCTGTTTTACCTCCTCCGAGGGGATCCCATCCACATAGTATGGGATGTTGTAAGGCAACCCGCAGGGGTCACCGCCTCTTTTGTGTGCTCCTCCATTCCGGCTTTCACCTCGGGGATCCATCTTAGCAGCACCGTCGGGAAACCTACTTCAATATCGGCTGCTTCTTGGGCGTCAGCTTCGGTGTGCATGGTTAAGATTAATTTTGATGGCGCGGTGCGGAGGGCTCCATGTAGAGTGGGAGCTTGTGGTCATTGCAAGGGATTCGTCGAAGGGTGAGGTTGGCCGGTCGCATGGCTAGCAAAGAGAAAATCATTAGAGGCTCGATTTGCGGACTCAACGCAGCCACTGCCGGACTTCCTTAGGTCACCTACGACCCGTCGCCGAGAGGAGAGCCGCGCAATCCCTACGCCAGTAGCGGAAGATAATCTACCTACGCCCGAGAGTCCACAGCAGCCCGAAGTCACGGGTCGAAAGAGGAAGGGACAGCAGCAACTGCTTGTGAAAGCCGGTCGGCCCGACCATGGCCAATCGGCTTGCTCTCGGGGGCTGGCAAACCGAAGGACTCGGGTCTACACCCCGTTAAATTCCTCCCGCGAGCATATCCTGTCCGTGATCTGCAACATCCAGATCGTCAAATGGCCAATACCGCTCCCCAGAAATACGGGAGATCAATCCCTCTTTTGTGACTTTCACAGGGGCTTGGGACACCGTACAAGGCAATGCCTCAGCCTGAAGGATGAAATCGAGCACCTTGTCCAGGTTGGGCTGTTGGCAATCTTGCCCTCATGATTCCTGAATTGGAGAAGTCACCAATTCAAAAAAACTTCACTATGTATTTGATTACCTTCTTAGCTTTATCATTTCAGTAGAAGACATGTAAGTTCAAAAATGTCGAGCTGACACATATCGTCGAAAAGTGTACGCATGTCGTTGAAATGATGTGCAGAGCAAAGCAGAATGATCATATCGGCTATCGTCAAGACAACATGCGTATGATGATATCGTTGTGAGATCAACACTACAACACCTCACAACGATATCAGAAAGCCAAGATGAAGAAGAAGACTCAAGCACAAAAACAAGACAGAATGAAGACGATAGCGTCGTAACGAAGCCATGTCGTAGATAAGGCTAATTATGACAGATATCGTCGTAAAGAAGCTTTGTCGTTGGAAAGGCTAAGTAAGACTGATGTCGATGACATCATTGTAAAGAAGGCTTGACGTCGAGAAGACTAAGGAAGGTCACATGAAGACAAGCAGTTGCTGAAAATTAGTCTGTTGACATAATATTGATTATGTCGTCGACAAGATAAGGCGGTTACAATTTATCGAGAAGTCAAGAAGATTACGCCGACATCGGTTAGATGACTTCATGTCGTCTTAAGTGCAAATGCAGAATGGACGTCCTGTATCGTCGAGATATCACCATCTGAAGAAGGAAGAAGACTTGAATAACCGCCCTAGTCCAAGTCATCGACAAGTCCTGTCGTCGAGATATTGTCCTTATCGTAGTAACAATGGAAATGTCGTCGAGACAGATTCAAAAGTAGACAGACGCGTTGTCAGCATTTAATGTCTCCACCTGATTGTCCAATCAGCGTATGCTCTTAAGGTATGAGTGTCTGTCAGTGAAGGACATCATAGAAGACTGTTAAGCGGCTCCTTGGTCTTATAAAAGGGATAAGTGTCTGCCCTAAAAACAACACAGAGAATTCAAAAGAATTTACGCAAGAACTAATTGAACAGTGAAAGGGGCGTAAAAGAAGAAATAAGAACGAAGAACAAATTGATCCATTATTCTCAGAGAATCAGTCTAGCCTCATCGACTGATAAGGAGTGTACCAGATAGAAGAAAAGCTTGAAGAAGATCTGTGCGACCAAGATTCAAATCAGAAGTATCTTCTTCAAGAAAAGAAGTCGATCTCCACCAGGCAGAAGAATCATTATTCCATTTTTCCTTGTAAGGCTTGCGGGCCAAAACTGTAAGATCTGTTTTCAGTTCTAAGTGTCGAGCTTGAGGGCTTGAGATCTGTGAGGCTTGAGGGCCAGGGCAGATGACTTGCGGGTCCAACTGTGTCAAGCTGGCGGGCTTGGGTGTAGTGAAGGGGCTTGAGGGACTAGGCTGTAGGGACTTGCGGGTCCAAGGGGCAAGACTTGCGGGTCTGTGTTGTGTAGGGCTTGTGGGCTTGAGTGTCGAGCTTGCGGGCTTGAGTGCAGTAGGGGCTTGCAGGCCTAGGCTGTAGGACTTGTGGGTCCGAGTTGTAAGGCTTGTGGGCCGAAGACATTGGCGGAGTTTGCCGAGCCTAGCACACTGCTAGGTAGGCGCAGGGGGACAGAATATTACTCAAGACACCCTGTCTTGAGGAACCTCTATACATCCTGTGTTGTGTGCTGGGATTTTCTGTGTGATTTTTCTGTACTGTGCTTACATTATAAACGTTTCTTGCAAGAATATTTCAAAACAACCAAAATCACCTAACCCCCCCCCCCCCTCCCCTTAGGTGATCATTCTATAGCCTATAAGTGGTATCAAAGCAAGGTTGATCGAAAAGTGACTTAACCGTCAGATCTAGATCTTAGAACGACTCAATATGGCTGGAGGTGATCAGCATCGAGAAATGAGAGCCATGAAACTCCCAATCTGCACAAAAGAGAACTTTCCTATTTGGAAGGAAATAGTAAGGTTGTTTATGGAGGCAGCTGATCCTAGAATCTATATAACTATTTAAAAGGGTCCCTTCATTCCCATGACAGCATCCACTATTGATCCAACTTGGATGGTGGAAAAGAAGTATGCAGACATGACCAAAGATGAGCTAACCTTGGCAAGTCTAGATAAGAGGGCACAGAACGTAATTGTAAGTGTCATTGACGATTCTACCCTCCAGAACCTCATTCACTGCAAGACAGCCAAGGAGATGTGGGACTCCCTGATTGTCTATATGGAGGGTACTGATGAGGTAAGGGATGACAGGAAATCTCTCCATAATCAGGAGTATAAAGCCTTCAAGCAAGGCAAGAATGAAACCATCTCTAGCTGTTATGAGAGGTTTTTCAAAATAGTGAATGGACTGAAAAATTATGATAGAGAATTCACAAACTCTGACTTAAATGATAAGTTCCTTAGATCCCTCTCTAAGGAATGAGATATTAAAATTTGTGTCATCAGAGAGATGGGTCAGCTGGGCATCTTCGAGCCCAAGAATCTGTATGGGAAGCTGCTGTCCCATGAACTTCAGTTCAACACCAGGAAAACTGAAGAGGAAAGCTCAAAGGGGAGCTTCAGAGAAAGGTTCGTGGCTCTCAAAGCTTAGAGCAGAAGGAGGTCCAAGGACAAGACTCCTGCATACCAGAACAGATCAGGGAGCAGTTAAGAGTCTGATGCCAGTACATCAGATTCTAATGATACTGACAGAGAGATGGTCCTTCTCTCTAAGCAGTTCAAAAAGCTGATTACCAGAAGAAGAAGAGAAAACCACAGACCCTCCTCCTCAAGCTCAAGGAGATCTGATCAATATGACAGGTCTAAATCCTTAAAGGAGGACATGTACAAATCTAAACCTGGTAAATTTGATTTTGCTAACACTGTTTGCTACACCTGTTATAAAACAGGTCATATAGCTGCTGATTGCTCTTCTAAGAGAAGAGAATCAAGGAACTATGAAGATAAGAGAATATCAAGGGACAAGAAGAAACCTGAAAGAGGGTTTATAGCAAAAAAAATCAGAACTCTAAGTGATTCTGATTTAAGCTCCTCAAATACTGAGGAAGAGGCTCTGATTGGCCTAATGGCCATAAAGGAAGACACCCAAGATGATATCTCTCCTAGAAAGGTACCCATCAAAGCTCATTTGTCTGACTCTGATTCTGAATCAATGGCAGACTCCTTGCATGATAATGAGAGTGTGTCTGCTGCCACCAACACAAGCTCAAGATCTCAATATGATGTTGAATCTGACCTAATAAAGCAGTATAAAGCTCTATGGAAAGCTTTCAAGAACTGTAAGAAACTCCTTAAAATCCAGACCAAGGAGTTAGATTCCTCAAAGACTGTCCAGTCTGAGCTCAAGGAGACATCTGAAAAGCTGGCTGCCATGAGCAAAGAAGTGGACAGATTCAAGGAAACCACAAAGCTTAAGAATGTTGAATTAGGTCAGAAGAACAGAATCATTAAGAATCTTGAGGAGATGATGCTAGCTAAGAAGAAACTTGTTGCAAGCTTCTCTATTCCCAAGACAGTGTTGCCCATTATTGATACCTTCTCTAGATCATTCAGAGCTGGTATAGGATTCAATCAAGAGACTGTCAAGGACAAAGCTTCTGAAGCTCAATCTTCTTTTAAGAAGGTATTAGTATCAGGTCCTTCAGCCCATGGACCAATAGCACCAGCACTCAAGAGTAAGGGAAAGGTTGCTTCCACAAAGCCTGTTCCCAGGAAGGTGAGCCAACAAGTGGTGAGACCAGATCCACTCCACTCTCACACCTATAAGGTTCACCCAAGACCTGTTAGATCAGTAGTCTTCCCTATTGCTCACCAACACTCCCATCCTAATCAAATGGTGAGGCGGAATAGAAGGTATAACAGATATGAATGCTGGTGCTGTGGGAAAATAGGCCACTTTGCCCTGGACTGTTGGTTCAACCCAACGGGACCCAATGCAAAGAGAGTGTAGAACCCTCAGTGGTGTGGCATCCCATTTTATCCTCCTAACAGGAACCAAGGACCAAAACCAAATTGGGTACCTAAGGGAAATTAAATCTTCTTGCAGGTATGTCCAAATGCCAATCAATCTCCAATCTGGTATTTGGACAGTGGCTGCTCCAGGCACATGACTGGAGTCATAAAGTATCTAAGAAGCTTCATCTCTGTGGAGAATGAACCAACAATGATCTTTGAAGGTTCAAAAAAGGGGATGACTAAAGGTTATGGTAATATTTCTAATGGTCTAGTTACCATCACAAAGGTAGCTTATGTTGAGGGATTGAAACGTAATCTCATAAGAATAAGTCAGCTCTGTGATCTAGGTTTTGTAATCATCTTCCATAAGGATAAGTGTTTGATTAAGAAGTCCTTAGACTCTGAGACTATCTTAACTGGCTCTAGGTGTGGTAATATTTACTATTTAAATTTCTTTAATGCAAATTCTTCCATGTTTGTGTGTCTTGTAGCCAATGACAAAGAGGCTCTGTGTCTACAATGGCACAAGAGACTTGCTCACATTAACTATAAGACCATAAGCAAGCTTTTCTCACAAGTCCTAGTAAGAAATGGACCAAATATTAAGTGCATCAAGGAAGGTCCTTGTCAAGCTTGCCAACTTGGGATGCAGACAAGGACTAGCTTTAAAAGCATTTCTGACAAAGATTCCTCTAGGTGCTTATTTCTATTGCACATGGATTTGTTTGGTCCTATGTCAGTTCTCAGCTTGGGAGGGAAGGCTTACACCCTTATGATAGTTGATGATTACTCAAGGTTCACTTGGGTATTCTTCCTTAATAAGAAGTCAGTTACCTTAAGTATCTTGAAGAAAATTGTCAGGCAGATCCAGAATGAGATGGACTGTACTGTGGTTAAGTTCAAAAGTGACCATGGTACAGAATTTCAGTCAGGAGACATGAAAGAATTCTGCCAAGAATTGGGTATCTCCCAAGAATTTTCCTCCCCTAGAACTCCTCAACAGAATGGGGTTGCAGAAAGGATAAACAGAACCTTGATAGAGGCAAGTAGGACAATGCTAAGTGATTCCTCTCTTCCAGAATACTTCTGGGCAGAGGCTGTCAACACTGCTTGTCATGTGATAAATAGGGCCTCCATCATCAAAGACCATAAGAAGACTCCCTATGAACTGGTGAAAGGCAGAAAACCTACCTTATCCTACTTCAGGATCTTTGGTAGTAAATGCTATGTAATTAATAATGGGAAGGCTGGGCTAACCAAGTTTGCTGAGAAAAACAGTGAGGGTATTCTTATTGGTTACAACTCCTATAGCAATTAGGGTGTACAACATCAATACCCAAGCGGTGGAAGAATTTGTACATGTTGTATTTGATGAGACTAGCCTTATATATAAAGGCTGGTCTAGTTCTCTAGTGAATGCATGTACATCAGAGAAAATGGAGAAGTTATCTATTGAAGACAAGGCTGAGACCTTAATAAAAGATAATAACCACTCAGCAACAGTTGAAGTTGAAGAAGAGGCTATAGAAGGCTCAGAAACAACAGAGGAAATGCAACCTGAAGAACCTGCCACAGCAAAAGTCCCCAGAATACTGCCAGTTGCCTTGAGACAAATGAGAGATCATCCTCAAGAGCAAATAATAGGAGATGTCAACCAAGGAGTGCTGACAAGGAGTAGAGCTGTGAATGAAGCATTGTACCTGAGTTTTCTCTCTCAAATTGAACCCAAGAAATTTGAGGAAGCAAATCAGGATCCATTTTAGATTGCAGCAATGCAGGAGGAGTTGAACCAATTTAAGAGATGCAAAGTATGGAAGTTGGTTCCTAGACCCCAAGGACAGAATGTCATAGGAACTAAGTGGGTCTACAGAAATAAATTGGATGAGAAAGGAATCATCACTAAGAATAAGGCAAGGCTAGTGGCAAAGGGATATAGACAGGAAGAGGGGATTGACTTTGATCAGACATTTGCCCCTGTGGCTAGACTGGAAGCCATCAGACTGTTCTTGGCATATGCAGCCTACCAAGGATTTAAAGTCTATCAGATGGATGTGAAGTCAACCTTTCTTAATGGTGACCTCAAAGAAGAAGTCTATGTAGAACAGCCTTCAGGTTTTGTTGATTCTACTTATCCTGACTATATCTACTTTCTTAGAAAAGCCCTATATGGCTTGAAGTAGGCACCTAGAGCCTGGTATGAGACTTTGTCAAGCTTTCTCATTGAGAATAAAATCTTTAGGGGAAAGATTGATAAGATATTGTTCCTAAGGGAAGTTAAGGGAAAGATTTTGCTAGTGCAGATCTATGTAGATGACATCATCTTTGGCTCTACAGATAATAATCTCTGCAAAAAGTTTGCCAGCTTAATGCAGGGAAATTTTGAGATGAGAAGCATGGGTGAGCTCAAATACTTCCTAGGTCTCCAAGTGAAACAATCTGAAGATGACATATTCATCTCTCAGACCAAGTTCACTAGAGAGCTAGTCAAAAAGTTTGGATTGGAAAGTGCTTCCTCTATGAAGACTCCAATGGGAACCAATGTGTCTCTGGACAAGGATGAGAAGGGAATACCCTTTGATGAAACTAAGTACAGATGCATGATTGGATCTTTGCTATACCTAACTGCAAGTAGGCCTGACATAATGTTTGCCACATATGTCTGTGCTAGATATTAGGTGAACCCTAAGGAATCTCATCATATCTCTGTAAAGAGAATCTTAAGATACCTAAAGGGTACATCAAATCTTGGCCTATGGTACCCTAGGAACAATGTGTGTGAACTGACAAGCTACTCAGATGCAGATTATGCAGGATGCAAAGAAGACAGGAAAAGTACCTCAGGAACATGCCAATTCCTTGGAGGAAGACTGATTTCTTGGAGCAACAAGAAGCAGACAAGTGTAGCAATCTCCACATCAGAATCAGAATACATCTCTGCTGGGAGTTGCTGTGCTCAACTGCTATGAATTCAGCATCAACTTGAAAACTACAATCTAAAGACTCTTCCAGTGTAATCTCAATTGCTAAGAACCCTGTCTCACACAGCAGGACTAAGCACATTGAGATCAGGTATCACTTCATCAAGGAGCATGTGGAAAATGAAAATATCACCCTTGAGTTTGTTCCCACAGATAAACAAGTGGCTGACATATTCACAAAGCCCCTAGATGAAGCTAAGTATAACTTCTTCAAATTCCAAATGGGGATGTTAAACTTAGAGTAATTTTTAACTTATTGATAACTAGATAGTAAGAAGAACTTGTCGGACAAGTGCTGAAGCAATCTGGTAATAAAAGCCTACCAAGTGCCAAAGTCAGACAGACATTAAACAATGGTCACGACGACAAAAACAATTGTCTTGACGACACAAACAATTGTCTCGACGACACAAACAATTGTCTCGATGACATGAACCATACTCACGACGACAACAGAAGGATCGTCGACAAAGGATCAAGCACATGAACATAGAATCTACATGGACTATAATGAAAAGTCAGAAAGGGAGAGAAACGAATAACCTGGGAAGAGAAGATGCGTGAATAAAGGGGGAGCAACCAGCTCAGGAAGATGCAGAGAAGATGCATGAGTCAAGGGGAAGAAAAGAGACATCATATCTAGGGGGAGCTACCAGCTCAAGAAGATGCAAAAGCTAAGGAAATAGTAAGTATATTAACATTTACTGCATAAACTCACATCTATTGGTAAGTGAAAGTAAATTTGAAGTGGCATTCTGACTTCTTCAAATAGGGGGAGATTGTTGGGAATCTTGCCCTCATGATTCCTGATTTGGAGAAGTCACCAATTCAAAAGAACTTCACTACGTATTTGATTACCTTCTTAGCTTTATAATCTCAGTAGAAGACAAGTTCAAAGAATGTCAAGCTGACACATATCGTTGAAAAGTTTATGCATGTCGTTGAAATGATGTGCAGAGCAAAGCAGAATGATCATATCGTCTATCGTCGAGACAACATGCGTATGATGATATCGTTGTGAGATCAACACTACAACACCTCACAACGATATCAGAAAGCCAAGATGAAGAAGAAGACTCAAGCACAAAAACAAGAAAGAATGTCGATGATATCGTCGTAAAGAAGCCATGTCGTAGATAAGGCTAATTATGACAGATATCGTCTTAAAGAAGCCATGTCGTTGGAAAGGCTAAGTAAGACTGATGCCGATGACATCGTCATAAAGAAGGCTTGACGTCGAGAAGACTAAGGAAGGTCACATTAAGACAAGCAGTTGCTAAAGATTAGTCCGTCAATATAATATCGATTATGTTGTCGACAAGATAAGGTGGTTACAATGATATCGAGCAGTCAAGAAGATTACGCCGACATCAGTTAGATGACTTCATGTCGTCTTAAGTGCAAGTGCAGAAGGGACGTCCCGTATCATCGAGATATCACTATCTGAAGAAGAAGGAAGAAGACTTGAAGAACCTCCTTAGTCCAAGTCATCGACAAGTCCTGTCGTCGAGATATTGTCCATATCGTAGTAACAATGGAAATGTCGTCGAGACAGATTTAAAAGTAGCCAGCCGCGCTGTCAGCATTTAATGTCGCCGCCTGATTGTCCAATCAGCACGTGCGATTAAGGTATGGGCGTCTGTCAGTGAAGGACATCATAGAAGACCGTTAAGCGGCTCCTCAGTCTTATAAAAGGGATAAGTGTCTGCCCTAAAAACAACACAGAGAATACAAAAGAATTTACGCAAGAACTAATAGATCAGTGAAAGCGGCGTAAAAGAAGAAATAAGAACGAAGAACAAATTGATCCATTGTTCTCAGAGAATTAGTCTAGCCTCATCAACTGATAAGGAGTGTACCAGATAGAAGAAAAGCTTGAAGAAGATATGTGCGACCAATATTCAAATCAGAAGTATCTTCTTCAAGAAAAGAAGCCGATCTCCACCAGGCAGAAAAAAATCCTTATTCCATCTTTCCTTGTAAGGCTTGCGGGCCAAAACTGTATGATCTGTTTTCAGATCTAAGTGTCGAGCTTGAGGGCTTGAGATCTGTGAGGCTTGAGGGCCAGGGCAGAGGACTTGCGGGTCCAACCGTGTTGAGCTTGCGGGCTTTGGTGCAGTGAAGGGCTTGCGGGCCTAGGCTGTAGGGACTTGCGGGTCCAAGGGGCAAGACTTGCGGGCCTGTGCTGTGTAGGGATTGAGGGCCTAAGTGTCGAGCTTGCGGGCTTGAGTGCAGTAGGGGCTTGCGGGCCTAGGCTGTAGGACTTGCAGGTCTGAGTTGTAAGGCTTGCGGGCCGGAGACATTGGCGGAGTTTGCCGATCCTAGCACACTGCTAGGTAGGCGCATGGGGACAGAGGACAACTCAAGACACTCTGTCTTGAGGAACCTCTATACACCATGTGTTGTGTGCTGGGATTTTTGGTGTATATGTTTCTTGCAAGAATATTTCAAAACAGCCAAAATCACCTACCCCCCCCCCCCCCCCCCCCACCTTTTAGGTGATCGTTCTATAACCTACAAGGGCACCTGAAGATCTACCTCCAAGTAGCTCAAAAACAAGCAGTTCGAGGAACGACAACGGGAGGTCAGCCGCTAGAGTGATCAAGCCACCACTGCGCTTAACGTTGGATGATCGAATGAACTCGTGCAAACACCACTCAAAAGCACCAAGAACCGGGCAAGCAAGTCCGACGCTATCTACACCCTCGTTTCGTTTGTAATCACTAACCCAAAAGCCGCAAGACTACACATGCGCATGTATTTATGTTCGTTTCAATTTAACGTATCGTACTTATTATTAACTCTACTAAAAATTTGGGGCCTTGCCCCTAGGACTTCACACTGCCGCCGATCGAAGGTCAGCCCTTCTCCCCGCAGTAAGGTCTCGGCGTCGTAAGGGTCTTCCCCTCTTACGTCCCCCCAGGTTTGAACACATACGCTCACCGACAACTTTGGGGCCTTGCCCCTGGGACTTCACACTGCCGCCGATCGAAGGTCAGCCCTTCTCCCCGCAGTAAGGTCTCGGCATCGTAAGGGCCTGCCCCTCTTAAGGTCGCCCCCAGTTTGAACACGTACGCTCACCGGCAACTTTGGGGCCTTTCCCCTAGGACTTCGCACTACCGACGATCGAAGGTCAGCCCTTCTCCCCGCAGTAAGGTCCCGGAGTTGTAAGGGTCTGCCCCTCTTACGATCGTCAACGGTCTAAAAGAATACGCTCTTCACCGACCACCTCGGGGCATGTCCCCCTAACCACTACAAATATAAGAAAGACACCTAAGTCGACAAAGACACATAAAATTAAATGCTACACACATAAAGTGATAAATGGAAACAATCACGTCAGCTCAACACCGTACATAAGCAAAGGATAAACAGAAGACGATGAAAGAAAACAAAAATATAGAAAACAAGAAACGCAGATATCAGTCCTCAGTTGCATCCGAGCGATCATCCTCCGAAAGATCCCAAGATCTGAGACTGGCAATGTCGCATCCCAGCTTCCTCTCCACCATACGGAGGGTCTTCTGCACGCCCCTCTGAAAGGCCACCTCGCACTCATCCTCAAGCAGCGACTCCACCTCCTTAAGCATAATCTCGGCACGAAGCTCCTCCGAAATCTGGAATCGCTCCTCCACAAAGGCCAGGGAGTCTTTGTACTCAGCCATCCCCGCCGCCTTGGTCTCTTCGATGCTCTGCTCGGGATGCGGAAGCCGGTCCACCTCACTCCTCAGGAAGCCCAGCTCTCCCTCCTGGGCAAACATCTCCCCCTGGGCCTCCGACAACTGGCGAAGGGCATCCTGAGCAAGCGCCTTGTCACCACCATACTCCACTCGCAACCTCTCAACCTATGACTGGGAGGATGAAACGACAGACTCCAGCTGCCGAATGCGGGTCGAGTCGCGATCCCTCTTCTTCTTCAAGGTCGCCGAGTCGCTCCTCGCCACACGCAACTCCTTCTGAAGAATAAAGTAGCCATCCTTAAGACCCACATAACAGTCGTTCCATGTAAGAGCGGCACTAGTCAGAGCATCAGCCTGTAAAAAGAGCAAACAACTAGAACACATCAGCAACAAGAAGAAAGCCAGAAATGAAGGAAGAAGATTCTACTAACGGCAGAAGCATCGCCTGAAGAGAGGAAGAAACCCGTCTCGCCGACGGTTAGGGAGGAGGTAGGAGACGCTAAGATCTCGATGTCAGGATCATCTGGAGTCGGCTCCTCCCTGCGACTACTCGGACCCGCCTCGTGACCATGACTCCTAGGTACTGGCGGAATGAACCTCGGACTAGGACCCCCATTTTTAAAAACGGTCTTCCTCTTCTTTCCGCGAGCCAAGGGAACATCAGCAACACACTCAGCATCCCAAGAGAGTCCTACCGAGTGGAGTCGGCTCTCCTCTACACAACCAGAAATGCAATACAGGGCCTTCGACAGCCCCTCTTGGACAGGGAAACCAGGAAGCGGTATGAACTCGCCTTCACTTCCCGTCTGCCGACGACAGCGACCAGGAAGCATTCTCCACAATTCTGGCAACTTCCAGTTATTCCGAACATACCCGTAAAGTGTATTCCCATGCCGATAATTGTTCTTCTCCCCGAAGTGGAACCAGCTCTTGTTGCTCTGAACCTCGATACGACCCCCATGTCGGTAGAGACCTCACACCAATCCTTGAAAACCTCCAAATTAAGAAAATCGCGCGCTGTGTTCCCGAAAAAGCACGATCATCCCCATAATCCTCGCCATCCCGACCGGAGTAAATTGAGTGATCAGAACGTCGTAGAACTGAAAAATCTCAATCGCCTCATCCGATGGAGGCAAGCGAAACTCGGATTTCAAACAACTCTCAGAGAGAGTCACGAAATCGGTCGGTGGTTTCTGGGCACGTTCATCAGCCCGAGGAGTCTTTACCTCTATAATGGACGACAATCCGAGTTTCTTGCGCCATGTGTCAATCCGCGCGTCATCGAGAGTCGAGCGCAGATGCATTGGCCGTGTGATAAGAAATTTCAAAGCACTAAAATTACAAAACAATATAATAAACAATCTATGAGTGAAGTTGATTTAGTAAAACAAAATTCTAAGTAATAAAAACCGCAAGTGCACGGTGTACGATTGTAGTACCTATGCAAGTACGAGTCGATCCACAGAGAAGGTATAAATTCTACTCTAATTCAGGCGAATTATAAATAAAAGGGTGGATTGATTTGTTTAAAAATGAGATCTTAATTTAAGAAAAATAATATTTGATAAATATGCCTCGAGAGCAATTTTATTAAAATATTTAATATATGATTAAATGAATAAGACTTCATCGTGATATAATAATGATATATAGATGTTGGGGTGCGCATAAAGATCTTGTTATTTTATAATTCACAAAAATACTTTTATATTAATCGCTTTCCACATATTACATCAAAATTTCTTAAGCATGTGATATATGCGAGCGAACTAAGACAAAAACTTAAGTGATAAAACATGATTTAGAGCTTCAAGAACGAGTCTGAAAGTTTGCTTAAATCACTAAGAATATTTTGTATGCACTCACGCTATATAACATCGAACTTTCGTAGGAATGCAATATGCGCATTAGGCTACACAAAATATCAAAGCTTTTCTTTTCAATTTTCAGATATAAATATGGTTGAGCGATGAAGAATTATAACAATCATATAATTAAATAAAATAATTACGTTGCACCCGAAATAAAAATAAACTACTCACGCATGATTTGTTTTACAAATATTATGGAAGAGATCATCATGAAAAAACAAATAAGAAAATTAAGAATTTTATTGATTCAAAAATAATGACTTACAAACTTGCACGAAGCGCATACATAAGCTTCCTCCTCTTAGATATTGTCTCTCATAAACTCACAAATACTATGCTAGTAGAATATATTTTCAGCTCTCCAAAAAGTTCTCCCCTTCCTTACACATTAGAATAAATTTATAGGAACAACTGTTAGCAAAAAATTAAAAAAAAAAAAAAGCGAGAAAAAAGATTAAAAAACATAAAATAATAATAATTATTATAATAGTAACGCCAGCCATTAAGGCTGGCGTTTCATTTTTTTTTTGAATTTACGCCAGCCTTAATGGCTGGCAATTTAATTCTAGATGCTGATTCAACACCTACTTAGTATAGGCGCTGAATTAATTCAGCGCCAAATACCTAGGTGCTGAATTAATCAGCACCTGGTTAGTATATGCGCTGAATTAAATTGGGTTAGTTCGCGGCGGAGGCTCAGCGCTGAAATATTAGTATCATGTAGACGTTAGCTTTAATTTCTGATGAATTGTATTGGTCGCACGGTTTGCCCGACACACACTTTTATAATCTGCACACACAAACAGAACATACCGTGAAAAGTACTAATATAAATAAAAATAATAATGAAAATATGATTAAATTAAATGCATTTTCATGCTCTCATCACAGTGACTGGCCGCTTCGCTTCAATACCTAAAGAAAATAAACAAATTAAATTTCCTGCAAAAACTACGAGTGAAATCAAAAGATCTGATATCTCGCAAACAAGTGCACGACCCGAGAATGGTCGTCGCACCTCACACGCCCAACCGCGCAAAAGCGCATAAAAGAGCACCCAACCTCCTATGGTCGCACACATTCAAGAAAACACCATCCGACCGCATTAAGCACGCGCCGCTTAGCCACCACCGACCGTGTTGAAACCGATTTCTCGGTCTCTGTAGAGTTCGGGGCCCCCCAACAAGTTGAGGGGTGACCAACTCTTACTCCCCCCCAAGGGAGAGCTCTAGGTTGAAGGTGTTGGAACTATGAACTGGAGCAAGGGCTCGGCGAGGAGGTCCCACAACATACCCGGAATATCGTTGAGCGCTTCCCCTCCCAAGCCAAAGCCGGGCTTGGGCACCACTGGAGGCTCTCCTCCCTCCACTAGAGAGATTTGGGGAGGGAGAAGGAGAACTAGCCTAGAACAAGCTTGCCTCCAAATGGCGCCCCCTTGGTCCTATTTATAGAATTTCTGGATTTGGGCTGCAAATAACCAAACTCTGGCCTATCAGATTACCAAAGCACCCTCGGATTTGGCTGCGGATAGCCAAATCCCGCTGTTCTGCAACGCTAAACGCAGACCAAACCCTCCCCCCGGAACTGGGCGAGAGGGGGTATCACACGGGGCTCGGCGAGCCCACTAACTGGGTGGGGCGAGATCGGGTTCCCCCTGCTGGTCTCGCCCCATGCTAGGGATGGGGTCGAGAGGGGGGTCGGCCCCCGCCACCTCTCGCCCCTGCTTGGAATGAGGACGAGAGGGGTCGGCCCCGCCTCCTCTCACCCCTGCTCGGGATGGGGGCGAGAGGGGGGGGGGGGGGGGGGGGGGTCGGCCCCCGCCTCCTCTCGCCCCTGCTTGGGATGGGGGCAAGAGGGGGGTCGGCCCCCGCCTCCTCTCGCCCCTGCTTGGGATGGGGGCGAGAGGGGGGTCGACCCCCGCCTCCTCTCGCCCCCTTTGTTTGGAAGGGTGAGCGGGAGGCTCCCGCCTCCACCGATTGCCTCCTCTCTTCCTGTCCTGGAACATACTGAAAAATAATGTTACAAAATATCTCTTGCCTCTAGGACATACTCGGCGAATACATGGTTGTACACAATCCCCGCTCTTTTCGAGCGAGGTACACGCTCGGAAAGAAATGTCCAACCCTGCATATTCAACGAGTGTCGCTGGGAACCCAGCTAGCGGAGCTAACCTTGGGAAGAACATAAAGCCTCCCCGAGAATTCCTCCACCCTGTCGGCTAGCGAGAGTCCGGCTAGCGGAGCCACCTCGGGGGAAGAATTTACTTTGACAATCTCCGGCCATCGAGCGGTTCCCGGCCCTGCCAGCTTGGTGGGAGCCTGGTCAGCGGGCCAGCATCGGGGCTAAGTACCTTGAGCAACATCCGACCACCGAGCGGTTCCCGGCCCTGCCAGCTAGGTGGGAGCCTGGTCAGCGGGCCCGCATCGGGGCTAAGTACCTTTGAAACATCTGGCCACCGAGCGGTTCCGGCCCTGCCAGCTTGGTGGGAGCCTGGTCAGCGGGCCAGCATCGGGGCTAAGTACCTTTGAAACATCCGGCCACCGAGCGGTTCCCGTCCCTGCCAGCTTGGTGGGAGCCTGGTCAGCGGGCCAGCATCGGGGCTAAGTACCTTTGAAACATCCGGCCACCGAGCGGTTCCCGGTCCTGCCAGCTTGGTGGGAGTCTGGTCAGCGGGCCAGCATCGGGGCTAAGTACCTTTGAAACATCCGGCCACCGAGCGGTTCCCGGCCCTGCCAGCTTGGTGGGAGCCTGGTCAGCGGGCCAGCATCAGGGCTAAGTACCTTTGAAACATCCGGCCACCGAGCGGTTCCCAGCCCTGCTAGCTTGGTGGGAGCCTGGTCAGCGGGCCAGCATCGGGGCTAAGTACCTTTGAAACATCCGGCCACCGAGCGGTTCCCAACCCTGCCATCTTGGTGGGAGCCTAGTCAGCGGGTCAGCATCGGGGCTAAGTACCTTGAGTAACATCCGGCCACCGAGCGGTTCCCGACCCTGCAGCTAGGTGGGAGCCTGGTCAGCATGCCAGCATCGGGGCTAAGTACCTTTGAAACATCCGGCCACCGAGCGGTTCCCGACCCTTCCAGCTTGGTGGGAGCCTGGTCAGCGGGCCAGCATCGGGGCTAAGTACCTTTGAAACATCCGGCCACCGAGCGGTTCCCGGCCCTACCAGCTTTGTGGGAGCCTGGTCAGCGGGCCAGCATCGGGGCTAAGTACCTGAAAAACTTTCATAACTTTGATTGTCATATTACATGTAAGAAAAACTAAGTTTGAAAGTAGACCATCATACTACATGGGCTTAAAGAAAAAGTTAAGCAAGAAAACTAAAACTTGGTCTCCTACTCCCAAGTCTGGTCTTCCTCGACCTCTTCTGGTTGTTGTTGTTGCTTCCTCGGACCCCTCGCCTCCCTTAATTCCAAGAACTCAGGGCAGTCGGACGTCGCGTGACCCTCCTCATAGTGGAAGTCGCAGTAAGGTGACTCAACCATATCCCTTCTTTTTCCTCTTCTTTCTGCTTTCCTGACTCTCCTCCTTCTCCCCCAACCGATTGTCATGGTTTGCTGAGGTGGTGGAGAGGGTGCCTTCGGTCCTTGCCTCCACCCTGGGAGGTCGGACTCTTCTTCCTGGAATTTGTCTTCCTCTTGGTCGAACTTCCTCTTGGGGGCCCCTACCCTTCCCCCCTGCTGCCTTGCCTCTGGCTCACTCAGCTTGGCCAACCTTCTCGCGAACTCCGGGTTGGCCTCCTCACTCTCAACTTCTTCTGCCACCCTTTCCATCAACTCTTCAAAGGACAAAGGAGCTCTCCTCTTGAGGTCCATCTTGAAGAAGCCCTCCCGCAGTCCCAACGTGAAGGCAAGCTTGAGGGTGTACCCGAGCACTTCTTGGACGAGGAGAACCTCCTCCCTGAACCGCTCCAGATAGTGAGCCAGCGACTCCCCTGGCTCTTGCTTGATCTTGAAAAGTGCTTCAGCATCTTTCTTCCTCCTCCTTGACGTCGAGAAGCGTAGCAGGAAAACTCGGCGTAAGTCTTCGAAGGCATAGATGGATCCCACAGGGAGCTGGTGGAACCAATCTCTAGCCTTCTCCTTCAGAATTGTCGCGAAGAGTCGACACTTGAAAGCGTCCGTCATGGGCCTGATGGAGACCATATCCTCAAACCACTGCAAGTGCAGGACGGGGTCATCCTTGCTGGAGTAGTGAGACATCTCCAACCTTTCGAACCCCTCTGGAACCGGGGCCGAGAGAATCAGCTCACACAAAGGACTTCCTATGCTCGCCCCCCTTGGGGCTGGGCGAGTGGGGGCTAGCCGCCCCCACTCACGTCCTTGGGGCTACGCGAGTGGGGGCCTGGCGCCTCCCCACTCGCCCCCTTGGGGCTGGGCGAGTGGGGGCCTAGCGCCTCCCCATCGCCCCTTGGGGCTGGGCGAGTGGGGGCCTAGCGCCTCCCCACTCGCCCCCCTTGGGGCTGGGCGAGTGAGGGCCTGGTGCCTCCCCACTGGCCCCCTCGGGGCTCGGCGAGTGGGGGCCTGGGGCCTCCCCACTCGCCACCTTGGGGCTGGGCGAGTGGGGGCCTGACGCCTCCCCACTCGCCCCTTTGGGGCTGGGCGAGTGGGGGTCTGGCGCCTCCCCACTCGCCCCCTTGGAGCTGAGCGAGTGGGGGCCTGGGGCCTCCCCACTCGCCCCCTGGGGCTGGGCGAGTGGGGGCCTGGAGCCTCCCCACTCGCCCCCTTGGGGATGGGCGAGTGGGGGCCTGGCGCCTCCCCACTCGCCCCCTTGGGGCTGGGCGAGTGCGGGCCTGGTGCCTCCCCACTCGCCCTCTTGGGGCTGGGCGAGTGGGGTTCTGGGACCTCCCCACTCGCCCCCTCCCGGCACCTCCTTCCCGGATGGCTGGCCGAGGGTGTTTTCGCCAACCTGCTGGGCGAGGCCTCTGGACCACTTTCTCTCCCGCCTTCGCTTATCGAGGCGAAAGCTACCTGCAAGGTCTGCATGACCTCCCGCTTGAGATTTTCGAACATCTCCAACGTCACCCCTGCCACCGGGAGCTGTGAGTAACCTGGGTCGGATCTTCCTCCACCTCCGTCCATGGAGCTCATCTTGAGAGTTTCTTGAGTTAGCCACACTCCACGCTCACCGCATCATAATGTTGAAATCGATTTCTCGGTCTCTGTGGAGTTCGGGGCCCCCAACAAGTTGAGAGGTGGCCAACTCTTACTCCCCCCCAAGGGAGAGCTCTAGGTTGAAGGTGTTGGAACTATGAACTGGAGCAAGGGCTCGGCGAGGAGGTCCCACCACATACCCGGAGGATCGTTGAGCGCTTCCCCTCCCAAGCCAAAGCCGGGCTTGGGCACCACTGGAGGCTCTCCTCACCCCACTAGAGAGATTTGGGGAGGGAGAGGGAGAACTAGCCTAGAACAAGCTTGCCTCCAAATGGTGCCCCCTTGGTCCTATTTATAGGATTTCTGGATTTGGGCTGCAAATAACCAAACTCTGGCCTATCAGATTACCAAAGCACCCTCGGATTTGGCTGCGGATAGCCAAATCCCGCTGTTCTGCAGTGCTAAACGCAGAACAAACCCTCCCCCCGGTACTGGGCGAGAGGGGGTATCACGCGGGGCTCGGCGAGCCCACTAACTGGGTGGGACGAGACCGGGTTCCCTCCTGCTGGTCTCGCCCCCTGCTAGGGATGGGGGCGAGAGGGGGGTCGGCCCCCGCCTCCTCTCGCCCCTGCTTGGAATGGGGGCGAGAGGGGTCGGCCCCGCCTCCTCTCGCCCCTGCTCGGGATGGGAGCGAGAAGGGGGGGGGGGGGGTCTGCCCCCGCCTCCTCTCGCCCCTACTTGGGATGGGGGCGAGAGGGGGGTTGGCCCCCGCCTCCTCTCGCCCCTGCTTGGAATGGGGGCGAGAGGGGGGTCGGCCCCCGCCTCCTCTCGCCCCTGCTTGGGATGGGGGCGAGAGGGGGGTCGGCCCCCGCCTCCTCTCGCCCCCTTTGTTTGGAAGGGCGAGCGGGAGGCTCCCGCCTCCACCGCTTGCCTCCTCTCTTCCTGTTTTGGAACATACTGAAAAATAATGTTACAAAATATCTCTTGCCTCTAGGACATACTCGGCGAATACAAGGTTGTACAGGCCGCGCACCCCTCGCAAGGGGGTTGGCTGCCCGTCCCCGGCTAGGAGTCAGTCAGAGGTGTCAGCCATCCCCGGGCAGGGATCGGCTGGCCGTGCGCTGGCCGCCCGCTCCCAGGAGGGAGCCCGCCGACCACCCCCAAATGGGGTGCAGCCTACCCGCACCCCATGTTGGGGTGAGGCTAAGCCGCACCCCCCTTTTTGGGGGAAGGTCGGCCGCCCGCTCTGGGGGGGGGGGGGGGAGCCGGCCGAGCACCCCCCCCCCCCCCCCCCCCCCCCATTTTTAGGGGGTCGGTCGGCCGCCTCCGGGCGGGAGCCGGTCGGGCGCGCACCGGCCGCCCTCTCCTGGGAGGGAGCCGGCCGAGCACCCTAATTCAGGGTGCGGCAAGGCCGCAACCCCTTTTGGGGGTTCTTCCGGCCGCCCCCAGGCGGGAGCCGGCCGGGCGCACGCCGGCCGCCAGCTCCCGAGAGGAGGTCGGCCGACCACCCGCAAAGAGGTGCGGCCAAGCTGCACCCCCGCCAAGAGACTGGCTGCCCGCCTCCAAGCGGGAGGCTGTTGGCCTCGCGCCGTCCGCCCGACCCCGAGCAAAAGTCGGACGCATGCAAGACAAAACCGTCCCGGCATAATCACCCTCTCTATCTACGCAAAAAATAACTACTTACCTCCGGCATGGTGGGGTACGACACACAAGAATGACAACGATCCGAACGGCCGCGAACAATTAAGACAAAACCTCCGCACTCCTCTACACGATGATTCAGACTCCGAAGGATTGGGGGCTAATGATATGCACTCATACATTTATGGGAATTCCAGGGTGCGGTTAGAGAAAGCCCCACTAAGTGGGAGTGGGGTTAGTGGGGTCAAGAGTCAAACCCATGACCATAATTCTGCCGCGCACGCGTTTCATGAAGCGGGCAGCACTGGGCGATACCAAAGCCGCACCCCACCACTGAGGTGCGACTAGTCCGCACCCCACTAAGCGGGGTGTGGATAGCCCGCACCCCACTCCGGTGTTGGGCAACCAAACCGCACCCCACCTTGGTGGAGTGCGACTATGGAGCACACCCCATGGGGGTGCGGCCAAACCCTCCCCGAGGCTCGCGGGGGATGCGACCGAAACCGCATCCCCCCTGCCCGGCACAAATGGGACCCGTTTTCCCCCCGTGGGGCTCCGGTCCCCACTTTCCGAGTAAACGCGATCATCGAAAGCCGCGACTCATCCGCGTTACGACTGCACTCCGGCAATACTCACCCAGAATGCTTCGCGCTCGTAGCGCGCCCAAAACACTCCCGTGTTCGTTGCATGCTTGGAATGCTCCCAAGCGCGCTCAGAACGTTTCATTGTTCGTTGCGCGTACAGAACGCTTCTGAGCACGCTCAGAAGCATTTCCGCTTTCCCGACACGCTTGCAGTTAACCATTTTTCTCAGATTTCAGGACTCGCTCGTCGCCTTTTCAACCTTCAACGAAGCTGCCCGAACTGCCCGAACTGCCCGGGGCGAGACAGTCATTTATGAAAAATGGTGATCCGTGTGCTCCGAATCGGCAAACGTGATTCGCCCGTCAGGTGGTTACGGTGGTTACGACGGTGAAATTACCAGGCTACCCCCGACCAAATCTATAAAAGGAGCCCAGAGCCGTCATTTCAAGGGACCTTGCCTTCCGGACCCGAGAGAGCTCTTTGAAGATTTCTCTGGAATTCTCCTTCGGCTCTTGAAGATCTCCTTCGTGGACTTGGAGTTTTCCTTTCTCCCAAAAGGCGACTCAGCATTCTCACTTTTGTTCTCACCAGCATTCTCACTTTTGTTCTCACTATTGTTCTCAGAAGAAAAAGGACTTAGCTTTCCGAGAGGTGGTCTGCCACCTTCGGAGCCCTCTCTTTATCTCTCTACCATTATAACGAGCAGCGACCTGTCGCGCTCGAGTTCTAAGTCTCTAACTGTAACCCCCAGAAGATAGTGGAAGTTGGTCGGCGCAGCTTGTTGGATCTTGTGGCGCCCTTAGAGGGGGGTGAATAAGGGCAATTTAAAACTTTGATACTTTTTGTAACAAACGAAACAATATATGAATATAGAGACAAATAATTGAATTTAAAAATAAGATTTTATTTCATCAAAGATAATGAGTAAAAATAATTCCAATAAAGCTTGGAATCAAAGGCTTACAATTAATAAAATCTCATGTCTCTTTTCACCGGTCCTTCTCCTAAGGACCGGTTGGCTATAGCCTATATTTCCCAGATATAGACACTAGCCTCCCCCTAAATCAAATCTTGATCTAGACGCAGCACACACGGCGGCGATTTTCTCCCAAGCCACACAAGGACTTGACACCGCACACAAGACGATGATTTACCCTAGACCACACAAGGATCTAACACCACACACAAGGTGATGATTTCCCCTAAGCCTCACACGGACATAGACGCCGCACGCAAGATGACGATTTCTACAATGATTACAAGATGAATGTAAATATAAATGAAATACAAATTAAAAACCCCCTTTAGAATTTCTGGACCAATGCAGCGAAGAACCCTTGAGAAAGTCTCCTTGGAACGCGTGTACAATCTTCGGCTTCGCTCTCTCTTTTCTTCTTCAAGGATGAGGATTTTCGTTCTCTGGAGCTCTCTGGACGATAACACTCAGGAAGATGGCTTGAAAGTCTGAAGGCGTGAAATCCACGAAGTTCTGAACCCTTTTAATAAAAAAGAGCTGTCGCCGTCCGTTAGCTAGGTATCGCCAGAATCCGGTATCTCCAGAGGCTGCCACGTGTCCCACTAATTCGACGTTTCTGCGCGGAGTTGAGGTCGTGGTTGAGACGTGGGCTGTCGGATATCCGATATCACTATCGGAAATCCGTTAGCTTGCGTAACTGCTGCACGTCGTATTGTTGCGGGAAGATCGTGGGCTGTCGGATATCCGATATCACTATCGGAAATCCGTTAGCTTGCGTAACTGCTGCACGTCGTAGAGTTGCGGGAAGATCGTGGGCTGTCGGATATCCGATATCACTATCGGAAATCCGTTAGCTCTAAACCGCTGGGAAGAAATCGTGCACCGTCAGAAATCCGTTAGCTCTCAACCGCTGGGAATAAATCGTGCGCTATCGGAAATCCGTTAGCTGGCTGTCGGAAATCCGATAGCTCCAATTTCTGGAAAAATCGGTATTTTGCTCCAATTGCAAACATGTTATCTGCACACCATTAATCAAAAATAGGATCAAATACATTCGATATTTGTTATTCTCAAACCAGACGAGTGCGGAACGCATGCTCCAACACAACTCCGACCGCATGGTTTTATACCCTTTTTGGGTTTTCCACGTTAAAAAGTCTCAGTGTACTTAACGATTCTCTAAGTGACTGTTAGCGTACTTGGTTTGTTTCAGAGCTAAGGTGGTTCAAGTCGACCAGTCTACCGATAGCACCCAAGCGACCCGCATCAAATCTATTGAATAGAATGTCTTCGACGTGGAATTGAACCAACACTTATACTAGAATTCATCTCTTCCTCGGTTTAGAACTTGAAGTATCTCTCCTAAGAGTCCATTTGGCACGACGGTGGCGATCATGAACGCAGTAGTTATGAACTGCCATCCGTTTGGAGCGACATTTTTTCTCCTGTGAGTTTGGACAAAAACACCACCGTCTTGAACTATGTGTTTGACATAACAACGGTTAACCAAGAAAAAGACTAATTTTGAACAACAAAAATGGATGAAGTTCCTTAGGTGAGGTCGGGCGTTCATGAACGACGGTTCGTAACCACTGCGTTCACGACCATCACCACCGCGCCAAACGGCCAAACAATTATTCTATATAGAATACACATTCCGATGAGTTCGTAGTCTCTACATTTCATCTATACGTCATTAAGAAAATAATAGATAAGTTATAGGAGAAAAATGATACGAAGACTGTAAATGATAGGAACGAAAGGAGTCGAGTTAGATGCAATCTTGGCGAGTTAGGTGGTACTAAAGAAAGAAAGAAAGAAGGATATGGAAGAGAGGATAACAAAGAATTACTATTGTTGGTATACCTAAGACTTGAAAAACTCGACTCCCTCAGCCGAGTCACCGAAGGATAGAGGGGATGGATTGCATTTTCCAATTTGCATTCAGTTCGTTTATATTTTTGTTTATAGAAAAATATTTGAATTCGACCTAACTACAGATGCTAGCTCCTAATTATATTATTCTTTTTTAGTATAATTTCTAAATTTAATGATAACAATAGATATAAATGCTAAATGTATATTCTAAAATAACTTTAAAAAGTTCTACTTCACCACATCACAGTGGAAGTAATGTATATTACAAACAAATATATAAGAAATCTCTCGATATCATTCCCACTTATATATAGGGTTAATTACCAGGTCCTTCCCTGGGAGTTTGCATAATTATAGGTTGCACCCCTTATCTTTTGAAATTACATTTTCCTCCCCTCTGAGTTTCCCCAGTTTACAAAAATGCCCCTTCCGTTAGAAATATGGATGAAAAATGATAAAATCAGCCAAATTAGTTTATGGTATTTCAATTCTATCATTTTATCATGATTCTAGATTCATTACAAAGGATAAAATGTAACACACCCTTTTCAATGTAAAGTTAATACTCTTGCGGATCACTCGATGCTCTTGGTGGACCAGTTTAATTGAACCACCTTAGCTCGAGAGTGAACCGTGCGCGCAAACAATCAATGAATGAATCGGTAATTAACACGAAGACTTTTAACGTGGAAAACCCGAAAAGGGAGAAAATCACGCACTCGAGCGCGACAGGCCTCTACTCGTTACAATGGTGGAAAGAGAGAGAGAGAACTATGAGGGTGACATTCCACCTCTCAGAAAGCAGAACACTTCTTCTTCTGGGAACAAGAATGAGAAAAAAAGTGAGACGACTGAGTCACCTTTCTGTACCCGAAGGATTCCCAATTGCTTAGGAAGATTGTCTTCTGATGCGAAGGATATCTTCAAGCGCACACTCGAGGGAGATCTTCGGAGCCTCGGAGGAGATCTTCAAATGCCGAAAGAGATCTTCAAGCGTTGAAGGAGAACTCAGAGAAAATCTTCAACAGAGCTCTCGCGGGTGTAGAAGGCATGGTGTCTTGAAATGAAGGCACTGAGATCCTTTTATAGCTTTGGTCGGGGGTAGCCCGACAATTTTGCCGTCGTAACCACCGTAACCACCCTGACGGGTGAATCACATTTGTCGATTCGGAGCACACGGATCGTATTTTTTCATAAATGACCGTCTTGCCCTTCGGGCAGTTCGGGCAGCTTCGTTGAAGGTGATGAAGGCGACGAATAAGACCTGCGATCTGAGAAATTAAGAAAGGTTAACAATGTGCGTGTCGGGAAGGCGGAAGCGTTCTGAGCATGCGCGAAAGCGTTCTGAGGGCGCAACGAACATGGGAGCGCTGTAACATCGCCCAAACAACTAGACCCCTAGAGTGGTTTTTTCATGACTAGGTCATGATAAAACCCACTTGGTCTTATGCTTGAAGGGGAAGAGCACCTTGGTCTGCAAATAGCAATTTCTAGTTACCAAACTTAGGGTTGGAATTTAGAGCCTCACCTTAGTACTTTGACACCACCATAACATCCCTAACCATTAGGGGTCCCTTAGAGCACTAAGGACCCATTGGGCTCAACCAAAGTGGTCAAGTTGACCAAAGTCAACCCTAACCTTAAATTGGTCAAAGTAGCCTAATTAGGGTCAATTGGCCTCCGCCATCCAAAATTGACCTTGCACCTACCCTTACAAGTATATTAGGGACCCAATGGACCAAAAAGACCCATCATGGGGCCACCAATTTGACCCAAGTCAACTCTGGCCCTATTTTTGTCAAATTGCCCTATTGTGGGTCAATTGGCATCCACCTTGCCAAATTAACCCTACCTAGACCTTCCTAACCCTTAGGGGAGGAAAATGGGTCACTACCCACCCATTGGTGTTAACCCAAGTGGTCAAATTGACCAAAGTCAACTCAATCCTAATTTTAGGTCAAAATGCCCCACTTTGACCTAATCAAGCCCAATCTACTTGGGCTAGGCCCAATTGGAGTGGCCCAATAGATTCATGGGCCTGATATCTACTCAACGGGCCATACAATTTCTGGAAATGATGAGTAGGAGAGAGAAAGTGCAATTTCCCCAATTTTGAAGAGAGAGAAAGAAGAGAGAGAGAGAAGGCCATTAATGGCCATGGGAGGCCAAGGGCCTCCCCTCTTCATCTCCAATGGCTTTGTACCTCCCCTCTCATCTGTTTTGAGGAGTTTAATAGCCATGGCCGGCCGCCCAAGTGGCTGATTTAATACAATTTCAGTTTTGGCCAAAAACTCATAATTACCATTAATGGTGAAATTGGGGGTTTCACATATCCCCCCTTCCACAAGTGGCTCTTTAAAAAGCTTCACAAGGCTGTGAGGATGAGTTTCCCCCACTCACTGGAGAGAATCGAGCTTGTCGGTTTGGAGGATGTAGAGGCACCAAACTTAGGATCGTCCATGGCAAGGAAGGGATATTGCAAGGCTTCAAGGCTCCACATAGGTCTGGTTCATTCTCTCTACTCCAGTGGATAGATCCACTTCAAAAATCAGCAAGGATTGGGGCCAATTGGTCCCCTATCGGGTTGGCCGAAAACCTCCATTTTGGAGCTTTATTTTCCTAGCCTAAACCCTCCATTCCGGCCACCTCCGGTCGGCCAACCACCCCCAATCGCTGGCCACCACCTCAACGGAGGTGGCGGTGGCATTGGTCGGTCGGGGCAGCGCTCAGGTGGCCGTGAAAACCACTTCCAAAACCTCCCAGGTCGGGTCAATCCTGGTCGTCGGCTAGAGGAGGAAGACGAATGGATTGCATCCATTCGTGCTTCAAGATCTGTGCAGGTAGATTAATATATAATTTTTATTGTTATATGATTTCTGCTACATAACTTACAGCTGTTAGAAATAATTATAAAAAATACCTAAATTGGTCTGATGGAAAAGTGTTCAACACCAAACTTGTATCCCTTGGGGTCTACTTTATTTTAAAATTTGTTTCACACCCTTTGGGTCAGTGGTCTAACCACAACACTCAAAATGGTGCAACATATACAAAGGGTTGACCAGAGATTGACTTGGGTGCCCCCATCAATCCAGTCATCCAAATGACTTGAAATTTGACACATAGGTTGTTTATACCCACAACCTTAACATATACAAAAATGAGAATTTTTGGAAGACATTGTTCTAAGGTTTTTGCACAAATTTAATAATCCATGTATCAATTAATTATAGGGTCTAGTGATTTCCAAACACCACCAAATTTTGGTGGGTGGTCCTTAGGGCCATGTTATCTCTCTAGTAAAAATGTCATCCCATTTGGGATTGATTTGGTTGGGTATTTAACTAACCCAAGATTGGTCAAACTAAGGGTTAAAAGGTCAAAAGTGCACTTGTTGGGTTGAATGGTCAAATCTCATCCAAAAGTGATGAAATCTTGGCCACTAATTTAATATCACATAAAACACCTCCTCCCAAGATTTGGGGTGATTTGGAGTAGTTGTGCCCTAGAACCCTAGTTCAAACCTGAGGGTTATATATTGAACCCATTGAAGGACATGCACATATGTCCTTGGATTGGCTTGAAATTTGGTAGAGAGGTTCATAAGGTGGTGTCAAGCCCTAGGTAATTTATTTGGAATTTTTGGAGACTTTTATTCTCTCTGATTTAATTATGAATCATTTAGGGCTCTTCCTTACAAGATGGAATTACATGTTCATATAACCTAGGATGTTTATGAAACTTTGGTAGTGAGTTTTTATTTATGATATTATTCTCTGGTAATTTTGTCAAGAATTTTGAAGTGTTATTTATGGTACTTCATTCATAACCCTCAATCTGTTCCCTAGTTGTATAAAAAATTAATTATGGACTCACTGAAAAATTATGGAAATTGGTCAGAGGGCTTGTTTGGCCAAACACATGATCAATAAATTTTAGAATAATTTTTTGAGTTATTTATATATGGTTCCCTTCACAAGGTGACCTTGGATATGGTTATTTAGTTAATGGAATTATATGGTCAAATGGATTTAGAAAATTATTGAACTTTATCAGTGAACTTTTCTGACCATTTTGGACACCAGCTAATTTTCTTGTAATTATTGAATGAGAATTTCTAGTAGCTTCTTTGTTAATCATTGATCTTGCTTAATTAGTTTATGCTTTAATTTGAGATCAAAACCTTTTTAGAAAAGTGTGAAATTCAGGTTAGGCTGTTATTTTGCTGTTATCTAGTTGTACAAATTTTAGTGAAGTCATACCATGTCAGAAAACCATACTTGATGTACAAATCATAGGTTCCCTGATTTTGGAGAAATTATTATAAATGCCAAATTATGTAGAAAAATTATAAATTTCTGTAGATGGTGTTATAATGTCATAATTAACCCCCAATAAAAATCTTGGGTCATTCAGATGTTTATTTGGAGTACCACCACTCTCATGCACCTCATATAGCTCATTGGCCTGCGTATAGTAAAATTGTAAAACTTGGGTAACTTGTAGGCCACTAGGTGGGAATGGGAGGTAGATGGTGTACCTAGTCTGGTTGAGGAGATTTGAGGTCACCGACAGAAGTCTATATGTTGAGTGTGCTCGATAAGTTAAAGGGCAAAGTTGTGCTCGGGATCGACAAAAGATCGTCTTTCCCCTTAGAGGGTCATAAAATACTTAGGGTTAATCCAAGTGTAATGATAAGCAGGGTATTCTTATGGGTAGTTACCAATAACATTAAGTGTCTTGAGAAAGGGAGGTTTGGGATATCATCCCATCGTACCTCCTAGTACCGCTGCGAGCCCATCACAGGGTAGACCTCGGGAAGTCCAAGATTAACCCTAAACTGCAGGAATAAACTGTTATTCAAGATTGTCTTAATAATCAACACACCCACACCCCGTGGTTACGAGAGGTTAGTTGGTTTGGTCTTACGAGCGGTAGGCTCGGTGGTTGTAGGTACGGACGGGTTAGTCCGGCGAGCCAGTGGATCAGAAGGTTATGGTGACGGGCAGGTTAGCCCCGGGAGCTTATGGCTCGGAGATAGATGGTAATCATAATTGCATGTGCATAAAGGTAGTGGTGGGTCTTCGGTATTGACGGTCGTTCACACCGGCATCGATATGCTGAGCCGGCAAGTGTGGATTTGCACTTAGCCAAGAAAGTTTGGTGGTCCAGCTAGTAAGAGTACGTAGGCGCTCCACGGTTTTGCGTTGAGGCGTACGATAGGTCGGGGTTAGGTAGTGTGAATACCAACCTAGAGGTGGGCGAGGCCCAACCCACCATTTCTGTTTGCCACTACGGGAGAATCCTGGGAGTCTTGCTCTCTCCAAAAAGGGGGAACTAAAGGTCTGTGCGCATAGAGTCGAAGTGTTTGAGTTGCACTTGTGTAACATAGCATTAAACTGCATAACCTCGCATGTCATAGCATAAACATTGCATTTCACCCCTACCCCTATCATGTAAATTAGTTATGGGACTTTTTATACGATAGGCCCTGCTAAATGACCCCTTGGTCTATAGGTCTGTATGGGCATTCCTATAAATCAACGGTTATTTTTCATACTTTACTATGCCTTATTTTACTTCACTTTACTTTACTGTCATATTTATTGTTTATATATACACTGTGTAGTGGTAGAAATTTCCTGTATACTAGATCCGCCATCATCTGCTTTACTTTATACTCCTTGTTGTCCTCTGCTTCAACCTTCCCGCTCGGTACCTAGGAGCCATTGGGGGAGGGGTGGGGAACATAAGACTTAGTCTTTTTACTAACGGTCGGTGGACCATATCATTTTAGGAGATCAAGGAGCAGCACTAGGAGACACAGAACCAACAGAGGCTGGTGCAGTTGGAGGTGGGCCAGTCTAGTACAGGAGCACCAATTTCAGGATCAGTGAGTGATTAGTAGTTGCTTCAGCGAGTGACCTTGTAGTGAGGACATGATGTACATGGCATGATGTAACACCCCAGTTTTTGCTGTTCTGCGAGTTAATGCCGGGCGGTAGGTACTATCGCCGACGGTAGTAAAATGCGAGGTGTCGACGAACGTCGACAGGGCGCGCTTTCGTTAAGGCACTAGCGCGGCACGGTAGAAGGTGGCTAGAAAGTGAAAAATGAGATCTGCCGCTAGCGCGGGGTGATAGCCCTACCGCTGGCGTTAGGTCTTCTTCACTGGGAACTGCTGAGACGGTAAGTATTGTTTGTGAAGCTAGCGCGACGCGTTAGCGCTACCGCAGCGCGGTAGCTGACAGAACCAGATCCGTAAATAGCTAAATCTGGGCATCCGTTTGCTTTAGATCTTGATTGGACGGCTGTGAGAGGTTCGTGGGAGAACCCTAAGTAGGGATGAGAAGGTTTCCATTCATCATTTCTTTTCATTTTTGGGTTTTGAGGGCTTGAGAGAGAGGAGGGGTTTGGAGGAGGAAGAGAGCTAGTTCCCACCATTGTTGGAGCTTCGGAGCTCCGTTCGCCGATCCGAGACCGGTAGCGCGTAGGGGACGTCGAGGCGCTTCTTCTCCTCCATTCTTGTGCAAGTTTCCCATGGCTAGGAGGAAATCTCAAAAGGTAACGACATTTCTCCTCCCGGTCTTTAGGATGCGTGCATGGCATCCCTTTTTCCTCTTTATTTTCTGCATTTTGGCACCGGATCCGTCGAGTGAGAGGGATCCGGGTCATCTTGGTTCAAGAGGAACCATCAGGTTGATTGAGTCCGTCCCCGACATGATTTGCACTAGAAATCCGCTCCGTTAGTGGATTAGGCATTGTGGTTGAAGCCGGTTTCGCGACCGTTGGTCCGATTCGGTGATGTTGATTGACGCACATTTTAGTGGTTTTGCTAGAAATCCCAATACGGCAAATTCGTCGTCATGATGCCCTTGTAGCGTATGGTAACGAATGTTGGTTTTCGAGCGGGAAAATAATATGCGGATTTTGGGGCATATGACGCCTAGTGATGTACGAAGGTGTGATTTGGTCTTTATGGTCGGCTGGCTATCCGTTGAATGCTGGAATTCATGTGTGGAGAGTGTCCCGACAAGACAAGTCCCTTCGGTGTTAACTGACGAGAACGTCTGTGCTACAGACTAGTCCGGTAATGGTCGCCAGTTGAGGTAGTCGGTGGACGTTGTCCCGATTGTAAGACCAGGGCCTTGGAACGTTTGCTTGGAGTCTAAGCCAGAGTTCTTAGCATCGGTTTTGTGTGGTTTTGGCGGCAAGAACATGTGAGCTGTCTGACAAGCCCGATGGCATGGTGGGCCAGGCGCGGTAGGTCACAACGTGAGTTCTTGGCCTTGGGCTACGATGCCCTTTGGGGGAAATGTCGAGTACCCCATGGTTGTGCTGTTGATGTATGATGATGTGTTAGATTCATACGCTTTAGGGTGCCTTGGGTGAAACCCGGGTTGCATTCATATTGCATTGGTAGGCCCCTTTTATTACTTGCTCAACATAGAAACGTGGATGATGGTTGTGACACTCATGCCTGTTGTTTATGTTGCTTTTCCTTATATACATGTGCATATGAAGTGCTGACTTGCAGGGTGATGTAGTTCCCCGAGGTCTGCTAGGATGGTCGGGAGTGTTGGATCTTACGGCGCCCTTAGAGGGGGGGGGGGGGGTGAATAAGGGAATAAAAATTCTTTTTATAATTTTAAGAAAATTACTAAATTGTTTTATGATGAAAGAGATTGAAATAAACAATTTAGATTTAGAATTGAAAACTTAGAACACAATATAATAGAGATTACGCCAAGTGATAGAAATCAAGTAAACACAAAAGAGATATGATTATATTATATGAAAAAGTGTTTACATAAATTTGATTTCTATATCGCTAGAAATCGGAGGCGTACAAATGTAAATTTCTTTTCCTTTTCTATACCGACTTGTATCCCCACAAACCGGTTGGCTTTAACCAATCCTTCCCCGGATATGGCCTCAAGCCGCTCTAGCCAATCCTTCCCCGGATATGGCCTCGAGCACCCCCTAGATCTAATCACCTAGACCTAGTCGCCAACACAAGGCGAATTTCCCCCAAAGTCCTACCCAGGCCTAGTCGCCAACACAAGGCGAATTCTCTAAACAGTTACAAAAAGTATGGAATGGAAATAATGAAAAACAATAATAAAACTCCCTATATGAGATCTCTGGAGTCGAGGATGAAGGATCGCTGTAGCATAAGCGAGGTAGAAGCGATCGTCCTTCGGATGTAGCGTGACGTAGTCCTCCTCCAGAATTCTCCTTAAGCTTTTTGTGGGAGATCCATCTTCGGCAGCATAACAGCACTGGAATTGTGGCACAAGTAACTTCTCTGGGATGGATGATCAAAATGATCGAAGTTGGCTTCAATTTATAGACCTTGGCGATAGCACCTGCGGTAGCTCCTAGCGCCTGCGGTAGCGTTCGTGTGGCGCTGTTGCGAAACCGTCGGAGGCGTGGCACTGTGCACGAACTTGAGATAGCGCCTGCGGTAGCGATAGCGCTGGCGGTAGTGCTCGTGTGGAGCGGTTGCGAAACTGTCGGCGGTGTGGCGATCTGCACGAGCTCAAGCTAGCGCCTGGCATTAGCGTTAGCACAGGCGGTAGCGCTAAGGAACCGCTGAGACGAGGCTAACCGCTGAGTCGGAAGCTGAGATGAAACCGTTGAGACGAAACCAACTGAGCTAGCGCCTGGCGTTAGCGATAGCCCTGGACGTAGCGCTAAGGAACCGCTGCTTTCAAAAATTGTTTCCATGCTGCCTTCTACCTGTGGAGTATTGCACCTATAGTTCCTGCACACTATAAACACACTACAAGCAATATCAAATACAATATGGGATTTGTTATTCTCAAACAAAGGGATGTGACACACATGTCCAACAATCTCCCCCTTTTGATAATAACAAATCCTCTAAGCAAGAAATCAACAATAGTGTTTATAGATAAGATAAGCAAGATAAAAGTGCAACTATAGTAAATGATATGCATGATAATGTGCATACTCCCCCTATCTTAATGCTCCCCCTACATAAATGCAATTTTATGTTCTACTCCCCCTAAATGATAGATTACATGAATTATTCTTCCCTTAATCTTCTATATTTCTCCTATATAGATTTCTTCAATTAATCTCCCCCTTTTGGTATTATCAAAAGTAGGTGGGGTGAGGGTAGTAAGGAGGCATTCTTTAGGCTAGTTATAAATCATGATCGAGCTTTTGTAATATATGAAATGATACAAAGTTTAAGCATATCATATATAAGAGATTTCAAAATATAAAGATAAGAGTTGCAAGCAAGCGGAAGATTATAATAAACATCTTTTTGTAGGCATGAAAAGCATAAGTAAAAATATGAGTTTTAGTTCAAAATTGAATGATGTTTTAACCTTTTTGAAATCTCAAAGTTTTTCATAAAAATACCAAGCATGAAATGAACATATCAAAGAGAGATTATACTATAATGTTACTTAATTCTAAGTTCAAGAAATACCAAAACATTGTAGAGATCATGCTAGGTTATCTAGTGCATTTTTATATAAAGATAAAACATTAGAATCCAATACTCATGAGAAGAAGTGTTATGAAAGATAATGATGTGCACATAAGTGTATTTTGGGCAATGTTAACAATTGATTTAAATCATCAAAATACAAGACATATGTAAAGTAAAGTGCACAATAAAACACAAGTAAATTACTTTCACACACTTTTAATGCACATAATTTTTTTAACAAAGTGGTGTAATAACTAAGGTTTGCACAAGACACTTTACTATTCTTTTCAAGGTGCTCAACCTCACAATGCTTATGAAGAATTATCAGGAGGTTCAAGTAGTGCTTGGTGGAGTTATATTTGTCTACATATATAATTTTTTTTCATATTTGTGAGACAACATTCTCCGAATACACTTGTTTTGCAAACCAAAATTTTTAACTTAACCACTCTTCTAAATTTCATAAGTGCAATTCAAATGTAGTGTAGGCAATAAACTTATGCAAGTTTTAATTCATTGTACAAATACAATACACAAGCAAGCATTTTTAGATTTAGACACACATGCTGATTACCAAAATAAGTGAGTGAAATGTATCATTATCAATCATAAAATATTTACTCATACTTAGAGGCATGCTAAGCTTGGTTCTACACATTTTGTGATACAATTGATGCACTTTAAATAGATATATCAGAGCATGATAAGCAAAACAATGTTCATAGTAATTTGAAAGAATATGTTTTAACATTGTAAATAATTCTAAATAATAGAAATCATACATGCTTGATATTGGCAATAAAGATCATACAGTTTTTTGTTTTGAATATGATAAGCATGATGAATTCCTTGAAACATAAATTTGAAATCCGTCTGTCCGTCATTCGTCAAGACTTCACGTGAACATTTGACGAATTGACTTAGCCATCGTCGAGACTTCACGTGAACATTCGACGAATTGACTTAGCCATTGAAAAATACTGACCAAAGCTTGAAAACTGTCTTCTGTTTCCATTCGTCGGAATTCGTCGGGAGTTCTCGAGAACATTCGACGAATTGACTTAGCCGCACAATTTCCTTCACAAGTTTGCCTTTTTGACTTCTGTCTGCGTTCGTCGATATTCGTCGGGAGTTCACGTGAACATTCGACGAATATACTTAGCCGCAGAAATTTCTTCTTTAAACTAGAAATTTGGCTTCTGTCTGGATTCGTCGAGATTCATCAGAACTTCACGAGACATCTCGATGAATTGACTTAGCAAAAATTTCTTTTCTTCTGAAAACCTGCTCCACTCCTCAAACTTGAAAACCTTCAGTTATGAGTATAGTGATAGCGCAGCAAACAGTACACGTTTTTTTTTGGAATTTTAAATTTTTTATTTTTGATATTGATTAGGGGTCCTTAGAGTTGTTCTATGCTGAAATTTCAGAATTTTTGGAGATCTCTAGGTGGATCAAATTTGCATGAAACTTTGTTTTTTTTAAAATTCTTGTGTTTTCAAAAACATTTAATCATGAAAAGATAAATTATGAAGACACAAGAGGACATTTTTATTAAACAACCCAAAATATGCATGATTTAAGTGATAAGTAAATAAACTGATCATGCAAAGAGTAAAATAAGTATGTCCTATGATTAAAGACTACCCCGACTAAATGTCTACACCTTAGCCCCGTACTAAGTGACAGATGGGCATGAGGAGCTGCACACATGCCATAGGTTGGGGTGTTAGTCCCATATGCACACACTAGAGAACACTCTACCTAGCACTCTTTCCCCCCAGTGCCTCACAAGGCCCCACTGGAACCCTCCCCGGTTAAGGACAAGACATGACTTAGAGGTTAGGTCTCTAATGTATACAACCCTACGCCCCCGCTATTGTGAGATATGAAGTCATAGGTGAAATAATCTTTTGGACAACCTATGCTTTTAAATCTAAGGGTTGGCATATAAACTATGGGTTTTGTTTAATGTGATGAGTTATAAAGCCGCATAGTTTTTCTACTTTTATGAGATGACGATATGTGATAACTAGCACAATTACTAATATTCAATAAGTGATAATGCTAGTATGATGAGTTTTGGGTTTAATGTCATGTCATAAGATCTATATTGAAATTGCATGTATTCCAAAATAGAATTTCAAATTATAGATCTAGAATAGAGTGATGATTAAGTTTGATGTATATCTTCATTGCAAAGTTGATTCTAGAGTCTACAAATATGGGAGATACATGCAATCAATAGCAAAGCATATCAATACACCAAATAATGGAAAGAAAACATTATTCAAATTTTTATCATAAGATTCATAATTCTTATTATTGATTTGAGATATTTCTTGATAGAACATGAATTATGATTTATGATTATAGAGAATTTTGAATAGAATATATGTTAGATCATCATGATGTATGTAAATTCTAATTCTTCTAGACTTATGACAATATGATTTGGTGATTTTCTTTTGAATGGACATGTTTGAATTGTTAGTCTAAAAAATGATGATCATGCTATCATATCAAAGACAAAGATCACAAATATATAGTTTTGAAATAAAATGTCATTCAATAATTGAATTTATTGATCTTTGGTTTTGCATGATAATATATGATTCATGAAACAATATTCATAAATATTCTAATGATTAATCCATAAACTATGTGTTTGTTGGAATTTTAGTATTCTATTATAATTTCAAATCACATAATTATCATGAAATTTGAATAACATTGTAAGTGTTCTACCTAGCATAAAGATATAAGCATAGACCAAGAAGCAATGTTAGGATAATGAGTTTGAATGCAATGTTATTACATAGGATTAATGGAGATAATGTTGCATGTAATATGAGAAGTTTTCAAATTAATTTTCTTTAGACCTAGAATGAAATGATTAAACTTTTGATTTGAACCTAATGAAACATGACGATTCTAAGGTCTAAATTAACATCCAAACAATGGTGACACACATTACACACAATATACAAAGAATATCATGTGATGAGAAATTCAAAGACACAGAAATTGTCGAAATAAGAAGACTGATATATCTTTTAAACAAAGTTGAGTTTGGGCAATTTTGATAGCACCAAACGAATTTTGAATGAACAAGTTTGGTTCTCCGTTGGATGGAGATTTCTGTGCTCTTTCCAAGAAGATATTAAACGCGAAAATCGGACGAGCGGATCAAAAGATATGGATGTTTGAAGTTTTGATCGTAAACTCGCATTTTTTTTAAAGATTAAACATGCGTTTAGATGAATTTTTGTTTTCAATTTTTCTAGATAATATACTTCATTATAAGGGCTATCATATGTAGCAAACAAAAATAGAAAAGAAAAAATGTTGCACATTTTAATTATTAGCTTAAGCCCTTTAATAAACCATTTAAATCCATTCATAAAAATAATTTCATTAGTCTTGATAATAATTTCAATATTCAATTTATGATGATAATTCAAGACATTTATGGGTAAAGGATTTAAAAGGATAAAGAACAATCAAACATGAGAGATAGATCACTTTCAAAAAAAATATGACTTAATGTTCAATTTTAATACAAATTTGATTTGATAATCATTAGACTTAATATATGAAAGTCATATTTCATGATATATAAAGTGATCATAGCATGTTTGCTAAAAAAAATAATAAGAAATAAACAAAAGAAAAGAGACAATAAGCATATCATGAAGTAGAGTTATGATTTTTCATTTTCTTAATAGTTTCTACTTCATGCAAATGATAGGATACTAATGAATAAGAGATTTAGGTATCCAAAGGGGACCAAGTGGGATGGTTCCTTTGGGTACCCAAATACATCGTAGTGGCTTTTTAGGAGACAAGGATAAATGGGCCCTTTCAATTAAAGTTGATGTGTCATTTTTCTTTAAGGGTTTCTATTCATACCTTGGTTGTTTATCTTTTAAATTCATATTATGATTATGTGACATCTTTATATGATTATATTTGTTTGAAAAATAATTCATTTGAGATTTATGTTTATTCAAATTATTTTTCAAAATAGATTGATGTTGATAATCATAATGAATTTTATTATAGAGATTCTTTGAAAATTTATAAGAGTGGTTGTCTTTCTTTAGAAGTGAGTGTTGAAAGAGTGGGTTACAATATGTTGTAAATAATTGATTCTTATTTTGATAATTTTCATTTCTACTCTTTCTTATAGACATACTCTTATAATATGAAGGATAATATTTTGTACTTTGATTTTCATGTAAAGGAGTTTTTAAATTTGAGTCATGATTGAAAATATATTGAGACTTATAATAATGACTCTTAAGAATTTTGTGAGGATCATAATTCTTTTTGAAACTAAACTCCTTTTGATTTAATGTGTGAAAATGGTCCTTTTTAGAAATGATTTTGTAAGTTAATTTATCCTTGTTATTCAAAATCTTATGATGAAATTCATTACATGACATTTGAAATTTTTCAACAAAAGATTTTAATTGTACTAACTTACAAGTTAAAGCATCATTTTCAACTATCAATTTTTCATTATGTTCTTTAGAAACTAAGAGCCCTATTTCAATATCCTTGAATTTTTCTTTTAATAGATTGCAATCTAAACAAGGAATATGAATTTTATCTAAAGAGCATGAAAGAGAATTTAATACATCAATATTTGATTCTACATTATCGTTTGCTTTTAAAGATTTATTTTCTAAATGTAATTTGGAATTAGCAAATTTTAACTTTAAAATTTTACGTTTAGCAATTTTAAGCATACGATAAGTAGAAATAGAATTCGTTACAAAAAGAGAAGCTTTTGATTTTCTTACATTGCTATGGGATGAGGCAAGATTTGAACCAACGATTCCTTTGACATCTTCTTTGCATTCCTCTTCCATAGTTGAATTTCCGTCTTCTCTTTTGCTTGATGTGTTGCCATCAAATGAGTCCAACATTGTGACTTTGTATTCTTCTTCCTCCAAGCGTAAGTCCTCATCGATTTCTTCTCTTGGATCCATAAGGAATTCCTCGTCGATTTCTTCTCTTGGATCCTTAAGGAATTCTTCTTGTTCATCATCTGTAGAAGGAAGACTATAAGTATTCTCAAGAAATTTCCAAACTTCATAAGCAGTAGGAAGTGTATAGATAAGTTTGAAAATATTTTGATCTAATGCACAATATAGACTATTCATAGATTTGGCATTTAAGAACATTTCATTTTTATTTAAAATACTTGGGGGCATTTTAATTGTAATATTCCATACTTTAATATCCAAAGATTTAAGAAAATTTTCCATAAGAAATTTCCACCCATTATAATTTTTTACCTTCAAATAAAGGTGGTGCTAAAGATTTTTCATTTATAAGAAAATTTCCCTTACTAGTAGAAGCGAGATCATGAGACGCCATTATTCCCGGTTGTTAAACCGATTTTGGAATAACCTCTCTCTGATACCACTTGTTGGATCTTACGGCGCCCTTAGAGGGGGGGGGGGGGGGGATGAATAAGGGAATAAAAATTCTTTTTATAATTTTAAGAAAATTACTAAATTGTTTTATGATGAAAGAGATTGAAATAAACAATTTAGATTTAGAATTGAAAACTTAGAACACAATATAATAGAGATTACGCCAAGTGATAGAAATCAAGTAAACACAAAAGAGACATGATTATATTATATGAAAAAGTGTTTACATAAATTTGATTTCTATATCGCTAGAAATCGGAGGCGTACAAATGTAAATTTCTTTTCCTTTTCTATACCGACTTGTATCCCCACAAACCGGTTGGCTTTAACCAATCCTTCCCCGGATATGGCCTCAAGCCGCTCTAGCCAATCCTTCCCCGGATATGGCCTCGAGCACCCCCTAGATCTAATCACCTAGACCTAGTCGCCAACACAAGGCGAATTTCCCCCTAAGACCTACTCAGACCTAGTCGCCAACACAAGGCGAATTCTCTAAACGGTTACAAAAAGTATGGAATGGAAATAATGAAAAACAATAATAAAACTCCCTATATAAGATCTCTGGAGTCGAGGATGAAGGATCGCTGTAGCATAAGCGAGGTAGAAGCGATCGTCCTTCGGATGTAGCGTGACGTAGTCCTCCTCTAGAATTCTCCTCAAGCTTTTTGTGGGAGATCCATCTTCGGCAGTATAACAACACTGGAATTGTGGCACAAGCAACTTCTCTGGGATGGATGATCAAAATGATCGAAGTTGGCTTCAATTTATAGACCTTGGCGATAGCGCCTGCGGTAGCTCCTAGCGCCCGCGGTAGCGTTCGTGTGGCGCTGTTGCGAAACCGTCGGAGGCGTGGCACTGTGCACGAACTTGAGATAGCGCATGCGGTAGCGATAGCGCTCGTGTGGACAACTGTCGGCGGTGTGGCGATCTGCACGAGCTCAAGCTAGCGCCTAGCGTTAGCGTTAGCACTGGCGGTAGCTCTAAGGAACCGCTGAGACGAGGCTAACCGCTGAGACGGAAGCTGAGATGAAACCGCTGAGACGAAACCAACTGAGCTAGCGCCTGGCGTTAGCGATAGCGCTGGCGGTAGCGCTAAGGAACCGCTGCTTTCAAAAATTGTTTCCATGCTGCCTTCTACCTGTGGAGTATTGCACCTATAGTTCCTACACACTATAAACACACTACAAGCAATATCAAATATAATATGGGATTTGTTATTCTCAAACAAAGGGATGTGACACACATGTCCAACAGGGAGGAGGGGTGTTGTTACACCGTTTGTGGTCAGCCATAGCTGACCCTCGTTTACCGGTCTTTGTGATTTGGATGCAGGCCAAGGATCGCAGGCCGGACCCAGCTCGCCGGCCAAAAAGGTCTAAAGCTTCATGAAGTGTTTACTTAGCTTTCCTGCCTTTCTATACTTATCTTTGTTATTTCCGGCTTGCATGCCGAGGCAGCTTAGGGAAGCTAGTTTTCCCCCTTTTGGGATTACATATTTGTGTTGAATGTTTGATGACCTGGACACTGGTTTTGTAAGGCCTTAAGGCCGGTTTTACTCATATGTAGTTGTTGTCAATCTCCGTGTTTCTTAGTTTTGTTTCCGCTGTGTTATCTTAGTTTTGAGTTTGGGTAGTTATATCATCTTTTAATACTGAAACTGTGGCGGTTATATGTTGTGGGGTCCCGGCCGGACCCATATTATATAGTCATTGCAGGGGAGGTGTTACAATTTAGTATCAGAGATAGGTTTAGTATTCGTGCGAGGTCTAGTGTATTCGGATCGCGTAAAGAGGTTGTCCACAAAGGAGTATTGTGCGGGATCATGAGTATCCCTGTGTTTGAGTCTCGCGAGTAGAATTTGATGAGTCTTCTTTTTCCTTGCTTATGCTAGGATGTTGGCGACGATGCGGGGACATCGAGAAGGCAAGAGGAGCCTTCGGGAAGCAGTGTTACTGCTCCGGGCCTCATGAATATGGGCATGCCCCGGCTGATTTCTGCCGCATGCTAGCGGAAGCAATGGTAGCGGCTCAAACTGCGGCGATGCCACGGGTTCCGACGCCTGTGGTGCAAGTTACGACTCCTGTAACTCCGGCGGCTACACCCGATACACCGGAGGTTGGAGTGAGGCAAGCAGAGCCTTTAGCGGAGAGAGCTTATGTGATGGGCGATTGATTTATGAAGTATTTCTTGAGTTTCCATCCTCCGACATTTAAGGGAGTTGGCACTTCAACGGATGCCGAAGATTGGCTTTCGAGGATCCAGGAACTTTTGAAGGCAGCAGAGACCCCAGCAGAGAGGCAGTCCCACTTCGCGAGCTTCATGTTAGAGGGCGACGCGAAGCTGTGGTGAGTGAATCACAGCGGTCGCCATTTTCTTGGGCGCGTTCCGTCCATGGAGGAGTTCGGAAATGCCTTCCTCAAGCGTTACATTCCGTCTTCAACGAGGTTAGCACTACAACGACAGTTCTTGCATTTGGTGCAGCGTGAGAAGACAGTGAACGAGTATCTGCAGGAGTTCACTCGGTTGGGTCGTTATGCGGGAACGACTATGACAGACGATGAAGAGAGGGACAATCTCTTCTATCAAGGTCTAAGAGAGAATTTAAGGCAGCCATTGATAGCCTTAAAGAACACAAGATTTAATGAGTTGGTCGAAGCCGCTCGCACATTAGAAAGCGACCTGGAGCGAACCCAGCGGCGAAAGGGTTTTGAGACAAAGCAGGGAGAAGGAAAGCCTTCTCAGTCTCAGTCTCAGTGGAAGTCCGAGGGCAACCGATGGAAGAAGAAGCCCCATCCTAGTAGCCCGGGGAGAGAAGTGGCGCACCTTCGGGAGATTTTCGCTCCAAAGGTCTGTTTACTTGTTTCAAGTGTGACAAGGTGGGTCACATAAGTCGATTTTGTACCGAGGGAGGAGCTGAGCCAGAGCCGAGGCAGGAACAGTCGGTGCGTTCCGACCCTAGTGTTGTGGACAAAGGGAAGGCGGCAGAGTCTAATGCCTCGCGGTTCCCTCCGGTGCATCCTAGAGCGTATAATCTTGGGCAGCAGGAAGCGATTCGTCAACCCGACGTGGTGACAGGTACGAAAAGTTCAAGTTTTCATTCGTTACGGTAATGTAGTTTGCGGCATTTTATGTTTGTTATGCACGTGGTTAGGTTTCGTGCTAGTTTCGGGCTACCCCTCTCGAGTGTTGTTCGACACGGGAGCATAACACTCTTTTCTCACAGAAAGCTTTATCCGGAGGATTGGCGCTGAGTTTGTCGAGGCAGAGGTGGAGCTGAGCGTGCACATGCCGAATGGGTCTTTCATGACCACCATGAGGAAAGGACGCATTGTGTTGCAATTTTGCGATTGTGATTTCGAGTTGGTAGCAGCGATTCTGCCACTGGATGAATTTGATGTTATCTTAGGGATGGACTGGCTTGCAGAGCAGCGAGCTAGTATCGGCTGCCAGTTGAAGGTGGTAACCCTGAGAGGCAAGGGTAGAGCAGAGGTCAAGTTTGAAGGCCTAAGCGGAGTGGCTTGCTCCCTGATTTCTGCCATGTAAGTGAGGCGTGCGGTAAACCAAGGAGGCAAGGCGTTCATAGATTTGTTGGAGACTCACTCCACAAGGTTGGCTATTGGAGATGTTCCGGTGGTGGAAGAGTTTGAGGATGTATTCCTCGAGGAGCTTCTGGGAGCACCTCCTCAGCGTGAAATCAATTTTTTTCGATAGAGTTGGTACTGGGTGCGAGGCCGGTGTCGCGTCCTCCATTTAGGATGGCACCGAAGGAACTAGCCGAGCTTAAGGTTCAGTTGCAAGAATTGTTAGAGCAAGGGTACATTAGGCCCAACTCTTCGTCGTGAAGCGTGCCGGTATTGTTCGTAAAGAAATAGGACGGAAGTATGCGGTTGTGCATTGACTACCATGAGCTAAATAAGTTGACCGTCAAGAATAATATCCGATTCCCCAAATCGATGATTTGTTCGACCAGTTAGTGGGGTCGGTGGTGTACTCCAAGTTGGACTTGAAGTCGGGGTACTACTAGTTGAAGATTCGAGAAGAGGACATTACCAAGACAGCGTTTGGGACTCGGTATGGCCACTATGAGTTTTCAGTGATGTCGTTCGGACTGATGAACGCGCCATCTGTGTTCATGGATTTGATGAACATGGTTTTTTGACCGTTTTTGGATTCATTTGTGGTGGTGTTCATAGATGATATTTTGGTATATTCGAAATCGGAAGCGGAGCATGAGTCTCACTTGAGGCTAGTATTGCAGACTCTAAGGGAGAACCAGCTTTATGCTAAGTTCTCAAAGTGCGAGTTTTGGATCGAGAAGGTGGCATTTTTGGGTCTTATTATCAGTGGAGACGGGGTGGCGGTAGATCCGACGAAGATTGAAGCCATTAGAGATTGGCCTGTTTTGAGAACCGTGGTGGAAGTCCAGAGTTTCCTTGGACTAGTCGGTTATTACAGAAGGTTCGTGGAGAACTTCTTGCGGGTGGCATTGCCCCTCACCACTCTTACTTGTAAGGACCAAAAGTTCGTGTGGACGCCGGAGTGTGCCCGTGCGTTTAAGAATTTGAAGGAAAGGTTGATGTCTGCTCCGATCCTTAGTCTTCCTAGTGGGACGGAAGGATTTCAGATTTTCAGTGATGCATCAGGTTGCGGTTTGGGTTGCATGCTGGTGCAGCACGACAATGTGATAGCTTATGGGTCAAGGCAGTTAAAGAATCATGAGAGGAATTATCCCGTCCATGATCTGGAGTTGGCGGCGGTAATCTTTGCGTTAAAATTGTGGCGGCACTACATATATGGTGCAAAGGTGGAGATCTTCACGGATCACAAAAGCCTGAGGTATCTGCTAGACCAAAAGGATCTGAATATGCGGCAGCGTAGGTGGGTCGAGTTACTTGGGGACTACGACGTGGAGATTCAATATACGCCAGGCAAAGCCAACGTGGTGGTGGATGCCTTGAGTTGGAAGTACTCCGGGCAAGGTAATTGGTTTGAGGCGCATGACGAGCGATTGGTGCGAGACTTGGAGTCTCTTGACATTGCTTGTGTAGCTAGAGGTGAGTCTAGCGTGGCTCGGTTGAACTGGATTGAAATGCAGTGTGATATAACAGATCGAATCTGAGAGGCGACTAGTGCAGACGAAGAGTGCCAACGGTTGGCGTTGGAAGCTCAGCAAAGCGAAGACAATGCTTTGGAGATGGTCTGTGGGATTTTGAAGAGAGACGGAAGGGTTTGTGTTCTGCACTTTGGCAAGCTCCGCCAGGAGTTGATGTTTGAGGCTCACTTTACGAAGTACTCCATTCATCCAGGTAGTACAAAGATGTAGTTTGATATGAAGAAATCTTTCTGGTGGCCTGCGATGAAGCGGGATGTAGCTGAGTATGTAAGCCGATGTCAGACTTGTGCTTTAGTGAAGGCTGAGTGCCAAATGCCTGGCGGGTTCTTGAAGCCTCTTCCTATCCCCGAATGGAAATTCGACGATATCTCCATGGATTTTGTGCATGGTTTGCCTCGATCGCAGCAGGGTAACGATGTGATTTGGGTGATAGTGGATCGCCTGACCAAGGTGGCTCACTTCATTCCGAATCAGAAGGGCGATGGCGTGGAGAAGCTCGTGGTGCTTTATGTTCGAAATATTGTGCGGTTGCACGGGATTCCTAAGAGCATTGTTAGTGATCGCGATGGGCGGTTCACGACGAAGGACTGGAGGTTAGTGCAAAAAAGTTTAGGCACCAAACTCAGGTTTAGTACCGCGTTCCATCCGCAGACCGATGGTTAGACGGAGCGAATGAACCGTACTTTGGATGATATGTTGAGGATGTGTGCTCTTGACTTTGGTAGGAGTTGGGAAGACCACCTTTTCATGGTGGAGTTCGCTTATAATAATAGCTTCCAGGCGAGTATCAAGATGGCGACATACGAAGCATTGTTGGAAGGAGGTGTCGAACGCCGATGTATTGGGCAGAGGCGGGAGACACTAAGCTTTTGGGAAAGCAAGTGGTGGCAGATGCTTGCGAGATCGTGTAGACGATTCAGGAGCGCAAGAAGGTTGCTCAGGATCGGCAAGCGAAGTATTTTAACGCGCGCCATAGAAATATGGAGTTTGTAGTGGGCGACATGGTCTACTTGAAGATCAAGCCGTTCAAGGGCATTTCGCGTGTGCGGCGACTCAAGAAGTTGAGTCCGAGATATTTGGGTTCGTTCGAGGTTACGGAGCGTATAGGAGACGCAGCCTATCGTTTGGCATTGTCCGCCGAGCTGAGTGGATTACATGATGTTTTCCATATCTCTGTGCTGAGGAAAGCTTTGGTAGAGCCAAGCGTCGTGGTCGACGCGGCGGTGGTGCCGGTGATGGAGGATCTGTGTACGAGGGTTCATCCGATCTGCGTGGAGGACTCAGAAGTCCGACAGTTGCGTAACAAGGAAGTCAGGCTTGTAAAGGTGCGATGTGACAATTGCGGGCGATACGAATTCTCTTGGGAGCGTGAGCAAGAGATGCAGAAGGACTTCCCGGAACTCTTTGCATCAGGTATGCATCGTGGTTTTCTGTTTCAGTTTTTGAAATTTCGAGGACGAAATTCTTTTAAGGGGGGTGGAGTTGTAACACCCCAGTTTTTGCTGTTCTGCGAGTTAACGCCGGGCGGTAGGTACTACCGCCGGCGGTAGTAAAATGCGAGGCGTCGACGAACGTCGATGGGGCGCGCATTCGTTAAGGCACTAGCGCTGCGCGATAGTGTTAGCGCGGCGCGGTAGAAGGTGGCTAGAAAGTGAAAAACGAGATCTGCCGCTAGCGCGGGGCGATAGCCCTACCGCTGGCGTTAGGTCTTCTTGGCTGGGAACCACTGAGACGGTAAGTATTGTTTGCGAAGCTAGCGCGGCGCGTTAGCGCTACCGCCGCGCGATAGCTGACGGAACCAGATTCGTAAATAGCTAAATCTGGGCATCCGTTTGGTTTAGATCTTGATCGGACGGCTGTGAGGGGTTCGTGGGAGAACCCTAAATAGGGCTGAGAAGGTTTCCATTCATCATTTCTTTTCATTTTTGGGTTTTGAGGGCTTGAGAGAGAGGAGGGGTTTGGAGGAGGAAGAGAGCTAGTTCCCTCCATTGTTGGAGCTTCGGAGCTCCGTTCGCCGAACCGAGACTGGCAACGCGTAGGTGACGTCGAGGCGCTTCTTCTCCTCCATTCTTGTGCAAGTTTCCCATGGCTAGGAGGAAATCTCAAAAGGCAACGACATTTCTCCTCCCGGTCTTTAGGATGCGTGCATGACATCACTTTTTCCTCTTTATTTTCTGTATTGGGCACCAGATCCGTCGAGTGAGAGGGATCCGGGTCGCCTTGGTTCAAGAGGAACCCGTTGTTTATTGGGTGTCGACTTATCACCTAGAGGGGGGGGGGGGGGGGGGGGGGAGGGGGTGAATAGGTTTTTCAAATTATATTATCCCCTTTTTGGTGTTCATGATTTCTGATTAGTAGATCTATAAGTTTTAAAGCATAACACAGAAAACACACAAGGATGATAGAGGTTCCTCAAGACCGGGTGTCTTGAGTAGTCCTCTTTCCCTCTGTGCCTACCTAGCAGTGTGCTAGGCTCAGCAAACGCCACCAAAAACTTCAGGCCCTCAAGCCTTACACCACGGACTCGCAAGTCGCCTAGGCCCGCAAGCCCTTACTGCCCCCGAGCCCGCAAGCTCAACACTCAGGCCCTCAAGCCCTACACAACACAGATCCGCAAGTCCTGTGCCTACAACCTAGGCCCGCAAGCCCCTACTGCGCCCTAGCCCTCAAGCTCGACAAGATTGGACCCGCAAGCCCACTGCCCTGGCCCTCAAGCCTCACAGCTCTCCAGCCCTCAAGCTAGACGGATAGGCCCGCAAGCCTTATAAAGAAATTATAGTAATAAGAGACTGTTACTTCTGCCGGATGAGGATTGGCAACTATAGCCTGATGAAGATCGGCTTCTTTAGGTTGAAGAAAATGCTTCTTGATCTGGAGTTTCAGCACTGGATCTTCTTCAGCCTCCTCTTCTTTTTCCTGATGTTTATTGGCTACTTTTCAGTCGATGGAGACGACTTATTCTTCAGAGAACACTTGATGCTTGTTCTCTACTTGATCTTCTTCTTCTCCGCTGAAAATTACTGGTCTATTGAAGAGTAGCGGCGGGATTCTCTTTCGTTTTCTTTTCTCTCTTTTTAAGACTCCTTTTCTAGGGCATCACTGTTCCCTTTTATAGGACAGATGAGCCGCATAACGGTCACATGTTATGTCCTTTAATGCCAGATGCCCATTCCTTAAAAGCACGCGCTGATTGGACAATCAGGCGGCGACATTAAATGCTGACAGCGCATCCGCAACATTTGAATCTGTCTTGACGATATTTCCAATGTTACGACGACATGGATAATATCTCGATGACAGGACTTTGTCGATCCCTTGAACTTAGGTAGACTTTCAATTCTTCTAGCTTGTGCCTCTGATGCAGGAATCTCGACGATACGAGACATTCTGGTGCTTCTGCATATACGACGATATGCTATCTCTGACTGTGTCGTCGTAATCACCTTGTTCTCTCGACGACATGCCTTCTTTACGACGATGTTCGACGCCATCAGTCATACTTAGCTTCTTTGTTGATGTCGACGACGCTGCATCTTCTTGACGATATTTCTTCCTTTGTCTTCATTTTTCTCTGCTTTCGGTGAACGACAATCTTTGTTCGACGAATAGCATTCTGTGTTCGACGATCTTCATTCTTCTGTCCCGTCTCTGCATTCGATGAACTCCATCCAGCGTTCGACGAACTTGCTTCTGTGTTCGATGATCTTGTCGAGTCTCAGCGTTCGACGAACTCGCCAAGTCTCAGCGTTTGACTAACTCGCCAAGTTTCAGCGTTCGGCGATCTTCCTTCTGCATTCGACGAACATCATTCTGCGTTCGATGATCTTGCCAAGTCTCAGCTTTTGCTTTGCCCATCATTATGACGACAAGCATACTTTGTCGATGACATCTCCTTCTTCTCGACGATAGTACTTACTGAGATAACTAAAGTACTTGACATATTGTCGATTTCTGCAAGCAGAACTAGATGGAATGTTAAATACAACTTGCATTTATCATTGAGCTGAGCACTTCTTCAAATCAGGAACATTGCAGGGCACTATTCCCAACAGAACCATCGGGTTGATTGAGTCCGTCCCCGATATGATTTGCACTAGAAATCCGCTCCGTTAGTGGATTAGTGATGAGTCCTGATCATATACACATTTATGGACTCATCCGGGCCGTTATTTAGTCATTTCTCCGCACTTTAGCCTTGTTATAGCTTATATTTGATAATCCATGCTAGGTGCACATCTAGGCCCACTTTGGTGTGATTTTCGTGCTTATTGTCATTAGTAGTATTCATGTGCTGTCAAGTGCCACTTTCAGTGGCTAGATCTGTGGTTGTGCTGGAATAGGAGTCGTGCAAGTGTTCCCGGTGCAATTCTGCACAGGAACACTGCGCACGATCACCGGTTCTATTGCGCACGACCACTGGTCGTGCGCCACTGATCGTGTGCACTTAACACCTTTTTCATGAGTTCTGTTTGGTGCAGTGCGCACGACCATCAATGCCAGTGCGCACGACCACCGGTCGTGCGCCACTGATCGTGCGCACTTACCATTTAATTTCTGAGTTCTGTTTGCTGAAGTGCGCACGACCATCAACTCCAGTGCACACGACCACCGGACGTGCGCCACTGTCCGTGCGCACTTAACATTTATTTTATGAGTTCTGTTTCATCAAATGCGCACGACCACCGACGATAGTGCGCACGACCACCGGTCGTGCGCCAATGACCGTGCGCAGTATTTATTCCAGCGCCTATTTAAACGCCTGTTGCGATTTTTAGGGTATCATCAGCCGCTGGGAGCGGGATTCCTGTTCCGTACGCTGCCGATTTCCACCGTGGGACGCCTCCACTTCATCTTCTACGCAAGGGGAAGCCTCCTCCACCCATTCCAAGACTTCCTCCATTGTCCGTGAGTGTTCTCCATCGTCCGCAAGCCTCCAAGCAACCATTCTCTCATTCCGCCCGGTGAGAAGAAGAAGGAACCTGAAGTCGAAGACGACGGAGCTACGTAGGGAGATCGTGACAGCTCTCTACGCCGGAAGCATAGTCCGCCCGAGTCCGGAGGTAGCCCGACAACCTACCATTCCGGCCGTGAACGGCCGCTAGTCTTCACCATCGGTTATTTCTTTCCTCTTTCCTCCATTGTACTCGTTGAACCGTGTAAATTCGAATATTATGATGATGTTTGTTGAAATGAATGTTTCCTTGTTGTTCTTCATGGTTTGCTAGTGATTCACTCCGTTCTCACTCACTCACTCGCACACGCACGCAAGGTGTTTGTTCCGTGTTAGCAATAGCTAACGACGGTTGTGAAGAGGTGTTTACGACCCTCACCCTTTCGCGCCAGAACACACTCCATTCCGCCTCACGAAGCACGGCATCGCGGCCGTTGCATCCATCTCACCTTGCGAAGCGGTGTTTTCGACCCGTATCTCTTTTTGTTGTTGTTAAGATTAGGAAACCCAACCAAGAACCCCCCTTTTTCATGTGTGTTTTGCTTGTGTAACAAGAGTCACGCTACGCGTTTCGTTCACCCAACCTGCATTCCTCAAGAGACCGACATTCGGGGAGTCCACTCTCCACATTTATTACTTGACAGCGACCGGTACACTTGCCGACACGCATCAAGTTTTTGGCGCCGTTGCCGGGGAATGCAGGCGTGTTTCGTCTTGTGTTGTGACTTTCGTTATACGAGCAGTTGTTTTTGATTTTCTTTGTTTTTCTTTTTGTTTGTGACAGTGCATGCAGAGACAAGCCGCAGGGGAGCTAGTACCCTTCGATCCTGAGATTGAACGGACCGCTCGCGCACGAAGGCGCGCGGCTGCCGTACAAGCGGCAATGGGTGATCAGGTAGACCCAAATGATGGTGACGCAAGAGCGCCCGGCGTGGGGCAACATCAGCCTGGAGACGAGCAGGAGGCGGTCAGGCCTCGGCCCCGCACGATGAGAGACTACACCACTCCAACTGCTGGGAGTGTGTATCCGGGGTTTGGGCCCAATATTATGAATAATCAGTTTGAGATCAAGCCAGCGATCTTAAACATCATCCGGAACAACGCTCAGTTCTCGGGGTTGGCCAGCGAAGATCCGCATCTGCATCTGGCGGAGTTTTCTGATATTTGCGGAACCTTCCGCTACGCGGGGATTGCTGACGACACGGTCAAGCTTAGACTGTTTCCCTTTTCACTCCGCGACAAAGCAAAGGTGTGGCTCCACTCCATTCCGCCCGTGACTGCTGCAACTTGGGATTCCCTCGCATCCAAGTTCCTTGCTAAATTCCATCCTGTGGATAAGATTGTAAGCTTGCGGCGGGAGATCGCCACATTTCGCCAACTTGACCAAGAGACCCTTGCTGAAGCATGGGAGCGCCTCAACGATCTCCTTCGCCGTTGCCCTGGCCACGAGCTCCAACCATGGAATGTGGTTGAATTATTCTACTTCGCGATCGAGCCCAACTACAGGGCAATGATCGATGCTGCGGCGGGTGGCACCTTGATGAACCACACCCCTGAGGAAGCCCTTCGAATTCTGCGCGACACTGCCTCCCACAGTACATTCTGGACTGCAGGGAGAAATGCTCCAAGAAGCGGCCGAGGTCTTTTCATGGTCGACTCTCTCCCCTCTCCATCCGTGACTGCTGCTGTCATTACCTGCGAGGGATGTGGAGGCGGAGGCCACCACGCGTATGAGTGTTCGGGGAACAACGTGGCAGGTGACTTCGCACACTTGAACTTGAACGAATCTGTTAATTATGTAGGAAATCAGCCTAGGGGGGCGCCTTTCAATAATGCTTATAATCTGGGAGCGAGAAGTCACCCGAACTTCTCGTGGAATCCAAACACACCTGGCCAACGATGGGCACCGGGGCAGCATCAAAACGATGCTTACGCCTCCGGGAGCCAACCGAGGCCACCACACCCGGATTATAACCAAGGTCCCCCAATCCAAAAAAAGAGTAATTTGGAGGAAATGATGGAGAAGTTCATGCAAGCGGCCAACTCTAATATGGTGAATCAAACTGCATCCATGCGAAACCTGGAAACGCAGTTGGGCCAATTGGCCCAAGTGCTCACCGAGCGATCGCAGGGGACCCTTCCCAGCAACACGGAGAAGAACCCAATTGATCAAGGGAAGAGTCTTGGGGATGTGGTAGAGGTTGAACCGAGTGAGCTGGTAATTTCTTGTTCCATCAATAAGGTTGAAACAAAAGCTTTATGCGATTCCGGTTCCTCCCGCAACGTCATTGCACTACAAGATGTTGCGAGATTACAACTTGAGATGAACACGGAGAAAAGGAAATCGCTTATTCTCGCTAACGACACTATTATCCAATCTGAGGGGGAAGTGAGAAATGTGGAAGTAATAGTTGAGGGGACGACTGTGGTCGCGGACTTTCAGGTGTTGGGCCCCCAGGAAAATCAATCCATTCCTATCTTGGGCGTGCCATTCTTGAAAGAGAGCGGCGCCACCCTTGACTTCGCTACGGGGTGTGTTCTCCTACCTAACAAGGCGCTGCAGCCCACTCGCCTCGAAGCTACAGCTGACACATCCACTCCTCCCCCTCTCGTGATTTCTGATGAATTTCTAAGCTGTGCAGGAAAGATACATGATCAAGAAACAAGTGAAGGAGGAAAGGAGGAGCTCCAATCAGATGAGGAAGAAGAGGTTGACTTCCGGAAAGAGTTCGACTCCGAGAAGGAGGAAGACTGCAGTTCGGGAAACGTTGACTTGGATCTAGTTAGGGATGCTGATTATTTATCTTCTTGTGGTGAATCTTGTAATAAACTATCTAAGCGCTCCATCTTCTGGGCCGATCCGGTGGTCACCGCGATACCGGAGGTGACGCCACCCCCCGCTAAAGTGGAGAAATCTGAGAACTCTCAACGGTGGCAGTCTCCGACTGTCGCCAAACTTAAAAAGGAAAAACTTCTGCGCGATGCTCGTGCTGCCGCTCTCCGTGGCAAGATGGCGGAGGTTAGGGGAGCATTGGGTAACACCAGTGCTGGCCCTAAAGCGTTCACCTCTCGCCTACGTGCTACGGGAGACGCGCATCATAAGAGCGCTTTTAGTTGAATTGTGTTTCTTCTGATGTGGTGAACTGCTTCTGAATATTTCTCTTTCAATTTTTGCACTCTTTAAACACTGCTAATACAGGTATTTGGTCCAGCTTAAGGACGTTAAATGAAAGCGCTACTGGGAGACAACCCAGATTTCCTGATTTCGTATTTCTCCTTATCTAACTTCTTTTAGTTCAGCTTTTGCATTTGCTTGTGTTGCTTTGAGTTTTGTGCTTGCAGGTTTTGTGTTCGATGGTGCGGATGCTGCAGACTATTCCTGTTCATAAACGCCAATCATCTGGTATGCTCATTTCTGAGCATTGGGTAACACTTCCTCCCCTCTTTTAGCTTCAAATTTCTAGATATATTATTTAGCTTAAGTCTGGGGGAGCGGTTGTTGTTATCCACTGTGCACGAGTTGCACCGCATACTAGAAGGTTTATTCTTATTTATCTTATCATTATCGTTGTTTTCCATGTTTCACACACCATTTCACCCACTTGAGTGCGCGCTTATCTTTTTGTTGTTGTTCCGTTGTAAACTATCTTGGTTGGAGTATGAAATAGGTTGTTAACGTAGGAATTATTATTTGGAGTGCGATGTTGACTCATGTAGTGTTCTAGTCACTTTGCATGTTATGGTAGAATTTGAGTAGAACTAGATTTTCTTTATGCATCTAATTTATGTTTAGTATTTCTGCATAAATTTAGATTTAATATACTCAAGTGGTGAATTTGTATGGAATTGACGGTAACCCGGGGTTGTGTGTGTGCGATTTCTAGTCGTGTGTTGCTCGAGTCGGGAGGAAGGTTTACCTTTCTCGTGGGCTAAGAACTTGCCCCAAGCGACTCTCGAAGCATGGGTGAGAGCGACTCGTCGAGTTAAACATGATATAGGCCACCCTTTGGCTAGTTTGAGCTTTGTTATTCCATGTCCATTTCGTTCACCGTTGCAAGCCAAATTTGTGCCTACCAATCCTTTGTTCAGCTCCTCCTCATCCACCAAAGCCTGAAGCCTATCCTACTCCCGCAACCAAAATGTTTTTAACTGCGCTCATAAGTCTCAACTTGTGTGGTGTGTGGAATCATTGTGTCATGAAGGAAAATAAAGTCTATCTGCTGATTTTGAACCAACCGGAGGATATATAAAAGAAGTAAAAGATGTTAAAAGAAAAAAAAAGAGTATTGTGAAAAAAAAATCCTTCCGAGCTAAATAGAAAATCTGTTGGTATTTGTGATGTAGGCCGTGTGCACACCTGGTTTTCATGATGAGTCTGGGGGTGTGTCACACAAGCATTGTTTTTGGTCTTGAGCGGTGCTGCGTTCCGTTAGCTCACTTGGGTTGCGTAGCCATCGTGTTTAACTTTGAAATATCATACCGTAACCTAAGCCCCGTTTTTATCCTAAAAGCCCTACTGATTTGACTTGCGAGAGTGCTAGCGCCGTGGAAAAAGTGTGACCGGGCAAGCGTATGGTTCACGACGTTGATGGATTTCAGCGGAGTTATTCCTAAGCCCCGATCTTTTGCAACACCCGCCTCAGTGTCTCGTCATTTTCATACCGGGCATGATCGTCAAATTCTTCATAACTCACCAACTGAGTACATCTAAATCTTTAATTACGCTTTAATACTCTTGTAAATTAGTTAGCATAGTTAGAATCTCCTTCTACTAAATTCTCTACTTGCATGCGTATGTTACTTCGCACCGTACTCCTTTGTGTAATTCTCTATGTTAATTATCGTTTTCACACTCCGCCGGATTCGTTTGCTCGGGACGCGCAAACAATTAAGTCTGGGGGTGTGATGAGTCCTGATCATATACACATTTATGGACTCATCCGGGCCGTTATTTAGTCATTTCTCCGCACTTTAGCCTTGTTATAGCTTATATTTGATAATCCATGCTAGGTGCACATCTAGGCCCACTTTGGTGTGATTTTCGTGCTTATTGTCATTAGTAGTATTCATGTGCTGTCAAGTGCCACTTTCAGTGGCTAGATCTGTGATTGTGCTGGAATAGGAGTCGTGCAAGTGTTCCCGGTGCAATTCTGCACAGGAACACTGCGCACGATCACCGGTTCTATTGCGCACGACCACTGGTCGTGCGCCACTGATCGTGTGCACTTAACACCTTTTTCATGAGTTCTGTTTGGTGCAGTGCGCACGACCATCAATGCCAGTGCGCACGACCACCGGTCGTGCGCCACTGATCGTGCGCACTTACCATTTAATTTCTGAGTTCTGTTTGCTGAAGTGCGCACGACCATCAACTCCAGTGCGCACGACCACCGGACGTGCGCCACTGTCCGTGCGCACTTAACATTTATTTTATGAGTTCTGTTTCATCTAATGCGCACGACCACCGACGATAGTGCGCACGACCACCGGTCATGCGCCAATGACCGTGCGCAGTATTTATTCCAGCGCCTATTTAAACGCCTGTTGCGATTTTTAGGGTATCATCAGCCGCCGGGAGCGGGATTCCTGTTCCGTACGCTGCCGATTTCCACCGTGGGACGCCTCCACTTCATCTTCTACGCAAGGGGAAGCCTCCTCCACCCATTCCAAGACTTCCTCCATTGTCCGTGAGTGTTCTCCATCGTCCGCAAGCCTCCAAGCAACCATTCTCTCATTCCGCCCGGTGAGAAGAAGAAGGAACCTGAAGTCGAAGACGACGGAGCTACGTAGGGAGATCGTGACAGCTCTCTACGCCGGAAGCATAGTCCGCCCGAGTCCGGAGGTAGCCCGACAACCTACCATTCCGGCCGTGAACGGCCGCTAGTCTTCACCATCGGTTATTTCTTTCCTCTTTCCTCCATTGTACTCGTTGAACCGTGTAAATTCGAATATTATGATGATGTTTGTTGAAATGAATGTTTCCTTGTTGTTCTTCATGGTTTGCTAGTGATTCACTCCGTTCTCACTCACTCACTCGCACACGCACGCAAGGTGTTTGTTCCGTGTTAGCAATAGCTAACGACGGTTGTGAAGAGGTGTTTACGATCCTCACCCTTTCGCGCCAGAACACACTCCATTCCGCCTCACGAAGCACGGCATCGCGGCCGTTGCATCCATCTCACCTTGCGAAGCGGTGTTTTCGACCCGCATCTCTTTTTGTTGTTGTTAAGATTAGGAAACCCAACCAAGAACCCCCCTTTTTCATGTGTGTTTTGCTTGTGTAACAAGAGTCACGCTACGCGTTTCGTTCACCCAACCTGCATTCCTCAAGAGACCGACATTCGGGGAGTCCACTCTCCACATTTATTACTTGACAGCGACCGGTGCACTTGCCGACACGCATCAATTAGGCATTGTGGTTGAAGCCGGTTTCGCGACCGTTGGTCCGATTCGGTGATGTTGATTGACGCGCACTTTAGGGGTTTTACTAGAAATCCGAATACAGCGAATTCGTCGTCATGATGCCCTTGTAGTTTCGTATGGTAACGAATGTTGGTTTTTGGGCGGGGAAATAATGTGTGTATTTTGGGGCATGTGATGCCTAGTGATGTGCGAAGGTGTGATTTGGTCTTTGTGGTCGGCTGGCTATCCCAAGAATGTTGGAATTCATGTGTGGAGAGTGTCCCGGCAAGACAAGTCCCTTTGGTGTTAACTGACGAGAACGTCTATGCCACAGACGAGTCTGGTAACGGTCGCCAGGCGAGGCAGTCGGTGGACGTTGTCCCGATTGTAAGACCAGGGCCTTGGGACGTTTGCTTAGAGTCTAAGCTAGAGTTCTTAGCATCGGTTTTCTGTGTTTTGGCGGCAAGAACATGTGAGCTGTCTGACAAGCCCGATGGCATGGTGGGCTAGGCGCAGTGGGTCACAGCGTGAGTTCTTGGCCTTGGGCTACGATGCCCTTTGGGGGAAATTTCGAGTACCCCGTGGTTGTGTTGTTGATGTACGATGATGTGTTAGATTCATACGCTTTAGGGTGCCTTGGGTGAAACCCGGGTTGCATTCATATTGCATTGGTAGGCCCCTTTTATTACTTGCTCAACATAGAAACGTGGATGATGGTTGTGACACTCATGCATGTTGTTTATGTTGCTTTTCCTTATATACATGTGCATACGAAGTGCTGACTTGCAGGGTGATGTAGTTCCCCGGGGTCCGCTAGGACGGCCGGGAGGAGGGGTGTTGTTACACCATTTGTGGTCAACCATAGCTGACCCTTGTTTACCGCTCTTTGTGATTTGGATGCAGGCCAAGGATCGCAGGCCGGACCCAGCTCGCCGACCAAAAAGGTCTAAAGCTTCATGAAGTGTTTACTTAGCTTTCCTGCCTTTCTGTACTTGTCTTTGTTATTTTCGGCTTGCATGCCGAGGTAGCTTAGGGAAGCTAGTTTACTCCCCTTTTGGGATTACATATTTGTGTTGAATGTTTGATGACTTGGACACTGGTTTTGTAAGGCCTTAAGGCCGGTTTTACTCCTCTGTAGTTGTGGACAATCTCTGTGTTTCTTAGTTTTATTTCCGCTGTGTTATCTGAGTTTTGAGTTTGGGTAGTTATATCATCTTTTAATACTGAAACTTTGGCGGTTATATGTTGTGGGGTCCCGGCCGGACCCATATTATATAGTCATTGCAGGGGAGGTGTTACACATGAGCCCTTTATTATTGTTATCTTTGTATTCAGTTATTATCTGTGGACATTTACCATTTATGGTTTTATATTTCATGTGATGTGGACTTGAGCTTCTCTATATGTTCAAATATACTTTTCTTCTTTTGTGATCGATATGGCCAGCAGGATCGGCGTTTTGTAGTGACGACCTTCCCGAGTGTTGGTGTCACCGCAAAGCGGCGGTTCTGAGCATAAGACTTGGTTTTGTAGAGAAAAAAAATGAGCGCGCAACGACCACGGGAGCGCTCTGAGCACGCAACGAACACGAGAGCGCTTTGAGCGCGCAACGAACACGGGAGCGCTCTGAGCGCGCAACGAACTCGAGAGATGAGAAGTCGGTCCCCCAAAGGGGAAAATGGGCTCCGGCCACACCCGAGGAGGGGGTGCGGTTTTGGCCGCTGCCCCCGCAAGGCGGGGGGAGCTTGGCCGCACCCTTTGGCAGTGCGGCTTGGCCGCACCCTGTGGGGGTGCGGCTTAGGGGGTGGGGGCTACCCGCACCCCACTAGTGGGGTGTGAGCTAACCGCACCCTAATAATGGGGTGCGGTCTTGACTGCGTCTGACGCAGATAGAGCGCAAGTTGCGCGCGGCGGGTTTCTCCACTCTCATGATCATGGGTTGGACTTTGACCCCACTAACTGTTGGATTGATTGGCGCCCTTAGAGGGGGGGGGGGTGAATAAGGGAATAAAATTCTTTGTAAATTTTTACTAAATTGTTTAGAGAAAATTAGAACAAAATAACAATTTAACTTAAAGGAGGAAACAATTGTAATTTGCAATTCTATAAATTATGCCAAATGATAGAAATCAAGTAAACACAAAAAAGACATGATTATATTATATAAAAAAGTGTTTACATAAATTTGATTTCAATATCGCTAGAAATCGGAGGCGTACAAAGTATAACAAATTTTCCTTTTCTATACCGACTTGTATCCCCACAAACCGGTTGGCTTTAGCCAATCCTTCCTCGGATATGGCTTCAAGCCGCTCTAGCCAATCCTTCCCCGGATATAGCCTCAAACCCCCTAGATCTAATCTCCTAGACCTAGTCGCCAACTCACGCAGCGAATTACCCCCTAAGTCGCGCAAGGACCTAGTCGCCAATACAAGGCGAATTCTACTACAAAGATTACAATAATGAAATAAAGCAAATAACAAGAACTCCCTTTATGAGATTTCTGAAGTTGAGGATGAAGGATCGTTGTAGCATAAGCGAGGTTGAAGCGATCGTTCTTCGGATGCAGCGTGGTGGCTTCCTTCTCCAGAAATCCTCTTTGGCTTTGAGTGGGAGATGAACTTTCGGCAGAGTAGCAGCTCTGGAAATTAGGCACAAGTAATCTCTCTGGAAGCACTGCTTAAAATGAGAGAGAGCCCATCAATTTATAGAACTTGAAGATAGCGCCTGCAGTAGCTCCTAGCACCTGCGGTAGCGTTCGTGTGGAGCGGTTGCGAAACCGTCGGCGGCATGGCGCTGTGTACGAACTTGAGCTAGCGTCTGGCAGTAGCGCTAGCGCTGGCGGTAGAGCTAAGGAACCGCTGAGATGAAACTAAACCGCTGAGACGGAACCGCTGAGACGGAACCGCTGAGACGAAACCGCTGAGACGAAACCAAACCGCTGAGACGAAATGATCTACCGCGGAGCGTTAGCACTAACGCTGGCGGTAGTGCATTCTTCCAGATGTTTGAATTCAGCTGCTTTCTACCTATGGAGTATTGTACCTATAGTTCCTGCACACTATACACACACGACAAGTAAGATCAAATACAATTTGGGGTTTGTTATTATCAAACAAAGGGATGTGACACACATGTCCAACAATCTCCCCCTTTTGATAATAACAAATCCTCTTAGCAAGAAATCAACATTAGTGTTTATAGTATATGATAAGCATGATAAATAGTGCAACTATAGAATATGATAAGCATGAGAAATGTGCATACACCCTCTATCTTAATGCCCCCTACATAAATGCAATTTATGTTTTACTCCCCCTAAATGATAGATTACATGAATTATTCTCCCCTTAATCTTCTATATTTATCCTATATAGATTTCTTCAATCAATCTCCCCCTTTTGGTATTATCAAAAGAAGGTAGGGTGAGGGAAGTAAGGAGACATTCTTTAGGCTAGTTATAAATCATGATCGAGCTTTTGTAATATATGAAATGATAAAGAGTTTAAGTATAATATTGAAGAGATTTCAAATAAATAGATAAGAGTTTTAAGCAAGCGGAAGATCATAAGAAACATCTTTTTGTAAGCATGAAAAGCATGAGTAAAAATATGAGTTTTAGTTCAAAATTGAAAGACGTTTTAACCTTTTTGAAATCTCAAAGTTTTACATAAAGATACCAAGCATGAGATGAACATATTAAAAAAAGAAATATACTACAATGTTACTTAAATTTAAGTTCAAGAAATACCAAAACATTGTAGAGATCATGCTAGGTTATCTAGTGTATTTTTTATATATAAAGAGTAGTATAGATAAAGCATTAGAATCCAATACTCATGAGAAGAAGTGTTATGAAAGATAATGATGTGGACAAAAGTGTATTTTGGGCAATGTTAACAATTGATTGAAATCACAAAATACAAGACATATGTAGAGTAAAGTGCACAATAAAACACAAGTAAATTAACTTTCACACACTTTAATGCACACTATTTTATAAAAAGTGGTGTATTAATCAAGGGTTGTACAAGTGACGCGCGATTTCAGCACCGCTAATTAGCAAGCGCGAAATGCGGTACGATGGCAGTGCACCGGTCGTTGTCAAGTAATAAAAGTAGGGAGGAATTCCCCGAATATCGTTCTCAAAGGAATGCAGGATGTGGTGATAAGAAAATAGAGTGAGTCGATTGTTACACGAGCGAATAAAACAAGGGCATTGTGGATGATGTCCAAAGCTATTGCAGAAATAAGAAATGCGGGTCAAAACTCCGCTTCGCAAGGCGGGATGGATGCAATGGCCGCGATGTCGTGCTTCGGAAGGCGCGTCTACAGAAAGTAACTGTGACGATTGAGGGCCGCACACACCTCTTCGCAAAGTGGGGGTGAGTGCAGCGGCTGCGATGCCGTGCTTCGGTATGTGGATAAAATGGCCACAGTGCGAGGTTTTGTGAGGGTCGAAGGCACCTCTTCACTCTCACTTCTAGCTTTTGCTAGAGTGAGCTAGCTAGAACGCGTGTGTGGTAGTGGAGTGGAGGCGGAGCGCATCACAATAAAGCATCAAATGAAGAACGAAACAAGAAAAAGCTTTTATTCATAGATAAATAGAAAGCAATCCAGTTCATTACAACAATCAAAAGTACATTTCCAAAAAGAGAGAGAGGGTAGAGGAAACCACAAGATGAGAAGCCTCGCCGTAGATCTTGGTCGGAATGGGGGGTCGTCACGCCTCCTCCGAGCTCAGTCCTTGGTTGCTTCCGGGGTTCAGAGGATGTCACTACCTCTAAACATCATCCGTCTCCTTCTCAGAGCTGGGTCTCTTCCACTTAGCTCAATGGAGATGTCTCACCTTCAAATGCTTGCTGTAGATGGCGGAGAATGCTTCTAGGACCCTTGATGGAGCTTAGGATCGATGGATGAAGCTTTCCCAAGGAATAGGATGGATGGATGGAGCTTGGAGAGGGAAAATGGCGGAAGCTTGCGGAAGAATTCGCGCCCAAACTGTGCTGGCTTGCCCTAAAAGTGTGGAGCCGATCTTTAAATACAGAGCAGAGAAAATACAGCGCACGATCAGTGGCGCACGACCAGTGGTCGTGCACGAAGGAATGCTTGTGATCGTGCGCGACCAACCTGCAGCAGAGGGAAAGATAGGGAACTAATGCACGGGCAGTGGCGCACGACCAGTGGTCGTGCGCCTGATCGTGCGAACCGCTCTGTCTGGTAAGGGGAATTTTTGCACGACCAGTGGTCGTGCGCCTGATCGTGCGAGAAGGAAAACGCACGATCAGTGGCTTTTTAGGCTAAAATTTGCCCCAAACCATTCCGAGCGTTCACATGATCATTGCACCTGCAGCAAACTCAAACATACCCGCTGGGGTATAGAAACAAAGCTCCCCAGCGGCATAAAATATGCACTAAAAAGAAAAAAAGGGAACCATCCAAGATAACACACAGAACTAGGCTATGGAAGGTACTATCTACGCAAATGAACAACTAGACCAATATGATCGATAATCATCCTAATATGCAGTACCTATGCATGATAATAAGCCCAAATGAGTCCTAAAACATGTATATAATGGAGACTCATCAACAAGACACTTTACTATTCTTTCTAAGGTGCTCAACCTCACAATGCTTATGAAGACTTATCAGGAGGTTCAAGTAGTGCTTGGTGGAGTTATATTTGTCTACATATATAAAAAAAATTTTGTTCACATTTGTGAGACAACATTCTCCGAATACACTTGTTTTGCAAACACAAATTTTTTAACTTAACCACTTTTCTAAATTTCATTAGTGCAATTCAAATGTAGTGTAGGTAATAAACTTATGCAAGTTTTAATTCATTATACAAATACAATACACAAGCAAGCATTTTTAGATTTAAACACACATGTTGATTACCAAAATAAGTGAGTGAAAGGTATCATTATCAATCATAATACATTTACTCATACTTAGAGACATGCTAAGCTTGGTTCTACACATATTTTTCAATACAATTGATGCACTTTAAATAGATATATCAAAGCATGATAAACAAAACAATGTTCATAGTAATTTCAAGGAATAAATTTTAACATTGTAAATAATTCTAAATAATAGAATTCATTCATGCTTGATATTAGCAATAAAGATCATACAGTTTTTTTGTTGTTTTGAATATTTTTTAATGAAATAAAAAAACAGAAAAATCACAAAAACATATTTTTGTATTTTTGAATTTTGAATTTTTGTAGTTGATTTTTCATAATAAAAACAAAAATAAAATAGTCAGAAACACAAAAACAAATTAGTACATATAAGCTAACATATTTTTAAGGATTTTTAGAAATTTTGAAAATAACAAAATTCAAACATTCACACTAGCGCCGGCGCTAAAACTAGCGCTGGAAGCAGTACATGTTTTTTTGAGAATTTTAAAAATCTGATTTTTGATATTGATTAGAGGTCTTAAGAGTAGTCTTATGCAGAAATTTTGTAATTTTCAAAGATGTCTTGATTGCTCAAATTGCATAAAACATTAGTGTTTTACATGTTATTCATCCTAAGATGTCTAAGACTCCTAATTCCAACCTTAACATTTGAAACCTTGCATCGGGAAGAGGTTTAGTGAATATATCAGCAAGTTGAGAGTCCGTGCCAATGAAACTTATTCTAACATTTTCCTTCTTAATGTGATCCCTTATGAAATGATGACGTACATCTATATGTTTGGATCTAGAATGGTGTACCGGATTATTTGTGAGATCAATTACACTTTTGTTGTCACATTTTAGTTCAATAAGTTTTAGATGAAAACCAAAGTCCTCTAAAGTTTGGCTCATCCATAGTGCTTGTGCACAACAACTCTCTACTGCAATGTATTCGACCTCCGTGGTGGAAAGTGCAACCGAATTTTGTTTCCTACTAGACCATGCAACTAATGAAGGTCCTAGAAAATCACAAGTATCACTAGTGCTTTTTCTATCAAGTGAACAACCGGCGTAGTCCGAATCAGAGTAGCCGTGAAGTGTAAATGAATTATTGTAGGTACCATAATCCTAATCTAGATGACCCAATGAGATATCTAAAAATTCATTTTACGCTTTTAAATGAGATTCTTTTGGATTGGCTTGAAATCGAGCACATAAGCATACAACAAACATAATGTCGGGTCTAGTTGCACTTAGATAAAGTAGAGATCCTATCATACCTCTATATAAAGTTTGATCTATAGAAATTCCTGATTCATCTTTTCCTAATTTTAGTGATGCACTCATTGGCGTAGAGGCATGTTTAAGGTTTTCAAATCCAAAATGTTTAAGCATATCATGGACATATTTAGTTTGACATACAAAGATACCATCAATTCTTTGTGATATTTGAAAACCAAGGAAATAAGAAAGTTCTCCTACAAGACTCATTTCAAATTCATTTTTCATCACTAAAATAACTTCTTTACACATCTCTTCATTAGTAGATCCAAAAATAATATCATCAACATATATTTGTAAAATAATCATATCATCATTGTTGTGCTTGTTGAAGAGAGTATTATCCGCACTTCCCTTAATATAACCGTGCTTTAATAAAAATGATGTAAGTCTTTCATACCATGCACGGGGCGCTTGTTTTAAACCATAAAGCGCTTTCTCTAGTTTATAAACATGATTTGGAAATTTTTCACTAATAAAACCGGGGGGTTGTTCAACATAAACTTCTTCTTTTACAAACCCGTTTAGAAAAGCACTTTTCACATCCATTTGAAATAGTTTTATTCTTTTAAAGCTTGCAAATGCTAGAAAAATTCTTATAGACTCTAATCTAGCAACGGGTGCAAAAGATTCATCAAAATCTATCCCCTCGATTTGAGAATATCCTTGTGCTACTAATCGTGCTTTATTTCTAGAGATTCTTTACTCACCATCTAATTTATTTTTAAAAATCCATTTTATACCTACAACCGGGTGATTAGATGGTCTTTCAACTAATTTCCAAATATTATGTCGCTCAAATTGTTCTAACTCTTCATTCATAGCCAAAAACCAAAATTCATCATTTAAAGCAGTAGAAACGGTTTTTGGTTCTCTTTCGAAAACAAAACAAATATTTGAAAAGGATTCATGAAGAGAAGAGCGAGTTCTTACCCCGATAGATGGTTCACCAATTATCAATTCCTGTGGATGATCCTTTGTGAATTTTAAGGTACTTGGAGGTACATATTCATCTTCCTTGGCCTCCTCTTCTTCTTCTTTGGAAGGTTCTTTGTCACCATGCTCCAAAGGTGGTAATAGATCATCCTCGTTGCCTGCGGAAAGTTTTTCTACACAAGGAACAAACTCATCAAATTTTACATTTATTGACTCTTCAACTCTACTAGTTCTTTTATTAAAAATTCTATAAGCTTTACTAGTTGAAGAGTACCCAAGAAAAGTTCCTTCATCACATTTTTCATCAAACTTTCCCAAGCTATCTTTTGTATTCAAAATAAAATATTTACAACCAAAAACTTTGAAATAAGATACATTAGGCTTCTTTTGAAAATAGAGTTCATATGGTGTGAGATTAAGAGATGGGCAAAGCATGATTCTATTCATAACATAGCAGGATGTATTTACGGCTTTGGCCCAAAAGGACTTAGGTAATTTATATTCACATAACATAGTGCGTGCTAGTTTTTGAAGTGTCCTATTCTTTCTTTCTACAACACCATTTTGTTGTGGTGTGCGTGGTGCAGAGAACTCATGTTTAATGCCTAACATATCACAAAAGGATGTAAATTTTTCATTTTCAAATTCTTCTCCATGATCCGAGCGAATGCATTTAATTTTTAAATCACTTTCATTTTGAATATGAGCACATATTTTGCAAATTCACAAAACGCATCGGATTTGGAAGAGAGAAATAATGTCCAACAATATCTTGAAAAATCATCTATTAAAACATATGTATATAATCTACCACCAAGACTTGGAGTGCTAACGGGACCAAAAAGATCCATATGAATTATTTGCAAAGGTCTTGTAGTAGAAGTGAAATTTTTACTTTTGAAAGAGGACCTAGAAAATTTACCTTTTTGACATGATGAACAAAGTGAAGGTAAAGTTCCATTTAACATAGGCAATCCTCTAATTAAATTACTTTTGGCAAGTCTTACAATGAGCTTTGTGCTAGCATGCCCTAGTCTTCTATGCCAAAGTTCTAATTCATCATTTTTAGTGATAAAGCATTTTATAGATGATTTAGAAAGATCTTGAAAAGAAACTATATAAACATTATGTATTCTTGGTGCAGTTAGTAAAATATCTTTTGTAGTAGGATTAGATATTTTGCATAGATTAGTGGAAGATTCAAATAACACATCTAATCCTTTATCACATAATTGGCTAATAGAAATTTAGTTGTGTTTTAATCCTTTCACATAAAGAATATTAGATATAGTAAAGGATTTGTTACCAACTGTACCAATTCCCATGATCCTTCCTTTTCCGTTATCACCAAACGTAACGATCCCTCCCTTCTTCTTTTCTAGGCTAAGAAACTTTGCTTTATTGCCCGTCATGTGCTTGGAGCATCCTGAATCCAAGTACCACACATCTTCATTGTCCTTAGCCTGCCTGCACATCTAGAAAGAAGATGAGAGTAAAGATCCAGATACCCAAGTGGAACCACCCATAGAATAAGTGGAAGCCTTAGGTACCCAGATTTGCTTTAAAGTATTTTGTTTTATTTTCCTGCAAGAACTAGATGTGTGACCTAACCTATAACAGTTTGCACACGAAATAAAGGGGATTGAGACCCTTTTATGAAATATTTTCTTGCTGGAAGAAATTGGATTTACAGGAGAAAAACATTTTGAGAAAGAAAATTCAGGCTTCTTGTAAGAGGTGCTAGCGCCGGCGTTAGTGGCTAGCGCCGGGCGGTAGCCCTCACCTCGATATCTGAGCCCAAATTTTCCAGAACCATGGCACTGGTTCCCTAAAATCATTTCCAGTGATTTTTGGCCTATTCCAATTTTTTAAATGGCCATGGTGAGATCATGAACTTGTGCTTTAAGTGAAAAATTTTCTTTCACAAGCATGACACACCTATTTTCAAAACCTTTTTTTATTATTTTTGATTTGCAAAAGAGAGGCTTCTAATTTCCTTTCTAATTCCCTCTTCTCTTTTGTAAGAGTTTTGGTATGAGAGAGGGCTTTAGAAAGTGACTCTTCAATATCGTTTGCCAATTTAGTGGAGTGATCACACTCTTGGCAAGAAACCTTTCTCTTTTCTAAAACAATTACCTTTTTGGCAAGCTTTTGATTTTCTTTAATAAGAGATTCATTTTCACGATTCAATAAAATACTATCTTTCATATTTTTATCAAAAGCTTTGCAAGTTTCAAGGAATTCATTAAAGAGTTCATCATAAGTGGGAGGAGTTACCTCAGTGTCGCTAAGAACACTGGTGTCGTCGCCGTCGTTTCCATGTCCCATGAGGCACATGTTTGCTTCCTCATCTTCGCTTGATGAAGACCCGCTTGATTCTTCGGAGGAGGAGGAGGAGTCATCCCATGTTCTAGCTTTTAGCACCTTCTTCTTCTCCTTCCCTTTGTGCCGCTTTTCTTTCTTCTTCATCATGTTGGATTTTGAGTTCTACCTCATGGGTTTTGAGATTCCCAATGAGGCTCTCAACTTGGAGCGTCCTTAGATTGTGCGATTCTGAAATGGCCGTCATCTTCAGGTTGAATTTTGGTGGAAGGGAACGAAGGATCTTTCGGACGAAGTCACCGTTGGAGAAGGTCTTTCCAAGAGCTTTGGAGGCATTGAAGATCTTGGTGAAGCGCGTGTACATGACATCAACATCTTCACTTTCATCCATCCAGAATTTTTCATATTCCGACTCAAGTTGGAAAAGCTTTGAATCTTTAACCTGCGATGTACCTTCATGAGTAACTTCCAAATGATTCCAAATTTCATAAGTAGTAGTACATGCAGAAATTCTATTAAATTCATTTCTATCTAACGCACAAAATAAAGCATTCATGGCCTTGGCGTTGTTTTTGCATCATCCCATTTATCTTTTGGTTTCTCTAAAGTTATCTCTCCAACTACACATGTGGGAGGAGAGTATTCCTCTTCGACCATATTCCATACCTCAATATCTAAGGTCATAAGAAAACAACGCATCCTATTTTTCCAATAATTATAATCTGACCCGGTAAAGAGTGGAGGTCTACTAATTCCCTGACCCTCGGAAAAAGCGAGATCATAAGATGTCATTATTCCTGGTTTTTAAACCGTTTGGAATAACCTACGCTCTGATACCACTTGTTGGATCGATTGGCTCCCTTCGAGTGGGGGGGGGGGGTGAATAAGGGAATAAAATTCTTTGTAAATTTTTACTAAATTGTTTAGAGAAAATTAGAACAAAATAACAATTTAACTTAAAGGAGGAAACAATTGTAATTTGCAATTCTATAAATTATGCCAAATGATAGGAATCAAGTAAACACAAAAAAGACATGATTATATTATATAAAAAAGTGTTTACATAAATTTGATTTCAATATCGCTAGAAATCAGAGGCGTACAAAGTATAACAAATTTTCCTTTTCTATACCGACTTGTATCCCCACAAACCGGTTGGCTTTAGCCAATCCTTCCTCGGATATGACCTCAAGCCGCTCTAGCCAATCCTTCCCCGGATATAGCCTCGAGCCCCATAGATCTAATCTCCTAGACCTAGTTGCCAACTTATGCGGTGAATTACCCCCTAAGCCGCGCAAGGACCTAGTCGCCAATACAAGGCGAATTCTACTACAAAGATTACAATAATGAAATAAAGCAAATAACAAGAACTCCCCTTATGAGATTTCTGAAGTTGAGGATGAAGGATCGCTGTAGCATAAGCGAGGTTGAAGCGATCGTTCTTCGGATGCAGCGTGGTGGCTTCCTTCTCCAGAAATCCTCTTTGGCTTTGAGTGAGAGATGAACTTTCGGCAGAGTAGCAGCTCTGGAAATTTGGCACAAGTAATCTCTCTGGAAGCACTGCTTAAAACGAGAGAGAGCCCATCAATTTATAGAACTTGAAGATAGCGCATGCGGTAGCTCCTAGCGCCTGCGGTAGCGTTCGTGTGGAGCGGTTATGAAACCGTTGGCGGCGTGGCGCTGTGCACGAACTTGAGCTAGCGCCTGGCGGTAGAGCTAGCGCTGGCGGTAGCGCTAAGAAACCGCTGAGACGAAACTAAATCACTGAGACGGAACCGCTGAGACGAAACCGCTGAGACGGAACCGCTGAGACGAAACCACTGAGACGAAACCAAACCGCTGAGACGAAATGATCTACCGCGGAGCGTTAGCACTAACACTGGCAGTAGTGCATTCTTCCAGATGTTTGAATTCAGCTGCTTTCTACCTGTGGAGTATTGCACCTATAGTTCCTGCATAATGTACACACACAACAAGCAAGATCAAATATAAATTTGGGTTTGTTATTATCAAACAAAGGGATGTGACACACATGTCCAACACTAACTCCACATCTCCTTAGTGGAGCCTCCTCTTAACGCACCCCATAAGTGCCTATAAATCTACGGGTGCATCCAAGCACGATGCTTCCATGGTTGATGCCTCCAAGCCTAATGCATCCCACCTGATGTCTCCAGGACTGATGCCTCAAAGCACGATGCCTGCCATGGAAGCCCTTGCCTAATGCTCATCGGCGCAGCCGCCTCAGCAGTAGTCAAAGGCAAAGCCCTAATTGTGGCGGTAGAGAACAGGGCGGGCAAGGATAATTGAGGAGGGAAGAAATAATGGACGGAGGGTCGAAGTTGCCATTCGATCTGTAGAAATAATAAGCGCGGCACGATGCGGGTACTAAAAAATTGTTTTATGTGACAAAAATTGTTTTTTTAGAATATTAACCGGGAGATTATTACAATCATTTTAAGATACTATTTACCTATGATCTAATTATTTTTTTAATAAAATCCAGCCGAATTTAATAAAATCCGACCGTAGATAGTATCACACATATTTCTATTTTTATCGATTTTTAATAAAATAATTAGATTTAATGAAATAATAGTTACAAATAAGATCTAAAAATATTTGTAAAGATATCATGATTAATATTATATTTTTTTAAATACTATTCTAATGTGCTTGTTTGGGAAAGAGAGAGTTTCGTAAGAACGAAGGGGAGGAGGGAAGTACTTGTCAGAGGTGTCGGTGGAGAATGGGAATACATCACAGGAATTTGGTGGGGATAAAGTGCATTTTTGCACTTTACCGTGTAGTGTGTATCCAACCGTCCACGTGATCATCAAAAAATGCACACATCTCAAAGTGTATTGCACATGGTCCGGGTCCAAAATTTCGGAAAAATAAAATAGAGGTATTGATTTGGGTCTAACCAATTACATTTAGGTCTAATTTAGGCTCACCTAGGGCACTATTTGGGCTGGAATTAATGAAAAATTTGGGAGCTGGCTCGTCCATCGCGTGGTTCACTGTATCTCATCGATTGCACGTGGTTTACATTTCCGTTCATTGTACAGGGTTTACACTTCCGTTTGAAAATTCAAAACGTCGGCTTGCCCTATGTTCCTCGGCCGCTCAGCGCCTCTCATCTTCCCGAATCCCGATGTCCTCAGCCGCTGAGAGAGATGGAGAGAGCGAGCAGCAGGAGAGAGAGGACATAGGTGGATTTCATGGAAAAGAAAACCAGAGCGCAGAAGGGGAAGAAAAAGGGACCGCCAGCGCCCATCGCCATTTGATGTTGACGGAGAAAAAGCCACCGCCACCGCCAGGCCAGGCCTGCTCCGGTTTGCTATATCAGGGCGGAAGAATGGAAGATTAATGTTGTTCGCATGTTTCCCTAATCCCTACTAAGGTTCGATCTAAAACGGTTGTTTCTTAAATCCCAATCAATTCTATTTCTTCGAAATCCGAAACTTAAACCAGTGTACTGTGTATCTGTTGACTATTCATTTAAATTTCTCAGGAATAACCGACTGGATGTGCCTTCGATTTGCAAAATCTGGAAGCATTCTTCACCATTTTGGTGATCTTCTACAGTTTGACTTCCAGTCTACCATGGTATGATGGTATTATGATCATTCTTATCATGACGTCGCCTAGGCGTCCAGTCGCCCGATTGAAAATAAGGCGACGACCGCCTTATTTTAAAAAAAATAGGGGAATAGACAGCGGTTTATATATACCGCTGTCTATACTCGCATAGACAATGATTTATATATAAACCGCTACACGAGACCATACAATAGACAGCAGTTTATATATAAATCGTTGTCTATTGTATGGTTCCGGGTACAATAGACATCGATTTATATATAAACCTCTATCTATTGTATCATTCCGTGAACAATAGACAACAGTTTATATATAAACCGTTGGCTATTGCACCCGGAACCATACAATTGACAGCGGTTTATATATAAACCGCTGTCTATTGTATGGTCCCGTGTACAATAGACAATAATTTATATATAAACCGATGTCTAATAAGATTATAAGCAATTAATTTTACCTCGACATTTTACTCTTTATCGTCGCTGGATCGATGCTGCTTTGTGCGAAAACCCTAAAGGCGATTTTACCTCGACAAGTCGATATTTTCCTCTGGTTCATTTTTACATTTTTTTTCTTGCACATATAATTTCTATGTTAAATGGTCATTTCATATTTTCCTACTTCCTACTGCTTATATAGTTCTTTATTTATATGTGTGATTGACTTAATGTGTGGTAGACTTGAAAGTGCATAGTTAACCTCACTAGAATTCTCTAGAAGGGGGGGGGGGTGAATAGAGATTTAAAATATTTTGTGCAATTATATATATATATATATATATATATATATGTGGTGATCACAGATTAAGGCTTCCCACACACCAACAAGAATTAAGTAAGTAAAGAAAGTAAATGCAAGAAAAGAAATCACAGCACAACACAAGGAAATATAGTGGTTCCCCAAACTTTGGGTAGTCCACTCTTCTACCCCCTTGGTAGGAAATTCACTATCTTGCACTGAGTCTTTTGATAAGGAGACTCTTAGAACCACCCTGAGTCTTTTGATAAGGAGACTCTTAGAACCAACTGAGTCTTTTGAAAAGGAGACTCTTAGAACCAGTACAACTGAATTTTTTGAAGAGAGATTCTAAAAACTCTTTTACAGTATTTGGAAGTGAAATAAAGGTAAAGAAGAAAGAGAGATAATATAAAGACAAGAAGGAATCTTCTTCCTAGCAAGAAGATTGGAAGCACAAGAAGTAGTGAATGAAATCTCTCTTCTATAGTGAGAAGGAGATTGTAGGCCTTTTCTCTCTTTTGTGAGAGCTATCAGAGTATGCAGCAGAGTGGCTTCAGAAGCAGGAGAAGATGGAAGCTTGATCTTTGCTGCAGCACTATTTCTCAATTCTCTCTCTTTTTCTCTTGGGAGCTTTTCCTCTTTTTCAAATGTAAAATGGTGGATCACTTCTCTGGTGTTCTCTGCCGACCTCCTTGTTATTTTATAGCTCTGTCCATTCAAATAATACTATAGGAGGATAATTGATTAGTAGACAGAGAAATAGAAAGATAGAAATATTTCCATAATAATTATATTAATAGAAGGAAAGAATTCATTCTGATTTCAAATAATGTCCATAATGGTTTTAATCAAATTAGCCAAGAATCTATTAGAGGAAAAGAATGATTCAGAACGGCTATAAAGAATAAATTGATTCCATATAAGTCAGATCTATAAAAGAAGGAAAAAGATCTGGCGATTTTTGAATTAGACATAGAAATCGACGTGCGTCGATTACTATTCGACATAAGCGTCGAATTCGTCCTGGCTGGGCGTCGAGAGAAGAATAAGGAAGGTGCGTCGACTAAGGTGCGTCGACTTCTTAAGATGCGTCGACCAGAAGTCAGAGCTACGTCGACATAGGATACGTCGAATTCTTCTTAAAGTTACTTCGACTCATTCTGAAAGGAATGTCGATACCACTTCGACGTTGCGTCGAATACTATTCGACGCATATTTACTTAACCTTGATTTTTCTTTCTTAGAATTCATATTCAACTTATTTTCAGGGGTTAAGAGAAATCATTTTCCCAACAATCTCCCCCTATTTGTCTTAACCCTATTTAGAGAGAAATTGTATCAGCATATAATTAGCACAGCACATCATTTGTATAGATAAGAAATATATTAAACAATCAGAAGAGAAATTAGAATAAGAAAGCATATAGTATATCATCATTGTTTCAACATATCACTCAGGAGGGGTAGGAGGAGTTTTCCTTTTTCTAGTAAAGACTTTTGTGGGTTGCTCAATTCTCAGTAGCAGTTGATTCCCTTAGCTCCCCCTGAGTCTCAACAATTTGCTCCCCCGGAGTCAAAGAGGTTTGCTCCCCCTGGGATGGAACTTCCTTGGTTGCTTCTACTTCTGCCTCTTCAGTTTCTTTTTCAGTTCCAGCTTTAGTCATAGCAGTACCTGGCCCCTGAGCTCCTATTTCACCTATCACAGTACCTAGCTCCCCCTGAGTTTCAACTTCTTTATCTTTATCTTTCTCACCATCTGCCACATCTTCCTTTTCAGCTTCATTTTCTGTCCTGCTTGCCTCCCCTTGTAATAGTACCACTTGACTTGCAGCCTCTCTTGCTATATTGAGTACCTCTATTGTTTGTTCTTCAATATGTAGCTCAGGTACTATCTCATTTCCAATTGTCTTGAGCAGTGCAGGATTATTAGTTTTTTAGGTAGGAGGTGACTTGTGGGAGAGAGATTTAGGAGTGGAGGGCTGCTCTTCATCTAGCTTCTCCCCCTTCTTGACCTTCTTGGCCAAGGAGGTTAAGAAAGACCTGGTTACTCTAGAAGAAGAGAGAGAGGTCTTTAGACTTTGCACAGAGGCACTGACCCCATCTATTTGGGTGTGCATGTGAAGGATGGAGGAATGAATCTGGGAGCAGTGCTCATCCAGCATTGCTTGGAATGTTTGAGCTGCTGATGCAATGCACTAAGTGAGGAGAGCTTCAGTGGATGCAGATGGTTCATGTTGTTGTTGGTGATGAGAGAGTGGTGGAGGTGGTGATGAAGCTGGAGAGAAGTTAGTTGATACATGAGGTATGGGTGATAAAGGAGGTGGGGAGGATGAGAGAGATGGAGAAACTGCTGTTTGAGCAGGTGTTTGAGAAGAGGTAGGTAGAGAAGGGGTTGTGAGAGTGGTAGAGACTAGTGGAGTAGATGATGGTGGTAGAGAAGGATTGTCTCTTTGAGGAGGAGGAGGAGGAGATGATGGATGAACATGAGAGTTGGGAGGAGATGGAGTCTTTTCAGGAATGGAACCAGGCTTAGGGATTTGCCTGGTCCATTTGGAGAATAGAGCTATTGACATCCTTTTCCCAGGAGGAATAGGGATTCCTTTTGACCTACATAGGTCAGGGAAGGAGTGGAAGAGTACTTGACTCATAATCCTCATATATGCATTTTCTTTGTGTGAGTATTTAGAGCTTATCATCTTGAGCAAGCATGTGGCCCAGTCCACCTTCTTCTTCAGCACCAGGGCCCCCATGATATTCAGTTGCTGCTTGGGCACTGCATCATGGGCTGAGGTCTTGCATAGCAGGATTTTTCCTACTATATCTGCTAGCAGTCTGTACTCCTCAGAAAAGTCTGTTTTCTTTAGATGGATTGGTCTATCTTTTGAAAACTTCATGGTGGTTAGCAGATGCTTGATTTCATCAGGTGTGAGGTCTATAGATTCATCACCTAATAAGGGAGTGATGAAGACTTATTTAGTTATTCTTTAGAAGCTGATTTTCTTACCCTATTTGCTTTGAACAAAGATAATATTAGGGTGTACCTGATGGAAGATCAAAGGTTGTCCTAATGTTTTCTGCAGATATTGAGACAGGTGTCTCATGGATTGTTCCTTGGATTTCTCCTTGTTCAGATATCTGAACATGAGTTATCAGCTCTGTGAGCTCTGTTTCCAGGAGCTTGCATCTTATGGAGATGAGCTTATCTAGTCCATCTTCAGTAAACAGAGCAATGATGCTCTTGTAGTTTTCTGCGGCGGCTTGGAAAGATTCAAGGTCAATGTCGAAACCAGAGTTGGTCTTTGGAGCCATTTTAGGTCAGTGAGAGAGAGAGGAGGAAATCGGCTGGACTGAGGAGCAAGAGGGATGAAGGATGCAGAGTAGTGAAGGTTTCTAACTGAAGAGTCTTTTTTAAGTCAGGTGAAACGTCAAAATGCGACACTATTCGAGGCTTATTCGGTACTTCAGTGGATGTGACCGAAAATATTTTAGTATTGCCGCTTGTTTTTATGAAATCGACGTTACGTCGAGTGGAATTCGACGTAAGCGTCGATACAGCCCGCGTTAAGATGCTAGGGTTTCGTATCGACGTATGCTGTCGATTGTAATCGACGCATGCGTCGATTTCACTTATTGAGTTGAGTCATCGACGGTGCGTCGATTAGAAGTCGACGTGACTTTTAATTTTCCTGAAAGATTCTAGGTGTTTATTTCTTTTTATTCCTTCCTAATCCTAAAGGTTTCTAAGTTAGTCTTGGACTAATTTTCACATATAGTTTGATTGATTGTGCCAACATTGTTTGGCAAGGTGGCCAGTTTTGTTACATATGTAGCACTTTATTATCTTAGTATTGTGAGAATTTGAATTTAGAGAGGGATAGAAGTGTTGATTAGGATAGAAAGTTTGATTTAGATGGGAATTTTGGTTAGGATAGAAAGTTTTGTTAGGATAGAGGTGTTGGTTAGGATAGAAATCATGATTAGAATGAATGGGTCCTGAATAGGGGTTCAGATGGAAGGTTTTTGGAGGATAGGCATTTACGTTGCTCTGAGTTCTTATGCGTCGATATCTATTCGATGTATGTTGATAGTTGCGTCGATTTATATTCGGCGCTTTCTCCAGATTGTGTTGATCTGGTATCGATGCATGAACAAAGTTTCATCGATTTGATGTCGACATACTTTTATTCAAGCGTCGAGTTGAGGTCGAGGCATCCGAGAATTGCGTCGAGTAGAATTCGACGCACTAATCCTAATTCTTGTTTTCCAAACTGCAAACTTTTCAAGATTGCACATTGGTGGTCTGGTGGAAGCATAATCTTTGATTTGTGCCATGTGGAAAGAAATGTTTTTCAGAAATATATATATATATAAAAATAAGAGGTAGGATCTTTTTGATCAAGGAGTTATCCTTTTTAGATCAACCTAGCTCTGATACCAATTGAAAGTGCACAGTTAACCTCACTAGAATTCTCTAGAGGGGGGTGAATAGAGATTTAAAATATTTTGTGCAATTATATATATATTTATATGTGGTGATCACAGATTAAGGCTTCCCACACGCCAACAAGAATTAAGTAAGTAAAGAAAGTAAATGCAAGAAAAGAAATCACAGCACAACACAAGGAAATATAGTGGTTCCCCAAACTTTGGGTAGTCTACTCTTCTACCCCCTTGGTAGGAAATTCACTATCTTGCACTGAGTCTTTTGATAAGGAGACTCTTAGAACCACCCTGAGTCTTTTGATAAGGAGACTCTTAGAACCAACTGAGTCTTTTGAAAAGGAGACTCTTAGAACCAGTACAACTGAATTTTTTGAAGAGAGATTCTAAAAACTCTTTTACAGTATTTGGAAGTGAAATAAAGGTAAAGAAGAAAGAGAGATAATATAAAGACAAGAAGGAATCTTCTTCCTAGCAAGAAGATTGGAAGCACAAGAAGTAGTGAATGAAATCTCTCTTCTATTGTGAGAATGAGATTGTAGGCCTTTTCTCTCTTTTGTGAGAGCTATCAGAGTATGCAGCATAGTGGCTTCAGAAGCAGGAGAAGATGGAAGCTTGATCTTTGCTGCAGCACTATTTCTCAATTCTCTCTCTTTTTCTCTTGGGAGCTTTTCCTCTTTTTCAAATGTAAAATGGTGGATCACTTCTCTAGTGTTCTCTGCCGACCTCCTTGTTATTTTATAGCTCTGTCCATTCAAATAATACTATAGGAGGATAATTGATTAGTAGACAGAGAAATAGAAAGATAGAAATATTTCCATAATAATTATATTAATAGAAGGAAAGAATTCATTCTGATTTCAAATAATGTCCATAATGGTTTTAATCAAATTAGCCAAGAATCTATTAGAGGAAAAGAATGATTCAGAACGGCTATAAAGAATAAATTGATTCCATATAAATCAGATCTATAAAAGAAGGAAAGAGATCTGGCGATTTTTGAATTAGACATAGAAATCGACGTGCGTCGATTACTATTCGACGTAAGCGTCGAATTCGTCCTGGCTGGACGTCGAGAGAAGAATAAGGAAGGTGCGTCGACTAAGGTGCGTCGACTGGAAGTCAGAGCTACGTCGACATAGGATACGTCGAATTCTTCTTAAAGTTACTTCGACTCATTCTGAAAGGAATGTCGATACCACTTCGACGTTGCGTCGAATACTATTCGATGCATATTTACTTAACCTTGATTTTTCTTTCTTAGAATTCATATTCAACTTATTTTCAGGGGTTAAGAGAAATCATTTTCCCAACAAGACTAATAGTACCTCAATATCATTGTTGTTTTTTATGAATTTTGTTTAGGTTTTTTGGATGGTTTAGGTTTTTTTAGGGTTTTCTTATTACAGGAAAATGGCTGATAAAGGATCCTCATCAAAGTCAACAAGAGGCTTCACTAAAATGATGAGATTGAATAAGCTTAGAGCAGAGGGGAAGATGTTTTTTATTTTTGTTAATGATGATGACCACATTATTCCCGGGCATGAGTCTAATAAATTTATGAGTTTAATTGGTTCTCTTGTGAGGATTTATGTTCAAATTATATGTGCTAGATGGAAGGAAGTTGATAATAAAATTAAGGATCGAATATGGGAAGAAGTAAATGTACGTAATTTTGTTATTAGTGATTTGATATCTGTATTTTTAGGTTAATTATTAATTAATATTGTCTATTTTTCAGTATTATTTTGATAATGTTGATGGTGTTCGCTATGAATTAATGAATATCATAAGTGAAAGTTGGAGGTCGTGGAAATCCAAACTTTATGTCACTTGCGTAAAGGATGTTGATTTGGAGTATCATTACAATGTTCCTGTCACGTATAATTTTATCCCTCCTGATGATTGGAAAGTTTTTGTCGACAATCGCACCACTCCGAAATCTATGGTTATGTGTTCTTAATAATCTCAATATTTATAACATCTACTAACTTTGTAATCATTATACTCTAAGTATTAACAAATATTTATTTGTGTAGGAGAAAAGTAAAGTTAATACAGAGAGAGCAAAAGCATAGAAGTCGTTTCATACTACTTCAAGAATGAGTTATTCTGGATTAGAAAAAAGTATGGCATTAGTATTTAGTTCTCTACTTCTCTCTCATATATTTTGTTTTAAAAATTGGTTTTCTCAATAATTTAAATGATTACTTATTTGATTTTTATTGTCAAGATTGAACAAGGTGCAAATGCACCAATTTCACGTGCGGAGCTATGGAAAGCCGGTCACAAAAGAAAGACTGGTGAATACATTAGTCAAGATGCAGCTGATTTGACAGCTAAAATTATATGTTTAATTTATCATTTCATCATTTGTAAATTTTCATTTCATCATTTGCATTAATATTTATTTATTTCACTTAGGATAAGTTCTCGAGCCAAGAGTCTCAGACTGCTGCAACAGTGTCATAGGGAAGAGATGACATCCTTGCATCTGTTTTAAGGAAGGAACATCCGGGCAAAGTAAGAGCTGGTGGAAAGTTTTCCACCATTATAAGTTTTTTCAAGAATGATAAGCGGAGCCAGAGATCAATAGCTCGTACTGAAGATGTGGAATCTATTGTTCAAGAAAGATTGAGCCAGCAACAAGAGTTATGGAGGCAAGAATAACAACAAGAGCATCAAGCATATGCGAGCCAACTCAACCAACAACAACAACAACATGAGCAGGCCTTTCAGAGCCAACTCAACCAACAACAACAAGCGCATCAAGCAGAGATGGCTAGTATGAAAAATCAAATTGATAAACTTAAGCGCATGTTTCGTGCTAGAACTGAAACTTCTCAAAACATGTCTCAGGTATTATTATGTATTTATGTTTAATTATTTATACTTTTATGAAATGTCATGCTATCTTTTTGTCGAGCAGGTACATAATAATTATGTTGTTAACTTATTATATTTGGTTTGTCAGCAGACACTTGTATTAGCCTCACATGGGCCTGAAACATAACATAAGCCTGAAACATCACATGGATGTTTATCGTCTTCGGTATTATAAATTTATAATTATTATTTTTGATTTTTATGTAATTAATATTTGTGTCCAAAATACTAATTATTTTTAATTCCACAGAATACAAATGATGGCATTGCCATGTTACCCGATTTCATTACTACTATGGAGAGACGGGGAAAAATAATAACTCTTGTATTACACCCAGATTTATTTGGATCTGATGACTCAACATGTACATACTTTGAAGTTTCAGAGTTGTTTGATTTTCTTAATATGAAAAAAATTGGAGTTAATATCATATTATCATGTATTGGGTGAGTAATGATTATCAAATATTACAAACCTAAGATTTTTAATTAATATATATTGATTATGAATTTGCATGTTTTTTTAAAGGTACATAGATTCACAACTAAAGAAGTTTAGATACACAAGAAATGTATCTTTTCATAATCCGACATCTATTTTTGCTTTTAATGATAAGTTTGTCAAGGAGCATATTAAATCACGAGTACAAGATTTAAAAAATAGGCTTACTCAATTCCAACCAGATTCTTTATTATTTTTGACAAATCATAGAGAGTAAGTATCAATAAATATTGCTATTTTTTATTCTAATTAAGTTATTACTTATTAATAATTTTATTTGTTACACACATAACATTGGATAGATGTTGGCGATTATTGAATACAGTAAAAATACAATTTATTGGCTTGATCCTTTAAATAATGACATTCGTGACGATCTTAAAAATGTCATTACGCTGTTAGTTTATTAATTAGTTTTTTCCCTATTTGAAATTTAGATTCGACTGTAAACTAATATTTTTTATATTTTATGAAGTGCATTGAAGGATTTGGCAAAGGATCAGAAATCCACTTTTCAAAAACCAAAGTTTTACGGTGGAAGCCGGTAAGTTATAGCCTATATGAGTATATGTTATATATATTTTTTAATATTTAAAATTCTTAATTCTAATGTGTACTATTTATTTATTTAGTGCCCTAAATAACCAGATATTATTCAATGTGGGTATTATATCATGTGCTACATGATTGACATAGTTGATGCTCTTAGGAGTACGACAATGACATCAAGGGTAAGTTAACTGCATATAGTTTGATACATCATACATCATACATGATAATAATTATGTTGAATTTATTTTAACAAATTTTTCTGTTTTTATTGCAGATCTATGATGGAGTGACTGAATTTTCGCATTAGAAAATTGATAATATACGAAATAAGATTTGTGATTATATAATCAATTATTGTGTGACATGAAACATGACTGAAAGTTTGGAACATATTTTGTTTTATTGCTAATCAAATGTAATTGTGTATGTATTAGTGTATTACTTCATACTTTTGTAGAAATAGAATAGTATGAAGTATGAACTACTTGTGTAATTGTGTATGTGTTACTACTTACTTCATACTTTTGTAGAAATAGAACTGTATGAACTACTTGTGTATGTGTAAATTATAATTGTAATTATTTATGGACATTGGCCCGACCTAATTCTGAATTCTATAGGTCTTGTTTGTGAAAGATGGAAGACCAAAACAACAACAATCTTGCTCCATCTGTTGATAGCAATGAGCTTGATCCAAAAACTGATCCTAAATGAAAAGCAAATTCAAAGGATCCTGGATGGATGTATGGAAATTGGCTTGACATAAAGGATAAAAATACAATTAAATGCAATTTGTGTGATAAAGTATATAAAGGTGGAATCACAAGATTGAAACAACACTTATGTGGTGGATATGGAGATGTAGCAAAGTGTTTTAAGACTACTTTAGAAATAGTAACTGAGATGTATGCAGCTTTAAATGATAAAAAAAGGACAAGGTGGATTTGTCTGCTGATGATGATAATGGAGTGAACAAGAAATAGAGAGAACAGGTTCACAGAATGCATCTCTGACATTATCTACAGTTAAAAGTTCATTTGTCCCAAGTTCTGGGATAAGTGCCAAAAAGAGAAAAGTACTCCACCATCCACAAAAATGGGGCCCTATGGATGATCTTGTGAGACGTGCTCCCGAAGATGTAGTTGATGAAAGACGTGCTAAAGGTCCTGCACAAACTACTATTGAGAGATATTTTAAATCTCCTGAAGAGAAAAAGAGAGTTGATGGCTATATTGCTGATTGGTTCTATGAATGTGGAATTCCTTTCAATGCTGTAAATGCATGAAGTTTTGAAGTAATGCTTGAAGCAGTTGGACAGTATGGGCCTGGTTATAAAGGCCCTAGTTATCATGATTTACGAGTCCCTTTGTTACTCAATACAAAAGAGAAAGTTAAAGATATTAAAACAAAGTATTAAGCGTATTGGAGGAGATATGGTTGCACTCTTATGTCAGATGGTTGGACAGACATGAGAGGGAGACATTTGATCAATTTCCTAGTAAACTGTCCAGAAGGAACTTATTTTATGGGTTCCGTAGATTCATCCGGTCATATTCAAGATACTACAATGCTATTAGAGTTGCTTGATAGTAAGATTACAGAGATAGGAGCAGATTGTGTTGTTCAGGTAACTTTTTTGGTTATACTAATTTTCATATTTCATGTTTAATTGTCTACAACTATAGAGTATAGAAGTATAGAACTATAGATATATACAAAGTTACGTTGTATGCAGGTAGTGACTGACAATGTCTCAAATTATAAGGCATCTGGTAAAATTTTAATGGAGAGAAGACCCACATTATTCTGGACTCCTTATGCAGCTCATAGCATTGATCTCATGCTAGAAGATATAGGCAAGCTACAACAACACAAAATGGTGATAAAAAAGGCAAGGATGATTACAAATTTCATCTACAGGCACACTCATTTACTTGATGCAGTAAGGACTACTATATGTGGTGATCTAGTCCGGCATTCAGTGACTATATTTACAACATCATTCCTTACTCTACAAAGTGTGCTTAAGCATGAGGAGAAGTCAAAATTATTCTTTGTGTCGCCTTCATGGAATGCTGCTAATCTGGCAAAAATCGAAGACGAAAAACAAGTTGTTGAAGCAATACTTTCAACTATTTTTTGGAATGGAGTAAGAGATTGCCTAAAAGGAGGAAAGCCACTAATAGCTGTTTTGCGATTAGTAGATGAAGATGAAAGGTCAGCTATGTCTGAAGTATATGTGGCAATGGAAGAAGCCAAACAAAAGATCAAAGTTCATTTTGATAATAAAGAAAGATTATATAAAAAATTATTGACATTGTTTAAAATAGGTGGACAAATCAAATGGAGCAACAGTTGTATAGGGCAGCTTTGTTTCTAAATCCAAACAAATATTTTGAATATGAGGAAAAACATCCTGATGATACTTCGAAATTTCAAGATGCTTTTAATGATGTTATTGCAAGACTAGTGCACGATCAACAATTTCAAATAAGATTGCAGAGCAAGGCACTAACTATAAAGCATCTCGAAATTGTTTTGGAAAGTCTATGACTATTAGGCAACGAACCACCTTAACTCCAAGTAAGTATTGATTACGTTTTTATTTTTTCTTAAACTACTTATATGTTATACTAATTTATTTTTGTCATAAATAAATAGTGGATTGGTGGGGTGCACATGGAGGACCGAATGATGACCTTACAAAGGTAGCATTTTTCACACTTGACTTATGTTGTTCTTCTTCTAGTTGTGAGCGCAACTGGAGTACTTTTGAGTTTGTAAGTATACAAATATTTAATTTAAAATTGAACTTGTTTTGCTACTAACAAATAACAAGTTTGCAAATATCTTGATTCAGATTCACTTAAAGAAATAAATAGATCGGAGCATCAAAGGCTTAATGATCTTGTATACATCCAATACAATCGTCATCTACAAGAACGATTCCAAGAAAGACGTGAAAAAGGAAGAAATTACAACCCTTTAGTGCTTGATGAGCTAGATTAGAGTAGTGAGTGGATGTTGAACCAATCGGAGGAAGCTTTAGTTTATGATGATGATGATCTCATATGGGAAGCTGTAGAGAGATCTATTGGGACTGGGGCTCAAAATTTACGAAGTGGAGCTCCAGCTAATCTTGAACTAATAGCTGAAGGGGATGAAGATCTAGATCATATTAGCATTGCAAATGATGATGAAGATATTGTTGATAATTATGGGCAAATGACGAGTACCTCAAACCAACTAAGCTCAAGCAATGCCAATGACGATTTACTAGATGATGATTCTATTTGATCTAAAAAAATTATTAATGCTAGTGTGTATCAGTGTATGATGATAATATTTTGGTATTGAGTGAAATTGTTGTGATTGTCATTATATATATTGATTCTATTTGATTCTGAATTTACATATTTTACTAATTGATATTCCTCAATATATGATTGTTCATGCCACTATTCCTCAATGTGTGGCATGATACTTATAAAAAACTGAAAAGTGATTTATATTAATAATGATTCATGCTGGTTGCCTGGTTCATTTTGGATGTATTAATGAAAAAAACATGTGTATCTGAATGTTAAATGACTTCTGGCAGTGTTGGTAAATTCTCTTTCAGACTTGTAAAAAAACTGGGAATATAGACAACGGTTATTATAATAACTGCTGTCTATAGTGACTGTCAGGGGACTATAGACATCGGTTATTATAATAATCGATGTCTATATTCCCCTGGCAGTCACTATAGACAACAGTTATTATAATAACCGCTGTCTATAGACTTCATTTGTTTTAAAAAAAATTGTCGCCTTACATTTGCTCACCTTATTGTCGCCTAGGCGGACCGCCTTGTCGCCTAAGTGTCAAGGCGCCCGACGCTCGCTTTGACGCCATGAAAAGAATGATTATGATTCATCCCTATTTTTCTAGTCATTTATCCTACTTAGAAGTTAGAACCATAAACCCATGAATGATGAATCTATCTATGTTCAGTTAAACTCTCAGCCTCAGGCACAAGTAATTATTTGATTTGTATAGCTAGAAGCGTTCTTGACCATTCTGGGTTTCTTCTACTCAGCCCATTTTATTTGCTTGAAGCTTCTTTGTTAGGGGTAAATATTTTTTGAATGTTGTGTTATATACTTAGAAATTTTGTTTGATATATCATAATACTTATTTTGTTTTTCTTCAATTGTAGCGGTGATCTTAAGTTCAATCTTATTTTATGGATAAATTTCTTTCAAGAACAGGTCCGAATAAAAAATCAGTTGAAATAATTGAGACTTAGAGACCTCGATTGGAGTTTAGATTAGAGGATTTACCCTCTGATTAAGGTTTGAGACAATCAATAACAAGTTATGAAGCTAATGTTCAAGATTCAATCCGAAGATATTATTTACAAAATGGTCCTTGTCAGCCACATTTAGTTAATTTTCCCCAAACATTAATGAGTCAAAAGTCTTGAAGATTCAACAAGGAGTGGTTTAGTGAATACAAGAGTTGGTTAGAGTATAGCCAATATAAGGATGGTGCATTTTGCTTGTACTGTTACATCTTTCCTCAAGCAAGCCGTGATCTAACTTTTGTAAGCCGCAGATTTAAATATTGGAAAGACAAAAGAATACATGAAAAGCATATCAGTAAACATTATAGTGCACATAATGCCTCTAAGAAGATGTGTGAAAATTTGATGAATCAGAAGCAAAGTATTCAAACTGTACTTGCTAGACATGAAGAAATGCAAATTACAGAATATCGTGCACATTTATGTGCATCCATTGATTGCACTCCTTTTCTTGTGTCAAGGATTGTCTTTCCGTGGTCATGATAAGTCAAAGGAATCAACCAATAGAGGAAATTTTCTTGCATTGTTAGACTTCCTTGCTTCACACAACAATGATGTTAAGGCAGTTGTGTTTGAAAATGCTCCAAGTAACTGCCAACTAACATCACCAAAAATTCAGAAAGAAAATGTTTCGGCAATTGCAAGTGAGGCAACATACAAAATTGTTACAGATATTGCAGACGAGTGTTTTGCTATTTTAGTGGATGAATCTCGTGATATTTCAGCAAAAGAGCAAATGACAGTTGTATTACGATACATTGATGCAGAGGGTTTCATTATTGAACGTCTCCTTGGTTTTGTTCATGTACAAGATACTGTTGCATTATCACTTAAAGCTGCTATTGATAATCTTTTTATGAAGCATGGACTTCATATCTCAAAACTGCGTGGACAGGGCTATGATGGAGCTAGCAACATGAAAGGTGAGTTTAAGGGTCTTAAAACATTAATTGTGAAAGAGAATGCTTCAGCTTATTATATTCATTGTTTTGCTTATCAGCTGTAGTTGATATTAGTCGCTGTTGTAGAAGGTCATTCTGAAGTTGTTGGGATGTTCTCTTTTATTAATATTGTACTTAGTATTGTAGGCGGCTCTTGTAAACGTCGTGACAATATAAGAGCATTAGAAGTTGATAGAGTTGAACAAGAACTTGGTTGCAGAGAGCTAGAGACTAGTCAGGGGTTAAATCAACCATTATAAATCAAGAGGGCCGGAGACACACGGCGGAGTTCCCATTATGGTGTTTTGTTGAATTTCATACGTATGTTCTCATCTATTGTGGATGTTCTTGAAATTATTACAGATGATGGAGTTGATGGAAATCAAAGAGGAACTGCTAGCAATCTTATCAAGAGTAATCAACTTTTGAATTCGTATTTCTACTTCACTTAATGAAAATTATCTTGGCAATGATACATGAATTATCACAGGCATTACAAAGAAAATATCAAGATATCATTAATGCAACGAATTTTGTGAAATTATCGAAGCAATTGTTATTTAATTTGAGAAGTGTTGAGCATGCATGAGAGTTATTTATCACTGAAGTAATCTCATTTTGTGGAAAACATATGATTGAAGTTCCTAATATGAATAGTAAATTTGTTCATCCTGGAAGATCAAGACGTAAAGCAAGAGATTTCACAAATATTCATCATTTTCGGGTTGAGCTATTTAATACAGTAATTGATTAGGTATTGAATGAGTTGAATGATCGTTTCAATGAAGTAAATACTGAGCTGCTTATTTGTGTTTCATGTCTTGACCCAAGTGACCAATTTGATTCTTTTATTAAACAAAAATTGATTCGCCTAGCAGAATTCTATCCTTATGATTTCAGTCCATTAGATTTGCAGTTACTCGAAGGTCAATTGGATATGTACATTCTGGATATGCGAACAACTAACGCATTTTCTCACGTTAAGGGAATTAGTTGACTTATTCAGAAAATGGTCGAGACAAAAAAACATGGTCATTTTCAGCTTGTTTAGCGGCTTTTGAAGTTAAGATGTCTTCAACCTGTTGCAACTGCTACTGTTGAAAGAATGTTCTCGACAATGAAGATAATAAAAAATTGTTTGCGGAATAGAATGGGAGACGAGTGGATGAACGATTGCCTAATTGCTTATATTGAAAAGGACATTGTGGAAACCATTACTAATGAGACAATCATCGCACGCTATCAAAATATGTGGACCCGAAAAGTAGCTTGCTAGTCGGTATGTAATTTCACTTTTATTTAGATTAACCCTTTTTTTATTAAAACAATTACATAATTAGTTAGTTTATGTATGGTGCCAATATAAGAGCATAACGATATTTGTTATTTTAAAACCAAGAGATGTTGAATGCATGTTCCAGTTAACTCCTAATTTTGATAATAACAATTACCTGTATGAGAAATTTACAAATTTAAGATTATACTTGTGTTTATAGATAAGTACGGTAAAAGATATGCATGACTAACAAGTATATAACGTGATATATTCAAATGATATAATGCATACTCTTCCTATATGGATGCTCTCCCTACATAAGTACTCTCCTATATAAGTTACTCCCCCTAAATATCTATTCCACAAGATTTCTCAATTTATCCCTCCCTTTTATTATTAGCAAAAGTGGATAGGGATGAGTGTATTTTTACGAGATTAACTAGAGACTACTTGATTGAAGGATTATCATGATCGAGCAAATAGTATGTATGCATCTCCTACATGATTACTCCCCCTACGTACATAGATGCTTCCTAAATTATTAAATTTATGCTATTTATTTTTCCCTCTTTTGTTAGTATCAAAAGAGGATAGATGTGAGTGTATGCAATAAGAAAAATAGGATGCAATATAAAATTTTATAGACACTGCTTGTTGAAGAAAATCTAAGCACAATTAAATAAAAGTAGTAAGTATTCTTATTTTAAGATATCACTTGTTGAAAAAAAAATAATCATGATCGAACAGAAGTAGTAAACACATCGGAAAAATATAATAAGCACTCCTAAAAAAAACATCCTTTTTAGAAAATAATTATATATAAAAAATAATGAGTTTTAAGTCTAATAAGAAGAAGTTTTCAATTAAAGTCCAAGAAATGATATTTCATTAAACAAAACTTGCAAGCATGATTTTGAAATATCAAGAAGAAATATCAACTATAAGTCTATAATATACACTAATTTGCATTTCAAGTAAAACTAAATAATGTAGCGGTCATGCTTTGCTATCTAGTGCATTTATTAAAGTTTGTAGAGAATTAATAGTGTATTCGTGCGTTAGGATCCAATCCTCATGAGTGAAAGTTTTATATGAGATAAGGATGTGTACAAAAAGTATTTTGATAAACAATACAAGTGCATTAATCAAAACACATGTCATATATAATGAAACAAACATAACATTAAAATACACAAATAATTTTACTTACACAATATTTCAATGCACATTAAAATAAGGTATAACTACCAAAGTGCTTCACACACACAATGCCCATTAAGACTTATCAGGGTGCGAAGTAGTGCTTGGGGGATCACATTTATTTTTTTAATTTCAAATTCATTTTTGTGACCCGGTGTACTAAGAGAAGTGGTGTATAAATTATTTGCCCAGGACACTTTACAATTCTCTTCAAGGTGATCAACCTCACAGTGTTTATTAAGGCTTATCATGAGGGTGAGTAGTGCTTAGTGGAGTTTTCTTATCATAGATTTTATTTGATTTTTATTTTAGTGACCAAGGACTCTGAATTCACTTGTTTTGCAAATATTGAATTTAAATTTTTAAACCACATTTCTCAATTAAATAAGTGCATGAAAATACAAAGAATTGCAAGAAACAATTTAATGTTGTGTAGCTAATTTATTTATGCATTTAAATTTATTATATTATTACACTACACAATCATATAAGACTAAGATTAAAAATATATGTAGGTTATCAAAATAAGTGAGTGAATAAATTATTATCAAACATAGAATATTACTCATACTTAGAGGCATTCTAAACACTCATACACATATTTTCTACAGTCAATTTCATTGCACATAACAAGATAGGTGTCAAAGTATGACAAACCAAAACAATATTTGAAGAAACTTGAAAATTAAATTAAACATTAATATCTAAAAGATAAATCTAATCATCCTTGCATTGGCAGTGAAAATTAAGCAGTTTTTATACATTTTTATTTTATAAAGATACAAAACAAAAATAACATTAATAATATATTTTTGTATTTTTGAAATTGTTTTGTAATTTTATATTAAAGTTTTGAATATTTTAAAAAATAGAGAGTTAATATAATTTTTTTTAAAAGCACAAATGTCGTTAAAGAGCTTATCAGTATAATGATCTTGGATGCCAGAGTAAAATATAAAAAAATTGAATTTTATTGCTGCCGCCAGCGTTAGTTCCTACCACGTGGCGCAATCAAACAGAAACTTATTCTTTTGCTTAGAAAACATGTTTTTTTAATAATTTTTTGTTTTGATTTTTCTTGATTAATGTTTTCTAAGATACGGGACACCAACTACAACAAAATTTTTTGAAAAATAATGTAAAGTTGCGGCTTTTAGATTTTTGGCCTAAGGTGTCAAATTTTTTTTTCAAATACTTGTGTGTTTCAAAATCATGAATGCTCAAAAATATAAAATATGTCAAACACAAGATATGAGTTTTAGAAACCAAATATGCATGAGTTAAATGATTATAAAATGTATAATAATGTTTATGCAATGAGTAAGATATAAGTATGCCTAAGATTAAAACTACCCCAACTATATGTCAACACACTATCCTCGTACTAAATGATGGATAGACATGAGGAGCTGCACACATGATGTAGGTTGGGGCATTAGTCTCATATGCACACAAAAGAGGTCGCTCAACCTAGCATTCTTTCCCCCAGTAGTGCCTCACAAGGCCCCACTGAAACCCTCTCCGGTTAAGGACAAGACATGATTTAGAGGTTAGGTTTTCTAATGCATACACACCTACGCCCCCGCTATTATGAGACATGTAATCATGGGTGAATGATCATGGACATACTAGACATTCAAACCTAAAGATCAATTCATTAACTAGGGATTTTTAAGGAATTTTTAGGATAATTATTGTAATTAGGATAGTTGATTTTAAAGCCAAATTATCACGAATTTTAATTTTCAATTTTTCATTGGTATGCCCAATATACCCTCACAAAACCCCTCCTACAATCATTTATTTGGATTTTATGGTAATAAGTCGGCAAACTCCTCCAGCCAGCAAACTCCTACCAGCATAGTCCTGCGCCCCCACACTCCTTTAATCGTTTTGGCGCCTACACATCTCCTCCCGCGCGGCAATGTCCTCCCACGTCTCCTCTTCCTCAACTGCCACCCACCGAAAGCAGAATTACCTGCCGTCGAGAGATCCCTCGCCGAAAGCAGCAACTATACCTCCTCGACAGGCCTCTTGCAAGTCTCTTCCTCCATGGCTGGTTCCTCAAGAGCTCCTCCTCCTCCACCGTGCTCCTCCTCCACCACAGCTAGAACCTCCGAAGCAATCTTCAGCTTATGTGCAGTTTGAATTGAAGGGAATCCAGTACTTCGTGCATCTTATTCTGCGTATCCTCCATTGTTGAAGGTGTGCTCTATCTACCTCTATCTCTGCCCTCAAAACTTGGCATGAGTTTACGCCTTTTCTTCAACGCAGGTTTTCAACTTTTGTTACTTCTTACTCCATCGACGCATCAAGAACTCGAGCACCTCGACTAGTATGACTTCTTCCTGAAATTGTTTAAATTTGGGGCATGGTTTTATTCAGGTTTTGTTTAAGACTTCCTCTTACTGTAATGACTTCCTCTTACTGCATCAAATTTTATTTCTCTCATTTATGTTAGAGAAAATCAGCCTTTCTTATTCTCTCTTGCAGTCTCATATTCAACTTTTGGAATAAGGTCGTTCTGCTGTTAGAGAAAATCAACATTTCTTATTTTTTCTTGCAGTCTCATATTCAAGTTTTGGAATAGGTCTGTTTTGATGTTAGAGAAAACCAGCCTTTCTTATTTCTCTCATTTCTGTTAGAGAAAATCAGCCTTGGCTTCAGTTCTTCCTAGATTGAGAATAGGTATGTTCTGCTGTTGATGAAACGGAAGTTAGTATGCCTCATTAATTTCGGGCTTGGTTTTATTCAACTTGAGTTCTTCCTATATTGATTCTATATAAGAGGATGAAAATTAGATATTTTCTGTAATGACTTCCTCTTAAATGTTTCATGGAAGCTCATTAAATGTTGCATCTGATTTTTTTTGCTCTCTGCCTTTTTCCATTCCAGCTTAAACACCAAAATCTCAGAAATAAATGTTGAAAGTGACCTCTGAAAGAGGTTAAAAGGAGGTTAGATCTTAAAGTTACTCTAGAGGGGGGGGGGGGGGGGGGGGGGGGTGAATAGAGTATTAAAAAGTTTTTCACTTATTTTTATAGCGGAGTTAAAATAGTGAAATATATATATGTGTACTGAGTGATTTAAAAAGACAAAATAAAGAAAACACAGCACATCAAAATAAACAAGAATCACAGAGGACACAAGGATCTATAGTAGTTCCCCAATAAACCTAGGTACATCTACTCTTCTACCACCCTTGGTAGGAATCCACTAGGTTTTTGATGAGGTGCCCACCAATGAGGTTTTGATCAGGTGCCCAAAACACCACTTGAGATTTTGATCAGGTGCTCAAACCAAACTACAGGTTTTTGTTCAGGTGCCCTGCCACCAAGGAGTTAACTTTTGAAGGGAGTTAGAACCCTGTACAAGAGGGGATAAAGAGGGTTATGAAGTTCTTCTCTGTCAATAATCTTAGAGAAAACTAGTGGATTTCGATGTTGTAAAGCTCCCCCTGTCTGATAGAAATTAGTTGACAGTTGAGGATGGAGCTTTCTCTTGAATGTAGATCTTCCTTTGATAGCTGATGAATCTGAGAGACAAATGTTTCTCAGATTGTTTGTTGCTCTTAAAAATTTGAACTTGCAGCAGAATCAATGAGAGAATATTTGTTGATGTTCTCAGAGATTGAGAGAGCTGCTGCTTGAGGAAGATGGAGATCTGAAAGCCTTTTCTTTTTCTTTCTGTATATTTTCTCTTCTTCCTCTCGACTGTATTCCTTCTATCTTTTTTCTTCCTGCAATGTTGTTCTGTAATAATGTTTTGAATCTTCTTCCTTATTCCTTTTTAAATCTTCTAACTGATTTGAAATTCAAATCTTTTAATTTAAGGAATAAAATATTCAGAAGAAATATTCTTGGAACTGCAAATCCGATACGCTTTATTTCTTTTCCTTTTCCATGTAAGTGTCCTTTTCCAAAATATGTCAACGACTATTTTCTCAAAATATGAGAGTAAATAAAAGGAAATGTAATCCTTGGCTTATCTGGAAATGAATAGAGCCGTTGCTGATAGTAGATTTGAGTTCAGAGAATGAAATAAAAATAATCTGTCTGAAATACTAAACTGAATAGAAATTTCGTCGATCTGAATAAATTCGTCGAACACAATCTGGAGCTCGTCGATCTTAAGCTGGAGGTCGTCGAACTGAGAGATAAAATCTGATAAGCTAGCTGGAATATTGAATTCGTTGAGCTGAGAAGAGCTTTCGTCGATCTGAACATCTTGAAACTAAATCTTCGAACGCAGAGCTGAGTTCGTCGAACGCAGAATGAAGTTCGTCGAACTGAAGAGATAAACTGCTGGACTGGCTGGAGAACTGAGTGTGTCGAGCTGGAGAGCAAGTTCGTCGAATGCAGAGAGGAGTTCGTCGAACGCAGACTATAGTTCGTCGAACGCAGAACTTTGGCAAGTTCGTCGAACTGGAGCATGTCGTTCGTCGAACGCTGGATGGAGTTCGTCGAACGCAGTATGGAGTTCGTCGAACACAGAAAACTTATCTTTTCCTTAGTTCTAACAGCCTAAAACCTTGACCCTTAAGACTATACATTGGGGTCAACTTAGTCCTAATAAACAGATAGTGATCCTAGCCCAAATCAGTAATAGGGTTGTTCCAACAATCTCCCCCTATTTGGGTTAGGACACTATTTGACAAAAATTGAACAATAAAAGAAACAACAAAACAACAGAGCATATATATCTGATATATTTTAAATATTTCAGCAGATATAAAATATGATACTATGAGTTTTGAAAATTTACATTGAAAACAAACATAATAAAAACAAATAAATCAGAACCTTTTGTTTTCTTAATTCTGACATTGCCTCCAGCTTTCTGAATTTGATTATCTGAGCTGTATTTGCTATATCAAACAATATTTCTGAATCTGCATTTGCATCTTTTGCTTTGCTTAGAAATCCTTGCCTTCAGCATTTTTCTTTGTTTATCTGAACTGAATCTTGCTTTCTGAAAAAAAATTTGGAACTTAAGTTGGAGGTGACTTCACCAAATCAACTTGAACTGGAACTTGAACTGGAACTGGAACTGAAAAGCTTTATAATCTGAATCTGCATTTTTCAACTTTAGCTTTTGTTGATCTGAACTGTAGCAATAACTAAAATTGCTTTGCTACCAATCTATCATATTGAATTTGTCATATCTGAATTTCTGAATCAAAACTGATGTGAGCTTCTTCATCAAGAACTAATTTTTCTTTTTCATATAGCATCTCCCCTTAAAACTCGAGCAAATCAGTAGAAATGAATTGTAAGCAAATTTTATTTTTATCCACATTATCTCTGATAAAGTGGTGCATAATTTCTATGTGTTTAGTCCTATTATGGAGTACTGGATTTTGTGATATAGATATTGCACTAGTATTGTCACAAAATATAATTGAATTATTTAGATTGATACCATAGTCTAGAAGTTGATTTTGTATCCACAATATTTGTGAGCAGCAACTGCCTGCAACAATATATTCTGCTTCAGCTGTTGATGTAGACACAGATGTTTGTTTCTTACAAAACCATGACACAAGCCTATCACCAAGAAACTGGCAAGTTCATGATGTGCTTTTCCTGTCTACTATGCATCCAGCATAATCAGAATTTGAGAATCCAGTTAATTCAAATTCTGATGTTGTTGGATACCAGAGTCCTAGATTTGGACAACCCTTTATATATCTCAAAATTCTTTTTAGTAAAATAAGGTGAGATTCTTTGGGGTTAACTTGGAACCTAGCACAAATACATGTAGCAAACATTATGTCAGGTCTACTAGCTGTTAAGTAAAGTAGTGAGCCAACAATTGCTCTATATACTTTTTGATCAACAGGTTTCCCTGATTCATCATTGTCAACAACAACATTGGAGGGCATGGGTGTTTTCATAGTGGAAGCATCAGACATACCAAATCTTTTCACTAATTCCTTAGCATACTTAGATTGTGATATGAATATGCCATTTGGAGTTTGCTTCACTTGAAGACCAAGGAAGTATGATAACTCACTCATACTACTCATTTCAAATTTAGATTGCATTAGGTTAGAAAACCTTTTGCATAGCTTTGAATCAGTAGAGCCAAATATAATATCATCTACATATATTTGAACTAGTAATGTTTGATTTTTATGTATTTTGAAAAATAGGGTTTTATCAACAATGCCTCTACAAAAATTGTTCTCCAAAAGAAAATTAGTTAAGGTCTCATACCATGCTCTGGGAGCTTGTTTGAGACTATAGAGAGCTTTATTAAGCTTAAATACATAAGAAGAGTGAGTTGGAGAGATGAAACCTGATGGTTGTTCCACATAGACTTCTTCTTTGATATCTCCATTAAGAAAAGCACTCATCACATCCATCTAATATACCTTCAACTTCTTGAATGCAGCAAAGGCAAGAAAGATCCTTATAGCTTCAAGTCTAGCAACAGGAGCAAAGGTTTGATCATAATCAATTCCTTCTTCCTGAGAATATCCTTGGGCTACTAGTCTTGCTTTATTTCTGATGATTATGCCTTGATCATCTAGCTTGTTCCTGAAGACCCACTTGGTGCCAATGACTGGATGGCCTTTTGGTCTTGGAACCAAATCCCAAACCTTGTTCCTTTCAAATTGGTTGAGCTCCTCTTGCATTGCAAGAATCCAATTTGGATCTTGTTCTGCATCTTTTATGTTTGAGGTTCAACTTATGATAGGAAACAAGTGTGCATCTGATTTTGGTGTAATTGATGCCTTGTTTGAACACCTGCTGAAATATCTCCAATGATTTGAGATATTAGATGATCTCTAACTATGATGTGATCAACAGTTGGAGTTGGTTCAGCAATAGTTTCTTCTTGAGGGACTTGTTCAGCTGTCACTTGATTTGAGTTGTCAGCAAGATTTGGATTATCCTCTTCTTCACTGTCTTCAATTATTTCATTTGATGGAAGTAGAGAATCTTTATTCTGTAGATCCAATCTGTTGAAGCCTGGAAAATCCCGGCTCCAAAATTCGGATCAATGCAGTCGGAGGCTACTTCCCCAGCGGTTCAATGAGAAGATTTGGTTAGCCACGACGAGCGAAATGGAGAGATAAAGGACACAACCCCAGGTGCTGCGGCAGGGAGGTCCCACCACGTACCCAGAAGCTCAAAAGAGTCTTCTCCTCCAAAACCACGAATGGCCGAGCTTGGTACTATGAAGGCACTTGCTAGGCAAGATTCTCGTCGGTAAGGGGGGCGCAGCTTTGATTTTTTAACCAGTGCTCTTCCTGGCACCCCTGGGGGTCTATTTATAGACAAATCCTAAAAGGGGGGAAGCAGGCGACTATCCCTGACCCCTTAGAGTTGGTTTTTAGACAGGGCAATTGGTTGGCGAGTAGGTAGGTACCTCGGCCTAAGCTGGCGAGTTGGTTGACTAAGTCGCCTATTGGCGAGTATGTCCGAACCTACGGCCTTCTCGCTCGGCCGGGTAGTGAACTCCGGGCAGACCTTTCCTCCTCGTCATGGGGCGAGCAAGTGCCTACTCGCACAACCAAATCTTTTGATCTTGCTTCGGTCGACAAACTCTGGACGACTGCGTCCGACAAACTCCGGAAGACTGCGTCCGACGAACTCTGGGCGACTGCGTTCGACGAACTCTGGGCGTCTTCTATGTTGACCTTGACTTCTGCCTTCGTGGCCTTTAGACGGGCCCACCCTCGGAGAATGAGGGTTGTACACAATCCCCGCTCTTTGCGAGCAACATAGTTGGTCGGAAAGAATCATCCAATCCGTATTCGACGAGTTGTTCCTGGCGGGAAACTAGCCTACTCGGCGGTCATGGGATCCCCAGAAATCTATAAATAGAGGGGGGGGGGGGTGGCCCTTCCTTGGCACGCCACTTTTTTAGAATCGATGAGATGTTGTCTAGCGAGGAGGTAATTGCAAAGGCCGAGTTGCTGATGAAGTTGATGAAGAAAACCAAAAGCTCTGACGCTCGCAAGAGGAAGAGGGGCTCCTCCGATCGTCGCCTTAGCCCGTTAGGCGAGTAGGTGCCTCTGGTTAACCCGGTGGCCTCTGCTCCCGAGCCCTCCCTCGCGCCGCCGACCGATGAGAGATTGGGGGACGAAGTTCCTCGGTCTACTGCCGAGGACGAACCGGTGAACGTCCACTTGGACCCTCTCCGAGAATGTAATCGTCTTCTCCGAATATGGTGATTCTTGTGCGAACTTTTCGTTGATACCGATGTTCTTTTGTAGATGGGCCCCACGCGGAGGTTAATACGCAGACGTCCCCGCTGGAAGAGCGCGCAGATACCGAGCACCTTCCGCCTCCACCGGTCCTTCCCGCAGGGGTCGTCCCCGAGCGGGAACCTCTTCACCCGTCGTCCCCCATTCCTGAGCGCGTGACGGGCGGGAACTGGATACTGCTAAGGAACTCCAGGGTTACCATTGCTGAAGGAAGGGGAGAGGGAGGGTCTTCCTCGGTGGTTCCTACAGCTCAGCGTCCTCGGCTCCCTGATGCTGCGCCGTCGTCTCATAATGGACGGGGTGGTCGCTTAGGGGGCCGACATACTCCTCGGCGCTCACCTTCCCCTCGCAGATCTCCTCGGCGGAGGCTCAGTCCTCGGCGAACCCCGTCACCTCATCGAGTTGTATCTCCTCCTCGCTGGGACGCTCCTCGGCGGTCACCCTCTCCTCCTCGTCATCAACCGAGGGCAGCACCTTTGCGGGCAGGTATAATCATCGCATCGTACTTCTTTATGTGGGTATTATACTAACTCGCCACCTTCCAGCCCGTGCCACGTCTCCGGGGTCAGCTTTCATTGAGGCGCTCGGGCTTCCTACTCACGAGTATAGGACGAAGATGGACGCGGCCTATCTCGATCTGGAGATAAAGGTAGAGCGGTTGATGGCCTACGAGGTTCATCGGCGAATAACCTCACTTGAAGGGCGCGTCTCGAACGTTGAAGGATTAGAGCATCGACTTGAGGTGGCAGAAGGAAAGCATTATCTCGTCACCGAGCTGGAGTTCCGGATGGCGGGCGTGGAACAACGCTACGAATTGCTGAGGGCGGGCGGGCGTGCGTTGCCTACGGGCGAGTATCGGGTCCCTTGGGACATTGAATCAGATGGAGGAGAACATTCGGCTCAGCGAGGAATACCTGGTGAGAGCGAATGAGCAGATGGCCTTCACGCGTCAACTAGGATACAATGGGCGATCTGGTGCGACCCCGGATAGGCGCGGCGACCCTCCTGTTAATTAGCATCGCCTGCTAACTTGTATTCTTAAGAACATTATTCTGCGAGTATTTGTAATAATCTCGAATTGCTTGCTTGTTGGCTGTAATTTCGAACTGCATTGCTTGATCGCATTCGTATTGGCTTTATCTTCTGCCGGGTTCTCTCGTATTTTTTGTAGATCGTCGCTTATATGCGAGAAGGGTGGTTAACACCTCGCATATACTGTAGTTTGCGCGACTTTGGTATAGGCGAGTAGGTAGGTACCTCGCACGTGCTTACGTCGCGACCCCCCACCCGATTTCTATAAATAGGGGGGGGGGGGGGGGGTAGGGGTCCAAAATCGGCGCACTTTCTCGAAATTCTTCAATTGCTTTACTAGCTCTCTTCCTTCTTCCTACTCGTAACGATGACGCCTTCGTTAGATGCTGAAGCTCGCCGCTTGGCTTATGCCGAAAATTTTGTCGCGCATGAGTTCAAGAAACCTGTTACCCGCGCGGACGATCTGGAGAGATTCATCCATCAATACCTCGCGCCAGGCTTCCGGGTTGGCCTTCCTTCTTCCGGCGAGCGGATCAACACCTTCTCGGAGGGAAAGCTCGATTTTTCCCTCTCGCACTTCGAGGTCGGACTGCGCCTTCCTCTCTGGCCTGAGTTCTGCCAGATCCTCAGGTACTATGGCTGGGTCCCCACACAGATTAACACGAATGGGGTAGCGATCATCATGGGCTACATATGCTTCCTACGCAGCGAGAAGATCGCCTTTGACCTGGACGTCTTCCGGAAGATCTTATACATGGGAGCGACCAAGGACGGGGTGATCTTCTTCGGCAGCCATCACTGCAAGGTGGCGGGGACATCGAACAAGGTCCACCGGTGGAGCGAGAAGTTTATCTTCGTCACTGGTGACCTCTCGCACATACCAAATCACCCTCAGCAAAGACCTCCCGCAGCGCTTTCCAGTCCATCGCTCAGAGGTCTGCGCGAGGAACTCTTCCATACCTTGAAGAACAAAAAACTCGACATCGAGTTCTGGCGTAAGAACGTCGACCATCTCGCCTTCGTGCAACCTGGCGAGGGTAACATTCCTTAGTCGCCGCTGAAAGTGATTCTACCTTTGCTTCTATGTCTAACGCCTTTCTTCTAGGCTGCCGACATCTTCCATCCATGGATCTTCCTGTGGGGGGTCAGACCCCCACCTCCTCTATCTCCCGTGGTCGATCCGGCGACGATGCAACACGGCGAGGAGGATGAAGGCGAGCAGGAGTCTCCCCTGTCGGGAATTCCTCATGGGGTCGGTGACACGACTGAGATTCTTCATGCTGCGGGAGGGCCGGCCGAAGGCGAACCACCGGCGACCAAGAAGAGGAAGAGAAAGGAGGTCGCCCGACGCGTGGCAGAGGAGCGGGCACGCAAAGAGGAGGACAGCGTCCCTAAGAACCATCCAAACTTCGGGCAGGGCTCGCTGAATAGGGGCTTGGATGGCGAGCCGCTGATCACCTGGAGCAGGGAGGGCAGCGAGGTGTCCCTGAGCACTCGCCTGCCTTCGTGGAGCGAAAATGAGGTCCCGAACGACGATGCTTTCAGCGTCTTGTTCGAACTCTATGGTCGCGATGATGCGAAGGTGTTGCGGGAGGCTTCTCCTCGCTTTCTTGCCGACCAGGGATCGCGGGCAATGTTGCGTGCCTCGGAGCTGTTCCATCAGACCGGACGGACTCTTCTCGGCTCCGAAGTGGAGCTCGCACTCCATCGAAAGCTTGCCGAGAAGCGTGAGGATGAGGCCTTGAAGCGCGCCAAGGCTGCCGAGGACAAGGCCGAATCTAGCCAAAGTTTCGAGGTGATCTTGTTACTTCACGCGAGCTAGGATTAAGACCCACTCTCTTTCCTCCATGTCTTCTAACCCGTCCTTCTCGCATCTGCATGAATAGCAGTTGGTGGCGGCGGAGACGATCTCCAAGCTCGAGCACGATCTGCGGGCGAGCCAGGTCTTGCTGGAGGCGACGCAGGTCCGTAACGCCGAGTTGGAATCGAGGATGGCCGCCCATACCTTCTCGGAAGCCGGACCTTCCCTCCGACCTGCAGGATCTTTCATGACCTCGCAGGAGCTCTCATCTCTTCGGCGGGAGATAGCCCTAGCCGCCGGGGACTTGGTCTTCGCAAAGCTTTCGGTAGCCGGCTTGCTGGTTCCGGGAGCGGAGAGCTTGACGACGGAGGGGCTGTTATCTGACATCCTGAATGCGAGCGAGGAGGAGGACGGCGAGGAAGAGAACGACTCAGATTCAGCCGAATATGCTCCATCGTCTAAGTGAACTTTTGTATTTAACAATTTTGATGCTTCTCGCGGCTCTGCGAGCATATTTTTTGATAGATAACATTTCTTTTGATAGTGATATTTACTTCCCTTGTGAATCTTTCTTGTACTGTTGTGATGTCGCTAGGCTCATAGGCTCGCTCGTGCATGTTTACTTGTCTTTCTCGTCAGGGCAACTTAGGATGAGATCGGGGTCTGCCGACTATCTCACCTTGCTCGCTTCTTCGACCTGTTTGTCCATATCCTTGATCCTCGCCCATAGGGTTACTCGCACTTAACCCTGCGAGTTGGTTTCCTACTCGCACCCTAACTGCTGAAAAGGATGTTAGATAGGAAAAGACGGTCGGGTCTTCCAAGGGGACTCATATTCCCGATAGTCTCCATTCTAGTGCGATGCTTGTGCTATTGGAGAGAACGACTGAGTAGGGAATGACTGTCGGGGAGGTTCCAAAGGAATGCCTTCCAAGGGAACACAACATCCCAAGGTCTCCATCCTGCTGTTGAAGGGGTCGACACTGTAGGGAATGACTGTCGGGGACGTTCTAGAGGAGCACCTTCCAAGGGAACACAACATCCCAAGGTCTCCATCCTGCTGCTCTCGTTGATGCTGTTTGAAGACGTCGACACAGTAGGGAATGACTGTCGGGGAGGTTCCAGAGGAGCACCTTCCAAGGGAATACATTAACACAACATCCCAAGGTCTCCATCCTGCTGTTGAAGGGGTCGACACAATAGGGAATGACGGTCGGGGAGGTTCCAGAGGAGCTGTAACGCCCCGGCCCAATGGGCTTTCACCAGGTGTGCCCAGCACAGTACGTTACCGGGCTGCAGCCCAACCACCCCAAAGCCTCTCCGCGCCACTATTTCTCAGCAACGGCGCATTGTTGAGGTCGGGTCTTGAACCCGCAACCTCCTTGATAAGGAGTTTTCAAACCACTCCTCATCACCAATTGAGTTGTACAATGCACCGTTGCTGAGAAATAGTGGCGCGGAGAGGCTTTGGGGTTCTTGGGCTGCAGCCCGGTAACGTACTGTGCTGGGCACACCTGGTGAAAGCCCATTGGGCCGGGGCGTTACAAAAAAAGTGCACTTTTTTTGTAACGCCCCGGCCCAATGGGCTTTCACCAGGTGTGCCCAGCACAGTACGTTACCGGGCTGCAGCCCAAGCACTGGGCTGGGGCATTACAAAAAAAGTGCACTTTTTTTTGTAACGCCCCGACCCAATGGGCTTTCACCAGGTGTGCCCAACATAGTACATTACCGGGCTGCAGCACAAGCACCTCAAAGCCTCTCCGCGCCACTATTTCTCAGCAACGGCGCATTGTTGAGGTCGGGTCTTGAACCCGCAACCTCCTTGATAAGGAGTTTTCAAACCACTCCTCATCACCAACTGAGCTGTAGGCTTTAGGGTGCTTGTGCTGCAGCCCGGTAACGTACTGTGCTGGGCACACCTGGTGAAAGCCCATTGGGCCGGGGCGTTACAAAAAAAGTGCAGCCCGGTAACGTACTGTGCTGGGCACACCTGGTGAAAGCCCATTGGGTCGGGGCGTTACAAAAAAGTGCACTTTTTTGTAATGCCCCGGCCCAATGGGCTTTCACCAGGTGTGCCCAGCACAGTACGTTACCGGGCTGCAGCCCAAGCACCCCAAAGCCTCTCCGCGCCACTATTTCTCAGCAACAGCGCATTGTTGAGGCCGGGTCTTGAACCCGCAACCTCCTTGATAAAGAGTTTTCAAACCACTCCTCATCCCAATTGAGCTGCAGCTCAGTTGGTGATGAGGAGTGGTTTGAAGGCTCCTTATCAAGGAGGTTGCGGGTTCAAACCCCAGCGTCAACAACCCGGCGCGACCGAGAAACAGGTGTGCAGATGGGTTGGGGTGTTTGGGCTGCAGCCCTGTAACGTACTGTGCTGGGCACACCTGGTGATTGGGCCGGGGCGTTACAATAAAAAGTGCACTTTTTTTTGTAACGTCCCGGCCCAATGGGCTTTCACCAGGTGTGCCCAGCATAGTACGTTACCGGGCTGCAGCCCAAGCACCCCAAAGCCTCTCCGCGCCACTATTTCTCAGCAACGGCGCATTGTTGAGGCCGGGTCTTGAAGTCGCAACCTCCTTGATAAGGAGCCTTCAAACCACTCCTCATCACCAATTGAGCTGCAGCTCAGTTGGTGATGAGGAGTGGTTTGAAGGCTCCTTATCAAGGAAGTTGCGGGTTCAAACCCCAACGTCAACAACATGCTGTGGCCGAGAAACAGGGACGGAGAGTTGGTTGGGGTGTATTGGGCTGCAGCTCGGGCGACGGCCTCAGGGTCGGCTTTGGGTCGTTACAAAAAAAGTGCACTTTTTTTAACGCCCCGGCCCAATGGGCTTTCACCAGGTGTGTCCAGCACAGTACTTTATCGGGCTGCAGCCCAAGCACCCCAAAGCCTCTCCGCGCCACTATTTCTCCGCAACGGCGCATTGTTGAGGCCGGGTCTTGAACCCGCAACCTCCTTGATAAGGAGTTTTCAAACCACTCCTCATCACCAATTGAGCTGCAGCTCAGTTGGTAATGAGGAGTAGTTTGAAGGCTCCTTATCAAGGAGGTTGCGGGTTCAAACCCCAGCGTCAACAACCCGGCGCGACCGAGAAACAGGTGCGCAGATGGGTTGGGGTGTTTGGCCTGCATCCCGGTAATGTACTGTGTTGGGCACACCTGGTGAAAGGCCATTGGGCCGGGGCGTTACAGGAGCACCTTCCAAGGGAACACAACATCCCAAGGTCTTCATCCCACTTGGATGCTGAATGCCGACCCAACCTGTTTCCTGTTGCTCAACAGTTCAACGGGGAGTTAAGCACATTAACTCACGCGGTCGGAGGAAATAATCAGAAAGGAATCGCTTTGTTACGAGCTCTCAGCCCTCGAGGATACACAACACCTTTATTCAAGGGTCCCCTGATCGGCTTAAGTCGATCATCTCTTCGTGGAATTGGGAGGTCGGCGTCCAGACTTTTTTCTGATAATCTCCCCAGTCGGATGAGAAATGCAGTCGGTGGGGATCGCGGCCAACGTGCAAGGGGGGAGCTGATCTCGGCCGTCATTGCAGAGGTTTGGACTTAAGGGAACGCACAACCGAGGCACTGTCCCATCATCCGTTCTGGGTTTTACGAGAATCAAGTCGGAGGCCCGTTTCCCAACCTGACTAGGAGGTCGACTTTTTCTGTTCTCCTTTTTAAAGACTTGCTATCATGAGAAATTCCTCACGTCCCATGTTTCAGGGGGCTTTATTTATAAGCAATCAGTTTACAGGTGAGAAGGGTATACGTCCGTGCTTAGGGATAAAACCTTTTTAGGTTATCGCCGCTCCATGTATTCCCCAATAGCTCCCCTTCATGATTCTGTAAGCGATATCCTCCTGTTGCAAGTGATTCATGGATGATGAAAGGTCCCTCCCAATTAGGGTTGAGCTTTCCAACGGCTGTCGATCTCCCAGCTGCGTCCACTTTCTTCAGGACTAGATCACCTGCTTGGAAGTGCTTGAGACGAACGTGCTTGTCGAAGTGTCTCGCCATGCGATGCTTGATCTCCTCTTGCCGAGCTGAGGCTAGATCTCAGAGCTCTTCGATGTAGTCGAGGGACAGCTTTTGGGCTTCCTCATTCTCCAGTCGCCATTCTTCATCTCCGTCTTCTGCTGCAATCACCCTAGGACTTCTGACCTCGAACTCTACTGGAATGAGAGCTTCGGACCCGTGAGAGAGTTTGAACGGGGTTTCCCCCGTGGCTGAGCTAGGAGTGGTTCTCAAAGACCACAACACCGAGGGGAGCTGCTCCGCCTAGTTACCTCTTAGGTTCTCGACTTTCTTCTTTAGTAGGTTGATGATTAACTTGTTGGCGGCCTCCACTTGTCCATTGCTCCTGGGATGATGTACTGACGCGGACCGGAGATCGGTTCCGAGCTGTCTGCAAAAATCCTCGAGCTCCAAACTGGCGAACTGAGGACCGTTGTCGGTGACGATGTCGAGGGGAATCCCGAATATGCAGACGATTTTTCCCCAGATGAAGTTCTTCACGACTTGAGAGGTGATCTTGGCCAAAGCCTTGGCCTCGATCCACTTGGCGAAATAGTCGATCATGACGAGAACGAACTTCCTCTGGCCGCTAGCTGAAGGAAAGGGGCCTATCAAATCCATCCCCCAGATAGCGAACGGCCACGGGGCGGTGATCAAACGAAGATGCTGGGCCGGCTGCAAATGAAGGGGGGCGAACAGCTGACACTTCTGGCACTTTTTTGAGAAGGCCTCCGCATCTTTGCGGATAGTGGGCCAAAAGTAGCCATGCCTCAAGATCCTTTGCTCCAAAGTGCGAGTCCCAGAATGGCTTCCGCACTCTCCCGAGTGGATTTCCTCCAACACTCGAGGTACTTCGTCTTCAGAGACACATCTAGCCAGAGGGCCCGAGATGGTCTTGCGATATAGCTCCCCATCTTGCAATAAGTAGTACGCCGCCTTGTACCGGAACTTCCTTTGATCCCCCTCCTTCACAGGAAGCTGCCCGGAACTCAGGAAGGAAATGAACGGATCCATCCACGAAGGACGCCGATGGATCTCCATCATCTCTCTTTCCTCAACGGATGGTCGAAATAACTCCGTGATGGTCCCTCCTGCTCTTGGCCCGTATTTGGCCAGACGATCTGCTGCCGAGTTCTTCTCTCTTGGTACGTGCTCGACGAAGAAGGATTGGAAGCCCCCAATCAATCCTTTTACCTTTACGAGGCACTTTTGCAGAATGGTGTCGCGCACTTCGAACTCTCCCCGAATCTGAGACGCGACCACCATCGAATTAGTGAAAGCCATGACGTCTTGGATGTCCAGCTCTTTTGCGAGGCGCAAGCCTGCTATGATGGCTTCGTACTCGGCCTGATTGTTCGTGACGGGGAAGAAGATCTTGATTGCTTGCTCGATCCTAGTTCCCTGTGGGCTGACAAGAACGATGCCCACCCCCACAGAGCTCTTGCCTGAGGCTCCGTCCACGAAGATCTTCCAAGGGATGAGAGTAGAAGCCTCCTCCCCCGGCTCCGCTTCTACCGAGAAGTCGGCTAAGAAATCTGCTACCGCCCGCGCTTTGATCGCCACCCGAGGCGAGAAGGAAATGTCGAACTCACTGAGTTCTACCGACCAATTCGCCAGCCTCCCTGAATGTTCCACCCCTTCCAAGATATTCCGGAGAGGATGGTCGGTTACGACCCGGATGGAGTGAGCTTGAAAATAAGGACGGAGCTTCCGCGCCGACACCACCAAGGCGAAGGCGAGCTTCTCCAAGATTGGATATTTCAACTCTGCCTTCTTGAGCACCTGGCTAACATAATAAATGGGGAGCTGCTTCTTTCCTTCTTCTCGGACCAGTACGGAACTTACCGCCTCCACCCCTACTCCCAGGTAGATGAGTAGGTCTTCGCCTTCTTTCGGGCTCTGAAGGAGAGGTGTCTGAGTCAACTGCTCCTTCAGCCTACCGATCGCCTTTTCGCACTCGTCGGACCATGCAAAGTTCTCGCTCTTGCGGAGCGTCTTGAAAAAGGGAGAGCACTTTTCTCCTGCCTTGGACAGAAAGCGGTTGAGGCCCGTCAACCTTCCTGTCAGCCTTTGGACTTCTTTCATGGTTTTCGGCGAGGCCATCTCTAGGATTACCTTAACCTTGTCAGGGTTCGGCTCTACTCCTCCCGGAGTGATGAGATGCCCCAGGAACTTTCCCCTTCCGGCTCCGAACACGCATTTCGCCGGATTGAGCCTCATTTTGAACTTTCTCAGTGTTGCAAAGGTCTCTACCAGATCCGCTATATGCTCTCGGACGCTCTTGCTCTTGATCAAGAGGTCGTCCACATACACCTCCAGGTTCCTCCCCTTCTGCCCTTTGAAGACAAGGTCCATCATCCGCTGGTAGGTTGCTCCTGCATTTTTTAGCCCGAAAGACATCATTTTATAGCAATAGCAGCCATCTCCAGTGATGAAGGAAACATCGCGACAATCGGGGGGATACATCCGGATCTGGTGGTATCCCGAAAATGCATCAAGGAAGCTCATTACAGGGAAACCGACGACTGAATCAACCAGCGCGTCGATTTTAGGCAAGGGATAACAATCTTTGGGGCAGCTTTTATTTAACAAAGAGAAATCCACACACATCCTCCAGCTGCCTACAACTTTCTTTACCATTACAACATTTGAGACCCAGCCTGGATACTGGATCTCGGATACAAAACCTGCATCCAGCAGTTTCTTCACCTCTTCCCGGATAGGTCCGGCCAACACGGTGGCACTTGACCTCTTCTTCTGGCGGACGAGCTTCACCGCGGGGTTGAGATTGAGGTGGTGGCAGGCAACCTCTGGGTCAATCTCGGGCATCTCAGCAGCACTCCAGGCGAAGATATCGACGTTCTCCTGCAGGCACGTCGCCATCTCCACCTTCTCGGTGACCTTCAGCGATCCACCGATCTTCAGCAACCCAGATACTCCCGCTGCGGAGAATACCTCGATTTCTTCCACCTCCTCGGACGCCTCCAGCCGATCTGTGCCTCCTGTTGCCCTCTCGAACTCCTCCGTGTCAACCATCCAGCTGATGGTGCTAACCGAGCTGAGGTAGCACTCGCGGGCGGCTCTTGGATCGCTCCTGATCCTCACCCGGACATCCCCTTGGCAATACTTGAGGCACTGATGGTAGTAGAATGGGAAGGCCTTGAAGGTGTTGAGAAGTGGCCTCCCGAAGATGGCCTTGTAGCAGCTCGGGGCGTCAACGATGACGAAACGACACTGGAGAGGGGTGCCACCGAGTTTTACAAGGAGATCTACGCCTCCCTCCACCTCTTTCTTCTCTCCGGAGAAGCCAAAGAGGGGACCATCCAGCGCCCGGACTCTTCCTGCGCCGACGCCCAGGCCGTCAAACGTCTCCTTGAAGATGACGTTTACGGAACTACCGTTATCGATCAGGATTCGATCAACGGTAAAATCTTCCACGGCAGCCTGGATCACAAGGGCATCATGAAAGGGTTCTCATTCCCCAGCATGTCTTCTTCGGAGAAGGTCATCTCCTCCAACGGGGGCGATGCCTGTGAGGTCGAGGCGACACTCTTCCGATAGATCTGATGGAGACTTCCCTTGCGGGAAGCTCCTAGCCCTGCACCTCCGTGGATCACCCCCACTCCTCTGCCTCCTTGGGTCACATCTCCTCGACCTCCTTGGTCGACTCGATCCTCGTTCCTCCTTCGACCGACGGCTTGAACTGCCGGCAGCTCGACAGGGGCTTCAATCCTCGGGAGCTCCCCTCCTGCTTCCCCCGCTGTCAGCCTTCTCCTGGCTTCCCAAAAGTCAGGGCAAGCCATCGTCCCGTGACCTGCCACTTGATGCAGGTCACAAAAGAGGGGGATCTCCTCTTCCTGCCGCGTCTTCCGCCGATTCTTCTTTCCCTGCCGGTTGCCACGCCTGGCAACCGTCATTGCTTCTTCCCTCCTTCTTTCCTGACGCCTTTCTGGTTGATTGTAGCGCCTTCTTTCCGGGGATCTCCTTCCCCTTTCCTGACGATGAGGTCCCCCTGCTGGCCTCCAAGGTGGCCGATTAGCGGGGACTTGGTATCGTCTTTCCTCTTCCCGACGCTCTGGGGCCTTGATGAGTCTCATCTCATCGTTCCTTCTTGGCTCCTTCTTCCTGGGCTCTCTTTCTCTTCTCTCTTCCCTACCTCTTCCCTCCGGCTTCCGCTTTTCTGCCCTCCTGGGCTCTTCCTTCTTCCTCTTCTCGGGGGTACTTTCCTCTTCCTCCTCCTCATCTTCCTTAGTCACTCGGGTGAGCCTGGCTAGGAAGCCGCGGTTGGAAGCCTCACCCTGGACGAACTGGTTGGCCCTTTTGATGAGATTGGCGTAGGAGTAGGGAGGGTTCCTACCGATCTCCAGCTTAAAGAGGCCTTCGCGAAGGCTGAAGGTTAGGGCCAGCCGCAGGGTGCGACCATCTACCTCCTGGATGAGTAGCACCTCCTCCTGGAAGCGGTCGATGTAATCCCCCAACGTCTCCTTGGCCCCTTGCGTCAGGTGGAAGAGGGCCGCTGCCTCCTTTTTCAGCTTCTTTGCCATGGCGAACTGCATGTTCAGCCCCCGGCATAAGTCCTCGAAGCAGTAGATGGAACCTTCCGACAACTGGTGGAACCAGTCCCTTGCCTTCCCTCGGTGGGAAATCGCGAACAGCCTACATTTGAAGGCGTCCGACATGGTCCAGAGGGAGGCGACATCCTCAAACCACTGAATGTGACGGATATGGTCCTACCTCCCCGAGTAGTAATTCATCGAGGGATCCCTGAACCCCTCTGGCACTGGCGCGACGATGATCTCCTCGCAGAATGGGCTCCTCCCACCAATCTGGCGACGACCTTCATCTTGCCGAGTATCTCCCCATACTCGCTAGCCTGGCGAGTATTGTAGTATCTCTCCTGCTCTTCCTCCTCGCGGAATCGAGTTCCGCCAGCTCCTTGCGACGCCTGCAGACCAAACTGCGACCTCCTTGGTCGCTCGAACTCCTCGACGTGCTCCTTCCCTGCTCGCTGAGGGCGAGCACCATCCTCGGACGGACCCGGGCGATGAGGCGAGGTCGTTGTTCCTTCCATGCGAGGTAGAAGAGCTGCTCGCATGGAGCCTTCTATCCTCCGCGCGAATTCCTCGAAAACAGCCAGGGATACAAACTCGCCACCTCGTACCGAGTTTCCTACCACATCCTCGTGGTCGCTAACTGCAACCATCTCGCTTTCTCAACCAGACTTTCTTCCTCTGGCCACGATCCACGCTCACCGCACCAAAGTGTTGAAGCCTGGAAAATCCCGGCTCCAAAATTCGGATCAATGCAGCCGGAGGCTACTTGCCCAGCGGTTCAACGAGAAGATTTGGTTAGCCACGACGAGCGAAACGGAGAGATAAAGGACACAACCCCAGGTGCTGCGGCAGGGAGGTCCCACCACGTACCCAGAAGCTCAAAAGAGTCTTCTCCTCCAAAACCACGAATGACCGAGCTTGGTACTAGGAAGGCACTTGTTAGGGAAGATTCTCGTCGGTAAGGGGGGCGCAGCTCTGATTTTTTGACCAGTGCTCTTCCTGGCACCCCTGGGGGTCTATTTATAGACAAATCCTAAAAGGGGGGAAGCAGACGACTATCCCTGACCCCTTAGAGTTGGTTTTTAGACAAGACAATAGGTTGGCGAGTAGGTAGGTACCTCGGCCTAAACTGGCGAGTTGGTTGACTAAGTCGCCTATTGACGAGTATGTCCGAACCTACAACCTTCTCGCTCGGCCGGGTAGTGAACTCTGGGCAGACCTTTCCTCCTCGTCATGGGGCGAGCAAGCGCTTACTCGCACAACCAAATCTTTCGATCTTGCTTCGTTCGACGAACTCTGGACGACTGCGTCCGACGAACTCCGGAAGACTGCGTCCGACGAACTTTGGGCGACTGCGTTCGACAAACTCTGGGCGACTTCTATGTTGACCTTGACTTCTGCCTTCGTAGCCTTTAGACGGGCCCACCCTCGGAGAATGAGGGTTGTACACAATCCATTAAGTTCTTCACATAGAACTGGTACCTGCAAAGCATGTTTGGTAGAGGTGGTGTTCCTCTCCTCAATTAACATGTTAGTTTCATCAAAAGATACATGCATGGACTCTTCTATCTTAAGAGTAGATTTGTTGTAAACTCTATATGCTTTACTAGAAAGTGAATATCCAAGGAATATACCTTCAGCAGATTTTGCTTCAAATTTCCTGAGATACTTCTTATCATTGTTATGCACATAGCATTTACATCCAAATATCTTAAAATAGTTAACCTTAGGCTTTTTATTCTTGAGTAATTCATAGGGAGTTTTACCCTTAAGCTTATGTATTAGGCTTCTGTTCAACACATAATTTGCTGTGTTCACTGCCTCTGCCCAAAAAGAGATTGACAAGTGAGCATCAACAAGCAATGTAGTTGTTGATTCAATAAGTGTTCTATTTTTCCTTTCAGCTACCTAATTTTGTTGAGGAGTTCTAGGAGCAGAGAAATATTGTCTGATCCCTTCTTTTCCACAGAATTCTCTCATCAGAAGAGATTCAAACTCAGTGTCATGATCACTTTTGATCAATGCAACTAGAGTAGAGTACTTAATCTTGATGGACCTGAGAAAGTCTGTCAGAACATTGAAGGTGTCAGACTTGTTCCTAAGAAAGAACACACAAGTGAATCTTGAGAAGTCATCTACAATAACTAGAGAATAATGCTTCCCTCCTAGACTTTGTATTGCAGTGGGTCCAAAGAGATCCAAATATAGTAAGTACAAAATCCTAGGTGAATCACTCTTGGATAAAGATTTAAAACTACTCTTGGTTTGCTTACCTAATTGACAAGCCCTGCAGAGTCCTTCCTTCTTGTATGAACCAGAAGGCAGTCCTCAAACAAGATTGTCCTTAAAAAGCTTAGATATAGTTCTAAGGTTAATATGTCCTAGCCTTTTATGTCATAATTCATTTGTTTTACTTATAGAATTAAATAAACAAATATCTGAGTTTGCAGAGTCAAAATTGGCTAAATAAATATTTTCATGTCTAATACCAGATAATACATTTATGTTTTTATTATTGGTAATAAGACATAAGGAGTGGTTAAAAGTTACCTGATAACCTTCATCACATAACTGGCTTATGTTGATGAGGTGTTGCTTCAGACCCTTGACATAAGCTCCCTCTTTGAAGGTGACTGCTCCAACTTTGATCTGTCCATAACCTTTGGTTTGTCCACAGTTGGAGTCTCCAAAGATCACTTTGGGTCCAAGCCTTGCCTTGTAGTTGCTTAGGTTGTCCATGTTTCTTGTCATGTGCTTTGAGCAACCACTATCCAAATACCATTGTTCTTTTAATTTTGGATAGCCCTGTACCTGCACAACAGAAAAAATAAACTAGTTGTTTTTGACCCAGACTACCTTGGGTACTTTTATTTTTCCACAATATTCTAAAATGAAAGACATCTCAGGCTGATCCTTGTAACCTTGTGAATGATATCTCCTTGGAGGAATTATCCACTCAGTGAAAGGATTCTTAGTATGTGAAGAATAAAAATTCTGTTGATATTCAGTAAATTTTCCGTTCGACGAATTTGGATGAATTCGTCGATCGCCGTTCGACGAAGTGAAGTGCTTTCGTCAAGCGCCGTTCGAATAATTACTATACTGAAGGTCTGGCTTCAGAGTTCGTCGATCTCCGTTCGACGAAGTGAATTGATTTCGTCGAGCTCCGTTCGACGAATTCTGCTGAATTCTTTTATTCTTAACAACCTTGCTTGAAATGTTTTTATCTACTTCTACTGGCTCTTTGTTCTTAGCAGGAATGAATTTTACTGGTGTAGATAAGATGTTCTTCTTAAGGAGGTGTGGCTCACTTGATGATGCGCTCAAGCCTAGTTTACCACTTAATCTAGCATTCACTGTGCTTGTGATGTCCATCAATTTGATACTTCTCCCATTGAGAGATTCTTCAAACTTCTTAGCTTCAGACAACTTGTTCTCAATGAGAACAATGTGTTCTCTGGAGGCAGCCAAATCTTTCTTAAGATTGACATTTTCTTCACTTAGTTGGTTCATTTCAGCCAACTTGCCTCTGAGAGAGATTATCTCTTTCTCAGATTTAATTAAATCTATACAAAGAGCTTTGAACTCATCTTTGAATTCAATTGAATTAAAATCAAAATTAGATATTACCTGATCACTGTCAGCTTCAGATTCTGATTCTTCTGAATTATGTCCCGAGGCATTGATAGCCATCATGCAGAAGTTTCTTTCTTCTTCATCATCACTGGAGATGGATGATGATGCATATTCTGAATCATTGCATGAGTCATATATGGCCATCAAGCATTGGTCCTTCTCATTTGCATTTTCTTCATCTTCAGAAGAGCTGGATGAAGATTCTGATTCTGTTTCACTCCATGTTTCAGCTACAAAGCCTCTTCCCTTATGCTTGTGTTTGTGGGAGGAAGGCTTGTTGGAGTGCCTTTTCTCTTCCTTTTCTTTTCACTTTTCTTTCTTTTGGTTCTCTGGACACTCAGGTAGAATGTGTCCAGGTTTCGTGCAACCAAAACAGATAATTTCTTTAGAATTTGATTTATCATACCTTGGTTTTTCTCTGGATCTTGAATCCTTCTTTCTGAAGTCTTTTCTAGCCATCTTGTAGAATCTCTTGGCTAGAAGACTCATAAACTCCACTTCTCCTGGAGCTTTATCTTCCTCTTCAGTTGCTTGGAAAGTAATGCTCTTTTCCTTCTTGGATGCTGGTGAGGAAGTAGATTGTTCAGCTTCTCTGGACTTGATAAGCTGCTCATAGGATTTAAGCTTGCCTAACAAGGTCTCAGTAGAGATCTCATTAAGGCTTCTGGCTTCCTTGATTGGCCAGATCCTAGAGTCCCATGTGCTGGGGAAGCACATTAAGATCTTATCATTTATTTCAGTGATAGAGATCACTTTGTCCAAAGTCTTCAGCTCATTGATTATCAGACTGAGTCTGTTGTACATTTCAGCTACTGTTTCAGTTTCTCCCTTTTTGAAATTCTCATATTGAGAGATAAGGTGAGATCTTATGTCCTTTCTTTCATCTGCAGATCCTTCAACCATGTTGTTGAGGGAGGTCCAGATTTTCCTGGTTGAAGTGCATTCCACAACTTTTTGAAAGATGTCATCTGACATTGTCTGTGCCAATATATTCATTGTTTTGGCATCAGCACTTCTCTGCTTCTTTTGAGCTTCTGTCCACTCAGGAGGTGGAACAACATTATTTTTTGTTGCTTCAGCACTTGTTGTTGCTGTAGGAGTAGGAGGTCCTGTCAAAATAACATTGAAAATATCCTCATCAATAGAATTCATATATAATCTGATCCTTGCCTTCCATAATGCAAACTTATTTAGATTGCACATAGGAGGTCTTGTGCTTGAGTATTCTTTGTTCTGTGCCATGGATTTTAGAAAAATAAAACTCTAGAAAAAATTTAAGATCTAATTGATCTTTTGATTCAGGTGTTAGCCTATAAAGAATTAACCAACCTCTGATACCAATTGAAAGTGACCTATGATAGAGGTTAAAAGGAGGTTAGATCTTAAAGTTGCTCTAGAGGGGGGGGGGGGGGGGGGTGAATAGAGTATTAAAAAGTTTTTCACTTATTTTTATAGTGGAGTTAAAATTGTGATATATATATGTGTACTGAGTGATTTATAAAAACAAAATTAAGAAAACACAGCACAGTACATCAAAATAAACAAGAATCACAGAGGACACAAGGATCTATAGTAGTTCCCCAATAAACCTAGGTACATCTACTCTTCTACCACCCTTGGTAGGAATCCACTAGATTTTTGATCAGGTGCCCTATCACCAATGCGGTTTTGATCAGGTGCCCAAAACACCACTTGAGCTTTTGATCAGGTGCTCAAACCAAACTACAAGTTTTTGTTCAGATGCCCTGCCACCAAGGAGTTAACTTTTGAAGGGAGTTAGAACCCTGTACAAGAGGGGATAAAGAGGGTTATGAAGTTCTTCTCTATCAATAATCTTAGAGAAAACTAGTGTATTTTGATGTTTTAAAGCTCCCCCCTGTCTGATAGAAATTAGTTGACAGTTGATGATGAAGCTTTCTCTTGAATGTAGATCTTCCTTTGATAGCTGATGAATCTGAGAGACAAATGTTTCTCAGATTGTTTGTTGCTCTTGAAGATTTGAACTTGCAGCAGAATCACTGAGAGAATATTTGTTGATGTTCTCAGAGATTGAGAGAGCTGCTGCTTGAGGAAGATGAAGATCTGAAAGCCTTTTCTTGTTCTTTCTGTATATTTTCACTTCTTCCTCTCGACTGTATTCCTTCTATCTTTTTTCTTCCTGCAATGCTGTTCTGTAATAATGTTTTGTAAATCTTCTTCCTTATTCCCTTTTAAATCTTTTGACTGATTTGAAATTCAAATCTTTTAATTTAAGGAATAAAATATTCAGAAAAGATATTCTTCGAACTGCAAATCTGATACGCTTTATTTCTTTTCCTTTTCCATGAAAGCGTTCTTTTCCAAAATATGTCAACGGCTATTTTCTCGAAATATGAGAGCAAATAAAAGGAAATATAATCCTTGACTTATCTGGAAATGAATAGAGCCGTTGCTGATAGTAGATCTGAGTTCAGAGAATAAAAATAAAAATAATCTGTCTGAAATACTGAACTGAATAGAAATTTCGTCGATCTGAATAAATTCGTCGAACACAATCTGGAGTTCGTCGTTCTCAAGCTGGAGGTCGTCAAACTGAGAGATAAAATCTGATAAGCTAGAGCTGAGAAGAGCTTTCGTCGATCTGAACATCTTGAAACTAATTCTTCGAACGCAGAGCTGAGTTCGTTGAACGCAGAATGAAGTTCGTCAAACTGAAGAGATAAACTGCTGGACTGGCTGGAGAACTGAGTGCGTCGAGCTGGAGAGCAAGTTCGTCGAACGCAGAGAGGAGTTCGTCGAACGCAGACTAGAGTTCGTCGAAAGCAGAACTTTGGCAAGTACGTCGAACTAGAGCATGTCGTTCGTCGACCGCAGGATGGAATTCGTCGAACGCAGTATGGAGTTCGTCGAACGCAGAAAACTTATCTTTTCCTTAGTTCTAAGAGCCTAAAACCTTGACCCTTAAGACTATACATTGGGGTCAAATTAGTCATAATAAACAGATGGTGATCCTAGCCTAAATCAGTAATAGGGTTATTCCAACAAATGTGTTTTCAAAAAATTTGGAATATCCAAAACCCATGATTTCATTCATGTATACCTCATATGATTTTAATGATTGCATTTGGTTTAGTTAAATGTTGTTTTCAAAAATACATGTGTTAATATAATTTTTTTTGCTCTCTGCCTTTTTCTCAGCATTTGGTTTAGTGAAATGTTGTTTTCAAAAATACATGTGTTAATATAATTTCTGAAATTAACGTGTTTTCAGAAATTTTGGAATATTTCTAAACATGAACGACCCATGAGTTCTTCCTAGATTGTTCATGTTTGCAGTGGGCACACTTTCCTCACATTCATTTTAGATTAATTCTTCAGAGCAACAAGCCATTAAAGTGTGATGAAGCCATCCCTGCTCAAAAATCAAATGGGTCTTTCTGCAAACATGAACAATGTTGATGCTTACAGTATAGATTTATTCACATGAGGATTTATAATTATTGTAGTAGTAGTTTGAAATGAAAGCACCATCATTGTTCATGTTTGGCTGCTATAGATTTATGTGCTGCTATTTTTGTTCTCAGATTTTGAAATGAAAGCATCAACATTGTAGCCATTATCGACACTAAACCAACAGTTTGTTTTCTTTAAGATATTTTTTGGGTTTTTTTTTTGTTCAGATTTCTTCTTTTTTGCAACTCTATTTATATTCTCCTCGTCCTTAAATAAATGAGAGATATTTTTTTATTGTTTTTTTTTTCACCGAACTTGAGAAAGTGTGTCACACTCTATTGTCATTTTTTATGAACTTATACTATATTAATTGATGATTATGTGCTTAAAAATGATAACACATATTTTTATTGAGTTTACAACAAAATCTCCAACTGAAGAAGATGGTGATCATGACGCTGCTGAGTAAACTAATTGCAATTTTGATGCTCAATGTGAGAAGAAACTGATTATAAACTGATTTAGGGGTGGTTTTGGATTATAGTTATTGTTGGATTAGAGCTTTATATATATTAGAAAAGATTTCGACTGCAAGTATATGAATAGATTTGATGCAAGTTGCAAAATAATAACTCGATAGTTTGCAGGAGTATAACTGTGGAAAGTGAGTTCCTAAGATATGCAAACCTTTCGGTTAATTAGTGAACAATTTAATTAGTAAACAGTGCGTTGAATGTTTCGCGCGTTGAATGTTTCGCTCTTCGAATGTTTCACCCGCCGATTGTCGTGTGTCGCCGGCTGTCGCCACTCTCCCCGTGTTTCTTAAGATATGCAATTTTGATGTTCAATGTGATGCTCGCGGATGAAAAGCTCATTTGGGGGTGGTTTTAGATTATAATTATTATTGCATTAGAGCTTCATATATTATATTTTGATGCAAGTATATGAATAGAATTGATGCACGTACATGAATAGATTTGTCCAAATTGATGTTCGACATGTGTTTAATCTCAGTTTTCTATTCTGCTTGACATGTGTTTAATAATGATTTGTTTAACACAAACTGATTTCCTATAAATATCAAGAAATGGAATAGGTCTATTTGAAATATCAGATTTGAAATCAGTTTTGAGAGCACAGACATTAAACTTGAATATGATACTGCTTATGTTCTAATGAAATATCAGATTTGAAATCAGTTTGTGTTAAGCAGAACATATGATTTGAAATCAGATTTGAGAGCAGAATATAATATCAAGCAGAATAGAAAATATAAATCGATCTACTTTAGTAATCTCATCATAAACAGAGCAACTTCAGTATTATTTGTGAAAATATGTAATTGCCAAAAATCTCATCATATTAGTTCATGCCAGTATTTATGTATCATTTGTTCAATCTATAGTGATTCTACATATAATGTAAAATACTGTAAAATTTTCACTCAAAACTCTGTTTTGCTTTCAAACAACTTTTTCAAAACTCTGTTTTACAAACTCCATTTCACCAAACAGTTTTCTAACAAAACTCCGTTTTCTAGAATCAGTACTTTTCCTATTAACAGCTTTCTATCAGCAGTTTTCCATCAGCAACAGTCCAACCAAACGGAGCTTAAATATTGTCACAAAAACTAGTATAAGCACATATTAGAGTAAAAAGCAAAGAGAGAAAATAAGCAACCATTAGAGAACAGTCCAACCAAACGGAGCTTAAATATTTTGTCACAAAAACTAGTATAAGCACATATTAGAGTAAACAGCAAAGAGAGAAAATAAGCAACCATTAGAGAGCAGAATGAAGAGAGAGAACTAAGCACCTAACAGGGAGCAAAACATCAAGCAATCGACCAAGAGCAAAAAAAAGTGAAAGAGAGAACCAGGCAAGCAGCAGAGAGCAGAAAACCAGAAAACTATAAATAATAGACTAGGCAATCAGTAGAGACCAGAAAGGAGAGAGAGAAAACCAATAAACCAACAAAGATTAGAGAGCAGAAAATCAACATAAACATGTAATAGTAAAAACTAAAGGAGAGAATTAAAGAGCACCAAAAAGTCCAGAAGAAATCGCCGTCTATGGTAAAGAAGGAACCAACATCGATGGGAGCAAGGAAGAAAGCCAGAGAAAGCAGGAAGCATGAAAGCCATCGGCGATGATAGAAAAAAAAGAACTATCAGTCCAAAATCCAAAAGCCAAGCAGAATCAACGTCAACAAAATGTTGTCGATAATCATCAGATGTATTGATGAGATATAGGCCATTGCGATACAGACACTGAACCCTAATATACTGTTGAGATTTATCGGTGATACATCGACCGATATAGCGGTGATACATCGACCGATATAGCGGTGATACATCGACCGATATAGCGGTGATACATCGACCGATATAGCGGTGATACATCGACCGATATAGCGGTGATACATCGACCGATATAGCGGTGATACATCGACCGATATAGCGGTGATACATCGACCGATATAGCGGAGATACATCGACCGATATAGCGGTGATACATCGACCGATATAGCGGTGATACATCGACCGATATAGCTACATCGACCGATATAGCGGTGATACATCGACCGATATAGCGGTGATACCATCGACCGATATAGCGGTGATACCATCGACCGATATAGCGGTGATACATCGACCGATATAGCGGTGATACATCGACCGATATAGCGGTGATACATCGACCGATATAGCGGTGATACATCGACCGATATAGCGGTGATACATCGACCGATATAGCGGTGATACATCGACCGATATAGCGGTGATACATCGACCGATATAGCGGTGATACATCGACCGATATAGCTGTCCATAGCTGATATATCGACGAATATATTCCAGAAGAATACTTTCCAAAACAATATCGGAAACATATCATTTTGCCCATGAAACCTTTATGTCGGCCGACATGTCGGACATATCGGACGATATCCACAACACTGCCTAACATCCACAATATTGGGTACCATAAAGTAAGAATCTAGAGAAACAAACATTTTTGTGTGATAGTGTAAACCACTTCATTGAATTAAAAGCCACTTGATAGCACATATGAATTCACTACAACCAAGAATAGAAACTTGCAAGGTTAAGAACCAATCTATCTTTTTAAGAATCCTAGGAATAAAACTTAACTCTAGCACCCACCAACAAACCATTAAAAACAGAACTTTTACTAAACATTTTGGCCAACAAGTTGGGGTATACACGGCCCATAAGAAAAAAATTTGAAGATTTTGACAATGAGTATAACTCGGATGACATCATCCTCCCCCTTTTGAAGAGAAGGTGATGCAAGTATTCAAATACAACAAATACACGGTGAAATAAGAATTTAATAAACTACATAGAACACATGCAATAAGAAAATGTCAGAAAATAAGACAAACCAATTCAAGGCAACATCACAACATGCTTAATGTGTGTAAACCCAAACAATCATAATATCAAAAATATGCACATACATTTAAATAAAAGAGCTATGAACTTCAACCACTATATATGCACATTCATTTAAATAAAAGAGCTATGACCTTCAACCACTATGTATGCACTTACTTTAGTTCATATCAACTACATAATAAGGAGATGAAGTACCCATTTATCACTTTGCAAAAGAGGAAGAACCATTCCTCAATCCTACCACATGAGAAAGAAAACTCATTGATTGCCCATGATATCATTTTTTTAATAGCATCACTATATCACAAGAAATATTCCAAGGGGATCTAATTTAGTCCTTATCAAGTACATAATAAGGAAGAAAGTACCCATTTATCACTTCTCCAAATGAGGCAAGACTCCATTCCTCAATTCCTACCAAGTGGCAATGACCGGCAAGAATAAGTCTCCTTGAAATCCCCCTTCCTAGATGAAGTAAATATAGAAGCATACACTTCCTTGGTGGCATTGACAGGAGCAATATCCACTGCCTTAAACCTCTTTCCATTCCTATCCTTTCTGCCATTCTCCAACTTCTCAGGTTTCTCATCAGCCCCATGCTTCATGCCAGTTAAACCAGACACAAACTTCTTCTCCTTCTTCTCCTTCAATCTCCCCCTCTCCTCTTCCATCCGCTCCCTCAAAATAGCAACTTCCTCCGGGCTTCCATTGATCACAACCTTGTCCAGATCTGAGAACTCCTTGTGGCAAATCAAACAGGCAGAGGATTTTACCTCCTTAAGAGCCTTCAGGCTCAAAACATGGCCACATCCCTTGATGGCTACAAACCCATACTTCCCGTTGAGCTCAAGACCGGAGATGGGGCACTGGAACTTCACCTCAACGCCACCAGCATCCGCAACCGGCGAGAGAATGATGGGGATCATATCCTTGAGGCCTCTGATGTGCCCGAATTCCTTGGGGAGCCGCTTATGGAGAAGCGCTTCTACTAGGGACTCCTTGTTGAAGATATTCCCGATTCGATCTATTACGCAGGGTGGCGCGAACGGCTCAGCGGAGAGGGCACAGGTTGTCCAGCGGGAAAGTCGGGTTTCATTGGGGTCAGCCTTGTCGGGCTTTTTGACGGCGTACATGTTCAGGTAGCAATCACGCGATTCGGCCCCGGTGGCGCCGCCATCTCCTCCTCCACCGTATAGTCGGAGGCGGAGGGTGAGGAGGGATGAGGAGGAAACATTTGCGGAGGAAAGGGTGGAGGAGTCGGCGAGGGGTCTGCCGTTTAGGGAGAAGTAGAGGGAGTCTAGGGTTGGGGTTAGGGTTTGGGATGGGAAGATGTGGAGCTTTAGGAGGCCGAGGGAGATCTCGGGGGATAGGTCTAGGAATCGAGAGGGTAGGCCAAGGTCGGGAGCGGCGACGAAGATGCGGAGCATCTTGCCGATCGTAATTCGCGACGGAAGAGCAAGGAGGAAAAAAACGCGAGAGCGAAGAAGAAGGATTTGAGATTTTATTCCTTTCCGGTTTGGTTCAAAGAGCTCTCTAAGTTGAAGTAATAATTATTCGCAGTGCCGGAATATATACCTTTGTTTTTTGCCGTCGCCACACTCATTTTTCTCCTCCTAAGACTCCGATTTTTTTTGGCTTCAGCCAAATGTAAGTTGAGGACGAACCTAACCTACATGATCTCTGCACATCCGGCGCGACATTTCATCGGCGGAACATCTACAGCCGCTCTTCGCCGGAATACGTAGCAGATGAGTTTTGCGTCCCGTTTCAAAAGACCTGTGAATCCTCATCGGTTGTTTGGGAACCGGGACAATTCTATGTAGTATGTTCAGCGACGAACTGCTTACCGGGAATGAGGCGATGGATACTGTAAGATATTTAGTCCTCTTTTTTTGTGTTCAAGTTGCTTGCTCGCTGGTCTCTCTTCTTAGTCTGTATAGTGGTAGAGCAATGATATGTCTGTGAAAATGGTCGGATTTTTCACTCAAACAACGGTATTTAATAAAGGTCGGTTGGATTTCGAGCCAAACGGACCGTATTTTACAGTAAACCATGTTAAAAAAAAATTAGGTGATTGTTATCCGCACTACAGTTTTGGCTATCCGCACTTTTTTTGAATGAGTTATTATGCGCCTTTTTGAAATACGTCTTGTACATGCATTTTTAGGAAAAATGTTCAACACTAAAGTTGTAGATCTCGTCGAGATCTACAACTTTCGTGTTGAACACTTTTCTTAAAAATGCATGTACAACCAAAAAATCGCTATAGTTACGCACATATTTTAATCAGGGCGGCAATACGTCTTGTGCGTGCATTTTTAGGAAAAGTGTTCATATCAAGATCTACAACTTTCGTGTTGATCATTTTTCCTAAAAATGCTTGTACAAGACGTATTTCTAAAAGGAGCGTAATAATTTATACAAAAAAAGTGCGGATAGCCAAAACTGTAGTGCGGATAACAATCATTGACAACTTCGAAACGAATGAATTAGAAATTAATTCGACATTCACTTACCACCAATTACACATTCTCTTTTTGCAGGCCAACAAGGAGGCTATTGTTTTTTCTTATTGTTCATTATATTTTAAAGAAGCATATGCAATGTACTCTAAGTATGCTCGCAACAGTGATTTCAATGTTCGAAAATAACATATTCATTATTGGACGCATACAAAGATCATCAAGGGAAGAAAATATTATTGTGTCAAAGCTGGTCGTAAGATTTCCCAAGTCGGCGACTAATGTGCAAAAGAAGTTTCACAAACTGGATATCCGCACCGGATGTCTGACATGCATACACTTCACTACTGATCAAGAGGGAAAGAATTGAGAGGTGTCCAAATTTATTGAAGAGCGCAATCATCTACTCGCATTACAGAAAGATACATATTTGTTGAGATCACATCACAATATATTTGATGGACAAGCAATCATTATCAAGAATATGACGGGAGTAGGAATTAGAACCGTTGACACATTCAACTTCTTAGCGGAAGAAGTTTGCGGTGTTCAAAATGTTACGTTCTCGAAGGAAGATGCATAAAGCGTGTACATCGAGAAAGATGAGCGGATATAGAAAATGGAAACTAGACAAGGTTATTGGAAATATTTAAAGAGAGACAGTTGGAGGATAATATGTTTTCTTTTGATGTGCAGACAAATGAAATAAATATGCTATGTAGTTTCTTTTGGATTGACGGGCATGCAAAACTCGATTATGTTTGTTTTGGTAATGTCATCATTTTTTACACCCTTATAAGCTGAACAATTACAATTTGGCCCGGGCTTCCTTCATAGCAGTGAAACACCATTGGCGGTACATTTTTGTTTGTGGGGCATTTGTAGCAGAGGAGACGATCAAATGTTTTTGCTGGGTTTTTGATACTTTTAGGATCCGTTTGTTTGAACGGAATTGACTTTCTAGAATTGGTTTTTCGACGAAAACCAATATCTACATAAATTGGCTTTGTACAGAATTCTAATTTTGTTGTTCGGCGGTCAGATTGAATTCAGTCAACATAATTGGAATTTATGCACAAAATTTGTTCGGCTGAATGATGGAATTGGTATTGGAATTGACAGTATACAATAATTTTATAAAACTCAAAATAGGCGTCAGCGTCGAACGTATTAAATTGCATAATATGTTTTAAAACGCGCGTTTTTCGCCCAAGCGCAATTTTTCGCCCAGGTGCGCATTTTTTGCCAGAACACGCATTTTTCTCCAGAACGTGTATTTTTCGCCAAGCTGTGTGTTTTTTAGCCCATGAGCGCATTTTTCGCCTGATCGCGAGTTCTTCGGTTGGGAGTGCATTTTTTTGCACGGAAGCAAACTTTTTGTCTGGACGCACATTTTTGCCCGTGCGCGCATTTTTTTCACTTGCGCGTGTTTTTGGCAGAGCGAGTGTTTTTCGGCCCTGGTGTGCGTTTTCCGGCCCGAGCAAAAAATTCGCGGTTGGGAGAAAAATGCGCGCCCGAGAAAAAAGCGAGCGCCAGGGCCGAAATAAGCGCGCCCGGGTGAAAAACATGTTCTCGCACGGAAAACGCGCTTCAGGGCGAAAAAATGCACGCCCGACGAAAAACACGCGCCCGAGCGGAAAATGTGCGCGTGGCGAAAAAATGCACGCCCGGGAGAAACACGCGCCCGGGCAAAAAGCGCGTGCCTGACGAAAAATGCCCGCCCGGGCGAAAAATACACGCCCGGGCAAAAAACGCGCGCCTGGGCGAAAAACGTGCGCCCGGGTGAAAAATGCGCGCCTGGCGAAAAACGCGCGCCCAACCGAAAAACGCGTGCCCGGGCCAAAAACTCGCACCCAGCTGAAAAACGCGTGCCCGATGAAAAATGCGCGTCAGGGCGAAAAACGCGCGCCCGAGCGAAAAATGCGCTCCCTGGCGAAAAAATGCGCGCCTGACTGAAAAACGCGCCCCCGGGCGGTAAATTGTGCGCCCGACCGAAAAACATTCGCGCTGGTCAAAAAACGTGTGCCCGAGTCAAAAAAATGCGCGTTTGGCCGAAAAAACGCCGTCTCGGGCGAAAAACGCGCGCCGGGGCGAAAAAAGAGTGTTGGGGCGAAAATGCTCGGCAGACCGAAAAAACACCCGGCCGGCCAAAAAATGCCAGCGCGGGAGAAAAATACGCGCTCTAGCGAAAAACCGCGCTTCTTGGCGAAAAAAATGCCCGCCTGAGCGAAAAATGAATGTTCGTTCGAAAAACACGTGCCCGACCGAAAAACACATGCCCGACCGAAAAACACACCATGCAGGAAAACGCACGCCCGGAAAAAAAATGCGCGCGTAGGCCGAAAAATTCTGGCGAAAACACTCCATTATGCGGAAAACCAATGGGCGGAGGTAGTCCTGACCAAAAAGCCCCCCGGGCCAGGCCTGAACCGGGCTTACCGGGCCCGGGCTCTTTGGAACCGGGCTTACCGGGCCCGGGCTCTTTGGAGCCGGGCCCGGGCTTTTTGGAGCCGGGCCCGGGCCGGACCTTTGTTGCAACCAGGCAGGGCTTTCGCCAATGGAAGGGGGCCTGCCTAGGCCCCTAGGGCCGGGCAAGGCCGGGTCGGGCCAGGCCGGGCTTTCGCCAATGGAAGGGGCCTGCAGGCCGTTCGTATCAGTTATTAGAGGGAGATGTATGTTAATGGAAGGGGCCTGCAGGCCACGCCGTTCGACGAACGGCCAGGCCAGTTCGACGAACGGCCAGGCCGTTCGTAGAACGGCTGGCGCCCGCCGAACTGCTGCTAGCGCGCATATATGCGCCCGCCGAACTGCAGATTTCGAGCGATTCTTCGCAGATTTCTAGCGCGCATATATGCGCTCGCGAATGTTTTTCGGTCAGACGCACGTTTTATCATCCGGGGCGCGTTTTTCACTCAGGCGCACATTTTTTCGCCAGGGAGCACATTTTTCGCCCGGGCGCGCATTTTTCGCCCGGGCGCGCGTTTTTCGTCGGGCGCGCGTTTTCGCCCTGACGCTCGTTTTTCGCCAAGGCGCGCATTTTCCGCCCGGGCAGGCGTTTTTCGTCGGGCGCGCGTTTTTCGCCCGGGCGCGTGTTTTTCGCCCGGGCGTGCGTTTTTTTCGCCAGGCGCGTATTTTTCGTTGGGCGTGCATTTTTTTGCCCTGAAGCGTGTTTTCCGTGCGGGAACATGTTTTTCGCCCGGGCGCGCGTATTTCGGCCCGGGCGCTCGTTTTTTTCTCGGGCGCACATTTTTCTCCCAACCACGCATTTTTTGCTCGGGCCGCAAAACGCACACCTGCGCCGGAAAACACATGTTCGGCCGAAAACGTGTGCAAGTGAAAAAATGCGCGCACGGGCAAAAATGTGCGTCCAGACAAGAGTTTGCTTCCGTGCCAAAAAATGCACTCCCAACCGAAGAACTCGCGGTCGGGCGAAAAATGCGGTCATGGGGCAAAAAACACACCTTGGAGAAAAATACACGTTCTGGAGAAAAATGCGTGTTCGGGCAAAAAATGCGCATCTGGGCGAAAAAATTGCGCTTGGGCGAAAAACACGCGTCTTAAAATATATTTATGCAATTTAATGCGTTTCGCGCTGATGCCTATTTTGAGTTTTATAAAATTATTGTATAATGTCATTTCCAATACCAATTTCATCATTCAGCAAAACAATTTTTGTGCCTCAATTCAATTCTGTTGACTGAATTCAATCTGACAGCCGAACAACAAAATTGGAATTCTCTACAAAGCCAATTTATGTAGATATTGGTTTTCGTCGAAAAACCAATTCTAGAAAGTCAATTCCGTTCAAACAAACGGACCCTAAAAATATCAAAAACCCAGCAAAAACATTTGATCGTCTCCTCTGCTACAAATGCCCCACAAACAAAAATGTTCCGCCAATGGTGTTTCACCGCTATGAAGGAAGCCCGGGCCAAATTGTAATTGTTCAGCTTATAAGGGTGTAAAAAATGATGACATTACCAAAACAAACATAATCGAGTTTTCCATGCCCGTCAATCCAAAAGAAACTACAGAGCATATTTATTTCATTTGTCTGCACATCAAAAGAAAACATATTATCCTCCAACTGTCTCTCTTTAAATATTTCCAATAACCTTGTCGAGTTTCTATTTTCTATCTCCGCTCATCTTTCTCGATGTACACGCTTTATGCACCTGCCTTCGAGAACGTAACATTTTGAACACCGCAAACTTCTTCCGCTAAGAAGTTGAATGTGTCAACGGTTCTAATTCCTACTCCCGTCATATTCTTGATAATGACTGCTTGTCCATCAAATATATTGCGATGTGATTTCAACAAATATGTATCTTTCTGTAATGCAATTAGATGATTGCGCTCTTCAATAAATTTGGACACCTCTCAATTCTTTCCCTATTGATCAGTAGTGAAGTGTATGCATGCCAGACATCCGGTGCGGATATCCAGTTTGTGAAACTTCTTTTGCACATTAGTCGCCGACTTGGAAATCTTACAACCTGCTTTGACACAAGAATATTTCTTCCCATGATGATCTTTGTATGCGTCCAATAGTGAATATGTTATTTTCGAACATTGAATATGCTTCTTCTTTAAAATGCATCGCGTTGGCGATTCGCGTGAACGGAACGGAGTCTAACTCCGCGCCAATGAAGCTTAAATCTCTAATTATCAGTTATACCTCATTTTTATGTAGAAGCATGACATCTTAGAAGCATGCTGAGAGATACTTCTTTTAGGGACACCATTGTATCAACACCGTCCTCATCAAATCTGTGATGTTATGAAATTTATGTGACCAACTCAAAGTAAATTGTAGCGGGAGGGCTCAGCAAGTATATTAAGTGCACATGACTATGAGATTGCACTCAAAATGCTCCGAAAATATATGTTTTTTTCCTTCTAACGTGCGTCCTTTTTAATTGTATAACATGAATTTTTTTAATTGGGCAGTATTTTTTAATCATAGTACCGATGACTAACTCCCATAACACTCAATTAGAAAAAACTGTTATTAGAATCCAAAGACCATACATATGTGAGGGTGTGTCAAAACTATAATAGCACGTCATGAATTAAATTGTAACCTTGTGCATATAGTATAAATCATGTCACTCCACCTAAAATTACTTGATTTTAGGTCGAATGAATAGTATCATTAAAATACTAATATGTTTCAAAATGTCCCCAAAAAAATGATGATTTCATCTGAACACACAAAATCGTACAAGCATAACCATCTCCCCCTAATTCATATATACATCAACTCACAAAACATCTGCTGCTGTTCCTACATAACATATTAAAGGCGAAAAAAGTCATGATCCTTCACAAATTTGATCTGAACAAGCTTCTTCTGATGAATTCTCCAGCACTTCATCAACATCGACGCTTCTCCATGAATCCGATTCGGCATTTCTTGAGTCCAGATTCACATGATCCAAATCCGAGCTTCTAGGAGCTTTCTGTTTCGTATTCAAGTCGTCCTCAGATTGTCGTGAAGACTCGGGGTCGTTTGATGCAGGAATTTCACACTTTTCATGACTGAATGTAGGGAAAGGTACATCTTTTGAAGGCGAATTTAAGTTCAAATTCAAAGATGAAAGGGGTGGAGATAAATTCCTTTGTTCAAGAGGAATGGAGGATCCCATCAAGGGTGGTAAAGACAGAAGGACGGAGGAATTGTTTCCAATAGATTCCGAGCAAGAACCATCTGACATTGCTCGCCTAACCCGATCTAACTTCCTCCTGTTTCTCGAGATCTTCCGAGGATCTTTAGGAAGAAAAGGCGGAGGTCCGGGCACCACAAAAGGCGGAATCTTCGGTTCCACTGCATCATAAAGAACTCGAATAGAATGTATTATGGCTGAAGCTGATTGCGATAGTTCCGATTCGTTGGGGTTCAACGACACATTCACCACTTTTTGAAGCCAATGAGGAAGCTCGTTTGCTCTTGAACTGCTTGGAAAGTCTCCATCATCAACTGATTGTTTACCTGAAACCTGCTTTTTCGAGGATTCACCGCAATGAATATCTCGCGCCCCGTCAAGCAAATTCGGCAAAATTATCCCTGAGGCTCCAAAGAAACCACCTGGAACTGGATTCTGATGAACTAACTGATCAGAGGTTAGACTAATTTTCTCCGGTCTATTCAGCATACCGAAGTTGCCTACTGGTTGATTAGATTTCCCAAGGGACCAGAATTTTGGTAATAAATCCCCACAAGCCAATTTAATATCACTAAGATGAGAGTGGGATACTGGTGGCTCTTGCCCAATAGAAGAAAATTTGCTGCCAGGAAGCACCTGTGTCATCGTTCCGGGAAAAAGACTGGAAGCGAAATTGGGAATTTTTGGGAAAGGCGCGGGCACGTCGAGTATCTTGCACTGCTCCTCATTCCATTTTGAAGACAATTCTTCTATCGATTTATGCCTTAATATCTTCAACTTGGGATCTCTGAACATAGCATCCCAGTTTCCTCTGCCATGTCTGCGAACACCAATCCACAAAGCATCGAGCTCGTCCTCTGACCACACATCAACTTTCAACCTCTTCTTCCAAAATTTGTGTGCCGCGGTACGAGTCCTCATCATGATGTTGTCAAGAACCTTCTTATGATTGTTCGATAGCATTTGTGAAGTATGCGCGGCGCCGAGATCCAGCACAGGAGGAAAATCTAGCATTAATGGCGCATTTGACAAATTTGGACGGCAAACACTTGCAAATTCCATGTTTGTATGCAATGAAAGGCTGGGCGAGATATCTGTTCCTTCTTTAAATGAACTTCCGGGAAGAAATGGAAACTTCATTGGAAACTCATCATCAAGATTGGAAGCAGCACCTGAACTTCCACCAAGATCTGAAAGGTGGTTTCTTAAAGTTGGCGGCGGAGGCTGCAAATGAAGGACCGGGATTATTATATTCGTCATTCAATTTTTTTTTTAAAAAGACGATGCGATGTAGGGCAATAGAGATTGACTAATTATCTGCATGTTCATAAGTGTTTAACCATAATGACTTGACTCTGTATTATAAATTAAAGAAATTCATAATAATAGACTGTTTTTTTCAATATTATTCCTATAATTTCCATATAATTACATATTTTATCTAGAACTAATATCTATAACATAATATCATAATAATAAAAAATAACATTGATACTATAATAATATAAGTGAAATATTAAAAGGGTGTTGATATTAGCACATCCGCTCTCGTTATTTGCAGCCCTTTGATAAATGCAAACCCAAATATTATATTTATAGACCAATTTGATATTTGCAGCCTCAAAACAAAAGAAATTATTCTCATGCGTTATAATGAGTTTTTTTTCTATCTTCTTTTGATTTATTTATATGTATAGTAAAAATGTTCATGCATGATATTAAATTTTTGAAAGGATGTTTATTTTAATTTTAATCTGATTTTTTGAAAATAAATCGTTTGGAACTCCATATTTAAAAATAAAAAAACTGTAACATTCGATAAATTAAAACAAGGGCAAAACTTGATATAGTATCATTTAGGAGAAGACCAAAAAGAATATTCAATATAGTTGGAAATACAACTATATCCCACCATAGTGGGGTCAGAATATAGTTGGAAATACAAATAAAAAAAAAGGAAAAAACAATTTTCAATCAAAATCTGTAACTCCTTGGAGATGATTGTTGCCTGGTATCACCCTCTTAAGAGATCAACAATGGGCGATGCCAGCCGGAAAACTACCTCTGAATTACAGGAACAGAGAGAATGTTACCTGAGCAGAGTCCAGATGGAATTGGCCCATGGAAATCGTTTCCTGTTAAGTTCTGCTTAATTAAACCACTGTCTACGCTCTTGGCAAGATCAAAAGGAAATTCCCCTGTGAGATTATTGTTTGCCAGTGATAGATATTGAAGTTTCCTCAAATGAGAGGTCTCTAAAGGTGTTAATCCACTTAAGTAATTATCATACAGCTGCAAATCCTCAGAAGAGATTGTCATGGAGCTCAAGATCCACCAAGGAACTGCAGTTCTCAAGGTCTGGAGACAGAGGAGGCAGGGAGGTTGTATAGGAAGGAGACGAGAGAGGGAGGCGAGAAGAAGGAAGAGAAAGAAGCTCTGGCCTTGCAATATGAAAAACTTCAACAAAAACCGAGGAAGCGAATAGCGAGAACGCCGGTGATGAGAAATTATGTAGCACAGATACTTAAAATGGCCCATCACATCGACTCGAACACATCGGGGACGGGAAACGTTCGGAAATGTGTTACCAAGACGTCCCCGGATTAAAATTTAATTAAAAAATATAAAAAAGGTTGAAAGGCATGTCACTTGCGGGATAGGCGTTTCACGTCAATTAAATAGTGGAAAGACACTTCAAATCTCGATGCCTTCTCCTCAAAACCTAATCCCGGCGCCTCCTGCTCCTCGACACCACCAGTTCCTCAAAACCTAATCAGGACGTTTACTGCTCTTCGACGCCTCCTCCTCTTTGACACCGATGACTCCTGTCTGCTCCTAGTGGCATCGTCGATGCCTCTTGATCCTCGACTCCTCATCATCTTCTGTAGGGTTTCCTTAGCGACATCATATGCGCAGCGGAATCAAGAAAACCCTAATAAAGTAGACCTTGCGAAAACCATTAAGTCAAGAAACAAAAGAATATCTGCGTCGGAATCAATTCAAGGGGCCGACTGACGGGATTCAAGAACGGCAGAAACATCTGTATCGGAATTAAAATCCAATGTTGAATGTCGATTGAGTCCTCGAGAACGCAGAACTAGAACCACGTCTTTACGGGTATCCACACTAACGCCGAGAACTCCTTGATGTAGTCAAACGATAGCGGGCTGGAAGAAGATCGAGTTCTTTGTCTCCTTCGAATCACTAGATTCGATTCCAGGCTAGGATCGGGACTCAGGTTTCAGTTCTCCCAAAGAAACCGCCGCCTCTCTGAACTATTCGCTCCCCGAAAGTGTCGAGTGAACAGTTAACCTTAAAACCTGATATACATCTCTCTCTCTCTCTCTCTCTCTCTATATATATATATATATATATATATATATATATATATATATATATACGAGTGCCCGACACGGGGCTCCGCCCGTACGACCAAACGCAACAGTACCCGGTCGGCGACGGCGGACTTCGACCGCCCCCGGCGCAATGCTGTCGGGCGTCCTTCGGCCGCATCGAGGCGAACTTTGCCTGCCTCTCCACGGGCTTCGCCCGTGCTCGATGCGTCTGCGGGCTGCGCCCGCAACATATACTTGAGTACTCGAAATGACCGTAAAATATATATATATATGCATCTATATTACAATATTTATTTTGTAAAACAATACGTATATACTTAAAAGATTATTTTTTTTCTCCCTCCCTCTCTCTCTTTCCCTCTCCGCCGCACTCTCTCCCCCTCTCTCCTCTCTTTCTCTCTCTCCCCCTCTCTCCTCTCTTTCTCTCTCTCCCTCTCTCTCCTCTCTTTCTCTCTCTCCCTCTCTCTTCTCTCTTTCAAAATAATATTTTTTATTGAGAGATCCAACGGTGGAAAATGAAAGCACGGTAAGAGCATGAAGAATGCTATATTCCCTTATATAATAAAGATATACATATATATATATATATTTATTTATTATAAAGAAGTACTTTCAGGCCCATCTGAAGCTCAAAATTGTACATTCGTTGGGCTTTGCATAGCATGTAGGGTTAGGTCGCAGATATTCCGCCACCTATAGATTCGTCCTGCGTCACTTTATCCCACCATAGTGGGATCGGCTATATGGATCCTTTGTCGCCATTGCGCCTCATCTTTAATCATAGTCTCACTAATGCCTGAGTACATCATGTCTTTCCTTATAGTTTCATTCCAAGTCTTTTTTGGTCTACCCCTCCCCGTTTAACATGTCGAGTGACTAAACTCTCACAACGCCTAACAGGTGCCTCTAATGGTCTCATATGTACATGTCCGAACCATCTTAAACGAGCTTCTCGCATCTTCTCTACAATTGGTGCCACTCATGTCTTATCCCTGATACATTCATTCCTAATTTTATCCAGTCTCGTGTGACCACACATCCACCTAAGCATTCTCATCTCCGCAACTCCCATTTTTTGCTCATGTACACCATTCACTGCCCAACACTCAGAACCATAGAACATTGTGCCTCTCCACTTCAAGTTTTAATGGTACTTTACGATCACATAAGTTCCCAGACACTCCTCTCCACTTCAACCAACCTGCTTAGATTATATGTATCACATCTTTATCTACATCTCCATCTTTTTGAATTATCGATCTCAGATATTTAAAGCTTTCACGGCGGAAAATATCTTGGTCACCCAATTTAACGACGAAGTCATCCGACCTTCTTGCATAACTAAATTTAAGTTCAATATACTTCGTCTTTGTCCCGCTCAACCTAAAACCTTTCTTTTCTAAAGTGTCTCGCCAAGATTCAAGTTTCACGTCTACACCCTTGCGCGTCTCATCGACCAAAACAATATCATCTGCAAATAATAAACACCAAGGAATTCCTGTGTTAATCCTCCAGATGTCCTCACCCGGTCACTGAATTTGTATACATATCTTTGATTACGTCAATGTATCATAAGCCTTCTCCAGATCGATAAACAACATATGCAAAACTTTGTCTTTCCCGATATTTGTCAATGAGTCTCCCCAAGAGATGTATAGCTTCCATGGTTGACCTCCCTGGCATGAATCCAAATTGATTCTCTGAGATGCTAGTTTCTCATCTTACTCTTCTCTCTATTACTCGTTCTAATAGTTTCATAGTATGACTTATTAATTTAATTCCCCTGTAATTGACATAATTTTGTATATCTCCTTTGTTCTTATATAAAGGTACCAAAATATTTTCTCTCCATTGGTCTGACATCTTATTGAAGAAACTTGTAAGACATAAAATTCTTTCCCTCCCTAGACATTTTCATACTTCAATGAGTATATCGTCCGGCCAAACCGCCTTTTCATTTTTCATCTTCTTCAGAGCGTCATTTATCTCTGATGCTTGAATTTTACGATAAAAAGTTATGTTTCTATATTCCTCCGATTTACTTAACTTTTCCAAGTTCAGTTCATTGTCTTTTCCTTCATTGTATAGTTGATAAAAGTATCCGTTAAAATAACATTTGTTTCATCTTTTATGCATTTAACTTGGCTTAAATCTCTTGTCTTCCTCTCTCTAGCTGGAGCAATTTTATATATATCACGCTCTCTATCTTTGGTATCTTGTCGTTTGTAAAATTCTTCATAAGCTTGACGTTTTACTTTATTTACTGAATTTTTAGCTTCTTTCTTGACGACTTTATACTTTGTTAAGTTTTCATCATTCTTACAAGCATATAATGCTTTGTAGCTGACTCTCTTTGCCGTCACATTGTCTTGCACTTCCTCTTTCCACCACCAAGATTCTTTATGAAGGGGCGCACGACCTTTTGACTCTCTAAGTACGTTCTTTCCACTTATCCTGAAATGAGAAGACATAACTTCTCATGTGACACTAGGATCAACATAAGGTTCACCAACTAGTTGTTCTATAACCGCTGCCTTGAAAGCAACCTCTTTTTCCTTCTTCAAGTTTCACCACTGAATTTTTGGTAACACTTTTGTCATTCTCTTACAGTTACTATATATAATTTGCACATCCAACACTACTAACATATGTTGCATTGTCAAACTTTCTCCTGATATGACTTTGCAATCCTATATGAAATGCGAATGATATATAGTATAAATTTGAAGTCCTAGTTTCTATATTTATTGTCTATGTTGTAGTCTTATAAATTTTTTTCTTTATAATTCAAGTTGTTAAATGTCTTATTTTCATATTAATTAATACTTATATTTAGATTATGAAGTTTAAAAAAAATGTATCATGTATCCTTGTTTTTTTTTTAATTACGTTTCTCGTATTCATTTCGTATCGTATCACACCCCATCTACGTGCTATATATATGAGCAGAGAGAGCAGCAAAGGAGCTTGGGGCAGGCACCGTATGAGAAGAAAGGCTATTGAGTTTGAGGAGGGCCTGCGATTAGTAAAACCGAGTATTTAGGAGGATGTGAAGTTTGAAGTTTATTTATAGTCTGCGAATAGCGCAATATAGTGTGCAAATATCAACACTAGGGTTAAATTATAGTTTAAATATAATATATTAAATAAATTTTATAAATAATTTGATAATACTGATATACATATATTACATTGCAAACTAGAAATCGTGTGTGAGTTCCCCGTGGCAGTTTGCATCTGCGACGGTACTCAGCCGCTGCTTGAAATCCTCTGTATTGTGTGACAATATTTTTGCAAAGGGCATTGAGCAGCTGTGGCCCGGTATATTTCTTTTTAGAAATACATAGTTACATTTAAAAATATACAAATACATAGAAAATTCATCCAATAGGCATAAAAAAGGTATGTTAGGTCCAATTCAACTCCTACGTGGCCCGGTATATTTCTTTTTAGTTGGCCTATGAACAATTGGTTTGAGGTAAATTAACTGAGTTATAAGATTGTACTGCATCATAATGAGAATGAAGATTATCAAAATAAACAAATGGCATGCTTCCAAATTGAAGAAAAGACGTACAGGATCGAAGGGGAAGTAGTCTGAAATGAAATCCTTTGAACACGGATCCAATGCCTCTCCATGTGTATCTATTCCTACACTAGCCTCAGCTGGTGAAGATAGAAACTGTGGCAAGTCAATGGCCGACTCCTTTTGCTCATGGTGCAACTTTTGTTTGCTAGCTGGAGTTCTAAATATTCGAGATGCAGAATATATCTGACTAGCATTGGGGGCACAGAGCCCTAAAACAGGTGAAAGACAACTGGAAGGCAATGAAGTCACCGAACATGTTTTATGGAAATGGTTGCTTTGCGAGTTTACATCAGAACTATTTTCAGAAGTCGCAGAACATATTTTTTTGTGCCCATTCTTTGAGGCATGTCCATTTATACCATCAGAATCTTTGGTGCGCAAAGGCTGAGAACATTTGACCTCTTCTTGGTTGACCGAAAGATCTCCAGCTTGTTTGTTGTTGGGATCATTACCCTGATGTCCATTGACTGTAGATAACCCCGGTCTCTCAATAGAAGGAATCTCAGTTATAAGCTTTCCAGCAATCCGTTCTTTTTGTCTAGCGCGGAGCTTCAAACTGTCCGAGCAAAATGTTTACATTTTAAAACACAAGTATATGAAAGGCCTGAACAAAGATCAGTGAAACTCACAATTTTTCTTTTAGAGCTCGGCCAGCAGGAGTATACTCTCTCTTTGGTACCTCTTCTTCATTAACACTCTAAGATAATGAATGATTTCACATAGTAAATGTTAGGAACAATTGACATAACAAATTCTTAAAATTCTGAAGAAGCATAAACTATAAAAATGTATTCAGCTAGATTTGAATTACAGAAGAAAGTGCTCACGAAATTAATTTTTAAAAAATATTTACTTTGAGCATAGGTTATTAATAATCATCCAATATTTGAAAAGGCAAGAATAGAATTTCATGGGATATATCTATGGTTCAAAAGGCTACAATTTGTATGTGGACAAAGTGATGATCAAGTTTGAAGTTATTGCTGCTTGAAGGCAAGCTCATACAGATGATTCAAGACTACAGGTAGATGCAAAACTAGACACCGGCAAGCCCAAAGGCTATGTGAAGGTACAAACGAGTAATTATTGGTAATGAAAGTAGGGTTTTCTTTAAGTTGTGGCTGGCTCAAATCTCCATCTATCAATGACGGAAAGTATAGGAAGACAAACTCAACCCAATACTTATGTCTGTCCTCCTGGTCAGACATAGTTTCCCGCTACTTTAGAGGGGAAACTCAAAAAAAATGTGAATGACAATTTATATTCAAACAAATTAATGTCTATAAATTTTTAACCCTTTTACAGCACTAGCACCACTCTATCAAAGGAATTTTTTACAATGGTGGGATGTAATTAATTTGTGCTTCACCAATGCTCTGGATGCTGAATGAAGGAAGCATGGTTATGTGCACATAAATCAAAATGGATTCTTGGGTCTGCCCTCTCTGATGTCTTTGGCTTTGATTTGAGGGCATGATTCCACAGCAAACACGATGGTATAGGGGGCCACTATTTCAGTGGTACTCTGTGAGCAGCCACTTCGTGCATTTATTGTCAAAGGTTAGGTCTTTCTCCTCTGAGAGAAGCCACTTTGTGCATAGTGCCAAAGGTTAGGTCTGTTTCCAATCTTCCCCCGCCCATACCCCCAATGATTGGGGACTATATGGGTTCTGTTGTTGTTGTTTTTGTGTTGGTGGGATGTAATTAATGATAATTTCAATCAAAAGAATTGTCGAAGTAAAAATGGACTAAACAAGTTTTGTGCTGATAATAGAAAGATCCAAGTTCTACAATAAACTTGAATTGTACTGCCACATTTTACCCCCTCCTTTGCTATGTTTTAGGATATGAGCACAAAGTAGGTCCTTGATTCTGGTAGGATGGAAAATGGGCATCACATTCTAGATCACTTTCCTAAGGATCTGTTTTCTTTAAAAACTCTGAGCCTTATGTGTTGGCATCGCCAGTTAGGACATCTCTTTGTCTAGTTAAAGAGACGACTTCTATATTTACACCTAGTAGTTTAACCGATGTCTGTCAACAGGAGAAACAATAAATTGTGCTATAAGTCACGTCTCTTTACCTAACGAGTCATTAGCTTTGATACATTTTGATGTTTGAGGGTCATGTCCCGCTCCAACTTCATATGGCCATCGTTGGTTTATGCCTACTTCGTATAATGAATAGCAGGATGAGGTTTTTTTTTGCTTTAAACTTTTTCGCAACATGGTTGCCACACAATTCAATGTCAAAATAAAAATCCTTCATCGATGCAACATCATGAAAAACAGAGTGATTATATTACATATTTAGTTAATCATAAAATCATTCACCAAACCAATTTTACTGTGAGTCTAGCCTCAAATGAGTTTACCAGGAGAAGGAATAAACACTTTTAGTTGGCTCAGACCCACTTTTTTATCATTCATATTATAGACTGAATAAAATAATAATTATTCCAAAATCTCTAACATATTAGATGGGGACTCCCCTCTTTATAGACGAGAAATATACAATTGAAGATATGAGACTACATACAACAAAAGGTAAAAATATATAATGGGCCCCCTTTTGGGCTTTTTACAAATGAACTTCAACACTCCCCCTCAAGTTGGATCATATATATCGATCATTCTCAACTTGACACAAATACCTGAAAAGGATGAAGAAATTGGTTCGGTGAAAATGTCGGTCAACTTTTTATTTGACATAACCAAGCTTGCAGATGTCAGACTCATGTCAGTTTGGGTTTTTTATGTCCGATGTCGGATTGCGGGGGATATATCGGGGACATTTCAAAATGTTGGATTGTAATGTTATAATTATATATATATATATTTCATAATATTTTCATTTATTAATTAGATGGTAATTATTTTATCTAACTAAGTATAAACTAAAATTTATATGAGAAAATTAAACTACTAACAAGTGTTTAATCGTATCGAATTGGTGTCATTTGTAGTCAACTTCTCACCAAATGCCCAGCACGGATCTCGACCTACTATGGAAGAAGCGTAGTAATCTTGCTAGAACCTTCTGATGAATTCATTTTATACAAAAAAAATTATATAATTTTTTTTAAACAAATTAAAAAAACCCGCAATATTGGGCGGCCATTAGCCGCAATATTGGGTAGACATGTCCGATATGTCGGCCGCAATACTAGAAAAATGCCAAAATTATCAAATGTGGCGAAAACGTGTCGATTCCCCCTCAAAAATGACATGCCGGACGACATGTCGGACATGTCGGCCGCAATCTACAAGCTTGGACATAACAAATAGAGTGCATATTCGCTTTTTGATAACGTCCTCTCTGATAAAGTGACAACTTCAATACATTTTGTTCTTTCATGGAACAATGCATTTTTAGATATGTAGATGCAACTTTATTATCACAAAACATCGGTAGAGGATAATTGCATTGTTCTCAACCACTTTAACTCACATGAAGTCAGATTCATACATCTGTATTCAATTTCAACGCTTGATCTGAACACTGCTTGTTTCGTGCTTTTCCAAGTGAGAAGATTTCCTATAACATACGTGCAATATCCTATAAAATACTAGTCTTTTTCCTAGAGGCCCTTTGATGTATTCTTATATTTTTAAGTTAGTTACTAGATGACACTCTCTGGGAGCTTACATAAATTGACTGACCTTTCCAATAGCATCTGAGATGTCAGGTCTGGTTACGGTAAGATAAATTATTTTTACCGACCAAACGTATGTAACAAGTAAATCTTGTAGAAGAGGGGATGTCTCATCACAGTGTCTGTCAACACCCATATGCATAGGATTTCGAGCAAGTTGTGTCAAGAAGACCTATTTCATGGAGTAGATCTATGGCATACTCGTATTAAGAGAGAACAATAGAGTTATTGTGTCTCGCAATTTTGATTCCCAAGAAGTATCTGGAGTAGAAACCGGTGATTCAATTCAATAGTTACCCTAAACCGGGCAAACACATACATATATAAAGACGACACACATGACATATCACGTGCGTATATAGAAGACATAAAATAAAGAGCGTATATTAAACTCTCCCCCTCAAGTTGGGAATATATATTGATCATTCTCAACTTGTCAGTGTTGTTCTTGAAGTTGTCGCTGCATAGACCCTTGGTGAAGACACCAACAAGCTGATCATATGAGTTCACAAACGGAGTGCAAATATTCCCCTTGTCAAGGTCATCCTTGAAGAAATGCATGTCGACTTCCACATGTTTGGTTCTGTCATGCTGTACAGGATTGTGTGCAATACTGATAGCCGCCTTGTTGTCACAGTAGATCATAATAGGATTGTTCCCCTGAAGACCTATATCACGGAGAATAGTCTTCAACCACAGTCCCTCACAAACCCCTTGGGACATAACCCTATACTCTGCTTCCGCACTTGAGCGAGCTACCACATTCTGCTTCTTGCTTTTCCATGAAACGAGGTTGCCTCCTACAAATGTGCAGTACCCGGTGGTAGATTTTTCGTCGTCTTGGCTACCAGCCCAATCAGCATCTGTAAACACTTCAACTTCCAATGATTGATTGTTTTTTAACAGAATCCCACGCCCTGGTGCCTTCTTGAGATATCGCAACACCCTGAAGGCAGCCTGCTGATGACGTTTGGAAGGAGAGTGCATATACCTTCTTAGGACTCCCACAGCATATGTGATGTCAGGGCAAGTATGGGACAAGTATATAGGCCGCCCAACCAGACGTTGGTACTTTGAGGAATCCACCTTCTCCCGACTAATATCTGCATCAATTTTGTGATTAGCCTCAATAGGGGTGTCCACGGGGGCACACCCAAGCATCCCAGTCTCTTCAAGAAGATCAAGAGTATACTTCCTTTGGGAGATGAAGATCCCTCGTTGAGACCTTGCAACTTCAATTCCCAAGAAGTATTTCAGCTTTCCCAGGTCCTTGACTTCAAATTCTTTGCCTAACTATTTTTTCAAGTGATTGATCTCCTCTAGGTTGTCTCCGGTGATGATGATGTCATCCACATATACAATAAGGATAGAAACCTGAGCACCCTTCCTCTTGATAAAGAGAGTGTGATCAGCTTGACTTTGAGTGTATCCAAGTTGAAGCATGGTCTTGTAAAAACATCTGAACCACGCTCTCGGAGACTGCTTCAGGCCATACAGGGATTTTAGAAGGTGTCAGACATTCCCCTTGGACCCTTTGATAACAGAGCCCAGGGGGATATCCATGTAGACTTCCTCTTCCAGATAACCATTCAAGAACACATTCTTAATATCAAGCTACAGTAGCTCCCATTTACGACTCGCAGCACATGAGAGAAGCACACGAATTGAGTTCATCATTGCAACAAGAGCAAATGTCTCCTGATAGTCAATGCCCTGAGCTTGGGTATATCCCTGAGCGACCAAACGAGCCTTGTACCGCTCCACCACTCCATTTTGATTTTGTTTGACCATGAAAACCCAACGGGAACCAACCGTTCGCTTCCCAAGAGGAAGACTAGCAAGCCGCCATATCTTATTTTTATCCAAGGCACACGGTTCCTCCTCCATTGCCTTTTTTCACTCAGGTATTTGAACAGCCTCCTGCCATGTCTTAGGGATCACAATAGATGAGAGAGAAAAGACAAAGGCTTTATGGGTCTGAGAGAGGTGATTATAACAAATATAGTTGGCAATTGGGTGTTTGGTGCCACCCTTTTTACCTAAAAGAAGGGCAAGAGGAACATGGAGGTCATCGTCAAAATCTGGTGCGGAGACAGTCACCGGCACTGGCGAAACATCCTCAGTCTACACTTGCTCAATAGTCGTAGGACGACGGGAGTATGTGTATAGTATATGTGGAGCGGAGGTGGAGGGAACAAGAGCAGCGGGAGGAGTGGCAACGACAGGAAGAGGAACAGGAAGAGGAGGGTTGACAATTGGAAAAGGATAATCTATGGTCTCGTCACCATTACTGGTCGTCTCCCCCTAACGAGGACCAAAGTACGACTCCACCTCACGAAATGTAACATCCACAGTGCAATAGTAGCGACGAGTCGAAGGGTTATAACAACGATACCCTTTGGTGGTAGGAGAGTAACCAACAAAAATACAACGAAGGGAACGTGCATCGAGTTTATCACGATGTGGGGTATGGACGTGGACAAAACACACGGAGCCAAAGATGCGAGGGGCAAGATGAGAGGTGTGGACAATGTGGTTTTTGGCAAGACATGATAGAGGCGTATCAAAAGAGAGGGCACGGGACGGAAGACGGTTGATGAGATGAGCAGCGGTGAGAACTGCATCACCCTAGTAGGATTTAGGAAGATGCATAGCAATGAGAAAACACCGGCCCACCTCCAGCAAGTGCCTATTCTTTCGTTCAGCCACCCCATTTTGAGTGGAAGTGTGGGCGCACGTGGTTTGATGTATGATGCCAGGGTCGGCAAGATAGGCCCCAAAGACACCCCGGTCGTCATATTCCCCACCATTATCACTACGAAACGTGCATTTTACCGTCAAATTGTTGGGTCACCATCTTATGAAAAGTTTGAAAACAAGAAAGTACATCACTTTTCTTTTTAAGCAAATAAAGCCACGTAGTGCGGTAGTGACAATCAATAAACGTAACAAACCATTTATAGCCAGATAAAGATAACACTGAGGATGGGCCCCAAACATCAGAGTGAATAACATCAAATGGACATAAACTAGGAACAGATAAATGACTAGTACTCCGACGGACATGTTTAGATTGTTCGCAAGCATCACAAGAGAAGGACTGAATTAACTGATGAAAAATAGGAAACAACTTAGTAAGATATAAACAAGCTTGTAGATGTCGGCCGACATGTCCGACATGTCGGCCGACATGTCATTTTTTAGGGGGAATCAACACGTTACCGCCACATATCACGAAACTGGCGTTTTCCAGTATTGCGGCCGACATGTCGGACATGTCGGCCCGTTATGGAGGGTCATGGCGGGTTATGGCGGCCATTAGAAATTAATAAGTTATTTTATTAAATTTTATAATTAAATCAGTTTTTATTATATACTTATATAGTTATACTACGTTTGCCCCTCACGACGACTCCTCATCTCCCTCGCATCCTCCTCACGACGCTCTGGGCTCTCGTCTTCTTCGCTTGCCCTAATCTCCGCCTCTGGATCTCGTCTTCTTCGCAGCTCTCTTTTGGTTACACTTCGACATTTTGAAAGTATGCAACATTTCTTATTTATTATAAATTGATTAAATATTTGTTAGTAGTTTCATTTTCTAATATGAATTTTAGTGTATACTTCATTAAATAAAATAATGACCATCTAATTAAAAAAATATTATGATATATAATATATATATACATATAATATTGCAATCCGACATTTTGAAATGTCCCCGATATATCCCCCGCAATCCGACATCCGACATAAAAAACCTAAACCGACATGAGTCCGACATCCGACATCTGCAAGCTTGGATATAAAGAAGAAGGGTGGCCAAGACGCTGATGATAGCGTCGGATGTCATGGAGAGTCAGGGATTTGATGTAAGAGAGAGCACTGGGAGAGGACTAGTTCAGCACGTACAGTCCGCCAACATTCCTACCACTGCCAAGCGTCCGCCTCGTACCCAGATCCTGAAACACACAAACATCAGGAAAAAAAGTCACGGAACAGTTTAAAGAGTTAGTCAAGTGACTAATAGAAAGCAAATTTCGGGAAAATAGGGAACATGCAAAACAGAGGACAATGATAGGTCGGGAGAACAAGGGACAATCCCTTTACCAACGATAGCGGAGAGAGAGCCCTTAGCAGCAATAACCTTATCACGACCAGAAAGAGGGGTATAAGAGGTACCTGAGGCAGAGCCAGTCATGTGGTCGGTCGCACCCGAGTCGATAATCCACTCGGAAGGAGTGGAAGACACAGCATGTGCACTGGACAGACCTGAAGTGGCAAGAACAGCATGAGAGGCAGCAGGAGCAGAGTCTGTGTGGGAGCGCAGCATGGGTCGGAAGACCTCTAATTCACCAGCAGACAGGCCTCCAGAGGTGTCCTCCAGAACCTCAGTAGTGTGCGCAAAAGACTGAGAGCGATCACCAGAGTGACGACCACCACTACCACGGTTCCCACCTCTACCACGGGTGCTAGAGCCCCGACCACCAGGAGCAAGGTGCGGGTGCAAGCGAAAATAAGATTTTATGGTATGGTCAGTCTTCCCACAATGACTACAAATAGGAGGGGCTCCACGAGATATCACAGCTAGCGCAGAGTGATCAGTGGCGGGGACGAGAGTGTGACGACGATTCTCATCACTGAGGAGCATGCTAAAGGCCTCCCGAAGAGAGGGAAGTGGCTCACGATGGAGGAAATGTAAGCGAACAGCGTCAAACTCCAAGTTGAGCCCCATAAGAAACACGTGAACCCTGAATCGATCTTTATCTTTCTGAAGAGCCACCGCATCAGTCGTACAGGCAGCAGTGAAAGTACTGAAGAAATCCAGCTCCTCATAAAGGCGCTCAAACTCAGAATAGTAGGCGGCAATGGCCCTAGTCCCCTGCTTCAGTTCCAGAACACGGCGAGTGAGCTCATACACTTGCATCGAACTACCAGCCTGGAAGTAAGTATCTCGGGCCCTTGTCCAAATATCGTGGGCGGAGTCCAACAACATATAACTGCGATACACCTGAGGGGACATCGAGTGAAGCAACCACGAGACGACCAACGAATTGTCCGCATCCCATTTGCGCCACGAGGGATCGGTGCGTGGTGGCTCAACAGTGGTACCATCAATAAGTCCATATAACTGGTGGCTGCGAATAGCATGTTGGGCCGCCCTGGACCATTCCAGATAATTTGTGTCATCCAAGGCAACGGTAGTAATCTTCAGCGAGCCAGACTGGCCATGACTCCTAGGAGGATCACCCGAGGAACCGGGCAAAGGGCCGGATCGGGGAGCCGAGGAACCAGGAAGAGCACCGGATTGAGAAGGAGGGGAGACAACGGAGGTATCATCCATCGTAGAGAACGAAGAGATCAAATAAAGCGAAAGTACGGATGCCCCTTAGATCTTGAAGCCGAAGAGAACACCAGAGGATGGGAGGGCGGTGTCTCCGGCAGCCCCCATGGAGGACAAAACCGCAGCCGGAAGAAGAGGAAGGGGCGCCGGCGACGAGCTAGGCCAAGGAGGCTGGAGACACAGGGACGAGGCCCGGCTTATGCCAGCGTCCTGATCGCAGTGGAAGCGAACAGGATCGGGATCTGGATCTGGCGCGAGGCGAGGCGAAGCGAACGAGATCGATGACTCCTTGACGCGAGGCGAAGCGAACGGGATCGACGATTCCTTGACGCGGCGACGCGAGGCGAAGCGAGGCGAGGCGGGATCTGGCGCGGCGACGCGAGGCGAAGCGAGAGCGACACCTTTGCTCTGATACCAAGTAGAAACCGATGATTCAATTCAATAGTTACCCTAAACCGGGCAAACACATACATATATAAAGAAGACACACACGTGACATATCACGTGCGTATATAGAAGACATAAAATAAAGAGCGTATATTCAACTTCTGGGAGAACCCATATCTTTTGAAACAAAATGTGCCCGAAGATGTTCCTTTATTATCTCTATCTCAGAGGAATTATCTCTGGTAAGAAGAATATCAATTACGTAGACAACAAGAATAACCAATCATTGGTTGGTCTTCTGTATAAAGAGAGAGTGGTCATCATTTCTTTTGGAGAAATCAATGGTAGATGCGACCTGGCAGAATTTGTCAAGTCATGCTCGAGGGCTTTATTTAAGATCATAGATGGCCTTCCGAAGCTTACACATCTGAAACTCCTCTGAGCAATATAACTAAGAGGTTGCTCCATATAGACGTCATTGTGCAAGTCACCACAAAAGAAGGCAGCAACAAAGATGAGTAATCAGATAGTACTGATACGAGCAACCAGAGGTGTCAAAAAAATCAACATTATTGGTCTGGGTGAACCCCTTGGAAACTAGACGAGCCTTGTACCTATCCACAGTGCCGTCATGGAGAAACTTGATGACGAAGAACCAACGACAACCAACAACATCGCCTCCAGATGGGGTAGGAATAAGAGTCCAAGTATCTCGCGGTGCCAAGACAGAGATTTCCTCATCCATAGCCACTTTTTAGCAAGGTAAACAAAAAGCTTCAAGATAGGTAGTTGGTATGGTGGTGGTAGAGAGTGCCTAGACAAACTTGTTGTATGAAGGATTGAGATTGACATAAGACAACATTAGTAAGAGGATGTTGTGTACTCCCCCTTACCCCCTTCTACGGAGCGATGGGATATCCAGGTTCGAGGCTGGTGAGGTGAAGGAATCATCTGAAGAGGAGAGAGATAGCCTGAGAGCTGAAGGTAAGGACTCTGGAGTGGATGGAGGGAGTAGAGGGGGGAAGCAGGGCGTCGACGATAAGATAAGGAAAATGAAAAGGAGGTACATGTTCATAGTTGGTGTCAGTTGTGGGATAATTGATGGAGTATGGATGATAGAGATGGATGAAACATAGGTAGGAGGAGCAGAGGTGGTAGAGAGAGGAGGGTTCTTAAGAGTAAGAGACACCGTCCGTGGAGAAATAAGGGCTAGACTTAAAGAAGGTGACATCAGCAGAGACATATTGATGTTTGGAGATAGGGTCAAAACAATGATATTCCTTTTGAGTAGGAGAGTACCCCACGAAGATACATTTGGGGGCGCGAGCGAAGAGTTTTCCCTGACCAAATGCAGGAGTGTGAACGGAAGCAGTACAACAAAACGCATGATTAAGGGAAAAAGAAGTACCATCCGGATGAAGAAGAGAAAAAAGTGTCTTGCCTTAGAGAGTAGAAGAAGGTAGACGATTAATGAGAAATAAGAAATGAGAATCGCATGACCCCAATAGGAGCAGAGAACATTCATCTGACAGAAATATCGAGGAGATGACAATTTTTCTTTTCCACCACTCCATTTTGTTGAGATATATGCGCACAACAGGTCTGATGAATGATATCGTCAGAGGTAAAGAAAGAAGAGAACTATTGGCTCATGTATTCCTTACATTATCGGTCAGAATAATTTTTATGGGTAAACCAAACTGAGAGCGAATTTCATTATAAAATTTATAGAAAACCGAGAAAAATTCATATTGTTCCTTCAAAAGGTACGCCCAAGTACATTGAGAGAAACATCAATAAAAGTAACAAAATACAAACTTCCGCTACCAACAGACTTGGTGGAACTAGGACACCAAATGTACGAATGCACAAGGTCAAAAGGACAAACAAAACTTGATCTCGCAGGAGATGTCGGCAGATACGAGCGAGTTGGTAATAACGCTTGCAGTGGCAGGAGAGCTCACAAGCCATCTCGCAGAGCACAATGGAGTCGTCAATCGTTGAGGAGCAGTCATGTGGTCGGCGAATCTGACGTGGATGAGTTCACGCGAGTTCGGCGAGCTCTCGGTCGCAGTTGCAGTCGTAGGAGTCTGCGCAGGGAAGAGGATGATCGTGTATGCAGGAGTCCACGTAGTAGAGAGGATGATCATGTCTGCAGGAGCTAGCGCGTCTCTGAGGCTGTCGATCGCTAAGTTCACAGAAGAGGAATTCGCGTGAGATCGTTGAACCGCAACAAATAGTAGAGGAGAGGGTTATCGATCGTCTATAAAAGGAGGGGTAGCTGTGAGCGTGAAGCCAGATTTCGGGGCTTGACAAGTTTGCGCTAAATCGGTTGGGGTCACACGAAACCGGATATGTTTGTGTGAGGCCGGGTAAGATTATGCAAGAGAAGAAAATAAAGAGAGCAATGAAAATTGTCTTTCTCTGATCCCATGTGAGGCCGGGTAAAATTATGCAAGAGAAGAAAATAAAGAGAGCAATGAAAATTGTCTTCTCTGATCCCATGTGAGCATAAAATAATTATTATTCTAGAATCTCCAACATATTAGATGGGGACTCCCCTCTTTATATATAGTAAAGAAGAAGGAGAAATATACAATTGAAGATGTGAGACTAAATACAACAAAAGGTAAAATGTATCATGGGCCCCCTTTGGGCTTTTTACAAATAAGCTTCAACACTTCGACTATGAGCATATGCTCAAATGGGATTTGTCAGGGGAAAGAATACCCACTTCTAGTTGGCTCAGACCATCCTTTTTATCATTCATATTATAGACTTACTGGGACAAACTTTGATACCTAGTTGACTAATTAGCCATATGTCATCTAGTGTCCTTAGTTTATCCTCCTCTATTACTATCCTATGAATTCACGACTTGCTTTTGGGAAACTAGATCCTCAAGCATTATAATACATTTTTTCATAAGATATTGTCCCACTCAAAAGGGTAAATGTCATCACCTATTTTTCCACATCCAATTTCTATGGATCTCACCTTTATAAAATATCAATTTTATTTTCCTATCGCACATCAGAGGAAGAGCAATAATAAAATCAGTATATCCCTTCCTCGCCCTATTTGGAGCTTCTTACCTACATATATGAGTTCAACTTCAAAGAAAACCTAAAGATGAGTAGTTTGTCTACCCTAGATGGAAAAATGCCCTAGTCCTTCCTGAAAGGGCCGACACCAGTCTTAAGCTCATATCCTAATGATCATTGTGTCACCCTATGGAAAAGTATATGCTCTTGAACCTACAACTTCTAACTTCATATCCCACACCTCTTCTTCACCTTCACATCAAGCCTTCGTGTCTTTATATCTTCTATCTTTATACCTAACCGTTTACAGGAAAACCTACAAAACTCAAAAGTGGAAAGATGAATGACTGAGGAAATGGAAGAATCAAACATAAGAAATGGCAGTTCTTCCAAAAGGAAAAAAGAGATGTGATTTGTAAGTGAGTCTTGATAGTCAAACAAAATCCAGAGGGAATAATTGGGCGGCTCAAAGATAGAATATTGCAATAGTGGTACAGTCAAAAAAAAGACCAAAGTATCAAGAGACATTTATTCATGTACCACAAATGAACACCATTCATGCATTACTTTCTTATGGAGAATCAAAATTGAGATCTTCAGCAACTTAATGTGCAAAATGCATTTCAAAAAGGCGGCCTTGATGAAGAGGTCTTTGTGAGTGTTGGCCATGAACTTACTCAAGAATTTGGACAAGAAAATTTGTAGGTTGAAGAAATTTTCAACGTTTCCACAAGGAATGAACTGTAACATTGCTGACTCGATTATTACTTGCAATTTTCAGAGTCCGATCAAGATTTGATGTGACGTGGTTGCCACCCGATCAAGCTACTATGTGTTGTGAGAGAACTCACCCTTTTAGGTTTCTTCTTTCTTCGTATATGAACGCTACAGTAAAACGATCGAATGGGAACGAAGATCCCGCGAGGCATCGAACTGCTGGCGGTGAGTGAGGAGTGGGAGTCAAACGCTTGTGGAGAGAGGAAATGACACAAGATTCGTGGGGCACAATTACACGCAGGGAGGATCGAATGCAGCAGTTAACACAGGAATTGTGGGAAAGCAGGGGAAAACCGTGAAGGGTAACAGGAATAGAAAAAATAACTAAAATTAACGAGGCGTCGCACCCCGGGCTCGCGGCGTCGCACCACGGAAGATTGTCGATTTCTGGATTCTTTCACATAACTCAGCAATGCCTCATAACTGCAGCACCCGCCCCTATTTATAACAAGAATGGGCAGTTGGGCACCGGACGTGTACGGCTATGATTGGTCGTTACGCCCGAGGCCATAAAACACCAAAAACAAATCCAATTTTTTTTTAATAAAATACATAAAAATAATAGCGCGACGAGACGGACGCGCTTGCGGTCTTGGATCATCGATCCGATCATCGCGTCCTGCGTGAATATACAAAAGCGGGTCCCGCCGACTGGCGACCGTAGTCTGATGACGATCCCCATCATAAAGTAATATGATGAATACAATATTTGTGCATAAATCATAGAAGTTTGATTTTTATAATGATTATTAATTATAAAATTATAATGGTTTGTAATATTTACTGTGTTTACAACTAAATTACTTTAAATGTTTTTGAATGGGATCAAAATGCGTTCGAGCCTGCTAGAGTTCATAAAATTTTGAGCTTAACCGGCTCAAAATCGAACAAAATCAAGCCACAACCAGATTTCAAGCTGTGTTTTCTGGTTGATCCAAAACTCGAAATCAAAATCAGCTGTACCCAGTTAACCTGACTGCTGATGGTTGTGAACCCCTTTCCAAGAAACATAAAGAATACAAAAAGCATGAAGTGATCTCTTTCCTACAACCAAGAAGAGGATTCTCCTTTCTCTAAAAAAAAATATTTGTATGGCAATTCACCAAAAAGTAAGCAACAGGGATTGCACATGACCTATCAATCAAAAGTTGGCAAAGTATGAATAAGTGTATTTCCCAAAAGAAGACTATGGTATATAGGTGACATCAAACCACATAAACATCAACATATCATGTTCTATCATTGAGTTGCATTTGCACGCACTTTAATTTCTCATCATATACTTGTGAATGCTTGTGAGCCTTTACTTGTGAGTTGTGATCTAGTGTTAGTAATCATTGTATGTTAGTGTGGTAAGCCAGATTTAGAGCTTCCCACAGTTAGAATTCAAGTATCATATGTCCTCTCACCACTATCACACCTTGTGTCACCAAGGATTTGAATCTTCTGTTATACAAAATGAATTAGGTAAGACTTAAGAGAGCACTATGTAGCATTCCTTAGAAACAGCTGAATGATAAATTTAAGCAGTAGAAATAAGGTAAACCGGGGAAATATGGGCCAACCATAACAACCTTCCTTTAGAACAAAGAGATTAGCAGAAGTTGAAACATCAACATAATACAATGAAGAAGCGGACCTCCATAAAATAATCCAACAAAGTAGAAAATTTCGTACCTCATTTAAAGCTTCATTTGGCACAGAAGCAAATGTTTCCTTGTAAGATATTGCTTTTCTCAAGCGTTTGCCTCGACCAAGAGCTGCTTCCTCCTCTACTTGATACTTTTCCCATCTAAAATTGCATGCAATAAAGTAAATAAGAACTTCAAGTTATACAAGTAAACAACTAAAACAAGCACCATGCACAATCATAAATATTAGATGAATTCAACATAAAGAATATATATTTTTAATTAGAAAATAATTAAATTACTTAAAATTTTGTATATATAGAACTATAAGGTACTGGTAAAACATGGTTAATGAATAAAAATAGGGAGATATTAAGAGATAAATGTGCTACAAAGATTCTAGACATGAGGAAGATTTTAAAACGGAAAGTTCACCATTTTTATTTCTTATTCATTTAATGAGAGTTTTTTTAATCTAAATGTGAACTCAGATACATATAGTCCATCTAATATTGAATTAAATCAACATATTCCAGACATTTAGAGAGCCACTTTTACAATAATATTACCTTATTTTTACATTTTATTTTTTAATTAAAACTAGAAATAATTTGTCCATTTTAGACTTCAAAATAATAATGTATGAGAGAATTAAAATTGATATTGTTTTTTTAGTTATTAATAAACTTAATCTCTAAAATAATTATAATTGGTTTACTATTTGTTTATATATATAAATCACAAATTGATTTTTTTATGACTCGAAAATGGATAAAATGATTTGTAAGGATTGCAAAGTCATACTAGGAGAATATTTAACAACACAACATAGGCAAGTGATGTTGGACATGCAAATTAAATGTAATAAATTTAAGACAAGTACAAAAGTGTAGCCAAAAATTCGGTGATGAAACTTGAAGACGAAAAAACAGATTGCTTTCAAGACAACAATTATGAAACAACTAACTAATGACTCTTATATTGATCCTAGTGTCTCATGGGAAGTTATGTCTTCACATTTAAGGATAAGTGTAAAGAACGTAAATGGAGAGTCAAAAGGTCATGCGCCCCCAAATAAAAAACCTTTCTGGTGGAAAGAGGAAGTGCAAGATAAAGTGAGGGCAAAGAGGGTCAACTTACAGGAATGACAAAAACTTGGTAAGGTATAAAGTCGCCAAGAAAGAAGCTAAACATGCAGTAAGTAAAACAAAAAGTCAAGCTTACGAAGAATTTTATAAGCGACTGGATACTAAAGATGGAGAGCGTGACATATATAAAATTGCTCGAGCCAGAGAGAGGAAGACAAGGAATTTAAGCCAAGTTAAATGCATAAATGATGAAACAGATTTGGTTTGACGGATGATGTGACTATTAAAGAGCGATGGAAAAGATACTATTATCAACTCTACAATGAAACAAAAGACAATAAACTGAGCCTAGAAAAGTTAAATAAATCGGAGGAGTATAGGAACATAACGTTTTATCGTAAAATTCAAGCATCGGAGGTAAATGATGCTCTAAAGAAGATGAAAAATGGAAAGGCGGTTGGGTCAGACGATATACCCATCGAAAATATGAAAATGCCTAGGAAAAAAAGGAATTTTGTGTCTTAAATGTTTCTTCAATAAGATACTGAAGACAGAGGATGTCGTACCAATGGAGAGAAAGTATCTTGGTACCTTTGTATAAGAACAAATGAGATATATAAAATTGTGTCAATTACAGAGGAATTAAATTAATGAGTCAAACCATGAAACTATGAGAACGAATAATAGAAAGAAGAGTAAGACGAGAGACTAGTATCTCGGAGAACCAATTTGGATTCATGTCCAGGCGGTTGACCATTAAAGCTATACATCTCTTAAGGAGACTCATTGACAACTATCGGGAAAGAAAACAAGATTTGCATATGTTGTTTATCGACCTTGAGAAGGCTTATGATAAGGTTCCAAGAGAGGCCTTATGGAGAGTCATAGAAAAGTAAGGTGTAAATGTATAATACATTGACATAATCAAAGATATGTATACAAATTTAGTGACAAGGGCGAGGACATCCGGAGGATTAACATAGGAATTCCCAATCACTGTTGGCTTACATCAAGGGTCAGCTTTAAGCCCATATCCCTTTACCCTTATCTTAGATGAGCTCACCAGACATATCCAACAAGCAATACCTTGGTGTTTATTGTCTGCGGTTTGTTTTGGTCGATGAGACACGCAAGGGTATAAACGCGAGACTTGAATCTTGGCGAAACACTTTAGAAAAGAAGGGTTTTAGGTTGAGCAGGGCAAAGACGGAGTATATGGAGCTTAAATTTAGCAGTGCAAGAAGGAAAGATGACTCTGTTATTAAGTTGGGTTATCAAGATATTTCACGCAGTGAGTGCTTTAAATACTTGGGATCGATAGTTCAAAAAGATGGAGGTGTAGATAAAGATGTGATACATAGAATCCAAGCAGGTTGGTTGAAGTGGAGAGGCGCGTCAAGGATCTTATGTGATCGCAAAGTACCATTAAAACTTAAAGGCAAGTTTTACCGTACTGCAATTAGACCAGCGGTGCTCTACGGTTCTGAGTGTTGGGCAGTGAATTGTGTACATGAGCAAAAAATGGGAGTTGCGAAGAATATAATGCTTAGGTGGCTGTGTGGACACACGAGATTGAATAAAATTAGGAATGAATGAATCAGGGATAAGACAGGAGAGGCACCAATTGTAGAGAAGATGTGAGAAGCTCGACTAAGATAGTTCGGACACGTACAAAGAAGACCATTAGAGGCACCTGTTAGGCGTTGTGAGAGTTTAGTCACTAGGCATGTTAAACGGTGGAGGGGTAGACCAATAAAGACATGGAATGAAACTGTAAGGAAAGACGTGATGTACTTAGGCATTAGTGAGATTATGATTAAAGATATGGCACAATGGCGACAAAGGATCCATATAGCCGACCCCACAATAGTGATAAAGGCTCGAGTGTTGTTGTTGTTTATATATATATATATAAATATATATATAGAAATAATTACCCGTACCTCCCCTGTAAGTTAGCATAATTACTGAGAGCACCCCTCTTATTTTCGAAATTACAAAAACCTCCCCTGAACTTTTAATTTCATAACATCATGAACAAAAATTCTGGGTTTTTTTGTAATGAAATTGTATCAAGGTTGGGGTTTTTTGTAATGAAATTAAACTTCAAGAGAAGTTTTTGTAATTATGCTAACTTATAGGGGATTTTTTGTAATTTCGAAAATAAGAGGGGTGCTCTTAGTAATTTAGCAAAGTTAGAGGGGAGGTCCCGGTAAATGGCCCTATATATATATATAAAACATAGATAGATAAGTTATCAATTTTATAATTTTATGTGTGAGAATATATGATGAATAAGATATTGTATACCTCTTTTGACGATCAGGAAAAAAGGAGTGGTCAGTGACCAGTTAAAATAGACAATCATAAAGGCAGTTTGATAGGTACTCCTCTTATTTTCGAAATTGCATGAGAGCGGTCTTCGTGAAGATATCTCAAATCCAAATCCAGCCCATTGCATGAGAGCGGTCACACATGTGTTGGTTCATGATTTCTCTCTATATTTCTTTCGACATAACAAAGAGAATTCATCTTTTCATGAAAGATTTCCCTCCTATAATTTTGAGTTCCCTCCAAAAGGTTTAGAGTTTTTCTCATCAATTGATGTAGAGCTAAAACACCAAATACCAAGAATGCTAAATGAATAGTATATTAAAGAATAAAATTTCCAACAATCCTCCACGAAAACGAAAAACCAAAACACACTTTATAAACAATATGTTTAATATTAATCAAATAATATTGAAGAATTTCAAAATACGAAGCGTAATAATTTTATCACTTCTCATTAAAAAGAAATACAAATACATGCACATATATATAGGTGGGAGGAGTGACACCTTAACTCCAAACCACAAGCGGGACTAAACTACACAATAGAGATATCTCCTAATGGGCCATATAGGTAGGCATGTACATTGGGCTTTACACACTTCTTTTATACTCCTACGCAAGTTGGAGCTTACAGATTGTGGGATGCAACCTTGGAAACGAAATGTTGATAGAGTGGGCGAGGCAAGGTGTTCGTGAAGATATATGAGATTTGGTTCGTGAAGGTGGGTTGTTCGAAGAGCATGCATGTACCAACTAACTACGCCAACAGCGAATGAGATATCTGGTTGAGTGCAGTCGGATAGATAAGCTTACCAACAAGGGGACAATAGTACTCCAGATTAGGAAGAAGAGCATCAGAACTAGACTCTGTAAGCACAGAACTTGTGGTTGGCATCCATTGGTGTGTATTACGATACCCGGGGAGGAATCCGGCGAAGGGGATGGCCGGCGGAGGAGAGGAGAGAAAGATGAGGAGAAGGGATTGAGAGAGAGGCTAGGGAGCAACCTTAGAATGCATTCAACCAAAAGATACTGAAAAAGGATACAACACAACCCCTTATAGGGGCGGGGTGCGGATAACAAAAGCACGGGTGCCAATAATAAAGCATACAACATAACGGAATACAAATAAGATAATCATGTCAAAGGAACGTCTTCGGTCTCTCCTCCTCCAGACAGACCCGTCATCGTCTTCTTCCGCGTGTAGACCCGCCACAACGTCTCGTCGACGTGCACGTCCGTAACAATACCACCTTCTGGAAAATGTGTCTTGTCCTCAAGGCAGTAGTCAGGGAACTGGCAGCGGAAGTCATCCCGAGGGAGCCATGTAGCATCTGAGTCTGGGTGGTTAGCCCAGGCGACCAGAATTTCCTCCGTGGTGGGGTCTCCCGGCAGAAGGCAACGGCGATCGAGTATCTTGGACGGGTAATACGGTGCCTCGCCAACCAGATCGACGTCGGCCGGAATGTGATCCGTGGTGGTAGGCGTGGTTGCCCACCACACGACGTAGCTGAGAAACGTAGAAGACCGGGTGTATGCGGCTCTCGGCGGAGAGGCGAAGGTGGTAGGCGACCGCACCGATACGTGCCAGTATCTCAAATGGGCCAAAAAAATGGGGGGCTAGCTTCAGGAAGGGCCTGTGGGCCACGGAAAGCTGGCGATATGGGTGCAATTTGACGAACACCTTCTCCCCCACCTAAAAGGAGAGGTCGCGCCGCTTCCTGTTAGAAAAGGAAGACATCTTGTGTTGGGCCCGTAAGAGGTGATGCTTCAGGTTGTCCAGGATGGTGTCACGGTCTTGCAGGGCGGTGGCCAAACTCTCGACCTGGCACTCTCCCGACAGATGGCGGAGAATGGTGGGCGGCGGCCGGCCATAGACAGCCTCGAACAGGGTGGTACATGCTGCGTGGTGGTAGGCGGTGTTGTAAGAGTACTCGGCCCAACAGAGCCACTTGGCCCATCCGCGGGGTTGCTCCCCCAGAAAATAGCGAAGGTACGTCTCCAAGCAGTGGTTGAGGACCTCGGACTGGCCATCCGTCTGCGGGTGATAAGCAGTGCTCATGTGGAGACGAGTGCCCTGTAGCCGGAAAAGTGTGGTCCAGAAGGTGCTCAAGAAAAGCGGGTCACGATCGCTCACGATCGACCGAGGAAACTCATGAAAGCGCACGACACCGCTGATGAAGCTGTCCGCGACTGTGACGGCGGTGTAGGGGTGACGAAGAGGAATAAAATGGTCGTATTTGGACAGTCTGTCCACCACAACCAAGATGCGGTCGAATCCCTAGGAGCGCGGTAGCCGAGTAATGAAGTCCATGGACACGTCCTCCCAAACACGATCCAGAATGGGAAGAGGCTGAAGGAGGCCGGATGGAAACGCTGCTTCGTACTTGGCCTTCTAGCAGACCAGACAGGCGGCCAGGAATTCCTTGACCTGTTGGAACATGTGGGGCCAGTAGAGGGAGGCCGCCAAACGGCGGTAGGTACGGAAGGCCCCGGCGTGCCCTCTGGAGGGCGATGCGTGAAACTCGGCGAGGAGGCGGGGAATGCTCGATGACGATGGCACTAAAGCAAGGCGGCCCCTATAAGCGAGTATGGTGGATGGGCGGTGGCGTCCGCGATGAGCGCCGTCCAAATTCCGTATAAAACGGGGTCTGCCTCAACCTCGTGTTGGATGGTCACCGCGTCTTCCCACACGGCCGAGAAATAGTCGTGGGTTATGGCGACTGGCTCTGACGAGAGAGGGCATCGGCCGCTCGGTTCGCCCTCCCTGGACGTAACTCGATGGTGAAATCATAACCCAAGAGTTTGGCCACCCACACCTGCTGGGCGGGCGTTGCGATCTTCTGCTAGAGGAGGTAGCGGAGGTTGTGGTGGTCGGTGCAGACCACGAAAGGGCGGCCCAGCAGATATGGGCGCCAATACTGAACGGCGAGAACGAGGCCCATAAACTCGTTCTCATATGCGGAGCGGCTGCGGACGGTGTTGGAGAAGGCACGACTGAAATAAGCTATCGACCTTCCGGCCTGCATGAGGACGGCTCCCACTCCGGAGCCCGATGCGTCACACTCCACTAGGAACGACAGAGAGAAATCGGGCATGGCCAGCACTAGCCCGCGGACTAGGGCCTGCTGAAGAGCGGCAAAGGCGGCAGCGGCCGCAGCCGTCCACTGAAAAGGGCCCTCCTCCGACTTCTTCAGGAGTTGCGTGAGTGGCTGAGCTAGAGCCTTGTACCCTTGGATGAAGCGGCAATAGTATCCCGTCAAGCCGAGGAATCCTCGGACGTCCCGCAGGGATGTAGGAGTCGGCTAATGAAGGTCCGCCACAATCTTCTTCTCATCCATGGCGACTCCCCTGGCCGAGATGGTGTGGCCCAGGAAGCTTACTTCAGACGCCACAAAGGAACACTTCTTCGGGTGGAGCTTGAGGTGATGGCACCGGATGATAGTCAGAGTGAGGCGGACGGGCAAAAGGTGATCCTGCCAGGAAGAACTGTATACCAAAATGTCATAAAAAAACTAGAATGTGTCGACGAAGTACCGCTCGGAAAATGTCGTTCATCGTCGCCTGGAAGGTGGCCGGTGCGTTGGTCAGGCCGAGGGCATGACCAAGAACTCGTAGTTGTCGTCGTGCGTCCGAAAGACGGTCTTGACAATGTCCTCGGGCCGTACCTGGATCTGGTGATAGCATGCTCTGAAGTCCAGCTTGTAAAGAATCTAGCGGCGTGGAGCTCATCCAGAAGCTCCTGAATAACTGGAATCGGGTACCTGTCCGGAATGGTGGCCTTGTTGAGCTCCCAGTAGTCCACGCAAAACCGCCAGCTACCGTCCTTCTTCCGTACCAGGAGAACCGGGCTGAGAAGGGGCTCGCACTGGGGCGGATGAGGTCCCCCAACAACATCTCACGAACTAGGCGCTCGATCTCATCCTTCTGAACATGGTCGTAGCGGTAAGGGCATACCGATACCGCCGCAGCACCGGGCTAGAGGGGAATGGCGTGATCCGTCGGGCGAGCCGGAGGGAGGCCAGTCGGGGCCGCAAAAAGATGTCGTCGAACTCGGCAAGTATTGCCTGAAGGTCGGCCGGGTGTGACGGATGCGGCGGTGCCGGAGCAGGGAGCGGCCAAAGCCATGCGGAAAAGTCGACGTCGGCAGCCCGCTGAATTGCACGGGCGGAGACCGGGGAGCGATGCAGAGCGGAGTCGCCCACCAGGCGGCACGTCTGGCCCTCCTGGAGGAACTGCGTAGTAATACTCTCCCAGTTGACCCGCACTTCGCCCAGCGTGCGGAGCCAAGCCATTCCCAGAATGACATCAATACCGCCGAGGCCGAAGGCGTAGAAGTCTGCGGTCACCGGGCAGGACCCCACCGTTAGGGAGATAGCGGTGCAACACCCGTGGGTCGGCCGGCGACGCCCATCGCCTGGACAGACTGTAAAGTCAGGAGAGGGAACAAAGCTAAGGTGAAGCTGGTGCGCCAATTGGGCCGAGAGGAACTTGTGGCTCGCACCACTGTCCACCAAGACCACAATGAAACGATCACGCAACGTGTCTGACAGCCTAATGGTCTGAGGTCCGAAATGCTGCCCACCGAGAAAACAGGGCAGCTCCAAGCGGTGAAAAGTAGGCGAGGTGGTGTCCACCGCGCCGTCACCCTTGGATAGCTCGAGGGCCTCGAAGTCCTCCAAGGTGACCTCCGGGTCGAGGTCGCCGATGATGGCATGGAACTACTTGATGCGTAGGAGAGTAGGGCTGGCAGCACTGGAAACATAGGCCCTTGCTACAGCATTCGTTGTAGGTACTGTTGGAGATGCGCTGGAGAACCACCGGTCGGCCAGGTCGGTCTCCCCGAGGGGGTGGCCGCTGCGGGGCCGTCGAAGGAGGTGGCCGCCAGGGCGGCCGAGGCGGATGTTGACTGGCTGCAAGTGCCCTGGGGGCGAGGTCGGCCTCCACCAGACGCGTCATGTTAATGGCGTCTGAGAAAGTGCGAGGATGGTGCGTGCGGAGCCGGGAGCGGATATGGGGTAGTAACCCCTGCATGAAGAAGCCCGGGTAATGGTCAGGTGGCAAGCCGGGGACATGGGTGACCAAGGCTATGAACTCATCAATGTAGTCGTCCAGGCCAGCTGTCTGGCGGACGCCGCATAGTCGCTCGATAGCGGAAGAGCCAGAGAAGCGGTTGTGGTGCACCCCCGGCGACGGTTTAAATCTCCAATTTCTGTCATTTTATTTTTTTATCGCACTTTTTGTTTGGTTGTTATTTTATTGTATCTTGTTGCCCTTGTAGCGCGCCGCGCAAAATTTGTATTCGGCACGTGAGTCCGGCCAACTCAGTGACCTTATATAAATTGGCCCAGTATGTCGAGAAGCGATGAGGGGGGAATGCTACTCCTTCAAGAAAATCTAGAATATAATAAAATTATTTAAAATTTTACCTAAATGCCTCAACCAAGCATTCCTATTTAAAGCAGGGTGTGACCCTAGGGGGGGGGGGGGGGGGGGGTACTGTGAGGAGAACTTTCTCACGGTGTTAGCGCCATCTATTTTCCCTACCGCCGAAACGTCGCCAACATCCATCGTCCTTCATGCTGCCACCTCTCCATTGCGCGATCCTCGACTCAACGGTTGACGTCGACTCCGAGCCCTCCTTCAGGCAACCCACTTGCGGCTACGAGAGCCGACGATGCCACCGCCCTGCTCGACGCCGTGCGGAGCAGTCGCGACCCTCAACGCACGGTTGTCGTCGACTCCGAGCCCTCTTTCCGGCAACCCACTCAGGACTGCTCTGCACCCGTCTATCGCCTCCCCTGCGACCGTGCCGAGCCACCAACCAGCCCTCTTCTTCGTTAACGTACCGTCCAGCCCCGTCCCCACGGGGTTCCCGTCCACTGTAGCTTGCGAAACCCCGGGTTGAGATCTCTCCTTACCTTGCTAAATCTTCTGAATGCTTGGTTGATTATTTTAGGTTGTTAGCAAATTTTTAGATCTTCCTTGAAGAGTAGCAACTCCGCATCACTTCTTCTCGTGCCGACCCTTGTCACTTAGTTGTCAGTATTTTTGTTTACTAATTCCGGTATTGTCATCTATTGTGTTTGAATCTTTATCGTTGCTGCGAACTTGCTTGTGAAGTGTGCTCATATCCGTTGATAGCGCGTGCGCCGGTTATCTCCGCTTAATTTGTCACCCGGTTTCGGTTGAAACCTGGCACCCACGTGTTGATTGTCGTGCTGAGTTTAGGGTTGCGCCAAGATCAGCCCCGACTTTAGGGTTTGCCGAACGAGGATGCATCAATTTGGTGTGGCTGCTGGGATACCTCACTCCTATTGTGGGGAAGCCGAGCGTGTCTCTAATCCGAGAGGTAGCTTGAGAGTTTTGCAATTTTATTTTATGGAAGCGAGAGTCGAACGTCTGGAGGGAGGGATGAGCGACATGGGAAAACGCATGGAGGAGTTAATGACTGCTGTCACAGCACTCGCTACTACCATGGGCGATACGACCCAAGTCGTTTTGCGTATGCGCACCACGGTCAACAGCCTAGAGGCCCAATTACATTTTGAAGGTCCACCTCCACAGCACCCAGTCCCACCCGCACAGCATCCCACTACTCCTGCACCCCCACTGCACCCAAATCCTCCCGCACCCGCACAATATCCAGCTCCACATGGGCCACCGCAGCACCCAGCCCCACCACCCGAGGAACCGCAACACGATTATCGGGAACCTAGGTACCCTCCCAGGTGGGATTCGGATGTCCGACTGGACATTGGAGATTTTGAAGGTACTCTTGAACCAGAAGAGTGCCTCGATTGGAGCGAGCGATTAGAACGATACCTTAGTTGGCGGCGCATTCCTGCTCACCAGCAGGTAGAGTATGCCACCCTGAGATTGAAAGGACCGGCCCTCACGTGGTTGGGATAGGTCCAACGCGTGCGCTTGTCGATGGGACAACCCCCGATCACGACTTGGATTAAATTTAAAGCTCAACTCAGATATGTCCCGGTAGACTTCATGCAGACCCTTTATCGAAGATATCACACCCTACGACAGGATAAGTGAACCGTACACGAATACACCAACGAATTTCTAATACTCTAGTCCCGACTAAATTTGAGCGAGGCCAACCATGTGGTTGTAGGCCGCTATCTCGACGGACTACGATATGTGATTCGAGACCAGTTGGAACTTCATGACTTCCAAGATCTAGAGGAGATCTCCAGTCGTGCACGGCGGGTAGAGGCCCTCCAGAGGAGGACTGGTGGTCCGAGGTTCGTTGATAGGGCCCCACACACTGCACTGTCCCCGGTGACGGTTCGACCTAGCCTGACAGCCACTCCGACCCCCCCCCCCCCCCCCCCCCCAGTCCCTATTAGGCCATTACTACCAGCCCCCACTCCTACCGGCATAGCCCCTACTGCCGCCAGAGGAAGGGAGGCAGCAGGCTCACGCACAGTAATCCGTTGTTTCAAGTGCATGGAATCTGGTCACAAGTCATCCGAGTGCCCCCGTCGCCGGTTCACCGTGATAGTCTAGACAGATGATGGCCGAGAGCCAGAGTATGGGATATGGGATGATGATGTCACCACGGACGCGTAAGGACCACCCAAGGTCGAGTATGCGGTAGAAGGCGAGCAGCCTACACACTTGGTCTCTGTCTTACAGCACAGCTTTCTTGCCCCACGCGTCCCCACTAACGACGCATGGCTTCGTCATAGTATTTTTCGCACCACCGCATGTACTCAGGAGCATTTTTGTTCCATTATTATTGATAGTGGGAGCATGGAGAACTTCGTCTCCCAACGCATGGTAGAGAGGCTGAGATTACCTACCTAGAGTTTAGAACGTACTTACGAGCTATCTTGGGTCACTAGCGACGCTACAATAGTTGTCACCCACCGCTGCCTTGTTTCGTTCGCCATTGGGATGACCTATACTGATTCCGTGTGGTGTGACATCGCCCCCTGGACGTGTGTCACATTCTGTTGGGCCGCCCGTGGCAGTATGATCGACACCTTACTCACGATGGACGTAGGAACACCTACACGTTCGACCACCAGAGTCGCCGGATCATTCTTCTTCCCCAGAAGAATGGTTTGGTACCTCGGAGGCTCCCACCCCCATCTAGTCCGCTTACCAGAGCACCCGATTGCCTAACACCTGCTCTCACCACCACGACCAACCCTTCTGCCTCCCACCCGTCCGTCACGATGCTTATGACCGCTCGTCAGTTTTGTCGAGAGGTGGAGGACAGTGGCGTAGTTTACATGCTGATGGGGAGAGGATCCACCTCCACCACCACCACTGAGATACCTGTCCAAGTGCATCCACTAGTGACAGAATTTGACGATCTACAACTTGACGAGTTACCCGACCAGCTACCACCGCTACGGGATAAACAACACTGCATCGATCTTATCCCTAGTGCCAGCCTTCCGCACCTTCCCCACTATCGCATGAGCCCACGAGAGCACGAGGAACTTAAGAGACAGGTGTCCGAGCTCCTCTAGAAGGGGCTTATCCGCGAGAGCCTTAGTCCATGCACCGCCCCTGCCCTTCTTGTCCCCAAAAAGGACGGGACATGGCGGATGTGCGTTGACAGCCGCGCCATCAACAAGATCACTATCAAGTATCATTTTCTGATTCCCTGATTGGACGACATGCTCGATATGCTGAGTGGCGCGAAGGTGTTCTCGAAGATTGACTTGAGGAGCGGCTACCATCAGATTCGGGTGCGTCCCGGAGACGAATAGAAAACTGCCTTCAAGACCAAGCAGGGATTGTATGAGTGGATGGCCATGCCCTTCGGCATGTCCAACGCTCCGAGCACCGTCATGCGCTTGATGACTCAGGTCCTTAGACCCCTGAACGGGATTTGCGTGGTAGTTTACTTCGACGACATTTTGGTCTATAACACTGATTCGGAACAACATATCACCCACCTGCGGCAGGTGCTGCTGATCCAGCGTGAGCACCGACTGATTATCAATCTGAAGAAGTGTACGTTCTGTACTGACAGTCTCACCTTTCTAAGGTATATCATCTCGTCTAAGGGAATCCGAGTAGACCAGGAGAAAGTGCGAGCGATTGTGTCCTGGCCCACTCCCAGAAACTTCACGGAGGGCAGAGGATTCCACGGGTTAGCATCATTTTACCGACGATTCATCCGGAATTTTAGCACGCATATTGCACCCATCACGGATTGACTCAAGAAGGGTGAGTTCACTTGGACCGCCGAAGCGGAGGCAGCATTCCTTCTCATGAAGGAGAAGATGTCCAGCGCGCCCGTGCTTACTCTTCCTGATTTCGAGAAAGTGTTTGAGGTTGACTACGATGCGTCCCACGTCGGTATAGGGGCCGTTCTGAGCCAGGAGGGTCAGCCTGTAGCATTTCATAGTGAGAAGCTAGACGACACAAAGACACGATATTCGACTTATGATATCGAGTTCTTTGCCATCGTCCAAGCTCTCCGACATTGGCGTCATTATCTAATTCAGTGTGAGTTCATATTGAATACGGACCATGATGCGCTACGGCACCTGAACTCCCAAAAGGAGGTCAGACGCCACGCAAAGTGGGACGCATTCCTCCAGGAGTACATCTTCCACATTAGGCACAAGCCTACAACGGCCAACCGAGTGGCTGACGCCCTTAGTAGACGCGCACATTTACTTGTCTCTCTTCAGCCGCGAGTCACGGACCTAGACTCACACTGGGAGTCGTATGCCACTGACCCAGAGTATAGCACCAGTTGGGAGGAGTGTCGCTCGCGTGGCGCAGATAGTACGGGTCAGTTTATTCTGAGCGAGGGATACCCATTTCGAGGGACGCGTTTATGTATATTCCAGGGACCGCTACGAGAGGTGCTCCTCGCTGAGCTACACTCCTCAGGGTTAGGCGGGCACTTTGGACAGTCGAAGACGTTGGACCTCGCCACGGCTGGCTATTACTGGTCGTGCATGAGGAAAGATATCGTTAGGCTGGTTCAATCCTGTCAGACCTGCCAGCTATTTAAGGGGCATTCCCAAAACACGGGATTATACACACCATTGTCCATTCCCGAGCGACCGTGGGACGAGGTGTCCATGGATTTCGTTACTGGCCTACCCACCACCGCCCGTCGAGTTGACGCTATCGTTGTAGTGGTAGATAGATTCTCCAAGATGGCCCACTTCATACCCTGTAGAAAGGCATTCGACGGAGCACACATCGCTGCGTTGTTTTTTAGGGAGGTAGTTAGACTTCACGGGGTCCCTCGGGTATTCTTGTATGATAGGGACACGCGGTTCATGGGATTCTTTTGGAAAACACTTTGGGGCAAGCTTGGCACAAAACTAAAGTTCAGCAGCGCATATCACCCCCAAACAGACGGGCAGACCGAAGTGGTCAACCGGAGTTTGGGTGACTTATTGTGATGTTTGGCCGGTGAGCACCCAAAGCAATGGGATATGGCTATCTCCCAAGCAGAGTTTGCTTACAACAGTTCTGTGAATCGTTCCACCCAAAAATCTACATTTGAAATTGTACACGGATTTCCTATTCCGCACTTTCTGGATCGTCACTCTCTTCCTTGCCACGAGCGTATTTCATTTGATGTTACTATTTTCATTGATGATTTAAAGGTGCTACACAAGTCTATTAAAAACAACTGCAGACAACTTCCGAGAAATATAAACTCGCGGCGGATACTCACCGTCGTGAGTTGTATTTCCAGGCAGGAGATTGGGTATTGGTTCATTTCCAAAAGGAAAGATTTCCCACCGGGTAATATCACAAGCTTCAGCAGCGCCGATTTGGACCCTTTCAGGTGAGGAAGCGGATGGGCGAAAACGCCTACCTCATAGACCTACCATTGGAATTCGGCACTTCGCTGATTTTCAATGTGTCGGATCTAACCCCATTTCATGGCCCTCCACCCACCGGGCCGAGACCACCTCCGTCACTTGGACCCGGTTCAGAGACAGGCTTCTAATCGATTTTCACCCCCACAGTTGAAGAGATCGAGCACATCTTGGACGTTCGCGAGTTCCAAACCCGCTGCGGCACCTACCAGAGATACTTAGTAGCATGGCGTGGACGAGACCTGTTGGACAGTACGTGGATCAGCGCCCAAGAGCTTCAGCGCCGCCGCCCGGACCTCTCCGTCGCCCCTACTGGCCCAGACTCGCCGGGGTCGAGTTTTCTCAACCCCGGGTGAATTGTGCACCCCGACGACGGTTTAAATCTCCTATTACTGTCATTTTATTTTTCATCGCACTTTTTGTTTGGTTGTTATTTTATTGTATCTTGTCGCCCTTGTAGCGCGCCGCGCAAATTTTGTATTCAGCACGTGAGCCCGGCCAACTCACGTGACCTTAAATAAATCGGCCCGATATGTCGAGAAGCGATGAGGGGGGAATGCTAATCCTTCGGGAAAATCTAGAATATAATAAAAAATTTACCTAAATGCCTCAACCAAGCATTCCTATTTAAAGCAAAGGGTGTTGCCCTAGGGGGGGGGGCGAGTACTGTGAGGAGAACTTTCTCACGGTGCTAGCGCCATCTATTTTCCTTACCGCCGAAACGTCGCCTACAACCATCATCCTTCACGCTGCCGCCTCTCCATTGCGCGATCCTCGACTCAACGGTTGTCGTCGACTTCAAGCCCTCCTTCCGGCAACCCACTCGCGGCTACGAGAGCCGCCAACGCCACCACCCTGCTCGACGCCGTGCGGAGCAATCGCGACCCTTGGCGCACGGTTGTCGTCGACTCTGAGCCCTCCTTCCGGCAGCCCACTCGCGACTGATCTGCACCCGCCTACCGCCTCCCCTGCGACCGTGCCGAGCCACTAACCAGCCCTCTTCTCCGTCAACGTACCGTTCAGCCCTGTCCCCACGGGGTTCCCGTCCATTGTAGCTTGCGAAAGCCCGGGGTGAGATCTCTCCTTACCTTGTTAAATCTCATGAATGCTTGGTTGATTATTTTAGGCTGTTAGCAAATTTTTAGATCTTCCTTGAAGAGTAGCAACTCCGCATCACTTCTTCTCGTGTCGACCCTTGTCACTTAGTTGTCAATATTTTTGTTTACTTATTCTGGTATTGTCATCTATTGTGTTTGAATCTTTATTGTTGCTGCGAACTTGCTTGTGGAGTGTGCTCATATCCGTTGATAGCGCGTGCGCCGGCTATCTCTGCTTAATTTGTCACCCGGTTCCGGTTGAAACCTGGCACCCACGTGGTGAATGTCGTGCTGAGTTTAGGGTTGCGCCAAGATTAGCCCCGACTTTAGGGTTTGTCGAACGAGGTTGCATCAGGTTGTCGTACCGCTTAATCATCTCCTGTTTGAGCTCGGACAAGGAGAGGCACGGGTTGGATTGGTGGAGCCACCGAGCCCAGTGGAGGGCCGAGTCGGCCAGACCAACCATAGTCGTAGACACCTTGTCGTGTTCCGGTGTGTAGTTGAGGTCAAAATATTGCTCCGCCTTGGTGATCCACCCCATCAGGTCAACGCCGGCAAAAGAGGGAATGTCGAGGGAGAGGGTGGGCAGGCCCGGAATGGGAGGAGGAGAGGCCCCGGCGGAAATGGGCAGCGGCCCGGCGCCGAGGAGAGAGCCGTCGTCCGCGGGCGAACCGGAGGCGTACGCGGTGGAAACGGCGGCTGTGGACGCCTGGATAGAGTCAATCTTGGAGTGGAGGCGAGGAGGGAGGCGTGCATGGAGGTGACGAATTGTTCCTGAGCCTCCACGCAGCGGCTCAAGGCATCGGAAGAGGGATCTCCGGAGGAGCAAAGATTTGGAGCCATGGGAGCTGGTCAGTGGACAGGAAGGACACACAGCAGGGAGCGGCGATGGGATCCAAATCTCCTTCAGGAGCTCGTCGGCGGACAGGGAGCGGCGATGGGATCGGGACGCGAGGCAGGAGACGGGAGCGGGATGCGAGCGGGCGACGGAATCGGGACACGCTGGATGCGAAAGGCGACGAGATCGGGATGCGAAAGGCGACGATGCGCGATAATGAACATCGGCGGCTTGCGGGCGGTGAGGCAGGTCAGACCAAATATTACGATACCCGAGGAGGAATCCGGCGAGGGGGAGGGACGGCGGAGGAGAGGAGAGAAAGAAGAGAAGGGATTTAGACAGAGGCTAGGGAGCAACCCTAAAATGCATTCATCCAAAAGATACTGAAAAAGGATAAAGCACAACCCCTTATAGGGGCGGGGTGCGAATAACAAAAGCACAGGTGCCAATAATAAAGCATACAACATAACTGAATACAAATAAGATAATCATGTCATAGGCGCGGCTTCGGTCTCTCCTCCTCCAGACGGACCCGTCATCGTCTTCCTCCGCGTGTAGAGCCGCCACAGCGTCTCGTCGATGTGCACGTCCGTAACAGTGTGTCAGCGGGATTACAACCCAAATAGTCGACATCTTGTAGAAGATGGAGGCAGCTATATATATATAAAGGGTAGAGTATACAAAACTAGAAAATGAGAATATTCAACACTCCCTCTCAAGTTGGATTATGTATGGTAATCATGCCCAACTTGCTACAAAGATATTTTACTTTTGATCCTGGGATCCCTTAGTGAGAATGTCAGCAAGTTGTTCGTTAATCTTGACATGCCCCAGAGAAATGATTCATTCTTCATATTGTTCTCCAACCAAGTGACAATCCACCTCAATGTGCTCGTTACACTCATGAAATACAAGATTAGTAGTAATCTAAATAACAACTTGATTGTCACACCATACTTGAGAGGGTTCTTGAAAAGGATACCCTATCTCTTGAAAGATCTGTCAGGTCCACATAACCTCTGCAGTAGTATGAGATATAACATGATACTCAACTTCAACACTAGATCTAGCAACAGTGGTTCGCTTCTTACTTCGCCATAAGATTAGGTTGCCACCCAAAAAAACTGTAAAACTAGTGGTGGATTTCCGAGTAGCTAAGCATCCTGCCCAGTTAGAATCACATAATGCTTCGATATTATTATGGTCATGGTCACTATAAACTAGATTAAGACCTGGATCTTTCTTCACACATCGTATAATAGGAAGGACATCATCCCACCGAGTATTGGTAGGAGATATCATAAACTGGATGACTTTACTTACAACACACATACTTACAACACACATAAAATGTCTGGACATGTCATAGTGAGATAATTTAGTTTACCAACCATTCTGCAGTATTTCTCTTGGTATTTAAATAACAGACTTTTCACACAGAGACTCTTCTCGCCTAGTTTAAGTGGGGAATTGGTTGTAATACATTGAGACATACCCACTCTTTGAGGAAATCCAAAACATACTTCCTTTAGCGTCGGAATGTGATTGACTCTGTAAGATTGTGCGATGACCTCTACGTGTTTGACTCTTCAAGTTCGGCTTCACCTCCGCAAGCGTTGCATGTGGCTCGGTCCTTTGTCTTGGATTCCTGACACTGTCGCCTAGAACATCCCTCTATTTCTACTACGAAATATTTAATTCATATTATGTCTGCTATTTTGTTTGAAACTTTATTGTGATGTGTGTGAATTTAGTAAACAACACCGCACTTCGTTTAATCATTTTCTCTGCCTGTCTTTTGCTATTTATTATTCATACCAATGTTTGGTAGCTTGCCCGGTTGACTCTATTTCTGCATGTTCTTGATTTGTACCTTCACAGATTGTTTTTTACGTACTTAGGTTTATTTGATGGGAAAAAATTAAGTGCTTCTATTGTTTAATCAATTTCAGAAAATGATAGTCACTCATTTAATACGCATATTTGTTATTACAAAGTGACAATGGTTGTGAGTACATTGATTCTTAGTTTGAGAGTTATCTCGACAATCTTGACATCTATCACACCTTGGCTTAGTAAGCTCGAGTTACCGAAGCGGGAACAACAAATGTGATTCCGGATTTTTTCCAGTTACGCAGACCAAGAGTAAGAAACCAAACATATTTTATTGATATTTCATTATTTTACAAATTCATAGTCATGTATTACATTTCTCTTACATTAGTTCATAATAATCTTCTTAATTGTTCTTTAGCGCCCATATATTCGTCGATACCTAAAAATATTTAGTAGGACGGTGAACATCTTCGCCCACCATGAATGAATAATACAATATATATGTATGTATGCAATGCACAATTTCCAGATAAGATATGGAGTGAAAGCAATAAGCAGTAATCTAGATAAACACATCTATCATATATTTTAACTTTTTGTCAAAATACACTTTCTTTTGATCTAAAATAGCTCATTTATTAATTAACACTTACAGTACACAGGTGGGCCGAACCGGAGGGCTAACAACCTTTACAGGCTAGATTGGACCAACCGTCCTGCGGCGAGCGAGTCAGCCAGATAGAAGCGTCACTCCCATGATATATGTCCTATAGGATAAGGCCAAACACCCTCGAATTGCAGGTGGCTAAACCCGCCAGATGGGGTGCTACTCAGGAGCTCTAGAACTCCCGAAAAGTAAAAAAAACAAATTGCCCTTTACTGGGCGCTCCCGACTTGAAAAGTGGCGCATGCGGCGCCACTTGACGGCCATGCACAACGCCACGGGTCTCCACATGTCGCCACGTAGAGGTCATGCGCCACTTGGTGGCCATGCATCATGTCGACATCACCTGGCGGCCATGCACTGCGACACGTGATGCCACGTCGCGGCCATGCATTATGGCGGCGCCACGTGGCATCCATGCAAGGTGCCACTTGGAGGACATGCAAGGCGTCATGTGTCGCAATGTGGCATCCATACAAGTGTGCAAAGAGCCGCATGGCGGCGTTCTGAGTTGAACTGCGGACTCTGTTTACCGAAATTCACACTGACTCACACTGAAATTGCATTTTTTTTCATACAACTCCGATTTAGGTAAATGATATGTCGATTCGTTGGTATTTTGACGTTCTAACCCTAAATGCGGACTCTATTTCTTCAATTTCTCATTGGTTCACGATGAAAGTGCACTTTTTCAAACGAGCTCAGAATTCGGCAAATGATATATCGATTCTTAGGTATTTCAACATTTTGAGCCTAACCAGGGACTTTGTTTCCTAAAATATGACTCAGTTTGGTATTTTAATGCAATATTTGTGTATATTTCCTAGTAATTTTTCAACATTGCGATCATGCTTAATGTGTATATGATCATTGTTATTTGATCATGCTTAATCAAATAATCTCAAATAAATCATGCAATGTTTTCAATAGAACATGGCAACAAAGATTACGAATAAACATGCCTCAAGTAGACAATGAACGCACAAATCAACACAAAATAAATGACAATCAAGCAATAAACTCACAATAATCAAGGGATAGAAGGCTCAGTGGATGTTCGACGAGATACCGGTGGCCAGTGAGACAATGGTAGGCTGATTCTGGACTTCCAGAGAGGACTTGGAGGGCTGGACGAAGCTTACCAAGTGTTGCAATGTGGTATCGGTGGGGCTAAAGAGTAATGGCGGGGGTTGGAAGGCAGGGAGCGGTGTTGGACATGGTTTGAAAGTGATTTGGGGCAGCATTAGGGATTATGAGGGCTGGTTCAGGGGCTGGGAGGAGGCTGGACAGCATGCAGCATTCCGACTAATTGAAATTGCCCAGTAGGGGTTGGAAAGTGGCTGGAAAGCAGGGATATGAGATAATGAGTGCTGGAATGATACTCCAGAACACAAAAATTGGTTTTTGGGCTGTCCAGACCATGGACAGGGGAGATAGGAGACGAGAGGGTGCTGGAATGAAATTCCAGAAATTAGAAAGTGGTTTTGGGCTGTTCCAGGATGTGAACAGGGGGCTGGACAATATTCTGGAGCAGGAAATTGGACGTAAGTAGTAGGCGATTACTAGGTGAGGAAGGGGTGGTTTGTGGTATGGAGGAAGTGGGCCAGCAGTTTAGTGAGATGTTAAGTAGTGGGCTACAGTTTTAGCAAGTTATATGAGGAATTCATGGGTAGTGGGAAAATGAGGCATGGGGAGGAAATTTAGGGGAGTGGCCTAAATTTTAGGGAGAGGGGATAATGGGGTAGTGGGAGGTAGTTATGGCGGTTATGTGGTGGTGGGGTGGTGGCGGGCCGGAGGTGGTGGTTTCCGGTGATCGCCGAAAAACGAAAAATGAGAGGAAATTAATTGGTTGTGGTGGTGGGGTTTTGAGGAGGTGGCCGAAGGTTTGACGGAGGTGGCCGGAGAAAATTAATTGGTTATGGCCGGAGGCTTGACGGAGGTGGCCAAAGGTGTTTTTCCGGCGATAGCCGGAAAACTGAAAATGAAAGGAATTTGAGACGTGTTAGTGGAGTTTTGTGGAGGTGATGATGGCTTGTCGTAGGTGGCCGGAAATGTTTTCCGGCGATCGCCGAAAAACTGAAGATGGATGGAATTGGATGGGGGAGGTGGTGAAGGGATTTTGGAGTGGAGTTTGAGGTGGTGGTGGTGGTCGTCTAGTGGAGGTGGTGAGAAAGGGGGGCCGAACAAGGAAGGTGGAGGGGGGTGGCCGACTAGGAGATGTGGAGGGCATTGGGAGGAGATAATTTCCAAGCTTCGGCACTTGGATTTTCTAGCTTCAACACTGGGTGATCAAAAGGAGAAATCTCTTTTGCACTCAATCTTTCAATGCCTTCAAATTGAACCCACTATCCCTATTTAAAGACTATGGGGCCATCATGGGCGGCCATGATTCTCTTAACACGACGGCTCTCAAAATACATGAAATAAAAATTCCAAAAAATGTAAAAAATAACAAAAAATCTCAATTCATCGATCCGCATAAAATAGACGACTCTGATCGTCGTGTAGGTCGATGTATGTCACAATCTCCATCAATTCCCACACCTTGAAAGCATTCATCTCCATAAATGAAGATGATTATGATCTCTTTTGAAGGCGAGGTGAATCTCTCTAGCTCTTATGGTGTCCTGAACTCATGGACCAGGATTGAGGGTACAACTGTTGCGGAGGTTGGAGGCGGTGTCGTTGAAGCTGATGCTGATGATGGAACCGAGGATGGTACAACTGAAGTTGGCGACGGTGCTAAGGTGGTTATGCTGATATAGGAGATGGTGTTGAGGATTCAGATTCTGAGTAGTGGGCATCAATGTTGAAGAAGATACTGACGATGGTACCGCCGCTTTTGTCAATGTCAAGGACAGTATGGTACTGTTGTGGAAGAAGCCGAGATGATGCCTATGTCAGAAAATGTGAGACTGCTGTGGAAGAAGTCAGATGATCAATCGGTGTCGAAGACTGGAGTTGTAGTGTAGTAGGTCGGGTTTGGGGTTGTACTGATGTAGCAAGTGAAAGCTGGGTTGTGGTGAGATAGTAGGCAACGACTCGGGATGTACTGCGTAGTAGGAAAAAGTTGGGGCTGAGGAGCTAAAGTGGCAGGAGGCGAATGATACATGTAGTCGTGTGGCAAGAAGAATGGAGTAAAATCTTCTATGTTGAATACATGGGAAATTCTCATACTATGCGGAATATCTAGTACGCAAGCATTTGTTCCAATTCTTTTGATAATCGTGTAAGGATACATTTGCTTAACATTTAATTATCGAGCATTTCCCATGGGGAACCTCTCAGCACATATACATATTAACACATGTTCTTCTTTGAAGTTTTGCAATCTCTTGTGCCTTTCAGCATAAAATTTATAAATAATTTTATTGCAAGTACACCTACATCAGATAGACTCATGTATGCTACTCAATGACAATGAATGATGGTCGACAGACATAACAAATCTCCTATACAGAGACATTACAACCCTCCAGGTTTCATTCCAGAGGGGCATACAGTTAGGGGGTTCAGTGGGTGGGGTGTAAAAAATTCATCGTGGGTGCGGTGATCATTTAAATAATCACCCAAGGTGTCAGCACTAATGACGATGGAATCTATCCCAGGGCTATCGAGAGCACTCTCTCTCTCTCTCTCTCTCTCTCTCTCTCTCTCTCTCTCTCTCTCTCTCTCTCTCTCTCTCTTGACTGACTCATAGACGGTGGATACGTACCGAAGGAGTGATGGTTTATCTAGAGGTTCTTTTGGTGGAGTGTAGAAATACTCGTCGAGTGTGAGACAAACACTCAGAGGACTGTGTGAGACTTTGCATTGAGATGCACTCTATGATGTGTAGAATGTCTCCATAAAGTGAAAACTAATCAGGTGGCTCACCGGGAAGGGTATAGTAAAATTCATCACAGATGTGATGTGTACTGAAATAGGTTCCCCGTATAACGGGAGTGTCATCAAAAGAAGGTGAGACAACCACAACAAAGTCAATGCTAGACTCGCGATTTTTACTACGGACATGACTCATCACTACTTTGTCGTGAGGCTCTAATGAGCAGGTGCTCACGGGTGCGCCAATGGTCAAAGTAGTATCTAGTTAACACAGTGGGTAGGGGAAGACCATGTAACTATAGGATCACTGAGTCGTTCGTACTCGCTCTCAGTCATGGTCACATAGACTGGGTCAGACTCAAATGGCGGACCACTCATTGTACATTGAACCTCATTAGAGAAATCTATATCAGATGTCCCGTCTTTTGTATCCAGAATGACACGGGTGGGCATGGGTGTGGCCTCAGGCTTGGGAGGACTCCCCGAGATGGTCAAGTCGTGATGTTTGTATACTCAATTAACATTAGTGGAGAGCAAGCTGAAATGTCTGCTCGACAAAAACTAACTGATGATGAATCAGTGATATGTAGATAGCAGACCGAAGTCTAGAACGGAATTTAGCAGCGGCTGCAACTAGCTCATCATGAATGTCGCTCACTGCAAACTCGTCAAAGTAAGCTTTATATTCAGCAACAAACATGGATCCTTGCTGAAGGGCGAATACTTGCTCGAGGAGACGACTCTTATATGACGTCGGTAAATACATGTGGTACAATCTCCGCTTCATCTCCACTCAACTAGTGATGGGGTGAAGATGATATCGCTCAAGAGTCCGCTCAATGCTATCCCAATAATGTCTCGTCTGACCAAACAACCTAAGCTTCGAAAACCTAACACGACGCTCACCAAATAACTCAGTTATCTAGATAAAATCTCTAGGTCCACGAGCCAATAGCTAAAGACCTCGGGACTCGACAAACCATCAAACGGTGGGGCGACCCTACAAAACCTATACTCAAGACTCTCCTCAAAACGATGTTCATCGTAGTAACTCTTCCTACAATAATCGAGTCGTGTCAAATGGTCAGCACAACCTCTATGAGTGCCGAGTCGGTGATGAGGATAATCCTAATAGTATGATGATCTTCCTGAGGGAACTCAATAGGCCGAACATGGGTGGACTCTGGCACCTCAAATAGAGGATTATAATAGCAATTACTACTATGATATGACATGAGTGAAAATATAGGTTCTACTATGATAAGACCGAACCTGGGCTCTGATACCAATCTGACGCAGGACGGACCTATGATGGGGATAATTGATGATTACTAAATGCAAACACATGTCCTACAGATATTGAAATTGCAATAATAATTGTTTTATAAATCAAAGTTAGGATAGACACAATAGTTAAAGCTTGCAAACAAGGTAACACATGGAGTTGTATAAATGTGAGAGAGCTCAAAATCGAATAATCTCAAATAAATGGGAACATGCAATGTTTTCAATAAAACTTGGCAACAAAGATTACAAATAAACACGCCTCAAGTAGAGAATGAGCACACAAATCACACAAATAAAAAACAATGAAGCAAAAAACTCACAATCATCACGAGATAGAAGGCTCGGTGGATGTTCGATGAGATCCCGGTGGCCAGAGAGACAATGGTAAGCTGATTTTGGACTTGCGGAAAGGACTTGGAGGGCTGGATGCGTCTTACCAAGTGCTGCAAAGTGGTATCAGTGGGGCTAAAGAGTAATGGCGGGGGCTGGAAGGCAGGGAGCGGTGTTGGATAGGGTTTCGAAGTGATTTGGGTTGCTGTAGGGATTATGTGGGCTGGTATGTGGGCTGGTTCAGGCGCTGGGAGGAGGCTGGACAGCATTCGGAGAAACTTTAATTGCCCAATAGGGGTTGGAACGGGGCTGGAAAGAAGGGATATGAGATAAAGAGTGCTGGAATGATATTCCAGAACACAGAAATTGGTTTTTTGAGCTGTCCAGACCACAGGGCAGATAGGAGACGGGAGTGTGCTAGAATGAAATTCCAGAAATCAGAAAGTGGTTTTGGGCTGTTCCAGGATGTGAACAGGGGGCTGGAAATATTCTGGAGCAGGAATTTGGGGTTGGACGTGAGTAGTAGGCGGTTAGTAAGTGAGGAAGGGGTGGTTTGTGTATGGAGGAAGTGGGCTGGCAGTTTAGTGAAATGTTAAGTGGTGGGCTGCAGTATTAGCAAGTTATACGAGGAGTTTATGGGTAGTGGAGAAATGAGGGATGGGGACGAAATTTAGGGGAGTGGCCTAAATTTTAGGGGGAGGGGATAATGGGGTAGTGGGAGGTAATTATGGTGGTTATGTGGTGGTGGGGTGATGATTGGCCGGAGGTGGTTTCCAGTGATCGCCGAAAAACAGAAAATGAGAGGAAACTAATTGGTGGTGGTGGAGGGGTTTTGACGAGGTCGTGGAGGCTTGACAGAGGTGGCCGAAGGTATTTTTTTGGCGATTGCTGGAAAACTGGTATAAAAGGAATTTGAGAGGTGTGGATGAAGGAGTTTTGTGGAGGTGATGGTGGCTTGTTGTAGGTGGCCGGAAATGTTTTCTGGCGATCGCCGGAAAACTGAAAATAGATGAAATTGGATGGGGGAGGTGGTGGAGGGATTTTGGAGGGGAGTTTGAGGTAGTGGTGTTGGTCGGCTAGTTGAGGTGGGGAGGAAGGGGGCCGGCCAAGGAAGGTGGAGGAGGGGTGGCCAACTAGGAGGTGTGGAGGGGATGGGGAGAGATAACTTCCAAGCTTCGCACTCAAATTTTCCGGCTTCAGCACCGGGTGATCGAAAGGAGGAATCTCATCTTCACTCAATCTTTCAATGCCTTCAAATTAAACTCAATATCCCTATTTATACATTACGGGGTTGTTGCGGTCTACTCAAGGCTCCTAAAACCGGTTCAGAATGATCCGTCTTAGCCCGGGAGCGCTCGAGCGCGCAATCAGTTACTGAGAGACGAGACGGATGGCAAAGAGTCTTTTTAGCTTGGAAAACCTGAGAAAGGGATGAAAAACCACGTGGCCGGGACAGTGTTGACCGAACTTCACTATTTGCTGCTTCTTTACAGGGTTTGCATGAGAGATCGAGGGCGACAGACTGCTCCTTGTTACAACTTGGGGGAGAGAGAGAGAGGGAAGCGCTCGGAGGGTGACAGACCACCACTCTCGAAGCTCAGTCTTCTTCTTTGCAGCGGTGGGGAGCACCGTGCTCTGGAACTTGGGCGTGCTCTGGAATTTGGGCGTGCTCTGGAACTTGGCACGCTCTGGAAATTGGGTGTGATCTGAAACATGGGCGCGCTCTGGAACTTGGCCTCTGGAACTTGGCCAGCTCTGGAACTTGGCGTGCAAGTTGTTGGACGGCCTTCGGCATGCTCGAAGGAGGACGAAGATCTTCGTAATGGAATGAAAGGAGAGCTCTGGGGTCTTATTTATAGGCCCCTGAAGTGGTTACGGTAGTTATGCGGTTATTCGCAGACCATAATCACCGTAATTGCTATGCGCAGGCCGGATTTATAAGGTTTAAAGTGCGTATTGTTTTTGTATTATTCTATACGCAACCCGGCATGATTTTGGATAATTGCACCCACCCATAATGGGTGGTTATGAGGGCGTGCTCTGGAACTTGGGCGTGCTCTAGAACTTGGCACGCTCTGGAAATTGGGTGTGCTCTGGAACTTGGGCGCGCTCTGGAACTTGGCGTGCTCTGGAACTTGGCGTGCAAGTTGTTAGACGGCCTTCGGCGTGCTCGAAGGAGGACGAAGATCTTCGTCCGTCTTCAAAGTGCTTGAAGATTCCACCAAGGGCGGCTTCGAAGAGGAGGGAGATCTTCAAGATAGCTCTCTCTCTCTCTCTCTCTTGAACTTTGGAGGAAGGAGGAGGAGAAAGGAATGGAATGGAAGGAGAGCTCTGGGGTCTTATTTATAGGCCCCAGAGGCGGTTGCGGTAGTTGTGAGGTTATTCGCAGATCTTAACCATCATAATTGCTATGCGCAGGCCGGTCTTATATGGTTTAAAGTGCGTATTGTTTTTGTATTATTCTATACGCAGCCCGGCATGATTTTGGATAATTGCACCCACCCATAATGGGTGATTATGAGGGCGGTTATGCGGGGTGGTTATGCTCCGATCGGAGGGTGGAGACTCCGTGGAATGATCGGACGGCCACGGCGGAGAGCCCGACAGGCGGCGAACGCCGGCAGGCGAGGAGATCGGCCGGCGAGGAAGGACGGCCGGGAGGGTGGCCGGCCTAGGGCGGCCGACCGTAAGGCCGCAAAGCCCTTGCGGCCGCGCGGCCAAAGCCGACCGACCGGGTGGCCAGTGGGTTGGCGGCCGCGCGCGCACAAGGCCGGTCGGGAGGCCGGCCTTACGATCTTGGTCGCGCGCCATAGTCGCGTGGCCATGGCCTATCAGTCGGCCTTTGCGGCCTTGCGACCAAAGACGGCAGACCGAGTGGAATGGCGGCCGGAGCAGCGATCCACGGGCGTGCGGCCAAGGTCGGCTGGGAGGCAGGCCTTACGTCCTTGGCCGCGCGCCATGGGCGCGTCCTTGGCTGGCCGCAAGGCCCTTGCGGCCTTGCGGCCAAATCCAGCCAACCGGGTAGTCTGATGGGTGGCGCGGCGGTCGTGCGCCATGGGCGCGCGGCGGCCGTGCGCCATGGGCGCGCGGCCGTGGGAGGCCGGTAGCGGGGTGTTGGCGGCGGTTGGCTTACTTGGGTGGTTAGGGCGGAGGATCGTGCGACGATCGCGCGTGTTGATCGCGTGTGTGGCAATTTTTCTTAACTCCCCATTAAGGTAGTGGGGGTTATGGAATTCTGACTATTCGTAGCCCGGAATTCCTATATAATGAGTGAAACCGCATCATTTACCCCCCAAAGTCCCTGAACTCCGGTGCGGAGCGAGTGAAGTTTCGGGACTTTTTTGCGAGTGAGATGGGTGTGAGCACGGAGCCGGACAACGTGGCGCGAAAGGAAGCGCGACAAGAAAATCAGAAAGAGGTACGTGTTGAGGGAGAGGTGCGAGGAAGAAGCGCGCGCGAGCGGCCGGAGCGCCGAGCGGGTCCAGCGCGTGCACGCGTTGTGCGTGCGCGCGGGAGTGCGTTATCGTACTTTTCGCGCGAGGGTGCGCCCGTGCACGCACCTGCGCACGCAGGGGTGTGCCTGCGCGTGCAGTCCGCGCGCCCACTGGGTGGGCCCGCGCGCGCGATGCGTGCGCGGGGGTGCGACCGCGCGCGAGTGCTCGCGTGCGTGCTTGCGCGCGCGGGTGCTTGCGCGCGCGGGTGCTTGCGCGCGCGGGTGCTTGCGCGCGCGCGGGTGCCGCGCGCGTCGAACGCATGCGCGATGCTCGTTTTGCGTGTTTGCGGAGTGTGCGTGGCGCGTCTATGTGTGCATTATTTTGTGTGCGTTGCGCTTGTGTTCGGGTTGTTGACGTTGCAAATACTTAATTTTTTCCTGTAGGCTACAAGGCGGTGCGCGCAAGGTCGGCCGATGCGGTTGCGTTCTTCTTTGTCTGTCGAGCATATTAGCGTCTGGAGGAAGCGGTATGGACTATCTGCGGATTTGGAGGTGAAGATCCCGCAGATTGAGGAACACGCACAAAATCCTCCGCGGGGTTGGATGACGTTGTGTGAGTCATCATTGAGGTCTGGGTTTCGTTTGCCCCTCTGTGAGGAGCTGATCGAAATCTTGAAGCATTGTGGTGTGTCGGTGTCCCAATGCACTCTTGTTGGGATGACGCGGATTGTGGGCCTGATCGCCTTCTTTAGAGAGCATGGATCGAGATTCACCTAAGATCTTTTCAGGCAATGGTATGACGTGTGCTCGGATAGAGGCGGACGGATTGAAGTTTTCAGCAACAAGCACTGGCTCGAGTTTGAGAACTGAGCGGACCGTCGCCATGGGAATACTTTATTGGGCTATGTCAGGAATCCTTGGGGCTTGCCGGAGCTTTGGAAGTCGCTTCCAGATCGCTACCGCCGTTTGAAGGGTCGCGAGCGAGATTTTACCCCGGTGCTGGGGTTTGTCGAGACTCACACGTTGGCGAACCATCTGTTTGTCATTTCTGTGTTTGTTGAGGAGAAACGTCTCTTACTGTGCGGTCTTTCCACCGAAGCTGAGCGTTATGCGGGTGTTCCATTGGATCGAGGACGGAAGAGGAAATTAATTTTCAGGAATGATAGTTCGGATTCAGCGCCTCGTCGCTCTTGTCGGGCGGAAGGGCGTGTTGACGAGGTGGCCCCGTGTAGCTCGAGAGTTGATGACGCTCCCATCGATCTCGATGTGGAAGTACTTGACTCTATTGCCCCCCAGGTTCCTGCTGCCCCCCAGGTTCTCGAGGATGCTTCTGTTCTGTCGTTGATTAGAGCGAAGCGGGTTTCATCTTCTCTTGAGGCCATGAATGTTGCGGTAAGAATTGTGATCTTATCTTGCTTTTTGTCTTGTGTTGGGTCTTACTCTTTCTTCTTATTTCAGATTAGAGTCCAGACCAGCATTGCTCTTACGTGGAATGACTGCTACGTAGGCCTGAAATATAGTTATCTCGCGCTTCAGGAGGATCTTCGTGATGCGCGGAGTTCTTTTTCCGAATTGAAAGGGCGACGAGATCGCGATGTATCCCGCTTTCGGCAGATCGAGGCTGGGCTGCGGGCGGAGCTGGAGGAGTCCCGTGCTGATGTTGGGAGGAGAAAGCTCTTGTGGAGAGCTCGGTCCGTATGTTGGACGATTTCCAGGCGACGATGGCTCGTCTGGATGCTAAGTTGGTGTTTTTGAAGACGGAGGTGGAGCGCCTCTCTTCGCTGGAGCGGACAGCTGAGTCGAAGGCCGATGGAGTTGCTGAGTACAGGGCCTCCATAGATTATGTGAAGGACCATTCTCTGATCTCGGAGGAGGTTCGCGAGGAGATCTGGAGCAAGGAGGTAGAGCCCCAGCTTGAGGATGAGCGCGAGGTAGCTTTCATGTGTGGGATGGGGAAGGCCCTCCGCTTGGTCGCGCGGACGCGAGGCTGCGACGTATCCAGATTGGGTGTCAGAGATCTTTCCGAAGATGAGCGCTCCGCTTCCGATGCCGAGGAGTAGTTTTCTTTTGTATTTTGTAGACTTTCCCTTTTGATTATGTTTTGTATTTGAGACGATATCTTTGTATCTCTGTATTTGTGGAAGGTCAGAATGTCGTTTGCTGGCCGTATAGCCGTTGGCGGATTGCATTGCTTGTGTAACTATTCTAGCTTTAAGCTCTTGCTTGTAGTAGTAAAGTTTCTGTAGTGTTTGAACCGACGTTTTGCGCGGTAGACTATGTTCTGTTTTTTTGATGTTGGCGTTTGGAGGACGAGACCATGGTGGTGTTGGAACCTACTACGTGGGCGAAGGGTGGACGCTTCGAGCCGAGTAGTGAAAGGTCTGGATTACCGACCTGGGGGATGTCGTTGATAGTAGCGGTGAAGGGCGGACGTTTCGAACCGTTTGCGAGCGCGAGGGGGCAGGCCCTGGCGACGCGGTTTAGAGGACGAGACCCAGGTGGTGTTGGAACCTCCTACGTGGGCGAAGGGAGGACGCTTCGAGCCGAGTAGCAAGAGGTCCGGATTACCGACCCGGGGGATGTCGTTGATAGTAGCGGTGAAGGCCAGACGCTTCGAACCGTTTGCGAGCGCGAGGGGGGCAGACCCTGGCGACGCGGTTTAGAGGACGAGACCCAGGGGTGTTGGAACCTCCTACGTGGGCGAAGGGCGGACGCTTCGAGCCGAGTAGTGAGAGGTTCGGATTACCGACTCGGGGGATGTCGTTGATAGTAGCGGCTACGAACCGTTTGTGGACGTGAGGGGGCAGGCCCTGGCGACGCGGTTTAGAGGATGAGACCCAGGTGGTGTTAGAACCTCCTACGTGGGCGAAGGGCGGACGCTTCGAGCCGAGTAGTGAGAGGTCCGGATTACCGAACCGAGGGATGTCGTTGATAGTGAAGGACGAGACCCAGGTGGCACTAGAACCTACTACGTGGGTGAAGGGCGGACGCTTCGAGCCGAGTAGTGAGGAGTCCGGATTGTCGACCTGAGTGATGTCATTGAGAGCGGTGGTGAAGGGCGGACGCTTCTAACCATTTGCGAGAGCGAGGGGGCAGGCCCTAGCAATACGGTGACCTACTGCGGGAGCGAGGGGAAAACCTTCGAGTTGTGATAGTGAGGTAGTTGTGGCCCATGACCGAAGAAGATCGTTCCCTGAAGTGTCCCTGAGACAGTTGAGTTAGGAGAAGAAATGTATATAAAAGAAATAGCAAATTGTATGCGCGCTCCTGTAACTTAGCGATTGTTTTTGGCATAGAGATAACGCGGAAAAGGTGGGAAGGTCCCACTAGTGTTGTAACTCACTCTAGGGGCGAAAGGCAGACCTTCGAGCCGTGGCAGTGTTGAGGTTACAGTAATCGGTACCGCTTGCAACTGACCTTAACTGTTCCTGTAATAGCATGGCTTAAAGCAAATAAAGCATTTTGAAATTTAACACACAGTAGTTCTTGCGTAAGCGCAATCTTACGACTTTTTTAGAATAGATATTACAAACAAGAGTTCTTAAAAGAAATTTGACGAATTCGGAATATAGTAGGGCATTTCTGCCTGATTCCTAGTTCTTTTGGGGGTTTCAGGTTCTGGATGTGCTGGCGCACAGGGCAGCTCCTTGTCCAGGCTTCATCTGTTGGAGATAGCATGCACGCGCTGCCTCCTGGTTTTCACGAACGACTCCAACTCCACCTGGGGTGACAAACTTCATTGCGAGGTGTGGGATGGAAGGGATGGCTCGGAAGAGTACCTGTAGTGGTCGGCCAAAATCGCGTTGTAAGGCGATTCTGACTCTACCACTACAAACTATATGTCGTGGGTAACCCGCTTCGGGAAATCTCCTAAGGTTACAGGGCGAGTGATAGTGCCTTTGACTGAGACAGGACTGTCGTTGAAGCCGTAGATTGGTCAGGAGGCTGGTTGGAGTCTTTCTTGCAGGATCTTCATGCTGAGGAGAGCGGGCTTGAACATAACGTTGACAGAGTTGTCGTTATCTACCAGCACCCGCCTGACGCAGAAGCTGGGATCGCCAATTTTCGCGTTCATAACCAGTGGATCCTGATGTGGGACGAGCAACCCCTTTAAGTCTTCATCCCCGAAGCTGATCGTCTCAGCTGGTTGGGCAATGGAATTGACGGCAGGGAACAGAAAACTTGAGATGGTTTCCACTACCCCAACTACATGCATGTCTCCTGACACGCCTTGACGAGCAGGCGGTTGCTCTCTTCTTCCATTTGCTGGCTGAGCGTCTGATCTTGTAAGAACCTTCCGAGGATACCTTGTCGGATGAGACGCTCTATCTTATCTTTGAGTTTGATGAACTCCTCAGTGGCATGTCCTGTGCCTCGATGAAACTCACAGTACTTTGATTGATCTCCTTTACCCTGGGGGAGGTCTCTTGGCCTTTGCAGCGCCAGGTTGTCTTGTATCGCATAGAGCACGTTTGTGCGGGAAGTGTTGAACGGAGCGTACTCTTGGTAGGTTCGAGGGGCATGTTCTCGGTACGATTTTACTGACGTACGTTCTCCTGGAGCTCCTCATGCCGCTTCGGGGCTGGCTCTTCTCTCTTCCTCTTTACCACTCCTTTGAACTGTCGGCGGTGAGCTTCGATTGCTTCGTCAGCTGTGAATTGTGCCTCGACTCTATGCACAAGTTCAGGATAGCTAGGGACAGTCTCCCTCATCAAGGCGGAGTAGAATCCGCTCGGCCGGAGTCCTCCAAGGAATACTCCTCGAAGGAGCTCGGGATCCACCCCGGAAATTTGATGGGCCTCGGTAGTGAACCGACGAAAGAACTCCTTAGGGGTTTCCCCTTCACTCTGTCTGATTCCAGAGAGGTGGGAAGGGTCCTTTACTATTCGGTGGTTCGCGATGAATTGGTCCAGGAACTACTGCGTCAGTTCGGTGAAGTTCCTGATAGTCCCACTCTGGATAGAATGGAACCAAGTTCTCGCCTGGCCTTTCAGAGTGGCCGGAAATACTTGGCAGAGCAGTTGATCGGGGGCATTATAAATCTGAAGGATGGTGGAGAAGTGGTTTACGTGCTTTAGGGGGTCCTCGGTCCCGTCGTAGGATTCCATGCTCGGAAGCTTGAATCCTCCCGAGATCGGATGTGCCAAAACTTCGGGAGCCAATGGGGATCCGTTGCGAACGGGGCGATATATACGAGCTGTTTGGCGGCCAACCTGGCCGTACTCCTCTACTATTAACTCTCTGACTTCTTCTCGGGTAAACCTCCCAGGGAGGTTCACAAGATCACCTGCCCTCTAGTGATGATGCTGCGGGCCGAGCCAGACGGGCGGGGTGCGCGGTGCTTGTTGTTGCAGAGAACTCAGAGTCCTCTTCTTGGTTGTCTTTCGGGGCTTGGCACGGAGGCAGAGGAGGCGCATTGACCGGCACAGGGGGATCCATAGGAGCCCGAGCTGCTCCTAAATTCCTCAAGAGGTTCAGCATTTCAGCCTGTTGTTCCTCTGTCTGCGCCATGCACCCCGTTAGCGCGATTGTCGACGCGACTACTGTCTCTTCCAAGCGAGGTGCGCTGATGAGGTAATGGGAAGGACCGAGGTCGGCATGTCCTTCGCAGACCGAGCCTTGGGTGGTGCGAGTGTTTCTCCTTGCCAAGTCTCCTAGTCACGAGTATCTCTGAGTGGAGAATACTGTCTTCCGAATCTTTAGAGTTTTGGGGAACTCTTTCCCACAGACGGGGCCAAACTGAAGCGGTCTACTCAAGGCTCCTAAAACTGGTTCATAATGAACCGTCTTAGCCCGGGAGCGGTCGAACGCGCAATCAGTTACTGAGAGACGAGACGGATGGCAAAGAGTCTTTTTAGCGTGGAAAACCCTAGAAAGGGATGAAAACCCACGTGGCTGAGACGGTGCCGACCGAACTTCACTATTTGTTGCTTCTTTACAGGGCTTACTTGAGAGATCGAGGGCGACAGGTCGCTCCACGTTACAACTTTGGGGAGAGAGAGGGAAATGTTCGGAGGGTGACAGACCACCACTCTCGAAGCTCAGTCTTCTTCTTTGCAGCGGTGGGGAGCACCGTGCTCTGGAACTTGGGCGTGCTCTGGAACTTGAGCGCGCTCTGGAACTTGGCGCGCTCTGGAACTTGGGGGCACTCTGGAACTTGGCGCGCTCTGGAAATTGGGCGTGCTCTGGAACTTGGACGCGCTCTGGAACTTGGCGTGCTCTGGAACTTGGCGTGCAAGTTGCTGGACGGCCTTCGGCGTGCTCAAAGGAGGACAAAGATCTTCTTCCGTCTTCGAAGTGCTTGAAGATTCCTTCCAAGGGCGGCTTCGAAGAGGAGGGAGATCTTCAAGAGAGCTCTCTCTCTCTCTCTCTCTTGAACTTAGGAGGAAGGAGGAGGAGAAAAGAATGGAATGGAAGGAGAGCCCTGGGGTCTTATTTAAAGGTCCCTGAGGTGGTTACGGTAGTTATGCGGTTATTCGCAGACTGTAATCACCGTAATTGCTATGCGCAGGCCGGATTTATAAGGTTTAAAGTGCGTATTGTTTTTGTATTATTCTATACGCAACCTGACATGATTTTGGATAATTGCACCCACCCATAATGGGGGCTATGAGGGCGGTTATACGGGCTGGTTATGCTCCGATCGAAGGGTGGAGACTCCGTGTAATGATCGGACGGCCACGGCGGAGAGCCCGGCCGGCGGCGAACGCCGGCCGGCGAGGAGATCGGTCGGCGAGTAAGGACGGACGGCCGGCCGTCAGGCCGCATGGCCCTTGCGGCCGCGCGGCCAAAGCCGGCCGAACGGGTGGTCGGCCGGGTGGCGAGGCGGACGGCGTCTGCGTGCCACGGGCGCGCGACCAAGGCCGGTTCGGAGGCCGACCTTACAGCCATGTCCGCGCGCCATGGGATCGCGGCCTTGGCCGGCCGGCGCAAGGCCCTTTCGGCCTTGCGGCCGCGCAGTTAAAGTCGGCCAACCGGGTGGTCGGCCGGGTGGCGCGGCGGCCGGCGGTCGCGCGCCACGGACGCGTGACCAAGGCCGGTCGCAAGGCCCTTGCTGCCTTGCGGCCAAAGCCGGCCGAGGGTGGTCGGCCGGGTGGCGCGGCGGCCGTGCGTCGTGGGCGCGCGGACGAGGGGTGACGGCGGCGGTTGGCTTACTTGGGCGGTTAGGGTGGCGGATCGTGCGACGATCGCGCGTGTTGATCGTGTGTGCAGCGGTATTTCCTTAGATCCCCACTAAGGTAGTGGGGGTTAGGAAATTCCGGCTATTCGCAGCTCGGAATTCCTATATAATGAGTGAGACCCATCAGGGGTCATCATGGACGGCCATAATTCTCCGATCATGATGACCCTCAAAATACATGAAATAAAAATTCAGAAAAATAACAAAAAATCTTGGTTCGTCGATCCGCATAAAATAAACGGCTTCGATCGTTGTATAGACCAATGTGTGTCACGATCCCCATCACTTATGATGACAGATCTTGGCTATGCTAACAAGGAGCCTATCAAACTATACTGTGACAACAAGCATTACAAACAATCCTATCCAGCATGATTTTGGATAATTGCACCCACCCATAATGGGTGGTTATGAGGGCGGTTATGTGTGGTGGTTATGCTCCGATCGGAGGGTGGAGACTCCGTGGAATGATCGGACGGCCATGGCGAAGAGCCCGGTCGGCGGCGAACACCGGTCGGCTAAGAGATCGGCCGGCGAGGAAGGACGGTCGGTCGGTCGTAAGGCCGCAAGGCCCTTGCGGCCGCGGGGCCAAAGCCGGCTGAACGGGTGGCGAGGCGGACGGCGTCCGCGCGACACGGGCGCGCGACCAAGGCCGGTTGGGAGGCCGGCCTTACAGTCTTGGTCGCGCGCCATGGGAGCACGGCCTTGGCCGGCCGGCGCAAGGCTCTTTCGGCCTTACGGCCGTGCAGCCAAAGCCGGCCAACCGGGTGGCGCGCCGGCCGGGAGGCCGGCCGGGAGGCCGGGTGGCGCGCCGGCCGGGAGGCCGGGTGGCGCGCCGGCCGGGAGGCCGGCCAGGCCCTTGCGGCCTTGCGGCCAAAGCCGGCCGACCGGGTGGTCGGCCGGGTGGCGCGGCGGCCGTGCGTCGTGGGCGCGCTGACGAGGGCGGCCGGTAGCGTGGTGACGGCGGCAGTTGGCTTACTTGGGCGGTTAGGGCGGCGGATCGTGCGACGATCGCGCGTGTTGATCGTGTGTGCAGCGGTTTTTCCTTAGTTCCCCACTAAGGTAGTGGGGGTTATGAAATTCCGACTATTCGCAGCGCGGAATTCCTATATAATGAGTGAGACCCATCAGGGGTCATCATGGACGGCCATAATTATCCGATCATGATGGTCCTCAAAATACATGAAATAAAAATTCAAAAAAATAACAAAAATCTTGGTTCGTCGATCCGCATAAAATGAACGGCTTCGATCGTTGTATAGACTAATGTGTGTCACGATCCCCATCACTTATGATGACAGATCTTGGCCATGCTAACAAGGAGCCTATCAAACTATACTGTGACAACAAGCATTACAAACAATCCTGTCCAACATGACCGCACCAAACACATTAAAGTGGACAAACATTTTATCAAAGAGAATATTGTGAGAGAAATTGTGTGCACTCCGTTTGTACACTTCGACCAACAATTGACTGATGTTCTCACTAAGGGATTGAATTTGAGTGTTTGGGGGAAGATTATGGCTAAGTTGGGCATGATAAACCAACTTGAGGTGGAGTGTTAGTATTTGTTCTTTATTATTGTTTTTCTCGTGTAGCCTAAGAGTCCTATATATAAGGGAGTGTGTACTTGTTTTATTCACTTACTCATCAATTAATCCCATTCACCATTTAAGAATGCTGGTGATAGAATAGAGGCTCCTTGGGAGGGATAGAGGAGGAAGAAGGAAACATGATCTGATGGAAGCAATAAAATTTAGAAGCACAACTTCTATTTCTTTAGGAAAAACTTAGCACAAGTTTAAAAGTTATAATACCCCTCCTTATATAAATAAAAACATAAAAGTAAAACAAGTTATTAGAGACTTAAAATATTATGAATTTTTATTGTTTTGAGCATGGAATGCCCAACCGACATCTTCCTGGGTTGCATGCGCTTTTTTAGAGTATACTCATACGATTGAAACAGCTTCCATGGATTTCATTTGTCAAGTTGTACATTCAAATATCAATAGTCCCGTCTTAAAAAATTATTGTCCCAAGGGTCGAGTGAGGCAACTTATGCTTACATCAATATTCCAAACTCTTAAGGTACACAATACCCACATATATGGTATGACTGTCATCCCAATCAAGAGCTTCAAAATCATCCATGGTAGTGTCTTCATCTTCTCTGCGGAGGAGCATGCACGATTCTTTATTTGGATATTGTTGGACAGGAGAGTAGGATTATTTGTTATAGAAATAGAAGCCTTGAAAACGGATTTCGAGATACTCATGGTTTAGGAAGGCAATATAGTTAAAAACTAAAATATTCTTCATTAATCTGAATTTTTGTAATGTTAATCATGTGTAAATGATGAGCATAAAATAAAATGCAATATACTGCACGTACTGAACTCCCTCAGTCTGTTTACACCTTCAGCCTTATGATGATGATATATTGCATAATAAATGAAGAAAAAATCAAAATCGAAAATATGTGCCAACAGAATGAAATAGAATGGCACCCATTTCTCACCTAAATATAAAGTATATCCCTCATTTTCTCACCTGATAAATAAAAAATGTGTTTATTTTTCTTGGCCATTTATTAAGGAAGAGGGATGCAATATGATATGCCGGTGAACGTGCAAACAAAGTTGGAATAATAAAGATCAAATTTATCACCTGACACGCAAAAGTTTATCCCATTTATTCTCATCCATTAGAGTATTTTTATCATCTTCCTCCGGTTCTCGTGATGGCCCAAGACCATCACCAGAAAGATTTGTTGACATTTCATTATTTCCTGGTTCTTCATTTATAGGCTCCTCATTCCAATCCAATGGCTAGAAAAACAACAACCATGTTAGTAGGGCAATTTAAAAATGAAAAGTAAATTCAAGCAAAAAAATAATACCCAAGAAATAACATTTCACAGATTAAATACGATCAATTCACAAATGAAATCGAATGCCATAAACGTGGAGCACACTTAATATTCTAATCCTAGTCCTGGTCGCTAGATAGTTAAACATTAGTTATGAACCTATACAACTTCCAAGGGTTCAAAGCTTACTATAGTCTAGAAAGTGTAAATATATAACCTTTCTTTTCAAAAAAACATAAAGGAAGTGCATAATATTTCTAGATCAGGTAATAAAGTAGCAAATTGCTGTAGTACCATGAGATTCATTTATATCGAATAATCCAAAAACCATGATATTTGTTTTGATGTCCATTACAGAAGAAATGTGTGTAAAAGTTATGTTTAAGTTATAAAATAAATATATGATGAAACACTAACAAGTATTAGTTGTAGCTATAGACTAATCAAAAAAATTCCAAACACAACAGTCTAATGTTACGAACCCGTGTGATTGGCAGCCGAAAGTGGATTCCAGTGATGGAGAAGAGAGGAAGAGTGATGGGGATCACGGACCGTGGGCAGGTAGCCCCTTGTCAGAGCTCGGACGGGCCTATGCACGCATGGGGCAGAGATAGGATCAACATATAGACTATTTGAGCTGGTAATCGCATTCAGAGTGACGACGACAATTCTTTTATGTATTTTTTATTATTTTTGTATTTTTATTTCGTATAAAATTGGTGGATTTTCGTTCTGGATGATCTAGATTTTCCGTTGTTGCATCTTTGCCTATAAAAAAGGAGTCTATGGGGTGATTTTATTATCGCAAAATTTGGAGAGAATTCTCGGGCTTTTGCGGACTTCCCATGGTGCCGATTCCATGGACCCTTCAACAGAACCCTTGGTGTTGAAGGTTACTTTTCCTAACCACCCCAATCACCATAACTACCCCACCACTATTAACCACCCATTAACGGCCCAAAAACTGCTCGTAACCAATGTTAACCGCTCTGTTCAGTGTTTCCTAACGTAACTATTCCTCCCCCTACCCTAAATACATATAACGACCATATAACTACCTTCCCTAACACTAAAGCTCTATTTGGAAGCTTAAATTACCACATAACTACCTTAACTACCACTCAAACGCCCCCTTCCCCCACATAACCAATTAATAACATCCCCTCCCCACTAAATCCACAATCATAACGACCTAAAACTGCTCCCACTAAGTATTGGTTCACCAATGCATCAACTACAGTCCAGGGAAATATCCTGAACTGTCAGCCTTCCACTGTTTCCCTGTCCAAATCCCTACAGGTTCCTAATTACTCAACTCACCAAGCCCCAATTCCTTCCTAGACATGAACCCCAAACAACATAGTACTTCCGTACATCACTGCACTGTAATTTTTAGTCCATCTCCATCCAGCCAGCCTGTGCCAAGAACCTCCAGCAGCCCAACTTTCACTGTTCTGCAAGCCGACTGGGCAACTACTCCTCTGAACAGCCTGCCTACAACCGCCAATAACTCCTCCATCCCCTTAAGACCACTAACCATCCTTCCTCCTCCCGGTGCCCTTAAATCTGACCGTTCCAAATCAGAAATGCTGTCCACTCCCTGAAATCAGCAACGATTCACCTCTCCGGGCTTCTATTTTTTATGTAAATTCATATTTACAAGTCTATTTTTTATGTAAATTCATATTTACAAGTCGATTTTACTCTTTGTTGCTTTGGTGAAGGACATATGATTTTGGATATTATTTCGTATGTATTTGTCCATGAATTGTTCTATTTGCGAGATTTATTCAACTAACATTTAATTGAAGCACCATTAATCGAAATTCAACCTGAAATTGTTAACTTCTTTAGTGTTCTAATCCTGATTGTGAGTGAATGTGGACTTCTTTATTAGTTTCTGCATTTATTGGGATAATTGCTTGTGCATCGCATCATTTTAGAATTCTACGACACTCCAAGAACACTCGCTCATTAAAATTTCTTAGAGCATGATTACACTCGCTGCATTTGTCCTGCGTCAAAGGAAACTCGCTACAATTGTGGGTCACAACCTGAGCGTGTGAGCAAAGTACTGTGAAGAAGAAAATACTGTGAAGAAGAAAAGAGAAGTAGAGACAATAATGGAGGAAAATTACATTAGGGTTCCAAGATGATTTCATTAAGACTTTCTCCTCCATATATAGTTGGGGCCCAATTACAACCACTCATACAATATATTTAAAAAGAATAGAAAAATTGGGTAGGAAGTAAAATGATGTTAGATTCCTTATCGGCGTCCCAATCGGCACAGTCCAAGTGCATCCAGACTAAGTTTGGTCGCGGTTGGCTCCAACTGGTTGATGGCATGCAGTTTCGAGACCTAAGGGACCAGCCACACATGCCTTTTGAATAGTCTGGGGGCCTCCTTGCATTGAATTAACACTCACATGTGTTTGGGGGTGAACCCGCTGACCCAAGAAGTATAACACATGAATCTGAGTGTGTATCGGCATAATCGCGATTTGTGTCACCGCCAAATCCGCCAACAGCTTCCACAACATCTCTCCGATGTCGCTTTGCTTGTTGGAGCTCGCCTCCATGCCGATGGAATTCTCTGGGGCCACTCTGCTTTGTGCCCGCGCCAAGAATCTTACCGCCGATTGAGAGAGGGTGGGGTCAAAACTTGGAGAGGAGAACCTCTTCCTTATTCCCATGATGTCCAACAATGATAAGCAGGAAAGGCACATCGTTGGGATGGAAGAAATCAACGATCGTGTTAACAGGAATAGGCGCAAGAATCAGCGCAGGATTCGAAAAGAAGTGTTTATTTGTTGTAAAGCTAACAACGCATGTGATGGACGAAATAGTAAGCTACCTTGCAAGGATACTTAAAAATGCTCTACGTATCGGCTCGAACGCGTATCGGATACGGGAAAGGTTTTTTAATATGAATACGCCTTATTTTTTCCGCGCTGCTCTGCTTATTTTCCGCCGCTGCTCCCGTGCTCTCCTCTTCTTCTCCTCTCCCGTGCGTGCTCAGGTCGTGCTGCTCCGCCGCTGCTCCCGTGCTCTCCTCTTCTTCTCCTCAGGTCGTGCGTGCTCAGGTCGTGCGTGCTCAGGTCGTGCTGCTCAGGGTTGCTCAGGCCGTTCTTCTTCTTCTTCTTTTCACAGATTTTATACACATGCATTTTATACAGATTTACAGTTTTTTTCACAGATTTTTGTTCTTCTTCTTGCATAATATGGATTGAGAATATTTGTTGTTTAAATTAGGTCTTATCTTGCATAATATGGATTATATGAAATGTTATTTTGTATGAAGGTCATCATTACATGAATGTAGTGATTGAGATGGTACCTTAGTTTATGATTGGAATTTTTTTATATTGATTATTACTTATATTAAAATAATAATAAAAATTTCAAAAACGTTTCCCGTATCCATATTTTTTTAAAAATCACGTTTACCGTATCCGTTTCGTATCCCGTATCCCGTTTCCGTCCCCGTGCAACATAGATAGTAAGTCTATCTGCGTCGGAAGGAATAATTGCGTCCTGGTTGAGCTGTGTGGAATATAAGTCTATCTGCGTCTAGATGTTGAGCTGTTGTTGATGGTTGGCATGTATTAGACCCAAGACGAATGGTCGATGGATCAACCAGTTAAAACATGGACCTAGGGACTCCACGGGCCCGCTGCTATGGGAAGATGATGGTTGGGTTGAGCAGAAACATCATTCGACCTCATCGGGATCAGCGAGCTCACAGTGAGGGATTTCAACAACTTCCATTCGTCGTGTAGGAGTACTGTTCCAACAAGGTGTTGTATCACTAAGCTTGGGTCCAAGGAAGGAGAAATTCTAATACCAAATGTTATGAATTGTTGGGATTCGCGGCAGAAGGTGGATTTTGGTAGTGGATAGAAGAGGAAAGGAGCTCACACCAGTTGGGGGTCTCAACCTGGGTGTAAGCATGAAGTACCATGAAGGAGAAAAAGTAAGGTAGAGGCAAGAGATGAGGAAAATTACTTTAGGGTTCCAAGCTGATTTCAATATGTCTTCCTTCTCCTTATACAGCGGAGGAGCCCAATTACATCCACTCATACAATATATTTAAAAAATGCAAAAATAAAAGATTCAACTAACTAAAAGTACTTCCTCAGCTGCATGTGCACACCCCAATATATATCCTTAACATTTATGTTTACCCAGAAATCGGCGATCACCTCGAGCTGGCTTTTTGCAGGTGACCGAAGCAATCTACACGCTCTCGTCGGGTATTTCTCGCCAGGTTTTCGAGCCCGGATGGTCTCCCACCTCCCGGGCGGTCTGTCATCGCCAAGCCCTGGGCGGTTTCGTCACGCCCCGGACAGTCTCCCCCGAGGAGGTCGCGCCCCGGGCAGTCTCCCCTGGGCGACCTCACCCCCTGGGAGGTCGCCCCCCTTTGGGCGACCTCACCCCCTGAAAGGTCGCCCCCCTTGGGCGACCTCGCCCCCTTTGGGCGACCACGCCCCCTGGGAGGTCGCCCCCTGGGCGACCTCGTCCAGTGGCGGTCGCCCCCCTTGGGCGACCTCGCCCCCTGGGAGGTCGCCCCCTAGGCGACCTTGCCCAGTGGAGGTCGCCCCCCTTGGGCGACCTCGCCCCCTGGGAGGTCGCCCCATGGGCGACTTCGCCCCCTGGGAGGTCGCCCCATGGGCGACCTCGCCCCGTGGAGGTCTCCCCATGGGCGACCTAGCCCCGGGAGGTCTCGGTACAGGGCAGTCCCTTTTAGGTGATCTCTTTCTCTTCAGGTGATTTTGGTTCGGACGATCTCAGCAGGTCCAGACGATCTCAGCAGCTCCGGATGATCTCAGCAGGTCCAGACGATCTCAGCAGGTTCAGATGGTCTCAAGGCGGTCTCAGCAGATCCAGGCAGCCCGTTACTTCTGGACCTTCCCGTTCGAGCAGGCCCTCGCGTCTATAAATAGAGGGACAGGGGTACCAGTTGAAGGATCTTTGAGGGTTTCCGGCTCCCAGCCAGTGACTCGACCGGTCTCCAGTTTTTGAGACCGCGGACACCTCTCTGTCTCCCTTCAAGAGACCTCAGCTATCTATTTTAAGGAGACCTCCGCCATCTCTTTTCTCCTTCTCTCACTCCTTCACTTGTAGCTCAAAGTAACCAACCATCCAGCAGTTTTCTCCTTCTTTCTCCAGCTTGAGCAAGTGTGGACTTGGTACATTTTTGGTTCGAACATAACATGCGACCTTCAGATTGGAGTGGTTGATGAACAACAATTGCGATGAAAATGTGGGATTTTGCCGATAATGACACTCAATCTTAAAACAGCAATAACTTTTGATCCGTTTGTCCGTTTTCATCCCACAATAGCTTTTCGGAACCGGCTCGAAGCCATCTATCCAATGGCGAACCCGTGTTCGAGTTCGTTTTGCGCCCTCGGATTGCTTAAATTCGACTCTGTTTAGAAGTTATTGCAGTTTTTCTCTTTCGGCAATTTTTGTTTTTGTGCTCTCGACAGGCCATGGCTAACCGTCAGTTCGCCCAAGCTCCTTTTCAGGAAGACTGTGCTCATTTTCCGGCCCTTGCTGATGTCGCTTATGCTCAAACTCCTGTTATTGTTGAATTAGAGGAGCCTTCTCCCTTTACAAACAGAGTTCGTTCGGAGTACGTTTCTAATGATTTCAGAGAGCCCCATCTTCCTATCTTCTCGGAAGTAGATCCTATCAGTCATTTTCAAGCTTTCGAATCGGCTATCTCGTTAAGGACTATTTCAGATGGAATTAAGTGCAAATTATTAGTTATATCCTTTGACGGTCAAGCTAGAGAATGGTTCTATAAGCTGTCACCTCAATCAATTACCTGTTTTAAAGAGCTTCGAAAAGCACTTCTCTTGAGGTTTGCTACCTCGAAGAAGCGGAAGTGAGACCCAGCAGCTCTTTTTCAAATCAAGCAAGGAGATAATGAGACTCTTGCTCAATTCGTTGATAGGTTCCAGAAGGAAATTCTTGAAATTGTTGATGTTAATCAGGAATTGTATAGAATCGCCTTGATAAATGGATTACAAGAAGGTCCTCTCAAATTTGAAGTCAGCATAAATGAACCTGAGACATACGGGCATCTTATCAGAATAGCAAATCAATTTATTGAAGGACAGGCAGCAAATCCTAATTACGTCTCTACTTCGAATCAAAGAACCCAACGAGGCCAAAGGAATTCTTATCACCAACATTTGTTTTCGTCACAAAATATTCCACAAGCAGAAAATTTTGGATCTTACTCATTTCCTCAGAGTATACCTACTCAACTCCCGCAGCAAGATGAATCACCTGAATTTTTGGAAGCTTGTCCAATCCAGTCTTACAATCCGAGTACACTTGAATTCAAAACTTATCCAGAAAAGTGTACTCAGCTTCCCATGGAAGAAGTTCTTCTGATAATTTGAGATATGCCAGAATTTAGAACTCCTCGCCGCATGAAATCAAAAGCTAAGTATCACCATGGTGACCTTTTCTGCAAGTATCACTTGGACATTGGTCATAACACAGAATACTGTCGTGCTCTTCGGAAGCTAGTAGATGAACTCTGGGAAGCAGGAAAGTTACAGGACTATCTTGCTCAATAATCTGGCAATCTATCTTCCACCAGAAGCAATTTTACAAGTAGAGTTTTTCATTCAATAAAATAAGTGCATACAATAGAGATGAGATAGAATGTCATTCACTTCTTGTTTTGTGCACCTCCCATTTGTTTGAAGTTTCCTGCATCTTTTCTTTTATAGCTTCATTTGTAATAGGTAAAAGAGAATGACAAAATACTTCGATAAAACATCAAAGTTAAAGAAATTGTTGTTGGAGATTTAATCCTCAAGAGGGCGGATGCAGCAGCAAGATTTGTCTCAGTTGAAAAGCACAAATCATAGCTGGACAAAGTCATTTATTATAAAAATATTAAGGATGACGCATATCGTCTCCAGACTTATGAAGGAAAATGACTATCTCGCACTTGGAGTGGAGATGATCTTAAGCTTTTTTTTCTTGAAAGCTCATGTTTTTCTTTCCTTTTCCTTTTTCAAGCATTAGGATGATGTGGTTGTAGTCTCTTGTGATCTGTATGTTGAAAAGGAAGCACCAAAAGTGAATTATTATTAAAGGCTAAGATCCTACCAAGAGAGGTATCGACGGATCCTACTTCATTCCCCCTCGACTTGAAGTTCGAGTTGTAAATCTGCCAGGACCACAGGTAGCGGGGAGATTTCGCATATGTGCAGCAGTAGCTCGTCAAGCTCGTGCGGAGGAGCTTTAGGATGTCGGTTCCTTGTTGATATCTGACACACCTCTGAATCAAGGGAAGTTGAGGTGAATGTTCAGCTATGTCATGCATTGTAGGAGGACATCGTTACAGTCTTGATGATCTTTCCGGGGAAAGCAATGCCGGTGTAACCTCCGCAGTATGATCGCACCTGCCCTATGGATCATCTTGTTCTGTGATCCTCGAATGCTCATTGGTGTGAGGATAGCCAAGAGATGGTCGGTTTCATTTATGGCCGTCATTTAAGCCCTTGAGTGGCTAAGATAGTTCAACTTTAAATGATCTTTCGAGGAAAGCAATGTCGGTATGGCCTCCGCGGCGTAACCACACCTGCCTCTTTGATCATTCTGAGATATTATTCTCTCTAATCTCTTTTTGAAAGTGTTAAAATTGTGATAATCTCTTGAGGAAAGCAATGCTGGCAAAGATCTCGAGCATGGCCGCACCTACCCTTTCTATCATTACAGGCGGTCTGTGAAATATTGAAGATTGCAGACTATCTACTATGAAAGGGATGTATTTTTTCCAAGGGGCGGTTTGAAACATTTTTGACCATCGCCTAAGCCTTGAAGTGGCAAAAGTGCAACAAGCTCGATAGTCTCTTTTCTTCTTCTCTCTTCCTAAAGATATGCTGGATTGCCCCGAGAGATCCCGCTGCCAGGCTTTCATTAGCCAGGTGGGGCAGGTTGATCTCACAATGAGGCATGCAAAGGAAAGATTATACTATTTCTTCAAGAATGAAGCAGTCTGAAATATTGGTGACCGCCAGTTTTAGGTTTTCTCTGGTAAGTCGGTCTGTAACATCTAAGACCGCAAGCTATGATTATATCGCTATATTGAAAAATGGTTTGTAGCGTTTGAGATCGCCGGGCATGATTATTTTTTCAAAGTGGTCAGGAGTATTGGAGACCGCCACATGGGTCTCCAAAATATCTTCTAATCAAGAGGTGAGAAGAGACGTTTGGAATCATCATCTGAGGATTTCTCTAACATTTACTCTTATGATGGGCGGTCTGGGAAAATTGAGATCGCGGATTGAATGTTTCCTTTACTTTGCTGTCAAGCAGTCAGGAGTATGAAAGTATATGAGGATATTCATGAGATCTCTCTTCTATCCTTCTACTAAATAGTAGTCTAAAAAGCTGAGACCGCCGGTGTTCTATCTTCAAAGGTCCAAAGCTCGATCTGGTTATCATCGCGAAAGAAGAGGTTTGAATTGTTTGAGACTACTATTCACTTCTTGAAGGATATTCAAAGTATACTACAGAGTTCAGGATCGACATTTATGGATTATCATAATTTGGTCCCTCTATAAAAAAACCTCGAGTATTGAAGATCGCCACTTACAAATAGTTGACATCAAGATTATTTCATAATAAAGCGATCTCGGATGGTCAAAATTAACATCTTCTCATTATGAAAGCGGTTTGAAGATCTCAAGACCACCATTCATAATTGTCGGTTGCACTTCAAATATGAAGAAAAGATAAGCAGAGATATACAGGTGATCGAGGGTCCTCTCCAGGTACTCGCATATTTTATGTTCCGCATACTTATTCTCATATCTTTTGCAGAGATAAGAAGGTGTTCGCGGGTCCTCTCCAGGTACTCGCATATTTTATGTTCCGCATACCTGTTCTCATATCTTTTGCAGAGATAAGCAGGTGTTCGCGGGACCTCTCCAGGTACTCGCATATTTTATGTTCCGCATACCTGTTCTCATATCTTTTGCAGAGATAAGTAGGTGCTCGCAGGTTCTTTTCAGGTATTTGCATATTATGTTCTTTTTTTAATGCCTTGATCACTCTTTTGCCTGAGATAAGCGGGTGTTCGTAAGCTCTCTTCAGGCACTAACAAGTACCCACGGGTATTTTCACTTTTTTATACTCATGTTTTTTGTCCTGCCAAAAAGGGTGGATCTCGACTTTCGTGGGTAAGTTCTATTTTTTCAAGTACCTCAAGACTTGAAAACATGCGGGGATTTTGTTTACCTAGAAATTGGCGATCACCTCGAGCTGGCTTTTTGCAGGTGACTGAAGCAATCTACACGCTCTCGCCAGATTTTCGAGCCTGGATGGTCTCCCACCTCCCGGGCGGTCTGTCGTTGCCAAGCCCTGGGCGATTTCGTCACGCCCCGGGGAGTCTCCCCCGAGGAGATCACGCCCCGCGCGACCTCACCCTGGGAGGTTGCCCCCTGGGCGACCTCGCCCCCTGGGACGTCGCCCCCTGGGCGACCTCGCCCAGTGGAGGTCCCCCCGCTTTGGGCGACCTCGCCCAGTGGAGGTCGCCCCCCTTGGGCGACCTCGCCCCCTGGGCGACCTCGCTTCGTGGAGGTCGCCCCTGGGCGACCTCGCCACGTGGAGGTCTCCCCCTGGGCGACCTAGCCCCGGGAGGTCTCGGTCCAGGGCAGTCCCTTTTAGGTGATCTCTTTCTCTTCAGGTGATTTTGGTCCGGACGATCTCAGCAGGTCCAGACGATCTCAGCAGGTCCGGACGATCTCAGCAGGTCCAGACGATCTCAGTAGCTACGGACGATCTCAGCAGGTCCAGACGATCTCAGCAAGTCCAGACGATCTCAACAGGTTCAGACGGTCTCAAGGCGGTCTCAGCAGATCCGGGCAGCCCGTTACTTCTGGACCTGCCCGTTCGGGCAGGCTCTCGCGTCTATAAATATAGGGGCAGGGGTACCAGTTGAAGGATCTTTGAGGGTTTCCGGCTCCCAGCCAGTGACTCGACCGATCTCCAGTTTTTGAGACCGCAGAGACCTCTCTGTCTCCCTTCAAGAGACCTCAGCTATCTCTTTTCAGGAGACCTCCGCCATCTCTTTTCTCCTTCTCTCACTCCTTCACTTGTAGCTCAAAGTAACCAACCATCCAGCAGTTTTCTCCTTCTTTCTCCAGCTTGAGCAATTGTGGACTTGGTACATTTTTGGTTCGAATAATTTACATCAAAGATGAACACTAAGATCATATTTTTTTGTATTACGGTGATGCTTCAAAAGAAATCCAACGATGGTGATGCCCCCGCGTATGTTTTTGAAAATTATATGTAACATCCTGAATCCGATGAGGGCGGTCCCATGAGGGAGGGAAATGTTTTGGTGGTAGTAAAGCCCAGACAAAGTAGCTCCTGACAAGCTTCTAGGATGGCAGACTTCTAGGTGAAAGGAGATACAGGAATGAACCGAATCTCACACCAGAATTGAAGAAAAAAGTTGTTGGGCTTAAGTAATAATCAAATCCTCAAATATCAGAGGCGCCTTATCGGAGCAACTGGTGAAGTTGTGTTGGAAACTCAAAGGTTAAGTGTGCACCTATGGGAGTAGTCCTGGGATGGGTGACCTTCTGAGAAGTGCTCGTAAGCCGCCTGTGAAAAAGGGAAAATCATTCGGTTCAGCTCAGCATGGGCTGGGAGGAATTAAACGGGCAATACTTTTGATATTGTGAGGGTTGGGTCGTTACAAATGATATCATAGTCATACCTACTGCAGTATGATGTGTGGTTCGGGGATTATCCATGCGGAAACTGGTGAGCAAGTAACATCCTGAATCCGATGAGGGTGATCCGATGAGGGCGAGGAGTGCTTTGGGGCAGTGAAGCCCAGGTAAAGTAACTTCTGACGGGCATCTAGGATGGCAGGCTTCTAAGTGAAAGGAGATGCAGAAATGAACCGAATCTCACATCGAAATTGGAGGAAAAAGTTGGTGGGCATAAGAAATTATCAAATCCTCAAATATCAGAGATGCCTTTTCGGAGCAATTTGTGGAGTTGTGTTGGAAACTCCAAGGTAAAGCGTGCTCCGGTGGGTGTAGTCTTGGGATGGGTGACCTCATGGAAGTGCTCGTAGGCCACCTGTGAAAAGGGGCAAAACGTTCGGTTTAGCTCAGTATGGGCTGGGTTGAACTAAAGCAGACAATACTTCTGATATTGTGAGAATTGGGTAGTTACAAATAGTATCTTAATTAGTGAAGTATCTATGAGTTAAGTCTTTGTTTGAGACAGTTGTGTCATTTAAGAGATAGCGGTGAAATTGTGGTAGTAAACACATCGGTAGCGATTTACACATGTTTGGAACTTTCGTGGCAGCTTTGTTGACCCAAATTTTACTTTTTGATGTTTGGGCATTCATAACTACTAAAATTTGACCAGACCTGCATAATTGTGCAGGCGTTTTGAAAAAATAAGGTTAGTGACCACACTTATCGAAACGCAATCTATGTTTTTCATAATTGCGCTCACAACCACCACCACTCTCCTGCCGCTCTCCCAAACATGGCCTTGCATGAAAGTTAAGACAATGGATCTAATTGTTGGATAGTTGAATTTAATTTGACAAAAATGAGAATGCTAAGATAGTTATGTGGCAAAACTAGAAAAAAATAGATTAAGAAATAATTATATTGGGGAAACAATGAGAGTAAGATCTACCGAAGATAAGATAAGATAAAATAGATTTAGGTGGTTTATACATGTGCATCAAAGGTTAGAAAATCGATCAATTAGTTAAGTATTCTCGAAGGATTAGGTAGAAAAAGAGGTAGATCAAAGGCAACATGAATGAAAGGTGTTCAAGATGATATGTCTAGTTTAGGTTTAACACACAAGGCAACGCTTCGCATTAATGTACATATATATTCATGATGTCGTGTAACATATTTGCATTGCTTATTTAATATCATGTTATGGTTTAGATGATCTAACATTGCAGGTTGATATGACCTTATATTAGTAGCCTCATGGACCTACTTAGGGTGCTTGAGAAGACGTAGTAGTTACAAGGCCGCTAGTGGATGACCTTGTTCATGGTTTGTGGAAGAAACATGCTCGAGGATAAGTTTGCTCACGTAGGATGTCAACTCGTGCTTTCGGATGGCCTACTAACTTTCATCTAGTCATGTACTAATGCAGAAAGTCAGGTGATAGCTTAGAACTTTCTATTACCTTTTAACTTGACCTTTTGAGCTCTGTGATCATTATACTAAAACATCAATTTAATTAGATTTAGTGGTTTTCATGTAGTAAAGATATGTAGGGATTTTTGCATTGTTTTTAAGGATAGTGCTCGTTTACTCTGTATACTATTATTTGGTGTTCTCATTTTACTGTCTTATGTTGTGGGCATCGGATGGGCTTATATCATAGCAAGTAGTTGGAGTAGGCTCCACGGGAAGATCAAAAGAAACTTATATCTTCATATTGTCCAACATGAGATTCACTAAGTTGGCATTTAATATATGTCAATCCTCACCCACTTAGGCAAACTCAAAAGGTAAATCCTCAGTAAGATACGTGAGTCTCCTTCGTCACAGAATTTTTCAACAACAAATATTCTCCATACTCTTTGACTTAATATTCTAAAGCTGAGCATGCACAGCATTAGGCTAGACTATCCTAGTCGAACTTCCTGAATTCTAAGAATCATCCATGATGTTGGAATTATTGAGTCAATGTCGGTCTTGTAGTGTCTTTATGTATTTGAGGTTTAGTCTCACACCGCCTATCGGTGTTTTATGTCATGTTGTAACTCCTATATAATGCCCTATGTGGATGAATAATATCAATCAAGCATTTCTATTTTCCTCTTCCAACATGGTATCAGAGGTAAAGGTCTGAAACCTATTTTTTCAGTGGGCTTCTCCCTCCCTCCCTCTGGTCGGACTCATCCCGTCCTTCTGCTCCCGTTAAGCCTCTCTGCTACCGCTCCTGTCGATGAAGTCGATCGCTGATTCCGTCGACAGGAGCGGATCCGATCCCATCTCTTGGTCTCCACGGTGTTGCACCGCCTGCGACATCGACATCGCCTGCTTCCGTCGTGTGACGTCCAGGTCCGTTCGTCCAGATCCAGTGCATCGGTGATCCCGTGCATCTCTGCCGCTGGAGCTTCTCCCGACTCCAGATCTCGTCGTCAATCCTTGTTGCACATTCGTCGACATCAACGTTTCAACTCTGCCGCTGGAGCTTCTCCCAGCGCCGATTCTTGTCGCAGCAACTTCGTCGATCCCGGCTGATGTTTTCTACGTTAATGCTCTTGTCGCGGTTCATCGTCGTCTCCTGTTCGGCTGTTGTAGTGCTGGTGATGGCTCGCCATCACTCCTTGAGGCAGATTTGTTCCCGTGCTTGCCCCCCTCTTCTTTCTAGCATCTGGACAATGGCTCCTGATCCTGTTTGCCTCCTTGCTGCTCCCGGGGGCGGCCTTGCTGCTACGTGTGCTCCTGCCGCTGCTGCCGCTTCCCGGAATGCTGATAAATGCTGAAGTTTGTGTTGTTTGTGCGGTTTTTTTTGGGGGGCGTATGTTGTTTGTCTTATGTTTCTGCCTTTTATGCACGTGTTATCCACGTGAGGGGGAGTGTTGGAAGGAAGGTGACTCGGATGATCTTTCCCGACCTTTCGCCTTCGTTCTAGACAGGTAGGCTTTTTGTTGTTAGCGTCTCCCCAGTTTGTCTTTCGATTGGTCATGTGTTGGGGCACGATTGTGTTGGTTGTTCTAATCTCAGCGAGTTGTGTCGTGTGGGACCGTGTCGTGTGGGACTGTGTTGTGTGGGACCGCCCTTTGTGCGGATTATCCCGACAGATTATCCCCGGTTGCCCGTTTGATGATGTGCTCCGCAACTTTCGTTCTCATTTGCATGTTGTGAGTGTAGGTGATGTTGGTTGACCTTTCAATCCAGCGGGGTGTATCGTGTGGGAGTATCCCCGGTAACCCGTCTGTTGATTTCTTTCTTGCGAGTCCACGTCATGTGTGAGACCTGCGTCGTGTGTGGGTCAGCGTTGTGTGTGGCTATGTCCCCGGCTTGATTCCCCGGTTTGGATTTTCTCCCGGTGGCTCGTCTATTGTTTTGTTCCGCATCATCTACCTCCATTGCCGTTATTTGTGATGTCCAAACTAAAGGGTCCTCCCCTTCAGCTTGAGGGGGAGTGTTGGAATTATCGAGTCAATGTCGGTCGTGTAGTGTCTTTATGTATTTGAGGTTTAGTCTCACACCGCCTATCGGTGTTTTACGTCATGTTGTAACTCATATATAATGCCCTATGGGGATGAATAATATCAATCAAGCATTTCTATTTTCCTCTTCCAACACATGATAAAGGTCGAACTAAAATACAACAAAGTTCTCCCAAACTAGGTGCAAATGCCCCCTCAAAAAGTAACAAATTCAAAATCATGTTTATTCAGTTCTCGAAAAGGCTAGAATTTTCCCTATTCTTTTTAGTTTCCAACACAAGTGGCTTAACAACACTTATCCAACCTGACTTTGAAATCCTATTTGGCTAAGGAGATCAAAATTTGAAAACGTTGCACAAATAATACAGTAATTATACAACTTATAGAATTGCTCATCTTTGCTTGCGAAAATAGTAGCAATCATAAGACACATACTAGAATACTACACTTTAGAAACTATATGCTGATGCCAAACCTCATTGCTTTGTTCTTGCCAAGGTTTATACATAATTGTTGGAAATATCGAGCAATGTCGGTCTATTAGAGTTTTTAGTAGTAGTTGGGTTTAGTCTCACATTGTCTGCCCGTCTTTAAAAGTCTCTTGTAATGCTTTAAATATACCCCTATGTGGAAGAATAAACGCATCCATCTATTATGTTTTCTACTTTGCAACATGGTATCAGAGCCAAAATGTGATCTCATCGTCCGCTTCTGCTCTGGCGAGGCCTACAGCTTCAGTGGGTCTCGACTGCTCCCGTTTCTTTCTCGTTCTTCTAAGCCCGTCGCTGCTCATTGTTGTCGATTCCGTAAGTCCGGTCTGCCTGGCTTCAGGCCCGATTCCGCTGCCAATCGAAGCTCCCGCCTACGTGCTCATCTCGCAGTCGATTTCGTGTGCCGATCGCATCTCGTGCTCGTGCAAGACGCTCGTCTGCTCGATTCCAATTGCTGGTGAATCGCTCCCAGACGCTCCTCCCATCGTCTCTTTCAACTGTCGCTACTTCAGTGAACCACGGCTTCCACTCACGTGTTTGCTGCTTGTACTGATCCCGTCGAGAGCACGAGAGTCTTCGACGACATCGCTTCTCCATAACTCCACGGCCCGTCGTCGTTCTCCCGGTTTCGGATCGGCAAAGGCTAAGGCATGTCTCTTCCTCTAGTCGACGATCCATCTACTTCTGATCCCTCCTGGAGCTCCTTCTTCCTGCTGATCCAGTGGAGATGTTTCCTGTGTCGATCCTATTCGACGCTTCTCTCTGTGGAGGTCCTGTCGTTGTTCTTCGGAGGATTTCTTCCGTTGTTCCTGTTCAGATCCAATCGGCATCCTCTTGCCATTGGTCGTCATTTCTGGACTCAGCAGGCTCCTTTGCATCTTCGACGATGCCTTCTTCTGATCCAGCCACCACTTCCTTCTTTGTGCGCGGTCGTTGTTCCCGTCTAGCCTCGGCCACTCCGCTGCTCGTGCTCTGGAAGCTTCCAACTGCTACCCGTATTTTTCTGACGCCTTCCGGATGACTCCAGCCGTTGCATCTCGGATTTCTATCAGTTCATGCTGCTATCACCCCTTCCAGCGTGCTGATTTCTCGCCGACGATGATGCTTTGTGGTAGTTCTTGTCTTTTTATGAGTCCATTAATTTTATTTTTTGTCCTTGTGATTGTTAATGTCTTGTTATGCCTTCATTCAAGTGTGTTCCACGTGAGGGGAAGTGTTTGGGATGAGGGTGACTCGAATGATCTTTCTCCATGTTCTCCTTAGTCCCACACGGCCTTCAGGCTTATGTCGTATGTTATTTGTGTCTCCCCATTTTTTCTTTCAATTGGTCATGTGTTGGGGCATGATTGTTGTTGGTTGTTCTAATCTCAGCGGGTTGTGTCACATGGGACCGTGTAGTGAGGGATTGCATCGTGTGGGACCGCCCTTGGTGCGGAATATCCCCGACGGATTATCCCCGGTTGCCCGTTTGATAATTAGCTCCACATCGTTTATTCCCTTATGCATGTTGTGTGTAGGTGATGTTGGTTGACCAGATTCCAGCGAGTCCACGTCGTGTGTGAGTCCTGCGTCGTGTGTGGATATGTCCCCGGTTTGAAATTTTTTCCATGTGGCTCGTCTAATGTTTTGTCCCACATCGCCTACCTCCATTGTCGTTATTTGATGTTTCCAAGATGGAGGTTTCCCCTCCAGCCTGAGGGGGAGTGTTGGAAATATCAAGCAATGTTGGTCTATTAGAATTTTTAGTAGTAGTTGGGTTTAGTCCCACATTGTCTGTCCGTCTTTAAGGGTCACTTGTCATGTTTTAAATATACCCCTATGTGGAAGAATAAATGCATCCATCTATTATGTTTTCTACTTTGCAACAATAATATAAAACAAAATTGTATAAGAGTAAGGTATAAATTCCAATGTACCAGAAGATTGTCTTCTCATAGTCGGATTAAAGGACAATAAAATAGTAACATCTGAAACTTAACCACCTTATAATTTTATTTTCAGGGACCGATTGTTGTTAGTGTCGGTGTCGTCATCATCGATTAAAGTAGTCATACCGCTTTTATCCCTAATTTTATATGTAAAATAATGTATTAAATATTTTCCGTGAGAACGAAACTTTACGAGATTTATTTCGAAATAATTTTGAAGTTCGCAAGAGCTTTTCACAAATAGTTATCGTGGGTTTTAGTGAACAATGGCATTTTGTAAATAAGACAGACTCATTTTGTAACCCGCATTTTTGTAAATAAGATAAACTCATTTTGTAACCCACATTTTTAACACACAAATAGAAAGAGCCTTTCTTCCATTCACACCTTTGCTTATGCCTCACCATCGTAACCGACGAATTTCCTTTCATAAACTAGAGTGCACACCGCAAAGGATCAGAAACCGATAGTAGGGCTTTCTCCTTCCATCGATTGGAGATGATGATACCTTCCCTCTCATCGGAAGCCTTCAACAACCATCTCCTTCAAGTCGTGGAGACTCGACGACGCTCCTGTAGCATTCACCGTCGATCCCCTTAGAAACAGGATCCCTAGGTCGAGTCCTGGCGGCGTTTTTCTCTCTCGAGAATCAAAAGTGCTTACTAGGGGATCCCATCTTAGATATTCCAGTGTCTTTTAGGGAGTCCCGTCCTCCCTTCCCATTTCATTCAGCAACATTTCCTTCTTTTTATGTCCTTGGTGAGATTTCGGCTATGGGTTTGAGTGAAGAGGAATTCTTGGGCTTTATAATTCAATATTTCTTTTCTTTTAGGGATTCAGAAACCCTAGAGGTGTAGAGCGGATTTGTGGTCTAGATCGAAGAAGAACACTTTGTGTTTTCAAATTAACCTAGAAGGGCCATGCCGCCACGCCGTTTTTGTAACAACCCTACTTTTTATAAGCATAGGTATATTAGATTTCTCTAGCCGCACCCCAACTCCCCTGATTTAATCCCGCAAGCGCGCGGCTAGGTCTCCCGCTCCAGTCCCGTCTCGCGCTCCCGATCCCGCCGCTCCCGCTTCCGTCTCCCGCGCGCAGCGCCGTCGACGCCTCCTGCGCCTCCTGATCTTGCTGCTCCTGCCGTGGACGACCTCCCCTAGTCGGCTGTGGTAGCCCTTCCTCTGGCCGATCTCCAGCAGTCGACAACCCTCCCTCCGGCGCCTCCTCCTCCTGCAGTGGCCGACGCCGCCTCCTCTTGCTTCCCGGTCGCCTTCTCTTTCTGCTCTGACCGTTCCTCCAAGAGGTGTCGACAGCTCCCTCCCTTCAAGTGTCGGCAGCCCCTCCTCCCCTTCTTCCTTGAGGCCGACAGTCTTGTCTCCCCCCTCCAGCAGCGGGGATAGGCCTCCAGTAGTTTCTGCTCGCCTTCGACAGTCACCCTCAGCCTCCTCCATCATCCTCAGGCAGACAGCCCCTTCTTCTCCTCTCCGATTGGGCCGATGTTTGCGAGATGTTCCTCCTTGGACTCGGTTATGACCTCCTTTGGGTAAGATTTCTTCCTCCTTCCCCCTCTATTCAGATTTCTCTTGAATCCCTTGCAATTTTGTGCCATAAGTTGTAGATATTTGTGATCCAACATTTTTGCCACCGTTATAACCGTCTAATTTCTAGGTTTTCGTGCTCCCCGGCGCCATTCGTCGCTTTAATTGGCGGGATCTCTCCAAAGCCCCCTCTGAATTAGGGTTTTCGCAACCTAAGCGCCGCCAAGTCTCCGTCTCCGCGCAGAATCTCTTCTCCCCTCACCTTTGAGGGAGGTAACATCTGCTAAAAACCCTCTTTGTTTATTTTCCGCGTCGTCGAATGCGTGTATTAGCGTAGTAATTTATGCTATGTCGCCTTCGTTGTGCTTGATCAGGTTTAAAATGTGATGTTTGCTTTTGCTTGCGCCGCTTAGCCGTCGCCGTCAGATTCAGCTTCATTTAAGGCAAGTAGAGATCCCTCTCTCTTGCAAGCATTGAATTTAATTGTCATGATTGTTCTTATGTTTATATGAATACACCCTTGAATGCTTAATTCGTCGAATAAATTTAGACCTCGAATCCCTAAATAGACTTATTAATAGATTGAGGTATCACGTGTTTGGAATGTCACAAGTTGTGAATGTGAATGAGAGTTACTTGAATATTCATTTAAATGAATTGTGTCTCATTTGTTGGAAGACGAGTTAGTGAACGAAAGTGGTTTAAATTGGATTTCAACTTAATTGAATTGCATCTCATTTGATGGTTAAATGGAAGACTAGTAGATCCTTTCGAGCAGAAATATTAATTGTTATAATGATAAATGTTAAGATCCTGCTAGCAACTAGATGAATTGTGCTTGATATAAAATATTCGGCTCGTACACATGTTTACTTAGAAGATATTCATGTGCTTGAGTGACGTAATCTAAGGGAATACTGAATATCCTAGAAAATGTTGTATAGTAATCTTATTACTCGTAAATACTTGAATCCGCAAGCTTCAAAACTCTCTATCGAGTTCTTTGAGTCATCGAATCTTGTTTCTTATGCCTGTCTGGTTCTAGGACTCGAGTAAATAATTTTCTATAACTTGATTCCTCCCGTTTCACGTTTGTAAAATATACTCTTGTATATCTGAATCAGTATCTTGGTTACATGTCTTGATATGCTAGAATCCACGAAATCCTGCGCTAAGTCGTTAATAACGTAAGTTAACACTGAAAGCTAGGGTTTAATTGATGAAACTCCTTGACTTGGGTTCCCTCTTGAATCCCTAATGGGAACAAAGGACCGGTAATAGCGAGCTTAAATTTGAAAACTAGGGTTTAGGTGGTGCATCGTCTTGTTTGCATGGTCACGGTAAGCAGGAAATACTCTTATTCTAGTAAGACTTACAATTAGACTTGAGTGTGAGCCATGCACACCCACTATAAACACCTACGCATTTCAACAATTACAACTTATGTCGTTGCACGAATGTTTATGCTATACTCCAGAGTAGGCTAATATTTCCAGATAATTCTGCTTGTTTCAGTTACTTGCCTGTTTCACTAGCTTGCTTCGAGGTTAATTGGTACCTTAAAATTTCTAATTTCTTCTGCACGTACCTAAATTTATAGCTTGTTTACTGTTGATTTTCAATGTTCTGAGGCTTTTCCTTCTTGTTTAGGAATTTGCCTTAGTGTTTGTGTTTGCGCCGTGTCAAATATGCAAGAGCCCTCACATATGATTAGGAGAAAGATATTAGGACTTGGGTGTAGTGTCAAATATGCAAGAGCCCTCACATATTAGGACTTGGGTGTAGTGTCAAATATGTAAGAGCCCTCACATATTAGGACTTGGGTGTATGCAAGAGCCCTCATTTCTAATTTCCCGTTAGGACTTGGGTGTAGTGTCAAATATGCAAGAGCCCTCACATATTAGGCGTCCTAGAAAAGTTGATCGTAGGATTTGTGATCGACCTAGGTTTGGAAGTTGGAATATAGGTACGCTAACGGGAAAAGCGATGGAAGTAGTGGATACAATGATTAGGAGAAAGATAAATATTTTATGTCTGCAAGAGACTAAATGGGTGGGTGAGAAAGCTAAATTTCTAGATAATTCAGGTTTTAAATTATGGTACACAGGAAAAAATAAAACAAGAAATGGAGTAGGTATTATTGTAGATACTACTTGGAGGGATGGAGTTGTTGGGGTAAGCAGAAAAGGTGATAAAATCTTAGCTCTTAAATTAATCGTAGGAAAGGAAACTATTAATGTAATTAGTGCTTATGCGCCACAAGTAGGATTAAATGAAGCTATTAAAGTACAATTTTGGGAAGACTTAGATTATTTGGTAAGAGAAATCCCACAAAGCGAGAAAATTTTCATTGGAGGAGACTTAAATGGACATGTAGGGAAGCAAAATACGGATTATACAGATGTTCATGGAGGATTTGGGTATGGAGAAAGAAATGAAGAAGGAAGAACCATTCTAGACTTTGTCATAGCACATGAGCTAATTGTGACAAATACGTTCTACATAAAGAGGGAAGAACACTTAATTACGTTCAAGAGCGGACAAAATAAGTCACAAATTGACTATTTTATGACTCGCAAAATGGATAAAAAGATTTGTAAGGATTGCAAAGTCATACCAGGAGAAAGTTTGACAACGCAACATAGGCTAGTGGTGCTGGATGTGCAAATTAAATATAGTAACTTTAAAAGAAAGACAAAAGTGTTGCCAAAAATTCGGTGGTGGAACTTGATGAAGGAAAAACAGGTTGCTTTCAAGGCAGCAGTTATAGAACGACTAGTTAATGATCCTTATGTTGATCCTAGTGTCGCATGGGAAGTTATGTCTTCTCATTTAAGGATAAGTGGAAAGAATGTACTTGGAGAGTCAAAAGGTCGCGCGCCCCCACAAAAAGAATCTTGGTGGTGGAAAAAGGAAGTGCAAGACAAAGTGAGGGCAAAGAGGGTCAGCTACAAAACATTATATGCTTGTAGGAATGATGAAAACTTGACAAAGTATAAAGTCGCCAAGAAAGAAGCTAAAAATGCAGTAAGTAAAGCAAGAAGTCAAGCTTATGAAGAATTTTACAAACGACTAGATACCAAAGATGGAGAGCGCGATATATATAAAATTGCTCGAGCTAGAGAGAGGAAGACAAGAGATTTAAGCCAAATTAAATGCATAAAAGATGAAACAGATACGGTTTTGACGGCTGATGTGGCTATTAAGGAGCGATGGAAAAGATACTTTTATCAACTATACAATGAAGGAAAAGATAATGAACTGAACTTGGAAGAGTTAAGTAAATCGGAGGAGTATAGAGACATAACTTTTTATCGTAAAATTCAAGCATCAGAGATAGATGACGCTCTGAAGAAGATGAAAAATGGAAAGGCGGTTGGACCAGACGATATACCCATTGAAGTATGGAAACGCTTAGGGAGGGAAGGAATTTTATGGCTTACAAGTTTCTTCAATAAGATACTGAAGACAAAAAGGATGCCAGACCAATGGAGAGAAAGTATTTTGGTACCTTTGTATAAGAACAAAGGAGATATACAAAATTGTGTCAATTACAGGGGAATTAAATTAATGAGTCATACTATGAAACTATGGGAACGAGTAATAGAGAGACGAGTTAGACGAGAGACTAGCATCTCAGAGAATCAATTTGGATTCATGTCAGGGAGGTCAACCATGGAAGCTATACATCTCTTGAGGAGACTCATTGACAACTATCGGGAAAGACAAAAAGATTTGCATATATTGTTTATCGATCTGGAGAAGGCGTATGATAGGGTTCCAAGAGAGGTCTTGTGCAGAGTCTTAGAAAAGAAAGGTGTAAATGTATCATACATTGACGTAATCAAAGATATGTATACAAATTCAGTGACCAGGGTGAGGACATCTGGAGGATTAACACAGGAATTCCCTATCGCTGTTGGCTTACATCAAGGGTCAGCTTTAAGCCCTTACCTCTTTACCCTTATCTTAGATGAGCTCACCGGACATATCCAGCAAGCAATACCTTGGTGTTTATTATTTGCAGATGATATTGTTTTGGTAGATGAGACGCGCGAGGGTGTAAACGCGAAACTGGAATCTTGGCGAGACACTTTAGAAAAGAAGGGTTTTAGGTTGAGCAGGACAAAGACAGAGTATATAGAGCTTAAATTTAGTAGTGCAAGAAGGTCAGATGACTCCGTCATTAAATTGGGTGACCAAGATATTTCCCGCAGTGAGTGCTTTAAATATCTGGGATCGATAATTCAAAAAGATGGAGGTGTAGATAAAGATGTGATTCATAGAATCCAAGCAGGTTGGTTGAAGTGGAGAGGCGCGTCTGGGATCCTATGTGATCGTAAAGTACCACTAAAACTTAAAGGCAAGTTTTACCGTACTGCAATTAGGCCTGCAATGCTCTACGGTTCTGAGTGTTGGGCAGTGAATGGTGTACACGAGCAAAAAATGGGAGTCGCGGAGATGAGAATGCTTAGGTGGATGTGTGGTCACACGAGACTGGATAAAATTAGGAATGAATGTATCATGGATAAGATAGGAGTGGCGCCAATTGTAGAGAAGATGCGAGAAGCTCGTTTAAGATGGTTTGGACATGTACATAGGAGACCATTAGAGGCACCTGTTAGGCGTTGTGAGAGTTTAGTCACTAGACATGTTAAACGGGGGAGGGGTAGACCAAACAAGACTTGGAATGAAACTATAAAGAAAGACATGATGTACTTAGGCATTAATGAGACTATGCTTAAAGATAGGGCGCAATGGCGACAGAGGATCCATATAGCCGACCCCACTATGGTGGGATAAAGGCTTGAGTGTTGTTGTTGTTGTTGTTGTGTTTGTGTCTGCGCCGCCTGCTCTCTGAGGCCGATCTGCGTCAAGCTTCAGGTTTTGTGTTTATGTTTCATTTCTTTTACTGTCGGATATTTCTGTTATGTAGTAATTACGATCAGTCATTTTCTCTTGTTTCATGGACAACTGCTAGGCTAAATATTATATGTACTAGAATTTGACATGTTTTGCATGTTCATTCATCTGAGATGATCACAGCATAAAAATCTGTTTCAAAACTTGTATCATGAGCTTTTACTAAAATGCATGTGCACATGTTTCAAGTTATCATGTTTTAAAGCTTCCGCAATAAATCAACATGTTTTAATCAAAAGTAATTGTTTTTAAAACTATTTGTAGTACTTCTGCTTCCGCCTTAGCAGACATGGATTTCTTTTCGCCCATGCCTGGGCATCACGGCCCGCCCCGAAGCGCACTCTGACTCTTGTCGAGACGGGTCGTGACAGTTTTTACGAACGTCGTAACACCGATGTAAAATGATTTTCTTCCTCTTGGTTAGGAATATCACGAATTTCATAGCATTGCTTACTGGTCTCGTGCAAGTGTATGTGTGACCACGAGTTTCATTAAAGCTTCAACTATACTTATTAGTGTAGAAATCTTACTTATAATATGCAAGACATACAATGATCATAAGTTTCATGGATAATACGGTAGACCGAAGAAATGAATGAAAATAGACATAGAACAAAAGAATAAATCATATGATTATACCCAAGACTACTGGACTCATGCGGGAGTCAGTTTTAGTTGAACATGCCGACCACTAGTGTATAGATGGTTAGGGGCATGATGGGAGTTTTCTCTTAATGATTGATGGACGCACACCATCATACTCATAGGAAACAATAGATCTATGGACCTCAAACAAGGATTGACGACCCATTTTTCCATATGGAATTTATTTAATGTGAGCAGGTGATCCACGCTAAAAATGCGTCAAAGCACTTTCAGTAGTCGTCGTCAGGGACTCAAGTTGAAGGTGTGCCTAGTAAATTATAAAACTTAAAAATCAAGAAGAATAGGAACTTGAACATTCTCTACTGTATGAAAAACTCACAAACTAGAAGTTTCATTACGTTAATGAGTTAAAGTTAAATTTAAAACTCGAAGACATAATAAAAGTGTAGAAACATGTAACATACATATTATGTTTCATTTCATGTAAAAGCATGTATAGTATCTTGTTTAGAAAGGATGTTCTCTAACGTCAGTCTCTGTATTTTTAGATCTTTATGCATGCTTAATTTTGTTATTCTGTGCACTAGGAGGAAGAGTCTTTCTTACTAGCCAGTAGCATGACCTCGTCTTCGAACTTTTCCTTCCAGGGAACACAGGTCGGGAAATCTGTTTAGGATAAACTTCCAAGTGATTTTATGCAGTTTTTAGTTTCTTTTCCTTCAGAATATTACACCCTTTTTAGAATTGACTCTTTATTTAATATAAACCCAGTTGTTTCAAACTTCATCTTATATTCTAGAATTTAGATTTGATTTCATTTACTTTTCTAGTTGGCTCTGTGATTCAGACATTGAAGTATTTCTCTAACGTTAGCTTTGGGGTGCAAGTAGAGTTGAGCCGGCTCGTGAGCACGATGAGCCGGCTCGTGAGCACGATGAGCCGGCATGACAAAAGCTCAACACGAGCTTGAGTCTGTTGAGCTAGAGCTCGAGTCTGTTGAGCCCAAGCTCAAGTCTGTTAAGCTCAAGCTCGAGTTCGATGAAGCTCACATGTTCTTGTTCATTAGCTCGCGAGCTTTTTAATCATTTTTAAAAATATATATAAATATAAATAAAATATAGCTCATGAGAAGAAAAGCTCGTGAGCTCTACCCTAGCTCAAATCTTTTGTTTATGTTGTATACTTTAGTTACTTTTATAGCATATCCATTATTGTACTAATTTTATTATTGTTGCTTAGTTTGCTTCATAGTATGGGTGTCGGTCGGGCTTTTGAAATGTGGTCAAACTAGGTAGGGGTACTTCAAAAACATTATACGAAAATTTTAGAATCATGATATATTCCATCTTATCAATCTCTCCCCCTTAGGCGCCTACTAGCAAATTTGTAGATTCTGATCATGACCTACTATGTTGCACATAGGCATAGGGCCACATGGCACAACTACTCCAAGAGCACATCTGAAGGCGCAAAACCAAAGGCATTATGACGCAGGGCAGGCCGTGTGACTAGGGTGTGTCGACACTAATACGACCCTAAGTGATTGTGATGCTTAATGGACTCAAAATGATATGACCAAAAATACAATGCAAATAAGTTAAAACTTCAATCCGGAAATAGAGTTTGCTGTAATAATTTTATAAGCGAGATGAATTAGAATTTCCCGGTGTACACAAGACATGTTAACTTTCGCACAAAATGCTTTAGCCACAATTTCCACGATTAGATTTATAGAACGAAAGAAAATAAAAAAAACAAATACAACTATGGATCAACATACCCAAGCACATATGAAATGTTCTCCAATATTCAATAAAGAGGAAATAAGCACAACACAATAATACTCACGTAGCAATGAAGATCCGGCGGCGGACAGGTGATGTTGGATGGTTGTTGTGGGGGGGTGATCTTGACTACAGCTATTGAGGATCACAGTGAGGACTGCTGGAACAGGATGAAGAGGGTGTAGTAGAAAGCTTATGGTGGCAGGGATGCTTCCAAGATCGGGAGGGACGGTGGTTTTGTTGGGATGGAAGTGGGGAAGGCTGTTGGTTAAAGGAACTGAAGGGGACTGGCGTTGTTGCTATCTGATCTCATCAGGATTGGGAATGGTGAACAGGGACAAGGAGGGGTAGTTCACGGGAGAATCTCTGGACAGTTGAAGGGGTGTGAGGCTTGGGGCACTTCAAACCTTCCCGTCGAGGAAGAAAATGAACAGGAGTCGTTGGAAGGCAGTTTAGCGATGTGGGAGTGGAATCGAGCGGCTCTGGACTTGCTGAAGGGGAGCGACAATGGACTGTGTCGCCGGTTGCGGCTAAGATGGAGTTAACGGCAGAGGTTCGTTGGTGGCTGACGGTATCGAAGAAGGGTGACGGGAAACGAAACTGGAACGCCGTCCAGGAGGCTAGTCGCTTATCTTCGACCAGCCAGAGAACAGCGACCGGGACTGGAGACGCGATATTCAGGTCGATATGGGGTGCGGGACGAAGAAATGTGTGGTTCGACAATTGTTGGCGTGGAAGGGGTGATGAATAGTAGCAGTTAACACAGGGAAACGTGGGATTACATGGAGGTTAGCGGCGGTTTTCTGCAAAGGAGGGGAGTCGTGGGATGGAGGCTGGTTCACGGGAATTGAGCAGTAAGAGTGAAATAAGGAAAAGAAATAACTGAAAATAAACTGAGGCTTCGCACCCCGGGCTCGCGGCGTCACACCACAGATGATTGTCGGTCTGGAATCTCTCACAAATCAACAATGACCATAAACTGCAGCACCCGCCCCTATTTATAATAAGAATGGGCGGTTGGGCACCGGGCGTGTATGGCTATGATTGGCCGTTACGCCCGAGGCCTTAAAATACTAAAAACAAATCCAAAAAATAAAATAAAATACATAAAAATAATAGCGTGACGAGCCGGACGCGCTCGTGGTCTCGGATCGCCGATCCGATCATCGCCTCCTGCGTGAATATACAAAAGTGGGCCCCGCCGACTGGCGACCCGTAGTCTGATAACGATCCCAATCAACTCCCCCGACTGAAAAGCATTCATCTCCGATGAATGGAGATGATCGTACTGACATCGAAGATTGGGGGAAAGTTTATCAAGCTCCGCCGCGGACATCCAAGTATCATCACAAATGGGGCGTCCGCTCCAGTGTACCAGGTAGCGGCATGAAGGGTCGTCCACGGTGGGAATGCACTCATGCGCCGCAATATCAGTAATGTGCTCAACTCTCACCTCACCTGCTGGTGGATCCAGAAGAACCGGTGGAATCATAGGTGGTGCGGGCAAGGCCGTAGGTGTTTGTCCAAAGTGGTCAGGGGAAGAGTCAGGCTGTGACGGGTAGGATGTAGGAAGTGGATCAAGGTATGAATCCATATGCTCGAGAGGCTCAAAGTACGGTGTCACATCTTCAGTATTAAATACGGGATGAATACTCATATCTGCTGGGAGATCGACCTCACAACCTCATAGGCATTTGCTCCAATTTTCTTTATAATTCTATACGGGCCCATTCGCTTCGGTTGTAGCTTCTTAGCGACTCCTTTTGGGAGCCTCTCCATGCGAAGTCGGATCATGACTTGCTCACCTACCAGAAAATATTGTTCACGTTTGTGTTTATCTGCCCGTGTTTTATATAATTCATTACTGCTAGCAATTTTTTTCCAGATTAATTCATGCAGTTCATGTATGTGATGAATGAAAGACTCGACGGATTCACTAGGACGTGACTCTAAGGGAACAAAGGTAAGGTCAATAGGTTTCCTAGGCTCATAACCTGATACTATATGAAATGGACTCATGCCAGTAGAACGATTGACCGAACTATTGTACGCGAACTCCGATACGGGTAACACAGAATCCCAAGCCGACGGGTGATCACCAACTAGACACCGTAACAGATTCCCTAAACTCCTATTAACGACCTCAGTCTAGTCGTCAGTCTGTGTGTGATAGGCAGTAGAGAATTTCAGAGTCGTTCCTGTCTTATGCCATAAAATTCTCCAAAAGTAGCAAAGAAATCGAACGTCACGGTCAGACACTATGGATTTGGGTAATCCGTGTAATCGAAAAATGTCTCTCGTAAAAAGGGCCGCTACGTGAGCCTCATCGGCAGTCTTGCGGCAGGTAATAAAATGAGTCATCTTCGAAAACCGATCTACCACTATGAAAATAGAATCGTGCTTCCTCAGAGTACGAGGAAGACCTAATACAAAATCCATACTAATGTCGACCCATGGCTGATGTGGGACTGAAAGAGGAGTATAGAGTCCAGTATTTTGTTTTGAACCCTTCGCAGTCTGACATGTGTCGCAGTGTCGCACAACACGTGTCACATCCCTTTTTCATGGAGGGCCAATAGAATCGATCCTCAACTAACGCAACGGTCTTATCTCTGCTAAAATGGCCAGTTGCACCGCCAGCGTGCATTTCTCAAATCAAGAAGTCCCTGAAGGACGTCCTGGGGATGCAGAGACGAGATCCGCGGTATAAGTATCCCTCTACAATATCAAACTCATCAGTGAGCTCGAGAGGATCCCTCAAAAATCCCAAATAGATATCGCCAAAGTCAGTGCAGGTGGGGTAGTCACTATATAAGCGATCAAAACTAGTCGCGCTAGCGCTCAGTGTGTAGAGTAGGGTGATACGTCGACTAAGAGTGTCAGCAGGTTTGTTCTCAACACCCGCGCGGTGTTTAAGAACATAGTGAAAGTCCTGCAAATATTCAACCCACTTGGCATGTCTATGCCCCAATTTCCGTTGTGAGTCAAGATAACGAAGGGCCTGGTGATCGGAATATAGGACAAACTCCCGTGGGATGAGATAGTGTCTCCAATAACGAAGTGACTGCACCACTGCATAAAACTCTCGATCATAATTTGAGTACTTCTGTCGGGCCTCATTCAGCTTCTCACTAAAGTAAGAAATTGGATGACCCTCCTGGCTTAGTACTCCGCCAATCCCAATGTCAGATGCGTCGCATGCGACCTTAAATACCTTAGAGAAATCGGGAAATCTCAGAACAGGTGCGGTTGTCAATTTTTCCTTGATTTCAGTAAAAGCTCGAGTGGGGGCTGACGTCCACTGAAAATCTCTCTTCCGAAGGCAGCTCATGAAGCGGGCCATAATGGTACTAAATCCTCGAACAAATCTCTTATAAAAGGTGGCTAATCCGTGGAAACTACGGAAATCAGTAATAGTGGAAGGGATAGGCCACTCACGAATAGATCGAACCTTGTCCGGGTCAACAGACACGCCGGACGATGATATGATGAACCCTAGAAAGTGCACAGAATCAGTCAGGAAGGAGCACTTCTTCAAGTTCACATACAACTTCTCCTTTCGGAGAATATCGAATAAAAGCCTCAGATGGCTCAGGTGGTCATCAGATGAGTGGCTATAGATCAAAATATCATCAAAGTAGACGACCAAGAATTTGCCCATGAAGGGCCGAAAGATCAGAGTCATGACTCGCATAAAGGTACTGGGGGCGTTGGACAGCCAAAATGGCATGACCAACCACTTATATAGACTGTCTTTCGTCTTGAAAGTCGTTTTCCACTCATCTCCCTCACGAACTCTAATCTGGTGATACCCATTGCGAAGATCGATCTTTGAAAATACCTGGGCACCAGCCATCGTGTCAAGTAAGTCATCCAATCGGGGGATGGGAAAATGATACGTAATAGTAATCTTATTAATGGCCCTAATGTCAATACACATTCGCCAACTCCCGTCCTTCTTCGGAGTGAGAAGGGCAGGGACTGCGCAAGGGCTCACACTCTCTCGAATGAATTGTTTCCTCAGCAACTCGTCAACCTGCCTCTTAAGCTCAGCATGCTCATCCGGATTCATCCGGTAATGGAGTAAGTTCGGGAGTGAAGCTCCCGGTTTCAAATCTATGGCATGTTGAATGTCGCGTAACGGAGGTAACTCATCAGCTAACTCATCTGGGATAAGATCGCCATAGTCATCCAGGAGTCGCCGGACCTCAGGTGGTGGCTCAGGAATCTCCGCAAGGCTCTCAGGGGCCATAGTGGCTGCCACGACGTAAAAGATATCGGCGCCGACACTTTCTCTCATAAACTCGCTGCGACGCAAAATGTGCAGCGGCCTAGATGAATTCATACTAGTTGAGGGTATGTCCTTCCCCGAGGATTTCTCCTTCGGTTGGGTCGGTGTCAACGTGTTCTTACGACCCTTGTCGTAGAATACATACGTGTTCGAACGACTGAAACATGTGACGTCACGATCGTAAAGCCAGGGCCTCCCTAAGAGAAAGTGGGGGACATCCATGGGGATGACATCACACCAAACACGGTCCTCAAACGTAGCGAGAGTGATCGAAACTAGGCACCTCTGGGTAACCTGTATAGCCGTTTTATCGACCCAAATGACTCACTAAGGATGTGGATGAGGCTCAGGGGTCACCTGCATCCGCTTTAATGCTCGTTGGGCTATAATGTTCACGCAACTCCCGCTATCAATGGCTAGCTTGCAGGGACCGCCTGCGCTAGGAAAGAAGGTATAAAAGATCGTCGTACGACGCGAATCTTCATCAACATGCGGGGTATAAAGGAAACGTTGTATAACACCTAACTATAGGGAGCGCTCAGCATCGCTCTCCCAACCGTCCTCGGCGGTGGCAACAACCTCCTCATCGGCGATCTCCTCAGAGCATCAGCACTGGGTTTGCCCTCTTCAACTAACAGATTCCTCGTAGGGCATTGGGCCGCCACATGGCCTCTATCCGAGCAACGATAGCACTGGATGTTCCCCGACCTGGAGGTCGTGGAAGGTCCGGTGGGGACAGTCTTGCCCTTTGTGTCGGTGGAAACACGAGAGGGTCCTGCAGGGGTGGTCGTGGCCGGTGGGGGCCTCCTAAATGTGGACTCGTCTGTCCGGGTAGAAGTCTGATGGGTACTAGCGAGTCGCAAATACTACTAATACTCGAGGGCCATCTGATAAACTTGTTCTACCGACTCCAACCGGTGGGGAATAACTTCCCTACGTATCTCTGATCTCAATCTGGTACGGAACCGGGAAGCGGTGGCACTAGTCTCCTCTCGTAGATCACTCCTCACTGCTAGCTCATCGAATCGAGACATGTACTCCGCTACGGATTGCGTGCCCTGGCGCAACGCAAAAAGTTGATCTAGCAACTGATCCCGATAGGAGGCGCCGCTTAGTTATTAAAGGCGCAAGGCGCACCAAGGCGCAAAGGGGTCTTGGAGCCTAGGCTCAAGGCGCAGGCGCGCGCCTGACGAACGCAAGGCGCAACCACTTTCATTTTAAATAATCAGCATTTAGCATCATTTCATCTTCTAGATCAAAATTTTCATCTATTCTACTAATTAAGCATTCATTACTATTGTTTATATCTCTTAAAAAATAGAATCAATGTGGTCGCTTACATCATATCTAAGTCCCAACGCACAATTATCTTTCATAAACACTAAATCAATCAAAAAATTATTGAGTTCTTATATTATTTCATTCTTTATTTTTGGAAAAAAAATTTACAATAAAAATCCCACTCTGGCGTGCCTTTTATGTTCCAAAGGCGCAAATAAGGCGCATGAAGGCGCAAACCTCGGATCCAGGTGAGCCTTGAGCCTTAGGCACGCCTTTAACAAGTGTGGGAGGCGGGAAGGTATTTTTCTTGCAATATGTGTTTCATGTCTTCCCAACGGATAATAGGACGATATCCATCTCGCTGTAGAGACCTCTCTAGGCTGACCCAAAAAATCTTGGCTGGGCCGACCAGCTTCATTTTTGCAAATCTAACACAACGCTCGTCACTCATATCATACCACTCGAAGTAGTGGTCCATCTCCTGAAGCCAATCGCTAAAAGTCTTCGGGTCGACCTGACCATCGAAGGTGGGGGCATTAATGTGTATGCGACGGGTAATATCGTCCTCAGCGCGTGCTGCCCGACGTGCCTTAGGATACTCGTCGAAATAATCATCACGACCATAGTCAAAATGGTCCTGAGCTATATCACGAGGAGTTGGACGTCGTGGTGGAGCAGGTGCAGGTTGACGGTCTCGAGCGTGATCGAGGGGTCGCCTACGGTGTGGGGCAGGCTCTCGAAGTGGAGCGGTCTCTCGTGGTGGCTGATCCCTAACACGCACATCTTGTGGTGGGAGGGCAGCCCGTTCTTCCCCAAAGAGAATATTAGGCGGAGTGGGTGAGGTTTCCTTGTTGTGAGAAGTGGAGTGCTCTCGTAGTTCCTCAATGGCGGCGACGCGGGTGCGAAGATCGTCATATTGTGCATCCAATCGATCAAATCGATCAAATCGATCAATCAACCGTTGGAATTCCGCAGGTGTCATTTCAAATCGATCAATCAACCTACCACTACGTAACATGCATGTGGCCCAATCCTGGGCTCTGATACCAAATCTGACGCAGGGCAGGCCGTGTGACTAGGGTGTGCTGACATTAATACGACCCTAAGTGATTGTGATGCTTAATGGACTCAAAATGATACGACCAAAAATACAATGCAAACAATTTAAAACTTCAATCCGGAAATAGAGTTTGCTGTAACAATTTTATAAGCGAGGAAAATTGACACAAGATGAATTAGAATTTTTCGGTGTACACAAGACATGCTAACTTTCGCACAAAGTGCTTTAGCCACAATTTCCACGATTAGATTTATAGAACGAAAGAAAAAAAATACAACTATGGATCAAAATACCCAAGCACATGTGAAAAGTTCTCAAATATTCAATAAAGAGGAAATAAGCACAACACAATAATACTCACGTAGCAATGAAGATCCGGCGGCGGACAGGTGATGTTCGATGGTTGTTGTGGGGGGGTGATCTTGACTGCAGCTATTGAGGATCACAGTGAGGACTGCTGGAACAGGATGAAGAGGGTGTAGGAGAAAGCTTATGGTAGCAGGGATGCTTACAAGATAGGGAGGGACTGTCGTTTTGTTGGGATGGAAGTGGGGAAGGCTGGTGGTTAATGGAACTGAAGGGGAATGGGAATGGTGAACACGGTGAACAGGGACAAGGAGGGGTAGTTCACGGGAGAATCTCTGGACAGTTGAAGGGGTGTGCGACTTGGGGCTCTTCAAACCTTCTCGTCGAGGAAGAAAATGAACAGGAGTCGTTGGAAGGCAGTTTGGCGATGTGGGAGTGGAATCGAGCGGCTCTGGACTCGCTGAAGGGGAACGACAATGGACTGTGTCGTCGGTTGCGGCTGAGATGGAGTTAGCGGCAGAGGTTCGTTGGTGGCTGACGGTATCGAAGAAGGGTGGGGGGAAACGGAACTGGAACGCCGTCCAGGAGGCTAGTCGCTTATCTTCGACCAGCCAGAGAACAGCGAACGAGACTGGAGACGCGATATTCAGGTCGAAATGGGGTACGGGACGAAGAAATATGTGGTTCGACAATTGTTGGCGTGGAAGGGGTGATGAATAGTAGCAGTTAACACAGGGAAATGTGGGATTACAGGGAGGTTAGCGGCGGTTTTCTGCAAAGGAGGGGAGTCGTGGGATGGAGGTTGGTTCACGGGAATTGAACAGTAAGAGTGAAATAAGGAAAAAATAGCTGAAATTAAACCAAGGCTTCGCACCCCGGGCGCGCGGCGTCACACCACAGATGATTGTCGGTCTGGAATCTCTCACAAATCAACAATGACCATAAACTGCAGCACCCGCCCCTATTTATAATAAGAAGGGACGGTTGGGCATCGGGCGTGTACGGCTATGATTGGTCGTTACGCCTGAGGCCTTAAAATACTAAAAAAAAAATCCAAAAAATAAAATAAAATACATAAAAATAATAGCGCGATGAGCCGGACACGCTCGCGGTCTCGAATCGTCGATCTGATCATCGCCTCCTGCGCGAATATACAAAAGTGGGCCTCGCCGACTGGCGACTGAACAGTAAGAGTGAAATAAGGAAAAAATAGCTGAAATTAAACCAAGGCTTCGCACCCCGGGCGCGCGGCGTCACACCACAGATGATTGCCGGTCTGGAATCTCTCACAAATCAACAATGACCATAAACTGCAGCACCCGCCCCTATTTATAATAAGAAGGGGCGGTTGGGCACCGGGCTTGTATGGCTATGATTGGTCGTTACGCCTGAGGCCCTAAAATACTAAAAAAATCCAAAAAATAAAATAAAATACATAAAAATAATAGCGCGACGAGCCGGACACGCTCGCGGTCTCGAATCGTCGATCCGATCATCGCCTCCTGCGCGAATATACAAAAGTGGGCCTCGCCGACTGGCGACCCGTAGTCTGATGACGATCCCCATCACATTGGACCTAAAGTCCTCGCGGCTACTGAAAACTCGAAATCGACCCTCTACAGTTATTACTAATGTCTTTTAATTAATATTGTCTTTTATGTAATTTATTCTTTAAGGGGCATTTTGGTAATTTAGTTGTTAAAAGTGTTCTCTACCTATATAAGGAATTGTAGATGAGCCTAAGTTGGAAGTCTTGTAAGCTCACTTTGAGAGGGACTCTCGAGGAACCAACACTCAAGAGCATGAAGCAAATATACCTCATGAGTTATATCCATTTTTCATTTCTAGTGCAATTTTTTGATTGATTGGTATCATCCATTTGCGCACAAACATATTGTTGGTATTTAGTATGTATATACATTAGTATGGGTAACCCGTTAACAAAATATTACGAATACTTTTTCCACTTGGTATCAAAGCACGTGTCTCACCCTAAAGCGCAACGTCGTCGACTTCCGCTCGCCCTCTCCGCGCGTTCACTTCCGGCAGCCTCTCGATGGCGTACCTCTCTCTGTTTCTGGCCACCGTTCATCCTCTGTATCCGCTTCCACAACCGCTTCCTGCTCGCACCCGACCTCGAGGTTTCCGTCAGCCGAGAAGCGCCGGCTGATGGGATGCGACTTCCGACATCCTTCCGGCTGTCTGATTGATCTCAAATTTTGGGAAAAAGTTTCACTTTAGCCTTCTTATCATCATACTGGATTTCCAATCAATTCCTACTGTTGTATGCTTCACAAAATCAGATCTACAACTTTCTCCTTCAAGCGGAAGATGACTTCTACCACTGCAGCGATGTCTTCATTCACCACAGCTCCTTGAAGACTTGTTATACAATGTACTCCTTAAGTCTCATGAAGAAATTAGTGTCCAAGATGGAGGAGGCGGATTTAAAGGTGTTCTTTAAGTTCTTGAGGATGCCAAAAGGCGAGGGCTCGGCTCAATCACAGCCACAATCGGTGAAGCTAGATCTTCCTCCTGTGGATCTGAAGCTTGATGGATCAGCTACATATTTGAGCTGGTTGCGTCGGGTGAAGAGGGTCCTTTCCGGAAGGAACCTGGAGGGCTATTTGACAGGTGAGAAGGGGAATCCATAGAAGGATTCGTTTGGGTATACTGACTGGAAGACTACACATAGGATGTTGCACACTTGTCTCCTAAACTCGATGGTCGCGTCTATAGCTGTCACGGTGGATGGCATAGAGATCGTGAGTGAAGTTTGGGGGAAGTTGCGGAGGATATATGCAGGAGTCGACAACAACATGAGGGTGTTCCAGATCGAGAGGGAGATAGAGACAGTGACCCAGGGAGATCGATTGATCCGGGAGTATGTTGTCGATCTAGAGCGACTGTGCGCAGATTATGATCATTTCTCCTCAGCTGCGTGTTGCAAAGATCCCGAGTGCAAGAAAGGGGAGTGAGATGCTCAGCGAAGGACTATGCACTTTATGAGGGGGTTGAATCCTGCATTTGAGCCAAGATGTGCAATGTTGCTAGCTCACCCGAAGATTCCCTCCCTGGATGAGACGATCTCGGACATGATGCAGGAGGATAGCAGGATTAGGCTCCAGTCTAGTGTCGCTGGCCTTCTGGGGGTGAAGTCAGCACTAGCGGTCACCAATCTAGGTCACACGGGACACATGAGTGAGACATGGCAGTGCTTCAACTGCAGTGAGATCGGTCATCTCCGGCATGTCTGTCCTAAACCACCAAAAGATGCAGGTGGACGGGGACAGTTTGGGAGTCGTGGTCCCGGACGTGGGGGTCGCAGAAGTGGTGGACGAGGAGGCTACCGGGCAAATCTGATGATAATAGAGGATGAGGCAGAAGGGGGTATAGCTGATATGGGTCACTCTGAGGAGGAGCAAGCGATTTTGGATGTTTACTCTCAGCTGATGAGGAGAAAACAGAAGGGAGTGGTTGATGGCACATTTACCTCCTCTTTACTCAGGGGTAGTGTTGCTTCTTTTGCTCACTCAGCCATAGGTACTTGTGATTCACTTGCTCTCGCATCTATAACCACCACTAGATCACCAGATTGGATAGTCGACTCTGGTGCTTCTCGGTTTGTTATTGAGGATGCTAGGGAGTTCTTGTCTTACACTCAACTAGCAGTCCTAGAGCGCATTCAGATTGTCGATGGTACAACTCAATGGTTGGTAAGGGACTAAGGCTACTGTGCACTTTGACTCTGTCCGATATTTTGCATGCTCCTTCCTTTCCAGTGAACCTCTTATCTATTAGTGTCATTATATCCCAACTAAAATGTGTTGTTTAGGTTGATAATCAAAAGGTGATCTTCCAGGAGAAGGAGACTAGCTGGAGACTTGGAACTGACACATGGCATGGTGGCTTGTGGTACTTAGATAGGTAAAGTATGGACTCGGCTCTTTCATCTATTGTAGAGGGTGTTGGAGGAGCGTGGAGGACTTGTTGTTGTTTCATCACTGACGTCAGGGACATCCCTCTTTTGTAGTTTTGAGTCGGTTGTATCCATTTTTGTTTGAGAAAGCTAATCAAGAAAATCTTGAATGTAATGTGTGTGAATTAGGAAAGCATACCAAAAATTCTTATTCCAGTTCTGGTAGTAAGAGTTCTTGTCCTTTTGAATTAGTGAATTCTGATGTTTGGGGACCATATCCCCCACCTACTGTGAACGGATTTCGATATTTTGTATCTTTTATTGACTGCTTCTCTCATGTGACTTGGTTTTATCTGATGAAAAACGAGAGTGATGTGTTTGTCTGCTTCAAAGATTTTCACAGTGGTGTTCGAACTCAATGCGGTGTAGTTGTGAAGGTGTTGAGATCTGACAATAGGAAATAGTACATTAGTGGGCTTTTGGAGAGTACTTGTCAATTGTCATCACAGGAAATCTCCTTAAGGTGATTCAGAGTACGATGATATCGATGGTGTCAAAGTACTTGTGGGGCAAGCAGTCCTGACCGCAGTCTATTTGATCAATAGAATGCACTCGTGTGTATTGGAGTGGAAGTCTCCGATTAAGATGCTAAGAGGTAAGAATGGAGATATTCTTCCTCTCAAAATCTTTGGTTGTGTGTGCTTCGTGTAGGACAATAGACCAAATGTGGGCAAGTTTGATCCAAGAGCTGTGAAATGTGTTTTTGTTGGGTATTCGAATACTCAAAAGGGGTAATGTATGTTGGAGTCCGGTGGAGAGAAGGTTGTTCGTTAGTATGGATGTTACATTTAGAGAGCTTGAGTCATACTACTCTTCTCAAGTTGACTCGCCCTTTGGGGACATGCTTGGGGAGGATAACAGTAGTGGTGAGAAGAAGTAATGAGTATCCCTTGTCCTCTTATGCCAAGTGTGGAGTCGATTGCGTTGTCGGTGCATAAAGGGAATGAATCTGAGAATGTTGGACATCAGGCTTTGGGGAGCTGAGAGTGTATATGAGGAGAAGAAAGTAGAATGAGGGAACCGTGCCTACAGTGCCTACATCGTCACTTGAGCTAAGTCCTTTTTCCCCTTCCTACTCCGACTCCTAAGACACCTACACCATCCACCTCAAACTCAGAATACACGAGTGTTATGATTCCTCTCTCTCCTCCCACTCCCCTACCGGTAAGAACTTCCCGTAGCAATGCGGGAGTCTCACATGATCGATATGATTTTCCACATGATATTGCGTAGTTTGTTTCCTACTCTTACATATCCCATATACATGGAACATTCATTGCATCTTTGGACATTGTCTCTATTCCTAAGTGTTGGCAGGTTGCTAAGGAGATCTCACGATGGACCAAGGCAGAGAAATGACATTGTAGTGTGGCAGCAAATTAACTATTAACATTGCAAACAACCTCGTTCAACACGGTAGAAACAAGCATGCGGAGATCGACAGGTTCTTCATCAAGGAAAAGTTGAATAGTGGTGTCCTAGAGTTGGGACATGTAGTTACTAAAGAGCAAGTGGCTAATTGTCTCACTAAGGGACTCAGACCACTTGATTTGTCTAGATTATGTGACAAGATAGACTTAGTTGATATCTTTCGCTCATCTTGAGGAGTATTGGTGTTGAAACCGATTTCTCGGCCTCTCGTGAAGCTCGGGGCCCTCACCGAAATGAGGGGCGGCTAGCCCTTACTGATCCCTCGGAGAAGGTAGATTGAAGACTAGGAAAACGACTAAGACCTTAGTCACAGCGAGGAAGTCCCTCCACTAACCCGGAAGATCGTTGAGCGCTTCCCCTCCCAAGCCAAAGCTGAGACTCGGGCACCTTGGAGAGCTCTGGAAATGCCAGCCAAGGAGAGCCTGAGGAGAGAGAAGCTGAAGTCAAGTCCTCTCAAAAGGTGCCATTTAGGTCTTATTTATAGGTTTTCTGATCTGGCCTGCAAATAGCAGGATCCCGCCCTTTGATTTTATTATCCGCACCCCAAATGGGTCTGCTAACAGCCAAACTCCGCTGTTTGAAGAGGCTAAAGGCAGACAACCAAGGGTAAAAGGGGAATTTGGCCCTATCAACTTATGGGCAAAAAACTGCGAGAACATTACTGCCGGAGCTCTCGCGGGCCTTCTCGCGGGTCCTGCTCGTGATGCCTCTCCTAGGCGATTGCCCTGCGAGGACCTCGCTGGCCCACCCTGGAGATATCTGCCGAGGTCCAGTCACGCGAGCCTTCCTGCGAGACCGTCTCTTGACTTCGTCGAGCTCAACACACATTTCGTCGAACGCAGGACGCTTCACCGATCACAGACGAGCTCGACGAACGCAAAACGTTTCGCCGATCACAGTCGGGCTGTTCGTCGAACGCGCGCGGGGGAGGCAATTCGTCGAACATAGAACTAAGTTCGTCGAACGCTGAGGCCCGGTCTCGCGAACATAGGATAGGTCTTCTTCTGCCAGCGGCATACGAGGTATTGGTTCGCCAGCCCTCGCTTGGCCCAGTCTTTTGAGGGTATCTGCCTCGGCACGGGTCTCGCGACTCCGCTCGCGAGACCTTCCCTTTTGCCTTAATGAGCATAGAACACTTCGTCGACTTCTGATGATTTCGCCGAACGGGGGTGAGCTCGACGAACACGGGAGAGTTCGTCGAACGCGGGACTCCTTTCGTAGAGCTCAGAAAGCTTCCCCAAACAGCCTGCGAGCGTTTATCTCGCCGACCGTTCTCGCTCGCCTCTCGGCGAGCCTTCCGAGAGAGACTTCTCCAAGGCCCCTCTCGCGAGGTCTTTGGCCCCATGGCCTTCCTCTCTTATTCATTCTTTCGTCCTGTTGCCTTCTTAAACCACACCTCCTCGCCTGGCGAATATCGGGGTTGTACACAATCCCCGCTCTTCGCGAGGCTATTTGGGCTCGCAAAGAAACATCCAACCTCTGGTATTCGCCAGTCTTTTTGATGATCTGTCAGAAATCTTTGGTAGGACCCACCCTGGGGGCTATAAATACCGTCCCGAGCCTCAGTGACGTGCGTCGGCACTTCTTTTTCTTTCTTTTTGTCTCGTACTGTAGCTGCCAGGAGATGCAGCTTTCCGAAGAAGCTGAGGCTCGCCTGAGGGCTGTGAGAGTTGGAGGGCTACCCCCCACGACCAGAGTCCCTGCCTGGATGAATCGGCCGCCTCCCGCTCAGTCGCCGAAGACTAAAAAGGCGAAGGCGGCTTGCCGAACCGGGGACGACTCCGTGCTGCTGGACTCTTCCCCGGATAACCATCCCCCCGAGAAGGTATGAGCTATTCCTCTAACTAAGTCACTAAAGTTGCCTGTGATTCGTGCTTATTCGCAGGGGATTTTGCCGAACAAGGAAATTGGCGAGCTTGGAGGTGGGTCTCGCCGAAGTCCGCCAGCAAACACACATCTCGCTGGCAAAAACGCCGAAGGTACGCCCTTAATCTCGCTCACTGACTCTCCTTTCGTTGACTATCGACCTCTTACTCCCTATTTTTCACAGTCCCGCCCCGGAAGACCCCGGCTCGCGGAGATTCACGGCTTCCGTCTCTGTCCCTTCCCGACACAACTGTGGATATGCCGAGGTTCAATCTCCTGGGGAGCGAGGGCGCTGGCGGCTCTCGACCGCCAAATGTTCCCCCAACCAACAACGCGGCCTATCCTTCTGGTTTGGGCGAATCCCTCTACCCCCACTATGGCAACGTCTTCCAGGACCGCCGTGAGAGCTCTCGCCCCCTTCCGGGTAAGCATTCCGACGTCCCCCTGCCACGCGCGAACTTGAACGCGCCATCTAACCTTTTCGCAATATTCTTGCAGAGACTTCCGAGCATCCGCCTACCGATTCCGAGTTTGGCGACGACGAGATTTCCCCCCTCCCAGACCAAGTGGAAGACTTCTTAGGGGACTCGCGAGATCCTGAGATGATGAAGCGGCGAACCGCAGAGTTGCTTCGGAAACATGGTAGGATGTTGATGGACCTCAATCTTCAAGCGAGACAGGATAGGGAGATCGCTGAGGACAGGCAAGCTGTCATGATGGAGGAGTGCGCGAGACTCCGGGCCGCGGTGCCTCGCGCCCAAGACGAGATGGCCACGTCGTCGGAGGTGCACATCGCGAGGATGAGGGATTACGCCTACCTCATGGAACGGGAGGGCCGCGCGGCCCAGGATTACTATAATTCCAGGGTACCACCGCGGTCCGGGTCGCGAGGTGGCGGTAGATGGAAATGGCTGCCCCACGATTCTCGCTAACTTCTATATTTCTGCGAACTCTTATTGTTTGTTAATGCTTGTCGTTGCGTTGGACAATCTCGTAATTACTTGCAATTTATATTTGTGAGTTCTCGCATAGTAGTAATTATTGATAGCCATCTATTAGTTCTCGCTCGCGACTTACATATCTGCGTCCTTCCCTTGTTATGCTATTCTCGCAACGAGCTGATCTGCTCTCGCTAAAAACTGTCTCGCGGTGGCTTATTTTCGCTATTCCGTTCGCTCATGCTGCCCTTGCAAAGAATTTGCTTATGCTAACCTCGCGGGGAGTTCTCGCCTACGATCCTGATGTGATATTTTGGCTAACCGCACTCAGCGGCGCTTGGGCTTCTTCCCGCTCTTTTACTTTTGCTATAAATAGGTTGTCATAACTGTGCCAACCACCGCATTTGTCGTCGACCCTCTTCTCTCACTACCCCGGAGCTCTCGCATTTCCCCCTCTTTCTTGCGCTATTCTCTTCCTCGCAGGTCTTCAAAATGGTTGGCGAGCAGAGCGAGGCTGAGGGCAGGCTGAAGTGTGCATGGGCCTTCACCGACCACTCCTTCCTGGCGAACCTGACGGAGGAGGAGTATCTCACCGTCGTCGCCGACTTTGTCCCCCCGGAGTTTACCGCTCGCCAACCTACCAAGGATGACGCGATAAATGTCCCACTGCCTGATGAACTCGCGATCCCCATAGCCCACTTCGCGGTGGGTCTGAGGCTACCTCTGTGGCCAGAGGTTCGCCAGGTAACTATTAAACTCGCCTTCCTTTCCTCGGGTGAGAATGGATTCTTCCTCGCTTAACTGACGGTCTCGCCATTTTGCTCGCCAGGTGTTGAGACACTACGGTGGGGTGTCGGGTCAACTGACCCCCAACGCGATGGCGGTCATCGTCGCCTTCGCCTGCTATATGCGCGAGGAGCGCATCGAGTTCAGCCTTCCGGTTTTCCGGAAGTTGTTCTCTTTCCGTGCGTATAAAGATGGGGCCGCCTACTTCGTGGGCTCGGGTCCTAAGGTCGACGAGACCGTCAACAAAGCTCACTACTGGGCTCAGAAGTTCCTCTTCGTCAAGGGGAACTTTGGCAACATCCCTTTCACGCCTGTTCAGTACAGCGAGACTACTTATCGCCCTCCTACTCTCGGCGGCCACGACGCCGCCTTATACCAGCTCTTCTGCAAGAAGAACTTCGAGGTTGTGTATCTTCGCCGCAACCTCGACTCGCTACTCCCAGTGCTGGCCGGGGAAGGTAACGATCTCGCCCCCTAACTTCCATGATCTCAACGTTTTCCGCGCTAGATGTCTAACCCTCACTTTTTCAGGTGAGCGTGATCTACCCCTCAACCCCCCCTATGCAAGCAAACGGAAGTCTACTTCCGCTCACGCTCTCGCGACCATGGGAGCGGAGGCCTGCCGTGATACCCCCACCCCGGCTGAGCCCTCTTCTCGCAAGAGATCGGAGGCCTCCAGCAGCCGGGGCCCAGCCTCAAAGTCTCTGCCCAGGAAGAGAGGCAAGAAGTGCCAAGGCTCGCTCGCCCCCTCTAAAGGAAAGGGGCACCCTGAAGCCGCTCCTGGCGAGATCGACCTAACCGTCCTTTCCGAGGACGGGGGGGGGTCGATGAGGAGAGCGAGGAGGCCGCGAAGACCTCTGACCCGCCCATTCCAGTTAACCACTGGAACTTTGGGCTCGGTCAAAGACGCAGGGATGAGACCGGCGAGCTCCTGGTGTATTGGAACCCGGAGGTTAACAAGGCTAAAGTCTCCACCATCCTTCCTTCCTGGGTGGAGAAACCGACCGTCAGCGCCACGCCTATGATTTCTCCTTCGCCCTCTATGGGCGCGAGGATGCCGGGTCTTACAAGGACGAGACCTCAAAGACCCTCGCCTATGAGAGCGCGAGGTCCCAGCTGCGCTCCGGTGAGCTCGCCCATATGACAGGAAGGCGATGCCTGCAACTAGAGCAGCAGAATGTGGAGCTCGCGAGGGCATATCAGGTGTTCCTCGCCGAGAACGCGCAGCTAAAAGAGAAGCTGCTCGCCGCAGCGAGCGATGCGGTGAGTTGTCTAGACCACGCCACTTCTCCCTTTCAACCCTTCCGCTTTCTGAACTTCTTTTACTTGTAGGATGCCGCAGCTGCCGAAAAAGCTGACGCTCGCATTCAAGGCCTAGGGGGCGAGGTGGCAGGGTTAAAAGCTCTCAATCGCGAGCTGTCCCGTGTCGCCGTCCCCCCTTCCCCCCGCCGCCTGAAGGAAGAGCGGCGAGCGCGAGACGAGGAAATCCGCGAGGAGTTCATCGAGTCGGCTCGCTACATCCTCTAGACGATGAAGGCGGACGGCCTCCTAGCCGCCAACGGGGCCGGCATGACTCTGGAAGACATCGTCCCAGAACTCTTCATTCCGCTCCCGCTAGTGAAGAGTAGCGACGACGAGAGGTCTGCGAGCGATTCTTGAAAGTCGTCGCTATTTCTGTTTTTGTTTATCTTTTGACCGGCGAGATCGCCGCGAATTGTAATAGAACTATGAAATGTAAATGCCGTTTTTGCCTCGTTCATTGTGCTCGTCTTTTCTGTCTTGCTATTTTCATACGCTTATATCATGTTTCTGCGCATTTGTATCGTTCTCGCCAAGCCGATTCTCACATATTTCAACGGTTCCGGCGTGGACTCCGCATTCAATTGGTCTTGCCAATTCTCCTACCTTGGGACTAGGTGTTCTAGGACTACCTTCTCCCTAGGGCCTCGCAAGGTATGCTCCCTCCCGGCGAGGACTCCTCTCTCACCTTTTGGGGTCCTTGCAGGCCTCCTCGCGGATCCGGCTCGCAATATTTCTCCTCGGCGATCGCCCTGCGAGGACCTTGCTGGCCCTTTTATTGTTGTGCGAAATCTCTTCCTCTCGCCGAGCGAGAAGGCCCTGGTCAGCACAGAGGACTTGTCAACCTGAGCCTTTCCCACCTGCCTTTATTAGAAACTCATCTCCTTACCAGTCTTTCCAGAGATCAACCTGAAACCCCCCGTCGAGTGAGAGCCCGGGAGCGGAATCGATCTGGGGTATTCCAGCACCAATACTTATAACCTTTGCCAACCTCTCCTGAGATCAACCCGAAACCCCCCGTCTAGTGAGAGCCCGGGAGCGGAATCGATCTGGGGCATTCCAGCACCAATACTTATCACCTTGCCAGCCTCTCTAGAGATCAACCTGAAACCCCCCGTCTAGTGAGAGCCTGGGAGCGGAATCGATCTGGGGCATTCCAGCACCAATACTTATCACCTTTGCCAGCCTCTCCAGAGATCAACCTGAAACCCCCCGTCTAGTGAGAGCCCGGGAGCGGAATCGATCTGGGGCATTCCAGCACCAATATTTATCACATTTGCCAGCCTCTCCAGAGATCAACCTGAAACCCCCCGTCTAGTGAGAGCCCGGGAGCGAAATCGATCTGGGGCATTCCAGCACCAATACTTATCACATTTGCCAGCCTCTCCAGAGATCAACCTGAAACCCCCCCCCCCCCCCCCCCCCCCGTCTAGTGAGAGCCCGGGAGCGGAATCGATTTGGGGCATTCCAGCACCAATACTTATCACCTTTGCCAGCCTCTCCAGAGATCAACCTGAAACCCCCCGTCTAGCGAGAGCCCGGGAGCGGAATCGATCTAGGGCATTCCAGCACCAATACTTATCACCTTTGCCAGTCTCTCCAAAGATCAACCTGAAACCCCCCGTCTAGTGAGAGCCCGGGAGCGGAATCGATCTGGGGCATTCTAGCACCAATACTTATCACCTTTGCCAGCCTCACCTAGCAGTTACAACTTATCATATGAATGAGTAAGATATTCAACTAATAACATAGCAAAAACTTTCAAGGGTAGAATCGTTTCAAATCATCTCCGCTTCTGGCTCGGCCGAGAGGTACCCCTTCCACATCCCGGAGGCGATACCCCCCCCCCCGACTTGAGCACTTCGCTTACAATGTACAGACCCTCCCAATTGGGGTTAAGCTTACCTACCGCGGCCCCTCTTCCGGCCGCGTTGACCTTCAGGACCAGATCTCCTTTCTGAAAGTGCTTTACTCGGATGTGCTTGTCAAAATATCGGGCCATTCGTCACTTGATTTCCTCCTGCCTGATGGTGGCCTGGTCCCGGAGTTCCTCCACCAGGTCCAAGGATAGCCTTTGTTCCGCGTAATTAGCCACCAGCCACTCTTCATCCCCCTCACCTGCGGCGATCACCCTGGGGGGTCTTTACTTCGAACTCTATGGGAAGGACTGCTTCGGATCCGTGAGAAAGTTTGAACGGGGTCTCCCCGGTGGTTGTGTTCGGAGTAGTCCTCAGGGCCCAGAGAACGAATGGCAGCTGCTCCACCCAGTTCCCCCGGAGGTTCTCCACCTTCTTCTTTAGTAGGTTGACGATTACTTTGTTTGCCGCCTCCACCTGGCCGTTGCTTCTCGGGTGGTGAACCGATGCGAACCTGAGGTCGATGCCAAGCTGGGTGCAGAAGCTAACAAATTCTTCGCTAGCAAATTGTGGCCCATTGTCTGTCACTATAGCCAGGGGGAGGTCGTGCCTGCAAATTATTTCTCCCCACACAAAATTCTTTACAACTTGAGATGTTACCTTGGCTAGCGCCTTCACTTCTACCCATTTGGAGAAGTAATCGATCATGACCAATAAGAACCTCCTCTGGCCACTAGCTTGAGGAAAAGGTCCAACTAGGTCCAACCCCATATGGCAAAAGGCCAGGGAGCAGTGATGGTCCGGAGCCTCTGAGCTGGGAGGAGTTGGAGTGGAGCATAGAGCTGACACTTCGAACACCTTCTTGCGAACTCCGCCGCATCTTTGCTGAGGGTAGGCGAGAAGTAGCCTTGTCTCAGCACCCTCCCCTCCAGAGTTCGGCTCCCGGAGTGGCTGCCACACTCCCGGGAGTGAATTTCTTCTAGGACTTTCGGAACCTCCTCCTCGGAAACACAACGGGCCAGGAGTCCCGAGAGAGTTTTCCGGTATAGCCCTCCTGCATGCAAGGAATAATAAGCTGACTTATACCTGAAGCGTCGTCTGTCTATGCCTTCTTCAGGGAACTTCCCTGATGATAGGAAGGTGATGAAGGGGTTCATCCACGAGGCCCGCTGATCCACCTCCATCAGTTCTCTTTCCTCGATGGTGGGTCGGAAGAGTTCCGAAACCGTTCCCCCTGCTCGGGGACCGAACTTGGCTAAGAGGTCGGCGGGGGTGCTCTCTTCTCTTGGCACGTGCTTGATGGAGAAAGTGCGGAAATGCCCGATGACCCCCTTGACCTTCTCCAAGTACTGCAGGAGGGTCGGGTCCTTTGCCCCAAACTCTCCCCTGACTTGGCATGCTACCACCATGGAGTCCGTCGAGACCTCCACATCTTGCACTCCCAGTTCCCGAGCTAACCGTAGGCCCGCTATCACCGCCTCGTACTCTGCTTGGTTGTTGGTAATCGGGAAGTGGATGTTCAAAGCTTGCTCGATCTCTGTCCCTTGGGGGCTCACTAGGATGATTCCCCCTCCATAGGAGTGCTTTCCTGACGCACCATCCACCACCATCTTCCATGCCACTTGGGGGGGGGGGGGGGGGGGGGGGGGGGGGGAGATTCATGCTCCCCTACTTCGGTTGTGTAGTCAGCCATGAAGTCTGCCACTGCTTGGGCCTTGATCAACGCCCTAGGCACGAATGTAACATTGAACTCACTCAGCTCCACGGACCACTTTGCCAACCTTCCCGAGTGCTCCACCCCTTCCATGACTTTGCAAAGCGGGTGATCAGTCACTACCTTGATCGAATGTGCCTGGAAGTAAGGTCGGAGCCTCCGGGCTGTCACTACCAATGCGAAGGCCAACTTCTCCAGGATCGGGTACCTGAGCTCCGCCTTTCTCAGCACTCGGCTGACATAGTAGACGGGGAACTGTTTTCTCCCTTCTTCCCGGATCAGTACTGAGCTTACTGCCTCGGACCCTACCCCCAGGTATGGGGATAGGTCCTCTCCCGGTCTCGGTCCTTGGAGTAGAGGGGTTTGAGTGAGTTGTTCTTTCAAATCCTGGAAGGCACACTCCGAGGTCCATTCGAATTTTTTGTTTCCCCTTAGCACCTTGAAAAAGGGTACACACTTGTCTCCCGCCTTGGAGAGGAACCTACTGAGTCCGGCCAGCTTTCCCGTGAGGCTCTGAACCTCCTTCGAGTTTCTGGGCGACCCAACTCCATTATTGCTTTGACCTTGTCCGGGTTTGGCTCCACCCCCGCCGGGGTGAGGAGGTGACCTAGGAATTTCCCTCGGCTAGCCCCGAAGACACACTTCAAGGGGTTGAGCTTCATCTTATACTTCCGCAAAGTCTTAAAGGTCTCTTCAAGGTCTCGGAGGTGGGGTTCGAGGTCCCGACTCTTTACCATGAGATCATCGACGTAGACCTCCAGGTTTCTCCCCTTTTGTTCTCGGAAGATCCTGTCCATCATTCTTTGGTACGTGGCACCTGCATTCTTGAGCCCAAAGGGCATCATCTTATAACAATAACACCCATCTCCCGCGATGAAGGAGACATCCTTGATGTCAGGGGGGTGCATGCGAATCTGATGGTAACCTGAAAAAGCATCTAGAAAAGACATTATAAGGAAACCGACGGCTGAGTCAACCAGCGCGTCGATTCTAAGCAAGAGGTAGCAATCCTTGGGGCACGATTTATTAAGCAAGGAAAAGTCGATACACATTCTCCACTTACCTCCCCGCTTCTTCACCATGACCACGTTAGAGACCCAGCCTGGATACTGGATCTCTGATACAAACCCTGCCTGAATGAGCTTACCCACCTCCTCTCGGATGGGTCCTTCCAGCTTGTCTGTTATGGCCCTCCTCTTTTGACGGATGGGACGGGTGCCGGGGTCGAGATTGAGGCGGTGGCAAGCCACATCCGCATCGATCCCAGGCATCTCCGCGGCGCTCCAAGCGAAGACATCCACGTTCTCCTAGACGCATGCTAGGATCTGCTTCTGCTCCTCCAGGACGAGCTCCTCGCTGATCCTGACTTTCTCCACCACACCGGCTCGGGTGGTGACTTCGAGCTCCACTACCTCTTCCACGGCCTCCAACCGGGACTGTTCTGCCCAATCTCCTTCCTTCTCTTCGCTACTAGCGAGTGCTTCGACCTCCCCCTTCTTTCCTTCTTGCCCAACCACCATCAATTCCTCTGCCGCCCCTTCCTGGGCCTGACCCTCTACCTCTTCCTCCTCCATCGGCTCTTCTGACCTCTGCTCCATCTCCTCCTTCCGACCCTCTCCTTCAAGCCCCGCCGGCTCACCCACCTCCTGGTCCCATTTCTCTGTCTCTCCCATCCAAGAGATGGTGTTGACTGCCGTCTCGTAGCATTGCCTTGCTACCTTTGGATCTCCTCTGATTCGGACTTGGACTCCTCCGTCATTTAACTTAAGGCACTGGTGGAAAGTGGAGGGGACACAGCGGAACGCGCTGATGAGCGGCCGTCCGAAGATGGCGCTATAACTGCTGGGAGCATCCACTATGACAAAGCGGCAGTTCCTGAACTGCCCCCCCAAGACCACATGGAGTCCTACTCCCCCTTCTACTTCCTTTCTCTCCCCGGAGAATCCGAACAACGGACCATCTGAGGCCAGCACCCATCTCGCCTCCACCTCCATCCCATCAAACGCCTTTTTAAAAATAACATTGACCGAACTCTCGTTATCCACCAAGATTCGGGAAACGGTGAAGTTCTCGATCGCTGTCTGAATGACCAACGCATCGCAGAATGGGTCCTCATAACCTGGCATGTCCTTCTGGGTGAAGGAAATCTTCTCTGTCGGGGGCGGGGCTAGGGATGTCGAGGCGACGCTACGACGATAGATGGTATGAAGGCTCGCCTTCCGGGTTGCCTCAATCCCCACCCCCACCCCCATGGATCGCCCCGATCCCCCTCGGGACCCCAAATCAGCCCGGTCCTCGCACCTCTCCTCCTCCTCCTGAGGCTCAACCTCCTCAATCCTCACCGGTTGCTGCTGCCGCGGCGCGGGCACTCGGGCCCTTTTTGTCTCCAGGAACTCCGGGCAGGTGGCCGTCGCGTGACCTTCCTCATCATGGAAGTCACAGTACGGCAGCGTCACCTCCCTCGCCTCGGCCTTCGCCATCCTATTCCTTCTTCTCCTCCACGCTCCTGCTTCTTCTCTCGCCTCTTCTCTCCTTCCTCTTCCTCCTCTTCCTCGCCTGATTGTCATGGCCTACTGGGGTGGAGAAGGCATCGACCCCGGACCCTGCCTCCATCCCAACTGATGCGGCCTTCCTTGACCCCCATAGAAGTTACCCCTCCCCGGGGCGTAACCCCTTCCCTGGCCTTGCATTCCTCCGCCATGATGCCTCCACTCCCCCTCAGGGGCCCTGGGCTCTTCCCTTCTCCTCACCTCTTGCTGCCTGACCTCCGGCTCACTGAGCTTTGCAAGCCTCTTGGTGAGTTCCGGGTTGGCCTCCTCACTCTCGATTTCCTCCGCCACCCTCTCCATCAGCTCCTCGTAGGAGACGGGGGCTTTCCTCTTCAAAGCCATCTTGAAAAATCTTTCCTTCAGCCCGACCGTGAAGGCGAGCTGGAGTGCAAACCCAGGCATCTCCTGGGTGAGCAGCACCTCCTCCTGGAACCGGTCCGCGTAGCGAGCCAACGACTCCTTCGGCCCCTGCTTCACTTTGAAGAGAGACTCGGCGTCCTTCTTCCTCTTCTTTGAAGTTGAGAATCGCAACAGGAAACTTCGGCGCAAATCTTCAAAGGCGTAGATCGATCCTATATGGAGTTGATGGAAACAGTCCCTGGCCTTTTCTTTAAGGGTGACGGCGAAGAGCCGACACTTGAATGCATCTAACATCGGCCTGATAGAGACCGAGTCCTCGAAGGACTGGAGGTGTTGGACAGGGTCATCCCTGCCGTTGTAGTACACCCTGTCCCACTCCCTGAACCCTGCTAGTACAGGTGCAGAAAGCACCAGCTCGCAGAAGGGACTTCCCCCTCCCGCCATCCCTTCTCGCTCCACCCGCCCTCCGAGCTCTCTCGCCTGACTTGGGCTCGCGGGGACCGCGCTCGCGAGAGCGACACTCGCCTGAACTACCCCCACTGTCGCTGCACCCTCCGGGCGCGCGCTCGCCGGCACGGAGCTCCCCGGCACAGAGCTCGTCGGGCTGGCGAACAGCACTCGCCCTTCTAGATCCTACACTGAACCTCCGGCGATCTCTTTCCCGGTCCTTCCCCCCAGGACATTCTCGCCGACCGTTGCTGGGGGAGGGGTTACCTGGGGTGCTGAGGTCGCGAACTCACTTCGCAGCGCCGCGACCGTGAGTCCGAAAGTGTCGAGCACCTCCTTCCTGAAATCTGCGAACATCCTCGGCGTTACCACCGGTGGTGACTCGCTGAACTCCTCGCCACGATCCTCGCCTCCTACCATATCTGCTCCTCAGAACTTTCTTGGACCAGCCGCGCTCCACGCTCACCGCACCAAAATGTTGAAACCGATTTCTCGGCCTCTCGTGAAGCTCGGGGCCCTCACCGAAATGAGGGGCGGCTAGCCCTTACTGATTCCTCGGAGAAGGTAGATTGAAGACTAGGAAAACGGCTAAGACCTTAGTCACAGCGAGGAGGTCCCTCCACTAACCCGGAAGATCGTTGAGCGCTTCCCCTCCCAAGCCAAAGCTGAGACTCGGGCACCTTGGAGAGCTCTGGAAATGCCAGCCAAGGAGAGCCTGAGGAGAGAGAAGCTGAAGTCAAGTCCTCTCCAAAGGTGCCATTTAGGTCTTATTTATAGGTTTTCTGATCTGGCCTGCAAATAGCAGGATCCCGCCCTTTGATTTTATTATCCGCACCCCAAATGGGTCTGCTAACAGCCAAACTCCGTTGTTTGAAGAGGCTAAAGGCAGACCACCAAGGGTAAAAGGGGAATTTGGCCGTATCAACTTATGGGCAAAAAACTGCGAGAACATTGCTGCCGGAGCTCTCGCGGGCCTTCTCGCGGGTCCTGCTCGCGATGCCTCTCCTAGGCGATTGCCCTGCGAGGACCTCGCTGGCCCACCCTGGAGATATCTGCCGAGGTCCAGTCTCGCGAGCCTTCCTGCGAGACCGTCTCTTGACTTCGTCGAGCTCAACACACATTTCGTCGAACGCAGGACGCTTCGCCGATCACAGACGAGCTCGACGAACGCAGAACGTTTCGCCGATCACAGACGGGTTGTTCGTCGAACGCGGGGGGGGGGGGGGGGGGGGGGGGGGGGGGGGGATTCGTCGAACATAGAAATGAGTTCGTCGAACGCTGAGGCCCGGTCTCGCGAACATAGGATAGGTCTTCTTCTGCCAGCGGCTTACGAGGTATTGGTTCGCCAGCCCTCGCTTGGCCCAGTCTTTTGAGGGTATCTTCCTCGGCACGGGTCTCGCGACTCCGCTCGCGAGACCTTCCCTTTTGCCTTAATGAGCATAGAACACTTCGTCGACTTCTGATGATTTCGCCGAACGGGGGTGAGCTTGACGAACACGGGAGAGTTCGTCGAACGCGGGACTCCTTTCGTCGAGCTCAGAAAGCTTCCCCAAACTGCCTGCGAGCGTTTATCTCGCCGACCGTTCTCGCTCGCCTCTCGGCGAGCCTTCCGAGAGAGACTTCTCCAAGGCCCCTCTCGCGAGGTCTTTGGCCCCATGGCCTTCCTCTCTTATTAATTCTTTCGTCCTGTTGCCTTCTTAAACCACACCTCCTCGCCTGGCGAATATCGGGGTTGTACAATTGGTATTTAGTATGTATATATATATATAAGTATGTATGTATGGGTAACCCATTAACAAAATATTATGAATACTTTTTCCTCTCACACAATAGGGATGAATTCACAATGTCCATGACTCAGATTATCAACTATGGTCAAATAGCGTTCACACAATTATACACTGTGCATCCAAGAGAAATGTAATCCTATTTCCTGGCAGATCTCTGTCAACAGTTGAAAGCATCATCTCCATATTTGATTAATAGAAATTAAATAATTATCTTTCGCGGCCAATGATTTAAAATCAAAATAATTGGTTCAGTGATTTTGTTCTAGAATTACCAGCTATGTTAGTACTTCCTTGATAGGCAACCGCCTGAAGCATCAAAACTCACAATTGAGTGCATAGCAATCAAAACATCAACTTTTAGAACTAGTACGATCAAGGAAAAAAAACAGTAGCACAAAAATAGGAATAATCATTAGGAGAAAGATGAAATTCAAAATAGAAATGGTAACTGTAGGACTCACTTTTACTGCACCAAGCATGCCATTCTCCAAATCCCCATCATTATCTGAAATACCCGACTGAAGATTAGATCGATCGAGTAATTTTAGTATTGCATTTTCATCCCAAGTAATTTTGTTTCCTACATCAGTACATCTATCTTTGTATATATCCCCCAGACCACCAGATCTTCTTTTATGCTTATGCTGTCCATCTGTAGCAGTAACATTGTTGTTACAGTCATTTTTAACAGAAAGGAAATTCCCTCCATCAGAATCACTAAAAAGTTCCTCGGTACCCCATCGAAGGATGTCCTCAAATTCCTTTTGAGATCCAAACTTGTTCACGAACAGTTGATCAAGCATCAATTTCTTCTTCGCAAGCTGCAATATTCGTTCCTCAACACTTGCTCTCACTACGAGTCTGTATACAAGAAGCCTATTAGATTGTCCGATTCTATGTGCCCTGTTCATTGCTTGTATATCAGCATGGGGATTAAAATCAGAATCATAAATAATCACAGTATCCGCTGTCGCTAAATTTATTCCAAGTCCACAAGAACGTGTCGATAATAAGAACACAAAACGCTTCTTATCCTGGTTGAAACGAGTTATAGCTGCTTGACGATTCGCAACTGAAACAGAACCATCAACTCTTTCAAATGTTCCTAAGCCAAACTCTATTGTTAAGTAATCTTCAAGGATATCAAGAAGTTTTGTCATCTGCGAAAATATAAGCACACGATGATGTTCCTTGTGTAAGATTTTAAGCATAGAGTGAAGCAAAGTGAGTTTCGCTGATGCCTTTATGCGCATTTCTTGTAGGAACTCTAGAGAACTGGACTCAGGTTCAGTTCCGAGGATGAGATACGGATGGTTGCAAACCTTGCGTAGTTGCATCACGATGTTTAGCATCGACTGCTGCGCAACTCCTTTCCCAACATTACGCAATATTTGATAATTCTTCGTCAGCATCGCTCGGTAATACTCAGCCTGTATGGAGGTCAACTCAACAGGAACCAGCCTCTCAGATTTTGGCGGAATATCCTGCATGGCATCTTTTTTGAGCCTACGAAGCATATGCGGTGCTACGAGTTTTTTCAACTCCTCCACTTTCTCTGCAGTGGAAAGGTCGTTGAACTTCTCTTCAAACAATGAGAGAGACGGAAAGGAACAAGGTTGCAAGAAGTTCAGTAAATTATACATCTCCCCCAAGTTATTCTGCAAAGGAGTCCCTGTCAATAACACACGTTGTTGGAAAGAAAACGTATTAAGCAAATTAAAAAGTTTGCTTTCCGAATTTTTTAGACGATGTCCCTCATCAACAATCAGGACTTCCCATGGTACTCCACGAAGATGAGAGAAGTCGGCAAGAATCATCTCATAAGTCGTTAGAAGAACATTAAATTTGTATTCCTTACTCAGCTTACTCGGCCTTTTTGCATCACTAGCATGCCATTCGTAATGTCTTATGACAGATCTAGCTTTAGCAGAGCCATGATACTCGACAATATTTAAATGAGGAGCCCATGACGCGAATTCTGCTTGCCAATTTGGCATTGTAGAGAGTGGAACTAAGACCAAGCAAGGTAACTTTACTTTAAACTCGAAAAATAAAGACGAAATGAACGAGCAAGCAGATACAGTTTTCCCAAGTCCCATTTCATCAGCAAGTATCACATTTTTCGATTTGTGCCAACATTTACGAAGCCAATTCAATGCTTCTAACTGATGGGGAAATAATGAACCTCCTTTGAGCTCTTTCGGCTGTTCTACCAAAGGAGCTATTTTTCGTATGTCAGTTTTCACAATATCAGCAATATCATCCTTGTCTAGAGTTTGAGATTCAAATTGTTTGAGTTCAGATACAAGATGAGAAGAATTTTTTATGACGGGTTCATCAAGTCTCTCCCAGGTGCACTCATCATAAGGCAGGCCAAACCATTTGACCAAAGCTTCTCCACCATTTTCAGATTCATGTATGGAGATAATGCGCTGTGGCAGGCACCACTGTTCTTCGCATAAATTTATGATAGACACTCCCCACTTTGCTTTATAATTCTCAAGTTTTCTCTTTGCTAAAACTTTTAATTCATCTTCAGAAACCCATGTGTTGTGTATGTTTGATTTACCTGCCCATTTAACAAAAAAATCATAAGAACAAAATTCTTGTGACTCAAAATTGACTGGTAAATCAGCAGGCCTGAGTATATGATGCTCATTGTGATTCTCCGCACAAAGAATTGCCGTATTTATACTCTCGACCACATGCTTCTTCGAAGTCAACTCTCCAGCATTTGTATCACCTGCACAGTTATCACCAAGTCGAAGCTCTTCGTGATCTGGGCAATGAACTTGAGAGGGCTGAGACATCAATGTCAACGGGCCTTCTTCTTTGTCAATATTTTCACTAGTTTTACACATTTTATCTGTAAAAATTTTATCTAACTCGATGGAACTACCAGAAATTTTCTGAGCAATCAAATTTGCATCAACATGGAAGTCCTTATCCATGGCATGTCCCAATTTCACATCTACAACTTCGTTGTCATCAAAACAATCTACTTGATCAAGATTTTTCTCACTAGTGAAATCACAAAATGGAAAAAACGGTATGTACACTAGCACTTTCAGCTTTCTTGTCTGCTTTCTTCTCTGCTTTCTTTTCTGATTTTTTTTCTGCTTTCTTTTCTGCTTTCTTATCTGCTTTTGAAGTAATAATTCCAGTTGATTGACTAGTGCATGACGACTCGGTCTTAACTCGGCACCCCAGAATGCGGTGAACCTTTCAATCAGAGAAATGAATGTAAGATTGTGGTAGTTGCACAGATTTAAGGTACAGTCAAGCTAATATTCTTCAATTAAGAGTATAACCGATAATTCCGGACCAGAAAAACAAAAAAAATGAAATGAAATAGATCACTAGTTGATTTACCTGTTTGATGTCATGAAAAAGATCATGGTAGCTTATCATCTTATCAGAAATTTTTACAGGTCCATGGGACAAAAGGGATGCCCTTTGAGGAGAAATCTGCATTTCAGTACTGAATAGTAAATTCAAGGAAGCATTTAACGAAACAAGATGCATCAAGGTCTTAAACGTACTGTGATAAAAAAAAGCAATGTGAATAAAAATATGAACTGGATTCTACTATGGTTTTTTTTCTTATGATAATGGTGTGGAGATTTTTGAATGCTGATTAGATGCACAATTTCACAAACAAAACTTGTATGGTGGAAATCTAACATAACCAATGACTTGTAACAAATTAAAATTAATCAAATTGCAGAAATAGGTGTCAAAATCTACAGCAAAAATAATATACAACATGAGAGAAGATCATAAATATCAAGTACTCAGATTATATTCAACAACTTAATACCAAAATAGTGAAAAAAATGGATAAACCAATCTCATAATGATGCAATAATAAGGGAAAGAAGGAAAGAAATGGGAAGATTAGTTAAATAAAGATGAGACAGATAAGTAAATGGGAAGGTATTATCCAGCAGCTCTTCTTCATCATTAACATTTGGAAATTGGAATAATAACTGTGAGGATTCGATCAGCGAGAGCAGCAGCTCAATCATCGAGAGTTCAATGCGAGGATTCCAGTGACTTTGATATTATGTAGAAAAAGGCGAAACTAAAATTCCAATATTTATTATTCCTCATAAAAAGCCGATTATACAAGTATTTGCACAGAATTTTATAGGAAGGAGTGAAACCTCATCTCCAAAACAAGATGTGGGACTAATCTATACATGAGAATTTGCATGGGCCTTTTACATGATTCTTCTACAATACTCAATCTTCAACATTCCTTAATTATGATAATGCACCCTAACAATAGAAGGAATCAGCTTGAAATTAACAAAATAATATTTAGATTAAAACTGCTCTCCATAATCTGGGAGTGATAATTATGTTACCTTATATTCCAGGAAAGCAACTCACACCCATTGCAAGATATATTAGCTAGAATGCATCTTACAATCCCAATAAAGAGATGGGATCAAAGTAAATATGAACAAGATTACTTTGGCAAGATAAATTATGCACGACTGCTTTTATAAATATAAAATACTTTCAGATATAAAAATATTATTGCTTTCGATGAAAAAATGCATGTTGATTAAACTTGCTCTCTGATTAATCTATTGTATTATTATTAGTAAACCAGGTTACTAATCTTGCTTATGTTTAATAATTAAGATGTATTGTTAATCCTCATGTTATTGTATATTTGCCATTAAATCACGTGCCAGAGGTGAGTAAATCTGCTAATTATCCTATTTTTAAGGTACACAAAATGAACATCAACTCAACCTTTGTACCAGCACAATTAACTCAAGTTTACATGATCAAGGGTCTAACAATATGATACGCATGCGAGGGGTATTTATTCATGTAGTCTTTGTCCTGTAGTGGGGCCTCCATCTATATAAGGAGCCCCATAGAGAGTTATCTTTTATCTTTTGAGTCTTAGTCTTTGGGTCTCTCATTGGAGAGGGGAGTGTTTTGGAAGACCCAGCCTCCGGGTGCTTGACAAGAGCTCGTCTCTCGATTGTATCTTTTATTTTTATGCAATGCAATTTCAGTTTTTGATAGCGTGAGTCTATCAATTGGTCCGACCAGCCCTCATTTAGGGTTTCGATCGAAACCCTAATTGGATCAACTTCCGTGGTATCAGCGACCATCGTTTCCAACGTCCATCGATTCCAACAACCGATGATTCCAGTGATATCAGCGACCACCGATTCCGCTAATTCCAGTCGAGTCCTATTCATCTCCAGCCGATTCCATTGGTTACTTTGAACGACCCTGAGTCCAATGAATCCGCCAATTCCACCCAGTGAGCCTTCAACTTCTTGTGCCTCCAGCCAGCCAGATCCCTGCGACTCTTCATCTGTGAGCATGATGACGATTCCTAAAAATATCAAGAGCCAGCCAGATCCCTGCACTTGCTCTGACGCCAAATATTTTGCTTGGCAGTCTTCCCTTAGCAAGCGCCTCCAACACGCCAGATCCCTGCGACTCTTCGTGGCATCTGTGAGCATGATGACGGCCTACCGCTCGATGCATCCTCCACTACAGCAACACGCTATCACAATCTATTCTGGAGAGAAATCGAAGAGCCAAATGATCAAGCCTATGACACCGACCTCATTGACAAGTATTAATACATGATTACTTTAACATACACGTCAAAATTACGACGTAATTTAATGTTAATAGTATGATGATGGAAAAATTGAATGAGTATAGGTCGTTACCCATTACGGTCATAACAGAATAAGTTCAATTTAAAGTGTTTAAGTGTAAACTTAATGTAATAATTTAAAAAAAAAGATGGATTTAAATTGCGACCGGCAGTGAATACTGGACCGGCTAAGTAGGCTGGATAAGAAGAATCGGACGGTCCAGGTGACTCACCCGCGGAAATTACCTGTGTGTCACGGGAACATGAAGTCGGGTCACGATAAGGCAGGGAACAAACCTGAGCCTCCACATTTTCTTTCATGCGTATGTGACTCTCCCCAACTCCAGACAGCTGCCACTCGACGCTGAAGCTTCCCGACGACCCAAATTTGCCCCGATTCTCACGATTTCTCCTTCAATAGCAAGGTAATCCCTACCTCTCAACTCCTTTTCTGTTTTATGCGAATTCGTAGCTCCGATTGTTAGATCCGAAAACCCTAAATATGTATAAACGATGTTTTTTTCCTGAAATTTCTTCTCATCTATAATTTCATGGAGAATTTAAAACATCCATGTGTATCTTTATAAAAAGAAATCTCAAGCCCTAGATGAATCCATGTTTTTCATAGTTCAATTTTTAGTTTCCTTTTTAATCGGGGTTAAGAACAAGAGTTTCTACGAAGATTAGGAAGTTTGTATGATCAAAACCAAAATTCCCCCCCCCCCCCTAGTTTTTATAAAGGACAGCTAACCCTAGATCGATGGATGCTCCGAATTTCTGAAATTTTTCTTCTTTTCAAATGTTATGTTCAATTTAGTATTCTGATACGTAGTCTTATGCATGAACATAATTTTTCTTATACCCTAGCCTTAGAACCTTAGTTTTTCCATCAAAATGTTGCATAGTGATGAGGGATAATGCTTGATTTGTGTACCCTACATCATGTATGCAAAAAGCTCAAATAATCTTGTTAAGGACAGCAAAAACCCTTTCCAAAAATTGTAGGGCAGCCAACATATAGTTCGATTATGGCCGATTTTGAGGAATTAGGTTAAGTAAAACTTACATAAAGGGTTATTAAGAAGTTCTCTCTCTCGTAATTAGAGGAAAACCCCTTTCCAAAATATTAGGGCAGCCAACGTATAGGTGGCATAATGATGATTTTGCGGAACTAGGTCAATTGGAACCTACGTAGAGGCTTTACGAGGCGGTAGGCAGCCGGCTTGGGGCATAATTTGAAGGCATTGATTTATTTTATGAGCTAAGTTGAACTGAAAGCAAAATGGGGGAATGACCGGTGCAATTAAGTAGAAGCTTAAGCATATTTCTTTGCGTCCGATAAATTGTAGCGGACTGATTTTAGGGAAATTAATGAATCGGCAAAAAAAATATGGAGGCAATATTTGTAACACAAGAAATAATGTCGTAAAGGCCTCCACGTACGCACATTAGTATGTAAGCGTTGTATATCTTCCATCTAGCCACTTAAGGACACTGGGGATTTAAAACCCGTGCAATGTAAACCGCACATAAGCGGAGAGAAATTGGAAAACCGAACATATGAGGTTTCAAATTCTGATACGCAATAAATTATTGTAGGACATGGCGTCCCATGGAGGAAAGGATAATGATCACCGCAAAGACAAGGGAAAAGGAAAGATCGGGGTGAGTTATTACACTTGCATTTGTATTGATATTGCTTACTTGTTTAGCAATGATGAGGACAAATATGAAAACTCTAAAGAGAACTAAAAATACAATGTAATATCCTTAAATGACTAAAATGCTAAACCTGAAATGAATGAATGACTAATATGAAAATGATATGAACAATGCATTGATGCAATGGGTTATGTTAAGGGTTGACCCAACTCGTGGAGGTGGAGTGTGAATGTCCTCACATTATGAATGTTCTTAGATTCAGGAGTCCTGTTTGGACACCATGCTAGATGATAGCCCTGAATCTGAAAAATGTGAGCGTGCTAAACAGAAGGCATGTAATGAATGAATGATAAAATTTATTTTTAATATTGCCCAAATAAATAAAACTGAAAAGGGCAATGAATGATGAAATGCACATGTTAACTGATGATTCAATAATGATGGAAGGAATATAATGAATGATGGAAGGAATATAATGAATGATGGAAGGAATATAATGAATGATGGAAGGAATATAATGAATGATGGAAGGAATATAATGAATGATGGAATGAATATAATGAATGATGGAATTGTAAAGAAAACTGGGGTGCCGAGACGAGAGATTCGAAAGAAATCGAAACAAAATAACACAGAAAATCACAGAAGACAATCCAGAAGACACAGATATTTCAGAGGTTCACCCAATCCGGGCTACGTCCCCTATCCCCTTCCTCGTCTCTTCTATTAACCAAGAAGGTTTACAGCTTACAAGGTATCAAGGATCAAAGTCGATCCTACCTCACACAGCCTTCTCTCAAGAACAGAGGAACAGCCGCCGCCAAGGAACACCGCACAACTCACTACTGCACTCACTTGGGCTTATCGACCTTAACCCTAAACCAAGGTTACGCACCCTTTATATAAGGCGCCAAACCGGGCTCAGACCAAACTACCGCTGAGACGGTTCAATAACATCCGCTGAGACAGCACAACAATATCCGCTGAGACGGCATGAATAACCGCTGAGACGGTCCAGCAACATCCGCTGAGACGACATGTATAACCGCTGAGACGGTCCAGCCACATCCGCTGAGACGGCATGTACAACCACTGAGACGGTCCAGCCACAGCCGCTGAGACGGCTTCTCCTTAAGGGCTCGTTCGTCGAACGCAGGCGGCATTCGACAAACCCTTCTTCGTTCGTCGAACGCCGTTCGACGAACCCTCCTCCGTTCGTCGAACGCCGTTCAACGAACTCTGTCCAGTGATGTTCTCCAGCTCGCAGTTCGACGAACCCTTCACAGTTCGTCGAACGCCGTTCGACGAAAACTGTCCAGAAGTGTTCTCCAACTCCAACATTCTGCCACTTGGTGAACATCTTCCTCCGACGAGAGCTGCTCCTCCAACCTTCTTCTTCAACCATACGGCCGTTGCACACCACTGAAATTTGGCAACAGGAACCGCCTTGGTAAGAAAGTCAGAACTGTTCTCCATCGTGTCCACCTTCTCCAGTTGAACTACCTTCTTCTCCACCCTCTCCCGGATGAAATGGTACTGGATGTCAATGTGCTTGGTTCGTGCGTGGAAAGCTGGATTCTTGGCTAGCTGAATAGCCCCTTGACTATCACACCACAGCTTCACTGGCCCCTGCTCAAACGCGAGCTCCAAACATAGCCTCCGCAGCCATCTGGCCTCCTTGCTCGCATGAGTAAGAGCCATGTACTCTGCCTCCGTCGACGAGAGTGCCACCACGCATTGCCTCCGACTCATCCAGCTGATAGCACCTCCAAACAGTGTGAACACGTACCCACTGGTGGATCTCCTGCTATCCCGATCACCTCCCCAATCTGAGTCCACGTGCCCAACCACGTCCAGGACTCCTCCTTCACCAGCTCCTTCAAAACATAGGGAGTAATTAGAAGTGCCTCGGAGATACCTGAACACACGCTTCACCGCGTTCCAGTGTTCCTTTCATGCTGTAGCCATATACCGGCTCAACACTCCCACTGCTTGAGCAATGTCAGGGCGAGTGCAGACCATGGCGTACATCAAGCTTCCCACAGCACTTGCATAGGGAACCTTCGCCATGTCCTCGACCTCATCTTGTGTCTTTGGGCTCAACTCTGCAGATAGCTTGCACCCAACGGCCATTGGTGCTCCCACTGGCTTGCAGTCCGTCCTGTTAAACTTCTTTAACATCTCCTCGACGTACCTCTGCTGCCCCAACCAAAGCTTCTTCTTGCTTCGATCCCTGGAAATCTGCATTCCCAAGATGACACTTGCTGGCCCCAAATCCTTCATCTCGAATTTGACTGAGAGCAGCTTCTTCACATGTTGGATCATCCTGACACTATTGCCCACTAGTAGCATATCATCTACATAGAGTGTCAGGAAGATGAACTGCTCTCCGTTTCTCTGGATGTACACACAGTGGTCCGAATTCGACCTTTCAAAACCTAATTCCAGCATGCAGGTGTCGAATTTCTGGTACCACATCCTCGGAGATTGCTTTAGTCCATACAAGGACTTCTTCAGCCTGCAGACATGATCCTCCTTGCCCTTGGCTTCGAATCCTTTCGGCTGCTTCATGTATATCTCCTCCAGATCATCGTGAAGAAACGTCGTCTTCACATCCATCTGCTCAATCTCTAGATCATGCGCTGCCGCAATAGAGAGAACTAACATGATCGACGTCATCTTGGCTACAGGTGAGAAGATCTCATCATAGTCAATACCTTCTACCTGGGAGAATCCCTTGGCAACCAACCTTGCCTTGTATTTCTCCACAGTGCCATCACCCTTCACCTTCTGCTTGAAGACCCATTTACTCCCAATGGCCTTCCTCCCCTTTGGAAGCTTACACAGACTCCAAGTCTGATTCTTCCTCAGAGACTCCATTTCATCCACCATGGCTAGCTCCCACTGATTTGAATCAGCCCTTGATCTAGCATCTCTGGCAGAGATTGGATCTTCACCAAGCATACTTAGGCAACACTGTGCAGCCACTGCACATTGGGGATATCTCACTGGTGCCTTTCTTTCCCTTGTCGATCTCCTCAGAAGTGGAATTTCTTCAGCCTCATCTTCTGACTCATCATTACTTCTGACCACCTCCAAGTCATCTGATTCAGAATCAGATTCAGCCCCAACAGTAGTGGCTTCTTTCTCAAAGCTTTCTTCCACCACCACTGTCCCTTTCTCTGCTTCTTTGGCCTTCTCAGCTTGTGTGATTGCCTGTGGACTGGTTTCATGAAACACCACATCCTTGCTGAATGTAACAGTCCTGGACACAGGGTTCCAAAGCTTGTAGCCTTTAATGCCATCTTTGTATCCCACAAAGATGCACTTCTCAGACTTGACATCAAGCTTCCCCCTCTTCTCCTTTGGAATATGAACATATGCATCACACCCAAACACACGAGCATAGGCCAGATTTGGCTTTCTCTTGAAGATGATTTCAAAGGGAGTACATCACTCCACGGCAGATGTAGGGGACCTGTTCTTCAGGTAATTTGCAGTCGCCACTGCTTCAGCCCAGAACTCCTTCCCCAAACCTGCCCAACTGAGCATGCACCTGACCTTCTCCATCAAGGTCCTGTTCAGCCTCTCTGACATTCCATTCTGCTCTGGAGTATACGGGGTGGTCTTCTGCTGTGCAATCCCCTGCTCAGTACAGTACTGCTCAAAGGCATCAGAGCAGTACTCCCCTCCATTATCAGAACGGAGGACCTTCATCTTTCTCTCCAGTTGGTTCTCCACCAGGTTCTTAAACTCCTTGAACCTGTCCAGAACTTCTGACTTGGACCTGAGAAAGTAGATCCAGGAATACCGTGAGAAGTCATCAGTAAAGGACACATAATACCTTGTGCCGCCAAGAGATGGAGCTGGAGTTGGCCCAAACACATCACTGTGTATTAGCTCCAGCACTTTAGTTGCCCTCGTGCCCGTCCCACGAAAGCTTACCCTGGTCTGTTTGCCAAGCAGGCAATGCTCACAGAACCCAAAGCTTGTGGAGCACTCCGACACTCCTTCCACCATCTGACCAGATGCCATGGCCGACATCCCCTTATCACTGATATGCCCAAGCCGTTGATGCCACAGCCTGGACACCTCCTCCTGATCAACCTGCTGGCTCTCAGAGATAAGAGCCCCACTTGGAACCACTGTATCAGCAAGCAAAGTATACAGTGTTCCATGTCTTACTCCACTGGCAATCAGCATTGCCCCCCTTGACATCTTGCAGGTTTGCTTGTCACAGCTGAAGTGCACTCCAGCATCCGCCATAGAACCCACCGAGATTAGATTCCTGCTCAACCCAGGAATGTGCATCACATTTGGAAGAGACCTTGTGGTCCCATTAGACAGCTTCAGCATCACCTTGTCGCGCCCAATGATCTGCACAGCAGAATCATCACTCAGCATGACATCTCCACCGTCAAACCTCTCATACTCACAGAACCAGTGCCTATGAGGGGTCATGTGGTATGATGCTCCTGTGTCTACATACCACAAGTCAGAATCTCTCTGAGCAACGCACGCGGCAGCGATGTACATGTCACCGCCATCGCCCTCCTTCTTCGTACCAGGAGATGACGGTGTCTCCTTGTTCTGAACGGCCTTATTTGGACATTGAGACTTCACATGACCAGTCTCATTGCACTTCCAGCACCGAACGGGTTTCTTACCCTTCTCCCACTCCTGGCTCTTGGATCTCCCACGAGACTTATCTCGATATCCGCCTTGCTTGCTCTCCCTTCGTTGAGGACGGGATCTAGATACACTCAACGCACATTTGCTTGTCGCCTCAGAACCTCCTCTCCTGGTCTCCTCAAATAAAAGAGCTGCACATACAGTATCGTATGACAGTTCCTTGTCTCCACTCCCTCCAATCACGACAATCAGATTGTCCCATGAATCTGGCAGTGAGCACAACAAGGTGATAGCTCTATCCTCATCCGAGATCTTCTCACCAATAGAGATTAACTGACTCACAATGGTGTTGAACTGAGTCAAGTGCTCTGAAAAGGAATCTCCCTCACGCATCCGAAGCTTATACCACTTCTTCCTCCAGAGCAACTTGTTTACCAGGGACTTGCTCTGGTAGAGGGATTCCAACTTACGCCACAGACTTCGCGCCGAAGTCTCCTCCATGACGTTAGTCAAGATAGAATCTGCAAGAAATAACCGGATCAGGCCCTTTGCCTTCCGATCGGTTTTCGTCCAGGCCGCCGCCTCCGCTGCACCATCTGCAGCCGCGTCTGTAGATTTTCCCTTCGACGCGCTCGCATCCTTCTCTGCTACCTTAGGAACGGGAGGATCATCTTCGATCGCAGACCATAGATCTCGATCAACCAACATATCCTCCATCTTCATTTTCCATAGATCGAATCGACTGCCGTCAAACTTCTCGATCTCGATCTGCACGCCGCCAGAACCCATTTCCAGGATCAAGAACCTGGCTCCGATACCAAATGTAAAGAAAACTGAGGTGCCGGGACGAGAGATTCGAAAGAAATCGAAACAAAACAACACAGAAAATCACAGAAGACAATCCAGAAGACACAGATATTTCAGAGGTTCACCCAATCCGGGCTACGTCCCCTATCCCCTTCCTCTTCTCTTCTATTAACCAAGAAGGTTTACAGCTTACAAGGTATCAAGGATCAAAGTCGATCCTACCTCACACAGCCTTCTCTCAAGAACAGAGGAACAGCCGCCGCCAAGGAACACCGCACAACTCACTACTGCACTCACTTGGGCTTATCGACCTTAACCCTAAACCAGGGTTACGCACCCATTATATAGGGCGCCAAACAGGGCTCAGACCAAACTACCGCTGAGATGGTTCAATAGCATCCGCTGAGACAGCACAACAATATCCGCTGAGACGGCATGAATAACCGCTGAGACGGTCCAGCAACATCTGCTGAGACGACATGTATAACCGCTGAGAAGGTCCAGCCACATCCGCTGAGACGGCATGTACAACCGCTGAGACGGTCCAGCCACAGCCGCTGAGACGGCTTCTCCTTAAGGGCCCGTTCGTCGAACGCAGGCGGAGTTCGGCAAACCCTTCTCCGTTCGTCGAACGCCGTTCGACGAACCCTCCTCCGTTCGTCGAACGCCGTTCGACGAACCCTGTCCAGTGATGTTCTCCAGCTCGCAGTTCGACGAACCCTTCACAGTTCGTCGAACGCCGTTCGACGAAAACTGTCCAGAAGTGTTCTCCAACTCCAACAGGAATCAATATAATGACTGATGAAATAAATATAATGACTGATGAAATAAATATAATGACTGATGAAATAAATAATGTAATGCATATAATAATGCAGAATGATACAAGAAAACGAATTTGTAATATAAAAAGAAATGATGTATTTCATTATTATAAACTGATGCTAACAATTTTGTAGGGAAGTTAAGAATTCGCTTAGTCGTTTGACTAAGTATTTAGATAATTCAATTAATATAGGCGAAGGACACGGCGGTCCCCGGCGTAGATGAGAGGAAGAAACAAGTGGACAAGAAGTATCGCCTTTGGGTGGAGGTGACTATGGTTGTGCTTGGGATGCTGGATACGCACCGGGAGAGCTGCAAGGATCCGGACTGCCCTCGTGAGAGTTTCAAGTTTTATTTTATGTAGATTAGTCATATCTACATGTGATGTATATATGTAGTGTGATGTAGCTGTATTTCCTTTTGGAAGACCTAACTTCCAAGATAGGGCTCCCATGTGCCATCATTAGAAGTACAGGAAGGATGTCATGAACTGGGCTATTTTGAGATTTAAAATAAGGCTTCAGTAAACTAATGTGAAATCTAGTGTAATTTAAAAGTAGAGATTTAACATATATGCTTTCCCAATTACATCAACAAATAGATATGGTCTGTGATATCTAATATGGGCAAAATATAAATCAATTTTCTCGGTGTGCGGATAACAAAACTATCTGCAAATATAATTTTTTGGGCTATGAATAGAGAAAATGACATACTAATAGCATTGCTCGAGTTTAAACATAAATAAAAAAGTATGTGCATGAACAGAAAAACTGAAATCTACATGCATACCCTCAACATTTTGCTTAGGATGTTGATTTGTTTCCCAAACCGTACATCATATTTCTCATATACCCGTCTGATCATGCAGCTAAGAAAATAAGTGTTGGCAAATGTTTTGCTACTTCGCTAACCATCCACACTCTTATGGCTTAAACATATCATAAAGTAACACAAATTATTAGCTGAGCTTCTATTGAATATGCCCTATTGACTGTGGATAGATAGTGAAACAAGCATACTAGTCACTTCTCATCTCCGAGGCAAATATCCAGGAAACATATTGATAATGCCGGTAACAAAGTAGATAAAAAGTGCACTGTGGACTATAAAACAAGTAGTTGCATAACAGAAATCAATATAATGCAGATATCATGGAAATTATCAAGTGTTTGGTGCTCGAGTTTCTAAAAAATAACAAGTTCCGGAATAGAAATTAGCTATCCTGGTTTTCTTTAGCCTTGAAAACTTCAGCAAATGTGTTACCTGCTTCAAATTAGACTCAGAACTCAGGTAGTCATTTGATTTGCACTTTGGAAGAGAAACACTAGACTCAGTATAAGAGAAACCTCTCCACAAGCGTATTCAGAAAATTTTTAAGCATGTTTCCTATTAATAGACTTCGAACTAACCTTGTCTGTCGTGTTGATCTTTTTTCTACTCTTTTTTGATAATTGGGAGGTAATAACCAAGGGTATACCAAATATTTTTCCTTCAGTTTTGTTACATAAATCTGGCTTCTTTTTTGTTGACTTATCCTTTGGATGAGGGTTCAACAATTTTACAAGTGAGTGCACTGTCTTATGAACACTTTTTTTTGTATGTGGAGGCGAGACTGCTTGCTTCTTCATATTACAAACATCAAATGTTGATAACCCATTCTTCAAAACATTGTCCCCTGAAAGGCTTGATCTAGCGATCGCAGAAATACGCAGATGCAAGGAATCAGACGACTTCTTGACAAATCCAGCTTTCTCTTTGACAGCTGATTCACTTTTTCCTTGGAAACTCCCCCCTGAATGTGATATCTTATCAATACAAGAGATACTGTGCCCAGCCATAGTTTTGTTGGCGGTTTTAGTTGTAGTTCCTCTCAAAGTTGTTTCTGTATTGCTCAGCCATTTATCAACTTTTTTATTGCAACATTTCGGGCAAAGCCACTTCCCTGCCGGCGCATGCTTTCAGAAATGAAAGATGAATAATCAAACATGTGCTTTAGAATAGAATGTGTCAAACTATGAAAAAATCAATCAACCGTAAAGGATTTATAGGAGCATACCTTCAAAGGTGGGTCAAGACACTCAATATGGTAGGTTCGAGGACAGTTATCACAGCATAGCAGTTTACCACCAAGATCACACTGTTCACACTCAAAATAATACTGCAACGTAGGAAAGAACCAAGAACAGTGGAGTTAAGTACCAGAATAATTTGCAGTGCTAAATTTTATTGATCTGAATAATTTGATAACTGACTACTAGTCATGCCCAGTATCTCCCCATAAGCAGTATGTGATGGTGATAGTGCTCAATCACTGCTCAATATCCCGTGTATTGCGTGTAGCAAAAATCGATTTTGCATTGGAGTCATTGAGTTTCCACTGGGTACTATCATCATCACACGATGTGCACAGAGGGCACCATGCACAGTATCTGGCCGACGACCACAGTACTTCAATTATAACAAGTGTTCAGGGTGTCCAATGTAAGAACCGATAACTATCACATGGTTTCCTCTGTTCAAATTATTTATATATTTTTTTATTTTATTTTCTCTTATTTTATTATTTATGCTTAATTTATTTTTAATCTCTTTTACTTTATTTTCCTCTGTCACGGGTTCGAGTCCTGCAAGCAGCCTCTTGCAAAGATGCAAGGTAAGGTTTGCCTACATTTCACCCTTGTGGTGGGACCCTTCACCGTACCCTCGCTCCGCGGCTACCTTACACGGATACTTAAAAATGTTCTGCGTATCGGCTCGGACGCGTATCGGATACGGGAAACGCCCGGAAACACGTTTACGAAACTCTAGGAAACGCAATTTTAATTATAAAAAAAAAACTTTAAGTCGGAATCGCGTATTTCGGATACGGAAATGACCGGAGACACCCGGAAACGCATTTCCGAAACTCTAGGAAACGCAATTTTAATTATTAAAAAAAAAATCGGAATCGCGTATGCCGCTTGCGGGATACGCGATTCCCGTGTGGTATCCCACCTCTTAAGTCACGGCTTATCTTCTCTTTAGGTTTACGCTATTCCCGCTCCCTGCGCCGCCGTCGATCCCGGAAACGCCCGGAAACGCGTTTCCAAAACTCTAGGAAACGCAATTTTAATTATAAAAAAAATTTAATCGGAATCGCGTATCCCGCTTGTGGTATCCCGCCTCTAAAATTAAGGCTTATCTTCTCTTTAGGTTTACGTTATTCCCGCTCCCTGCGCTGCGTCGATCCCTTTTATTGTTTTGTATTCTGCAAAATGCATCTGAGATACTATTTCTTTATTTGTGCAACTCAATTTTTATATATCTCTAATTTCTAGAGAGGCCCCAACTAGAGATGTATTTTTTTATCATTGAGTTTACATTTTTTTTAATTTCCATTACTATTGGTAACATGAATGTGGCTCAAACTAGAGCTAGCAAAGAGATTACTGAAATGAATTGCTAAGCCACTTTTTTATTAGCACTAACTAGAACTTTAGTTGTTTATTACTTTTCCTTATCTTTGTACTCCTCACATAGTTTCTTTTTTCCCTTTGCTTGTTAGAAAATCTATTGTAGTAATAATTTTTCTAAGACAATTAATGAATGACTAGAGAATGGGGATATACTTGCAAGGGATATTCAATTGAGTTTTCTGAAAGAACACGTGAGATTATTTGTGTTTATATTATTTAGAACTTATCATTGAGATTATTTGTTGTTTAAATTAGGTCTTATCTTGCGTAACATGAATTCAACTAGCAGTGTCGGTGTTACTGAAAATGACGAAAAGCCTCTTTGAAAATATGTGACAAGAGGGAACAAGTTAACTGAAGGAGGTGGAAGTATAAGTTGGACATGTAATTTTTGTGATAAGCCTTACAAAAGCTTATACACTCGCGTGAAGGGTCATTTATTGAAGATCAAGAGTAGTGGAGTCGGAGCATGTAACAAGGTTCTGGCTTCCACGTACAAGGACATGTTGAAGGAAGATAAAGATGCTCGAGAACTTATTGAGCGACGACTTCCAAAATTTATACCGGCGGCTCCAAGTACTTCAAATGGATTTGGAAGTGTTGGAAGTGTTGGTGATTAGCGGAGAAGAAAAGATGATCCAAGCGGTAGCGGAAAGAATCCAATTTCTAGTGCATTCAATAATGAGGATAGAGCTCATTTGGAGGTTTAATTACTAGGGCATTTTATTCGGCAGGGTTGCCTTTCAATCTTGCAAGAAATCCTTATTGGAGAGAATCATATTCTTTTGTTGCTAGTCATAACCTTGCAGGATATGTACCACCCGGATATAATTCACAAAGAACTACCTTGTTGTTGAAGGAGAAGATAGAAATTGAAAAAAAGATTAGCACTCATTCGAGGGATGTGAGTAGAGAAAGGAGATAGTATTGTAAGCGACGAATTGAGCGATCGACAAAGAAGACCACACATTAATTTTATGGCAATAACCGATTCAAAAGCAATGTTCTTGAAGGCGGTTATTTGTGAAGGACAAACCAAAGACAAGTATTTTATTGCCTCTTTGATCAAAGAGGTAATTTTAGAAATCGGATATGAAAAGGTTGTTCAAGTTATAACGGATAATGCGGCAAATTGCAAGGGGGCGGGCCAACTAATTGAGAATGAGTTTCCATCAATTTTTTGGACTCCTTCTGTGGTGCACACTCTCAATCTAACTCTGAAGAACATCTGTGCCGCTAAGAATTCGAAGAAGAATGCAGCTACGTATGAAGAACGTTCGTGGATTACTCATATTGGTGATGATGTCATGTTCATTAAGAACTATATAATGAATTATTCCATGAGATTAGCTATGTTTAATGAGTTTGTGGGCTTAAAATTATTATCCATTGTCGAAACTCATTTTGCATCAATGCTCACCATGTTAAAACGATTCAAACTTATAAAGAATGAACTCCAAAGAATGGTTATTAGTGATCATTGGCTTCTATATCGTGATGATGATATGGAAAAAGCAAGACATGTAAAAGAGAAGGTGTTGGATGATGATTGGTGGGATTCCATTGAGTATATTCTTTCATTCACCGCTCCTATATATGACATGATTCGCTTTTGCGATACGGATAAGCCTTGTCTTCATCTTGTATATGATATGTGGGGCACAATGATTGAAAGGGTGAGGAAGGTTATCTACGCTCACGAGAGGAAAAGAGAAGATGTGTCTACCTTTTTTGAGGTAGTACATACTATCCTTGTGGATCGTTGGAACAAGAATAACACTCCGCTTCATTGCTTTGCGCATTCCTTGAATCCAAGGTACTTATCTTTTTTAATTATAAATTTATATTTTGTATTTTGTATGATTGATTTTTAACTCAATATTTTTTTTATTATGTGACTAGATATTATAGTGAACAATGGCTAGCGGAGGATCAAAATAGAGTTACTCCGCATAAAGATCCGGAAGTTAGCAAAGAAGGATTAAATACTTGAAAAAGTATTTTCCAAGCTTAATGGAGCGCAATGTGGTCGCCAAGGAGTATGCAGAGTTCATTGACAAATCGGGAGATTTTAACGATTATGATTCAATTCAAAATCATTCTCTCTTAGATCCAAAGACTTGGTGGATAAATCATGGCACGCCGACCCCTTCACTCCAAACCATTGCATTGAAGTTATTAGTACAACCATCATCTTCTTCATGCGCCAAGAGAAATTGGAGTACTTACTCCTTTATCCAGTCAATGAAAAGGAATAGAATGAGACCGCAACGTGCAGAAGATTTGATAAACATCCATAGCAATCTTCGACTTCTTCCTAGAAGAGATCAAAAATACAATGAAGGAGAGTCTATATTGTGGGATATTGCGGGCGATGGCTTTGAGTCATTCGAAGATGTAGGTACACTTGATATAGCTAATCTATCGCTTGATGAACCAAGATTGGAGCTCTCGATTATTGAAGAAGATGATGAAGTCGATACTATTGGAGAGAATGTTAAATTTTTAAACTTGAAATTTTGCATGTGAATGTAACGAAACAATGATCAATTGATGTAATGATGTGGGCATGTGATATATTGTTTTTTATGATGCTTGTTTCCTTAAATCTTCTATATATTTTATAGCATTATATGAAATTGTACAACCCTGATATTCGCCAGGCCAGGAGGCATGGTTTAAGAGGGCAACAGGATGAAAGAAGTAATAAGAGAGGGAGGCCTTAGAGCCAAAGACCTCGCAAGAGGGACCTTGGAGAAGTCTCCCTTGGAGGGCTCGCTAAGAGGCGAGCGAGAAGGGTCGACGGCGAGATAAACGCTCGCAGACAATTTGAAGAAGTTCCCTGAGTTCGACGAAAGGAGTACCGCGTTCGACGAACTCTCCCGAGTTCGTCGAGCCCACCTGTGGTCATCGAGCTCACCCCTGTTCGGCGAAATCATCAGAGGTCGACGAAGTGTTCTAGGCTCATTAAAGCCAAAGGGGCGGTCTCGCAAGAGGAGTCGCGAGATCCAGACCTCGGCAAATATCTCCAAAAGACTGGGTCGAGCGAGGGCTGGCAAATCAATACCTCGCAGGCCGCTGGCAGAAGAGACCTATGTTCAGTAAAGAGATGTCCAGCGAAATGTGTTCAGTGCGCGGCAGTCAATGGGCGACCTCGCAGGAAGGCTCGCAAGTTTAGAGCCTCAGCGTCCGGCGAGCTCAACTCGACGTTCGACGAATGTCGAACGGAGCTCAGCATTCGTCGGACGGCGCTCGACAAATTACAGCAGGGAAGCAGCGGTCGGCGAACCGCCCGTCTCAGCGGTCAGCGAGCAATTCAACGTTCCGCATTCGTCGAGCTCGTCTGTGATCGACGAAGTGCTCTGCGTTCGACGAAGGGTGTGTTGAGCTCGACGGAGTCAAGGGGCGGTCTCGCAAGAGGAGTTGCGAGACCGGACATCGGCAGATACCGCCAGAATGGGTCGGCGAGGTCCTCGCAGGGCGATCGCCTAGGAGAGGCATCGCGAGCAGGACTCGCGAGAAGGCCCGCGAGGGCTTCGGCAGTAACGTTCTCGCAGTTCCTTGCCCATAAGTTGATAGGGCCAAATTACCCTTTCACCCTTGGCGATCTGCCTTTAGCCTCTCCAAACAGCGGAGTTTGGCTGTTAGCAGACCCATTTGGGGTGCGGATAGTAAAATCAAAATGCGGGATCCTGCTATTTGCAGACCAGATCAGAAAACCTATAAATAAGACCTAAAGGACACCTTTGGAGAGAATTTCACTTTAGCTTCTCTCTCCTTAGGCTCTCCTTGGCTAGCATTTCCAGAGCTCTCCAAGGCGCCCGAGTCTCAGCTTTGGCTTGGGAGGGGAAGCGCTCAACGATCTTCCGGGTTAGTGGAGGGACCTCCTCGTTGTGACTAAGGTCTTAGTCATCTTCCTAGTCTTCAGTCTACCTTCTCCGAGGGATCAGTAAGGGCTAGTTGCCCCTCATTTCGGTGAGGGCCCCGAGCTCCACAAGAAGCCGAGAAATCGGTTTCAACAGAAATGTTATCTTTTATGACGGTCATCATTACATATTATGTGAAGAGTTTGTTTATGTGAAGAGTTTGATGGTCAACATTACATCTTATTGAATGTAGTGATTGAGATGGTTCCTTAGTTTGTTAGTTGTATTTTCTTATATTGATTAATACTTATATTAAAATAATTAAAAAAATGTTTTCCGTATCCATATTTTTTTTAAATCACGTTTCCCGTGTCCGTCTCGTATCGTATATCGTTTTCGTCCCCGTGCAACGTAGCTCCGCGAGGATGCCTTGTGCACCGGGCTGCCCTTTTTACTCTGTTTTCTATCTCTATTTATACTTTTTTATTTTATTTTAATTTAATTGATTTCATTTTAGGGTTTTTAAAAAAATTATACACTATTTCTAATTGGACAGATTTGATTCTTTTGATCATGTAATGCTAAAGTCACATCTTGAAACAATAAAATATATTATATAGATAGAAGAAGTGAAATAAGATCCTAAAGTTATCAAATGAACAAGAATGCACTTTAATAACAGCAGAGGAAATGGCCGGGAAGGCTAAATCTGTCTACAAAATATTATACCAAATTTTTTAAATAATGGTACTGCATGCCTATCTTGTGTCCATAAAGAGCATAATCAATATGCTAATTGATAAAATGCTAACGACTTTAACAGGCATAAGCAGATTAAATTGCATGTGTAGGTCGTTACAACATAGAAACGAGGAAAATATACTTGTATAGAGTGATGGAGGAGAGTTTATAACATGTCATGCAAAAAAACACGACTTCTATCTTAAGATTAGACTAGGCAAGCTTTAGAACTTCAAACAATAAATTATAGACAACCTGGAAAGAAAAGTTAACAAGTTCTTGACATGCAAAAGAGTTGTTAATTGATACTCTAGATCTTACAACTTAAGCGGAAGTAAAGATAATCCACACAAGCAGCCCATGGTCATGTCGTCGCCATCTTTTTGATAGTCCATCTCCAAGGGTCTGCACTCAAACACTCATGGAGGTTCTTTACTGAGAGAGAAGAGAATATAAAAGTGGATAGGATTCGCTAAGCCAAACTTAAATTTTCATTCATTCAAAGGGCACCTTACGGTTAGACGGTCCAGAATGAACCAAAAAGGCATTTCAAGATTATTCTCACATCATCTACTCAGACGATCTACTCGTGCTTATAATAGGCCCCGCCTCTCCAATCTTTGACCCGGGTTTTGGAATAGAAAATGCGTGTGGTGGTTTAACATGGTATCAGAGAGAGGTTCATGCTGAGGGGACGTGTTGAACGGTCCAGCATGTAACAAAAAAGGCATGTCAAGATTAGTCTCACACCACCTGCCTAAACGGTCCACTCGTGCTTATAATTGTTGGAGTTTCTACGGTGATCCGAAAGTAATCAAGCAGTTAGTATCACTGCCAACGCGATATGAGCCTATAGGATCGCACATAAAAGCATTTGGAGAAGTTGAAGAAAGGATTGTGTTGGCCTTGCTCATATTGGATATGGGTGATAGGACCAATCCTATAACTATTTGGAATAGAGTTGGTTCGGGAAGACTACTCCTTAGATATTGTGAATATTGTAGGGAGCATGTCGATAAAGGCTTCAAGACGATATTGTGAATATCGTGCGAGAAGATTTCAAGACGACATTGTGAATGTCGTCGTGACAGATAGCCTGTTGTCGGGATCACAAGTTGATATTATGAATATCAACTCATGATCAATGTCGTCGAGAACGTCTCGACGACATGGACTCATGGATATTTCGTCGAGAATATCTCGACGATTTCGTCGAGACTGTCTCGACGACATTGACTGTCACTGGTCATTTCGTCGTCGAAATTCGTCGAGTTATCTCGACGATTTCGTCGAGACTGTCTCGACGATTGAATTAATCCCGACGAAACTTTATATTCCGTTTTAACTGGGTCTGCGGATAGAAGAAACTTCTGTCTACTTTATACTCTGGGTATATAAGGTCATACCTTTAGGTTTTCTACGATCGATCATTCAATCAGAATAGACAGAAGCGAAGTGGGCGACGCGAGATGAGGACGGCGATCCCGATCGATGACCTGTACCTGTGCGAGAAACCTGTCGCCGCTTCTGGAGATCGGGCAGGAAAAGTTCCTGTCGATCTTGCCGCTGTTTATGTAGACCCGTCGCCGCCTCTCCTTAGACGGATCTAGTAATCCGTGGAGACGTAGAGGGCATTCCATCTCCGACCTAGTTCTGGTTTGACAAGAACTTAGGGTTCTCCAAAAGCTCGTGTGGACTTCTGAAGAGGTGCGGATCTATTTTTGTGCTAACTCCTTCAAACGAGCTTGCCGATTTTGACGGAGCCGCAGGAACAAGGAAAAGGACTCAGAATAGAATTCCGATTTCGAGGAAGAATTTTCTTGGAGCATCCGATTGAGTAGAGACTCAATTCTGCACAAGTAATTTATTTGTTGCTACAATTTCTTGATTCATGGTCAAAGCAAGATCATGTTATCTCTCTTTTGGGTTGTTCTTGAATATTCCACTGCGCACATTTGATGTGTCAACCCCTAAGGAAAACCCAATAGTGGTATCAGAGCCAGGTTGCTGCGATTTCCATGTTTCAGAAATTGTTCCCTTTGCAGTAACCATCTTTCTCTATGTTAGTTTGTGAAACTAAAGCATAGAGAGAAGAGTTTGTCTACTGGCATAAGGGTGTTTGCCTGTGCTAGCATCCGGTACATGTAAATCCGAAGATTTAGAAATGTTCTAAATATTCAGATTTAATCCATAACATCAATTGTTGATGGTTTAGTGCATCTGGAATGTATCCGGGTTATGCTTGTTGTGTCTTTCATGACTTTGAAAATGTGTGCACATTGAGGTTGTTTTAAATAATAAACTTTGATCGGTTTTAAATTTAGTGACGCTAGTCAAACCTCTAGCGGGAGATATCATTGGGATAGTTAACCTGGGTATAGTAGACGCTTGTAAGTGTCCAGAAGACGAGTGTATGATGCAATATGACTTAATGATTCCACAGGTTGATCATGCTCACTGCCTGTCTTATTTCTTATCAAGTTTCTTTGATCTTCATTCCCTCCTACTTTGTGATACTCGTCTCTTTGATGCTCTGAATTTTATTAGTCATTTAAATATTTTGCATAAACTTAAAAATATGATTCCCTGATTAATTTTATCACTTGTGACTATCTTTTTCCAAAGAAGATTGGTTTCTTATCTCTTTCAGGGACTAGAGTTTGCCCACAGGTCATGAGCAATATCGAAGGATCCGTCATTTGTTCCACTACCTACCACAGCCCAGGGATTCCAACACCCCACTTCATTTTCAGACTTATCTTGGAGCGATTGTTCTGGTCTTGGTTATTCAGCTGCATGACGATAGCGAAGCAATGCCAGATCGACGTTTGGACATTCTAGTAGCAGGCAACATTATAGTCTCGTCGGGGTCGAGCTCCAACCCCGGGAGAATTGATGCAACCTACGTCACACATGTATCTTATTTTTATTTCGTGCATCATTAGAAGTTATTTGTAGCACATGTTTTCGTGCGCGCTAAATTTTTCTTATTTTCGCGCACGTTATTAGCGCATGTATCTTTTGTTTCGCACATGTTTGTTTGGCTTATTAGCGTGACCGACCCATAAGACCGTGAATGAATGTAAAGGTATGTGGAAATAGGACTAGTGTTAAATTGGGCAAGCAAATGAATTAAAGTAAAAATTAGTACTTGATATTATTACAACAACAACAACAACAGAACCCATATAGTCCCCAATCATTGGGGGTATGGGCGGGGGAAGATTGGAAACAGACCTAACCTTTGGCACTATGCACAAAGTGGCTTCTCTCAGAGGAGAAAGACCTAACCTTTGACAATAAATGCACAAAGTGGCTGCTCACAGAGTACCACTGAAATAGTGGCCCCCTATACCATCGCGTTTGCTGCGGAATCATGCCCTCAAATCAAAGCCAAAGACATCAGAGAGGGCAGACCCAAGAATCCATTTTGATTTATGTGCACATAACCATGCTTCCTTCATTCACCATCTTAAACGTTTGATATTATTAGAAGGCAAATATATATTTTGAAAATAACTTTTACGTTATTAAAAGGGAAGCCTAAGAAATTTGGCTCTTGATTTTCGTTTAAGATGGTTTGGACATGTACATAGGAGCCCATTAGAGGCACCTGTTAGGCGTTGTGAGAGTTTAGTCACTAGACATGTTAAACGGGGGAGGGGTAAACCAAAAAAGACTTGGAATGAAACTATAAGGAAAGATATGATGTACTTAGGCATTAGTGAGGCTATGATTAAAGATAGGGCGCAATGGCGACAAAGGATCCATCTAGCCGACCCCACTATGGTGGGATAAAGGCTTGAGTGTTGTTGTTGTTGTTTATGCAATTCTAGTGTGTTGATATGTTGGTAGATTAATTTTATGTGTTTTTTATATTTAATAAACTGTATTTTTTCTTCTTTTTTTTCTTTTTTGCGCCGCACGTGCCTCAGGCGCGCGTCTGCGCCTTGCGCCTAGCTCCAAGACCTCTTTGCGCCTTGCGCCTTTAATAACTTAGGCTGGGAGGAGGAATGTAGGTCAGTTGTTGGTGGGAGGAGGTATGGACAGCCGACTGTTTTGTGGGGATGAAGGTGGTGGTCGGCAACTAGGTGGAGGAATGAAGGGGGAAAGAGGTGGTGGACGGCAAGGTGGTGGTGGGGATCCATGGCTTCGCACCCGGAACTCGGCTTCGGCACCGAAATGACCAAAGGATGGCTTCTATGCTTTAATCCTTCAATGCCCAAAATGAGAGCCCCCACACTCAATATATAGACTCTAGGGGGCAACGGACAGCTATGATTGGTCAATTGTTGCGACTCAAAAATAAGTAAAACACAACTCGAAATGAAAAATGAAAAGAACTAATGCTCGGATCGTCGATCCATATAAGAAGAACGGTTCCGATCATCACGCGTAAGTCGATATGTGTGTGTGATCCCCGTCACTTTCCCCTTCTCTAGTTTTACAGTATCATTGTTAGTTTGATAAAATTGGAGAAATTACGTTACGAATGCAGGAGAAAGTATTGGCATTTTTCATGATTTTGAAGGTGATACAATCTCCGATCCATCAGTTTACCAATATTTGCGTAGCTTTACCAATGTTTACGCACCTTTACCAATGTTTACCCACCTTTTCTCTGTTGGCTTTTTACAAATAATTAATCATGTTAACGATAAGATGCATTCCATATAGTTTTTTTGCAACTGTCACCTCTGTGTTAAATAAACTCGATCAACCATCAATTACTAAAATCCAAAGAGGGATATATCTTTATGGTTGTTTATGCACCCTTTCCCCTTCTCTGGTTTTACGGTGTCATTGTTAGTTTGATAAAATTGGATAAATTAGGTTACGAATGCAGGAGAATGTATTGGCATTGTTCGTGATTTTGAAGGTGATACAATCTCCGATTCATCTATTTACAAATATTTACGTAGCTTTACCAATGTTTATGCACCCTTTCTCTGTTGGGTTTTTACAAATAATTAATCATGTTAACGACCATATGCATCCCATCCAATTTTTGTGCAATTTTCGCCTCTTTGTTAAGTAAACTCAATCAACCATCAATTACTAAACTCCAAGAAGCAGCGATATATTATTAATTTACAATGTCCACATCTCCTCTATAATTTATTAATTCAATACAACCCGGAGAAGAAAGGATTTCTTATTGGCTTGAAGAATACAAAATTCAAAGCTAATGAAATAGCACTTATTACTCGATTACCAAATCGTGGAGTCAATTTTTTGTGTGAACCAAATCCTTACTCTGGTATTTCAATTATCTCATTTAAATAAAAACACATAAATATCTCATCGTCACACCAGACGCGACTACAGGCTCGGATCGTCCAGATGACGATCCAATCAATGCCTCATGCGAACATAGACTCGGACAGGCCTTCGTGAGCGAAGACCCGCTCTAGAATTGTGATCCCCATCACCTTGACAATAACAATCATTAATATAATTTGGTACAATAATTTTCTCGAAGATGTGCCATGAATTACTACTTATTCATAAATTAGCGTTTGTTAAATTAAACAATCTTTAAAAAAAACATGAGATGACGAGTCTACTCAGTTGCTAATGATCAAATTTGCCTTTAGTTACCCGTTATTAAATCATGCATGTTGAAAAATGAAAATACATACAAGGTGCTTTGCTACATTGAACAATACAGGTAGGAACCCCTTTCCTCTAAAGATGTGCCATGAATTACTACTTGTTCTTAAATTAGTGTTTGTTAAATTAAACAATCTTTAAAAAAACATGAGATGACAAGTCTACTCAGTTGCTAATGATCAAATTTGCCTTTAGTTACCAGTTATTAAATCATGCATGTTGAAGAATGAAAATACATATAAGGTGCTTTGCTACATTGAACAATACAGCTAGGAACCCCTTTCCTCTAAGGTATGTAATCTGAATAAAGAACAAAATAATGATTAGAAAGGGGATGATAATGACAAATGCAAGGGAAAGAAGAAATCATATGGCTAACAAGACAGTATATTATTCACTGAACAAAATCGATAATAAATAAGGTAGAGTTACCCCATCATGCCCTTTGATTTTTTGAGAACACTGAGAACCATTATCTTCACTCTTGAACTTTTTTCTAAGCGAAGAGCTCTCATTTGTGAACTCTGAGAACATTGGAGGTCCTTCCTTTGCAGATGTTACATCGAATGCAGATGATATTTTCTTCCTCTTACGCTTGAGTACCCAATTCCTATGTAGCATCTTATCATGGAAAGAACTATCTTCCCTCATCTCTTGCACCTCAATGCTGTATGAATTACAGAAATCTTAGAAAAACTGCAATATAACATCAGATAGGCAAATAATCACATAGGACGTAACTTAAAACCAACAATCAACAGCTTTCAAAAAACAATTCAAGGAAAACATGGAGGTCAAGCCCATTAATCCGATAAGTTTCGAACACCAGGGAGAATAGACATCTACTTGCCCTCCAGAAACGCAACAAAATGCATTGTGCTGCCCACATTTCACGATGATACCAAAAAAGGTATATAAAATTATAACAAAAAGTTCATTGTGCCATGATTAAAAGATCAAATCTATCATGTATAAGAGCAATCAGCCTAAGGAACAAGCAACACAACTACATCAGTTCTAAGCGCAGACAAGATCAACATAGCTTGTCTTCTTAATCAACCCCACAATAGCAACATGGATAGTCTTCATTCAAGTTCAACTACATCAGTTTTTTTCTGTGGAGTCGATACTAGTAGATTAACTACCTTCCATGGACATGGACACAATTAAGCTTTGTTCTGGTTCCACCTTTGATTTTGTGTGAATGCCTAAAAAGCATGACAATAAATAGAATTATGGAATCTGAAGCACAAGGTGAAGCAGGACGGGTCTAGTAATGTGACGGTCGACTATATGAATGCCTAAATGATTTATGGAATTATCTGAGAAATCAAAACTTCCAAAAAAAAGAGGGTTATAAATAATACATAACAACCACAAGTAAACATAATTTCAATGAAGAGAACAAATACAGGTGTGTAAATAAGAGTGTGAAACAATCAAATGTAAGAATGAACAAAGCCCAGCAAATCACATGGCGTTTTGCCACAATTTAATATTATGCATACAGTTTGTTAACAGTCTTAGAGCTTTCAGAGAGAGTGGTATACCTTCCCCTCACAAGTTCTGGAATTTCTGGTTCTGGGAACAGTAAATTGAGGCCTCGGGAAGAGGCTTTGCAGGTATTTGCGATCGGGATGGGCTGCAGCAAAGGGTTGTTGAACTATTGCAGGAAATGGAGTCCCAGAATGTCGGAACAAGAAACGAGAAGGGGGGTGGGTTTGCTGGAGGCGCTTGTGGACGACGAAGGCCAAACGCGCCGTGTTGGGGCTCGTTGTTACCACAGTCGACTGGAGGAACTAAGGTCGCCGGACCCTGGAATGGCCTTCAGAAGTGGCGGCGTGGCTGGGAATGTTTGCGTCGGGCGACAGGTCTGGCGACGGGCAGATGGGGATGAACGGGAACTTTGCTGGACAATTCTGGCGACGGGCGGAACTAAGGTCGTCGGCCCCTGGAATCGCCTCCTACCTTGCTTCTTACCTTGCCTTTTCAATTCCCACTCTCTTCCACTTTCTGTTACTCCTTTCTGATGATCTGAATTTTAATGGACATTTAAATATTTTGCATAAAATTATTCCTAACTGTTCGCGAGCATCATTGAAAAATTATAACTTCACGGTTGATTCTATAACCGAGAGTTATCTTTTTCCAATGGAGATTGGTTGCCTACCTCTTTCAGGAATGAGAGTTTATTAACAGGTCATGCTTATTCAGCAGCAGCAGGGCGGGAGCGCAACATTCGTCAGATCGACATTCGGGCTTTCTACTTGCAGGTCACATCACAGTTTCGTCGGGGTCGAGCTTTTTCAACCCCGGGAGAATTGATGCAACCTGAGTCGCATCGTATTTTATTTCCCGCATTTTATTTTGTGAGTCGCGTATGTTTTAACGCATGTTTATTTTTGTTATTGTCGCGCACGTTACTAGCGCATGTTTGTTCGGCTTGTTGGCGTGACCGACCAATAAGACCATGAATAAAAAGGTCCGTCAATTTATGTAGGTGGTAATTAAGGCAAGCTTTGAAAAATTATATTTAATTAAACATTAAGACAAATTAATTTCTAAAATTAGTTCAAACTAATATATTGATTTCAGAAATTAAACTATTTGAAAACTATAAAGTTATAAATTGTTGGGAAGTCCAAAAGGGGGGAGTTATCTTGACTCAATTCCCCTTTGTGTCGTTAATTACTCCATTTTGATTTCTCTTTCCAAGCTTTGTACTCCCCCTCCCCCCTCCTTTTAATATTGTTACGAGTCATATTGTTATTAGACATATTAGTCCCACACCGTGTACCACCACTTCATATTCACTCATGCTTAGTATAAATAAAGGGTGAGACCTCTATGTGAGGAACTAAGTTTTCTCCTAAATCTCCTAACATGGTATCAGAGCACGGTTAGGGTTTTCCCGTTGATTTTCTCTCGTCCGCTCCGTCCACGCGTCGTCTCCCTCGCCTGCTCTCGCCCGCTCGCGCACGCTCTGTACTCTTCTTCGTCTCCCTCGCCTGCTCTCGCCCGCTCGCGCGCGTCTCCAGCGACATCGACGACAGGCGGCCTCGACGACACCCCTGTCGACGCGTAAAGTCGTCGCCTCGATGATGCGTAAAGCCGCCGCCAGCGATACCTAAAGCCGCTCCAGCGACGATGCGTAAAACCTATCGTGCCTTGACAGCCCGTCTGCTCCAGCGACACCTGATGTCCCGCTGCCGGCTGTCTCCTGTCGCCCCTTCTCGTCTGCGCCGCTAACGTCGGCCTCGAAGCAGCCTTTTCGGACGTCCAGTCTGCTCTTTTCCTCCTTCGTTTTTGCTAATCGTAGCAATGGGCTCCTCTGTTCCTCCCGCTGCTCCTTCGACCGCTGCTCCTTCGACCGCTGCTCCTGCAGGGGACTCTACAAATACTTTTCCTCCCAACGCGAGGATTGCAACTACTATCCTTACCTCCTCCAATTTCCAATTATGGAAGATGGGGGTTACTATGTCTCTTGCAGGCATCCGACGTACTCACCACCTTACTCGTCTCCCAACTCATGCCTTGGGGAGTACCGAATATGATGACTGGTATAGTGATGATTGTCGTATCTTTGCTCTTCTCCTGAGTTTCATGGATCCATCTGTCCAGCAAATGTGCAAAAACTGCGACAGCACCAAAGAACTATGGGACACTCTTCACATGATGTTCTCTCAGGCGAACAACCTCTCTCGGCTTGGTGAACTCTTCCCCAAGATAGCTGACCTGAGACAGGGCGCGCGTCCTGTTACCGAGTACTTTGCCGAATGGAAGGTTCTGGCTGATGAGATTTTAGACCTTTGGGAGATTCCCTCTACTAGGGAAGGTCATCAGGCTCAACGCGAACACCTGGTGCTTCTTTGGCTTTTGAATGGATTGGATCCTCACTTCTCCCCAACGAAGACTGAAATGTTGGCGAGCCCTACTACCCTTCAGACTGCTAGTGTGTACCATCGGCTTACTAAGGCTGGCTCCATCAGTACTTCGTCATCCGCTCTACATACTTCCGCCGGCGAGTCGATGGCTCTTGCTTCACGAGGAGGAGGAAGGGGAAGTAGTCGGGGGGGCCGCTCTGGTCGTGGTCGTGACACCGACGCAAGGCATTGTGCGCATTGCGGGCGTCGGGGACATACAAAGGATACATGTTGGCTGATTCATGGGAAGCCAGACTGGGCCTCCAAACCTCCTCCACCTCGGTCGGCACACCTGGCTGACTCTACTTCTGTACCTCCGGGATCGAGAACTGTTGAAATCTCCGAGGATGAGTACCGACGCTTGCAGGCTCTCCAGATTGACTCACCACCTCCTAGTGCGGCTGTGGCTCAAACCATTCAGCCTGTTTGTACCTCCCAGAGGCCGGTCCAGTGGCTGGCGGATTCTGGTGCTTCTGATCACCTGACTAGTTCCTCAGGTATCTTACACTCCTACAAACCTCATAGCGGAGCGTCAATTACTGTGGCTGATGGCTCCATGGTCCCTATTGTTGGTTTTGGTAGCTGCAATGTGACACCTGATATGACACTCTCCTCGGTGGCGCATGTCCCTCAGTCTGCTTACAATCTACTATCTATTAGTAAGCTTACAAATGATTTGAATTGAATTGCTATATTCACCTCTTCTGGTTGCATTTTTCAGGAACAGTCGACGAGCCGTATTATTGGTAGAGGGAAGCTGCGTGGTGGCGTCTATGTCCTGGACGAAGTTTCCCACCTTGCCTGTACCGCGGCCTCCACCAAATTCCTGGATCTTCATTATCGTCATGGTCATCCATCTATGCAGGTCATGCGTCGTCTGTATCCGGAGCTTGGGAAAGTTCCCACTCTTAGTTGTGAGTCTTGTATGTTTGCTAAACTCCACAGAGTTAGCTATAGTCCTCGTCTTGATGCTCGTGCTTCTGCACCTTTTGATTTACTTCATTCAGATGTTTGGGAACCGTGTCTTGTTCCTACTTTGTTAGGGCACAAGTATTATGTCACTTTCATTGATGATTTTTCTCGTATGACTTGGGTCTATCTAATGAAAAATCGTTCTGAGCTACCTTCTATTTTTCAACATTTATGGAATGAAATATTTACTCAATTTTCTGTACGTGTTAAGTGTCTTCGTACTGATAATGGCCGAGAATACCTATCTCAGTCTATGTCTACCTTCCTTTCTGACAAAGGCATAATCCACCAAACCAGTTGCCCGGATACCCCTCAACAAAATGGTGTTGCCGAGCGCAAAAATCGGCATCTCCTTGAAGTCACCCGGGCAATCCTCCACCACAAACACGTACCCAAACACTTCTGGGGGGATGTCGTTCTTACTGCTGCACACCTTATTAATCATCTTCCAACTCACATCCTTCAGGGGGAGACACCCTACCACACTCTCTATCCTGACCATCACGGTCCCCCCTCCCTTTGAAGGTATTTGGGTGTGTCTGCTATGTTCGGGATGCTCGTCCCTCTGTCTCCAAACTTGATCCTCGTGCCTTGAAATGTATCTTCCTCGGCTACTCTCGGACCACTAAAGGATATCGGTGTTACTCTCCTGATCTCCGCCACTACATCCTTTCTTCGGATGTCGTCTTCCGGGAGTCCGACCCTTATCCCTCTCCTGGATCCTCTCATCCTGATCCCTCTCTTGATGCTCTCTTGGTCCCTAGGCACGAACCTGCTATCATTTCCCCTACTGATCTGTTGTCCCCCCTGTGGGGGCAAGTTTACTCCCGTCGCTCTTCTGCTAGTACAGTAGTGCCACCACCTCAGCCTACCTCTGTTACCGATGATGCGACGACTGTTCCTCCAGGAGAACCCGGTACTATTCCGCCATCTAGCCCAGAGGTTCCTATTGCAATCCGGAAAGGAGTTCGGACTTGTCGGGAGCAACCGCTCTATGTTCACTCTTACCAGGGCTTGTCTGCTTCTCATAGAGCGCTGCACTCGACTCTTGATCGATATCATCTACCATCGACCGTGGCAGAGGCCAAAGCTTCTCCTGGCTGGGCGGCAGCCATGCATGACGAATTGACTGCTCTCCAACAAAACAATACATGGGACCTGGTTCCCTTACCTCCCGGCAAGAAGGCAATTGGATGCAAATGGATATATTCTGTCAAAGTGAATGCAGACGGTTCTCTGGATCGCCTAAAAGCCCGTCTGGTTGCCAAAGGTTATGCTCAGACCTATGGCGTGGATTATGATGAAACATTCGCTCCAGTTGCGAAGATGTCCTCACTTCGAATACTCCTTTCACTTGCTGCCTTCCGGCAGTGGGCCTTACACCAGTTGGACATTAAGAATGCTTTTCTCCACGGGCTCCTGGATGAGGAAGTTTATATGGAACAACCTCCTGGGTTCGTTGCTGAGGGGGAGAGACACAAGGTTTGACGCCTCCTAGCGTCCTTATATGGATTGAAACAATCCCCTCGGGCTTGGTTTGCTCGGTTCCGAGCTGTTGTTACCCAGTTCGGGCTTACCAAGAGTACTAAAGACTCGTCCCTCTTTTATCAGAACTCCTCGGCTGGTACTATTCTGCTACTGGTATATGTTGATGATATTGTTATCACAGGCAGCAACTCAGCAGGAATATCAAATCTCAAAGCATTCTTACACTCTAATTTCCAAACAAAAGATCTGGGCCCATTGCGGTATTTCCTTGGGATTGAGGTGGTTCATGATGATCCTCTCTCTTTATTTGCCAACGAAAATATGCTCTTGATCTTCTATCGAACCTTGGGATGGCTAACTGTGGCCATATGGATTCTCCGTTGGAACCAGGGGAAAAGAGTCTTCATGCCGAAAGCAAACCTTTTGAATCACCAGAGAAGTACCGTAGAATTGTTGGAAAATTAAACTACCTCACCATGATTCGTCCGGACATTGCTTGTGCGGTTGGTAAGGTCAGTCAGTTCATGGCGGCTCCAACTATGTCTCAGTGGGAGTCCGTTCTCAGGATTATCAGATACGTGAAGAAGGATCCTGGTTTGGGAATATCATACAAAAGTCGAGGTCATTCCGATCTAGAGGCATACAGTGACTCTGACTGGGCAGGATGCTTAGCCACCCGAAAATCAACCACGGGATTCACTGTCTTTATGGGCGGCAATCTTATCTCTTGGAAGAGCAAGAAACAAACCACAGTTGCCAGATCTAGTGCTGAGGCAGAATATCGGGCTATGTCCCACACTGTTGCTGAGATCATGTGGGTGAGGCAGATTCTCAGTGAAATTGGGTATCCCGTTCAAGATCCCACTCCACTATGGTGTGACAATCAAGCTGCAATCCAGATAGCCACGAATCCCGTGTTTCATGAACGCACAAAGCACATAGAGGTCGACTGCCACTTTGTTAGAGAAAAGTATGAAGAAGGCCTTGTTTCGCTAAAGCATGTGAAGACCGGAGATCAAGTTGCAGACATTCTTACGAAAGGGGTTACGGGGACTCGAATGAACTATATATGTAACAAGCTGGGTCTGGGAAGTTCCCATGATCCAACTTGAGGGGGAGTGTTACGAGTCATATTGTTATTAGACATATTAGTCCCACAGCGTGTACCACCACTTCATATTCACTCATGCTTAGTATAAATAAAGGGTGAGACCTCTACGTGAGGAACTAAGTTTTCTCCTAAATCTCCTAACAAATATCCTGCCTTATATCTTTTTATAACATCAGCCACCATTCCATTAAAAAAGAAATGGTTGTCAGCCTTTTGAAAACCCCCACATTAAAGTCCATATTAAAATCATCCCATTAAAGCTGACAGGCTTTTGAAAAACAAAAAACTGTCAGCATTTGAACCCCCCCCCCCCTCCTCATTAAAGCCTTTATTTAAAAACCTTTTATTTCTTTTATAAAAGCAGCCTGACTCCCCCTAATGAAGACAGCTGGCTGAGAAACGACAGAGAGGTCCCAATCCTTCTCTTTTTCGTTTCTCCAGCACAGCAGCCATTTCTTCACCTTTCTCCACAATCTGCCGCCCCAACTTCGGCCACCTCCGGCGCCGGAGATCTTCCAAAGGTCCGGCGACTCCACTTCCATCGAATTCCGACGGAAACTGCGCACAATTTCTGCCACCGTTCCACCAGTTTCCGTCACCGCCCTTGAAGCTCTCCTCTCCCAACTCCTGCCGACTACCAAGGCTCCTTCAGCGGCTTCTTCAACCAGCTGCTGACTCTCAGAGCCCGACCCTTGCTCCTGCTATTGAGAACCGACATCCTCACTCCTCACGTGCAACCACTTTCAGCTACCAAGTAACCCTCCCTCCACCAAGCAACCCTCCCATCGTCGTTGTAACGATAGATCATGGTAAACCTCACTCTCTTGTGCTCGTATCTTGTTAGAATATTTTTATGCTTAATTTTAAATAACCTTTCAACATCAGAGCTTGCCCCTAAATTATCATCTTGCTTTCTGTCGTTAATTTCTAAATTCTCGTGTTCTTTTTCTTTTCATTAAGCTCGTGGAAGAATTATTCATATTGTAGAATGCAAGCGAAAGTTAGTCGCCTGATGCGGGTTTACAAACTCTTGGTTATATTATCACATAAAATTACTCATGAAATTCCTCTAGCGCCACATAATTTAAAAGATCACAATTTTAACATTTAAAAGATAATCTCCTTGATTTTGGTATACATCAAAGATGATGTTGAAATTGGTAATGGTGTCGAAGATGGATTTGGGAGTGATGTTGGCGGCTGAGTTGTGGGGAAAAATATGAGGGTGGTTAAAGTAGGGTGTGTAGAGCCGATGCTCAGACATGGAGGTAGGGAAGAGGCTCAAGTGATCATACGGCCCACAATATGGGATTAAATCCTTTATGTTGAATAAAGGAAAGAATTCTCATGTTCTTCGTATACTAGGCTTGTAAATATTTTTCCAATTTTCCTGATGACTATACATGGGCTCATTTACCATGCATTTAATTTTTTCACACTTCCCTGAAGGAACATCCCATAGACTCATACAAGTCCAATAACAGAGGTAAATGATGGTCAACAAACTCAATGGACCTCTTACACAATGGATGTACACCGTTATCAATATCTCCCTGTAAGGGGGGCATGGTCAGGAGGCTCAGTGGGTAGAGTATGAACTATGAAAAGTTCATCGTGAGTGTGATGATCATTCAAATAATCACCTGATACATCAGTAGTAAAATGTGACAATATAGTATTTTGAGTGTCTCTGAGAGTGCTGACAATGATAAAATATATCATCGAGACATCGAAAGCACTCTCAACCTTGATTGATTCACTAATGATGGGTATACCCCTAATGAGTGGAGGCTCATCACGAGGCTCTTTAGGTTGTGTATAGTAAAATTTGTCATGAATGTGCCGATCTCCTGAATAGATGCTTGAGGCATTAACCCTACAAAATAGAGTGTCGAGTGTCTTTAAAATGGGAAAACTTATAGGGTGGCTCACTAGATGAGATTAAAAATTCCTCATCATGTGTGCGACGAGCACTAGGATGGTTCGTGAGAAATCGGGAGTATGCTCAGGCGTGTGAACGACGAGACATGCTCAAAACTAAACTCCAAATCATCAAGGATGGATAGAATCCGAGATATAATTGGAGGAAGCTTCAAGGATCCTATACAGGTAGACCAGTCGCTCATTTGAGTACCATCTTCAATAAGACCTGGCGTGGGTACTAAGCACTATAGGTTAATGTCGCTCTTAGGAACATCAGTGATAATCACATGGTTATTTTCTCAATCTGTACTTTTGGGTCAAGGGTAGACACATTCTCATTATTCAAGGGTGGACACTTTGCAGAGCACGGACCTGTGGAAGGAGTGGTTTTGACACAAACTCCTAAGTTATCATGTCAAAGCTCGCATTTATGTGATTTAAACCTGTTTTTATGTGATCGAAGTGATCATCGAAGTGAGCGTCCATACAAACAAACTTAGCTAATAGAAACCTTTGAAATTCGGCATTGGATATCTCCATAGTACTGTTAATAATTTGAGCATTGGAAGTATTATGAGTGTCTATGCATATGATGTCATTCTCAAGATCGTGACCTCTATAAGGCTCTTAATAATCATCGGGCGTATCGGAAAATTAACACGACCTCTATTGGCGAAACGTTGTGGGTAAGGATGATCATCATAATAATATGACGACCTCTTATGAGACGTTCTTTGAGGTTGAACATAAGGAGGCTTGAGATCGTCAAATAAAGAAGAGGAGTAACAATGATAACCCATATGAGATTATGAATTTCTTTCTTGATACTTCTCCTGGGGTCGACTATAAATAAACTTTGGATCCTCGAATAGAGAAAAGTAACAACAGTAGCCTAAATGAAGATCAATCTGAATTTAATTAAATTGTGTTATACGAGCACTATGATATGTCTTGAATGATCTATAGACTCCTGCGTATTCAAGATTAAGTATGAACATGAGTCTTTGATACCAAACTAATGCAAGATGGATCTAGCAAAGTGAAGATCGACTCAATGAATGTCTAAATGATCAAAGGAATTATTCGACAAATTGAAGCTTCCAATAAAAAGTATTATAAATAATATATAACAACCACAAGCGAGTAGAATATTAATGAAGAGAACACATGCATGTGTGTAAATAGGAGTGTGAAACAAATCAACAATCAAATGCAAGAACGACGAAGTCCTCAAATCACAAGGTGTTTCGCCACAAATATTACAAGGTAAAATTCACATAAACTTGAGAATAGATAAATGATCCAACAACAATGAAAATACAACCATAAAATGAACTTGCAATGAGTAGAGATCTTGGGAATAAAAGGCTTAGATAATGAATTACAGAGTGACCGGAGACCGCAGTGGTAGTAGAAGACAATTTGCATTTTTGTAGTGGACGGTGGGTTGGCATGGTGTTGAACAGGGAGGTTCACGATCTTGCGCTGGGCGAGAGGAGCTTGTCGGCAAGAGAGCTTGTTGTGTTTATGAACGGGAGAAAAAAAACCTAGTCTTATTAATCTTAAACATGAACGCACAGATTCCTCGTGAAGCCCGCAAGGTACGCCTTGGGAGCGTCTTGCGCTTCAGTGAGGCGCGCTCCTAGGCATGCCTCACCCGCACCTGCCTAGCAAAGGCGTGGCCCCGTGAGCCTGGCTCCTGAGGCGCGCCTTTAATAATGTAGCTCCCCGCTCCTTCCACTCCAACATCCCTGTCGTCCATGGTTATCAGGATCGCGATCCGGATCGTAGGATCTTACGATTCTACGATCCAGATTTTATAAATCGATCCGGATCTTACCTAGGATCTAAATCGGCACATCTACGACTGGGATCGCGATCTGGATCTTAGGATCTTTAGGATCGCGATCCCGATCCGATTCTACCGGTCCGTCCAAAGAGAACTAGAAACATGTCCAACCATATTCCGACCTCATTCAAACGGTCCAATGACCACAACCCATTGTTTAACCTTATCCCAATCCCACCCACATACCCCATCAAAGAATCATATCATGTTGTTTTATCGTATCCCAAGTGTCGATTGCTGACTGCAAACGGAGGCCAAAACTGACGTCTTCAGTCGCTTCCAATTCAGACAATGTCTTCCTTTTCCTTCCTTACCAAGTTCCATTTCAAGTGGTGTCAGTGTCTATCTTATATTTCTGCATATGAGCAATCCAATGGTTGGTAATCCAGTGACTTCCTGCTTCCTACTTTCAGGCCGACGTCTTCTCTCCCTTTCTAGCATACGCCGTACGAGCAATCTAACGGTTAGAAATCCAGTATACGAGCAATTCAAGTTTCCTGCTTACATCGTACGAGCAATCCAACAATTTGGGTTCGTCTTCCTGCTTTTAGGCTTCAATCAATCCATCAGTTCAGATTTGTTTTAATTGTTAGTAGACATTTGGTGTCCTACCTGAAACTGAAAGTGAACTTAATATGATTTATTTTAGTTATTCAAAAAAATTTAATATAATTATTCACATACTGCTCAATTTATTGATTTTTTGTTAATTGAGCATGTAATTGGATGATACAAAATTCAATTTTATATTTTTAGACTAAATCTATGAATGTTGTAGGATCTTGCGATCCTCGATCCGATCCTACGATCCGATCCGATCCAACCTCGAAACGATCTTACCTAAGATCTCGATCCTGACAACCTTTGGTAAAATCTGCAATTATCTTCTACTAATGTTTTGCGATAATAAAGTTGTCATCTACATATTTAAAAATCCAAGGTACTATGATAGAACAAACCATATTAAAGTTGATTGTCACTTTGTTAAAGAGAAAGTTATCAAAACGCAAATGCACTCTATTTGTTTCTTCGGATAAAGAGTTGGTTTAGCATCTTCACCAAACCAATTTCTTCATCTTTTTCAGATATTTGTGTCAAACTGACAATAATCGATATATATATATATATACTATATTAAAAGGGAAAAACACCCTTTGGTTAAACATTCACTTTCAATTTTACCCATCTTTATTAAAAAAAATCTAGTTTTTATAATTTGTGTTTTTTTTATTTTACAAAAATGTCCTATCATATAAACAAAGTCCTCTACCTACAATAAAAAAAATGTGTTCTCCCCACCGCTCGCAAATTCATGTGCACACCGCAAAAATGAGCGACGAGCGGAGTATAACACTTAGGGGTTTGCGAGCGGCGGGAGCGCCGTCGCATCGGGACAATGCCGTGGCCGGGATAATGTCGTGCGGGGCACGGGGCCCCCCATGCACTATCGCAGTTGAGGTACTGTCGTGGTTGGTCGTAGTGGCGGAGCCCCATGCCTGTCACTCGTATAGCGAGAGAGCATCAAATTCACTTAAGGGGGAATGTTAAAGCTCAAGATAAAAAGTCCAAAAGGGGCCCATTGTACATTTCCCTTATTTGTATGTAGTATAACATCTCGAGGTGCAAATTCTTCCTCCTCTATTCCCATGTAATTGTTAGAAATTCTGTAATAATATTAATTTAATATTTCAATTTCTCACATAAATTAAGCGATTGTGAGAATTGGGCTTTTCAAAGACTATGATCACAAAAGATGTCAACAAAAGCGAGATGAGGAGACATTGTCAACCCTACCGTGGCACTTCTATAAGTGTTATGCATTCCTTATTCATAGTAAACTAGAAGCGTTGTTAACGATGTGCAATAGCAAAAACGCAGAGCAATTGCAAGTCGTGATAGCGAGAGAGCACTCAAGACAATCAAAAAGATGGGAGAAGACTTGCAATGATTGGGAGAGGGAGAGAACCCAAAGCGAAATGTAGTAAGCAGTAGCAAATATAGGATACAGACGAAAGACAAGCTCCTGCCAACTCCCGAGGCTAGGTCATCTAACGAGCTTCTCTCTCAAAGAGATCCTAAGCCAAGGGATCCGAAAAATGCCTTCAAACTCCTACCCCTTCCCCTTATATAAATGAGGAAGGGAGCGCCTAATAAGAACATTAATATTTTAGTTAATATAATTAAATACTAAAATACATATTACTAAATTAACACTCAAGATGGTTCCCAAATGCGCTCTCGTGGCTCGTCTGAAGTGTCGTTGGGCATAGACACGACGTGTTACATGTTCTATCGTAGTAGAAGCGAGAGGTCTGCTCGGATGTGTGCCTAACACTACTCCGCCCTTGAAAATCAACATCTCCTCGAAGGTCGAAACTCCAAATTTTTTCGGGATCTTTAAGAATTGCAGCAGCAAATATAATTTGGATGAGGGGCAGGAGTTGATGGCACTGCGAAATGTTGATGATGGTTGATGAGCCGTGGATCATAAAAAGAGTCGGAGTGGAGGAGGTGCATGCAAATGTGAGAATAATAATTATAAGAAATGAAGTGATGATGTGGCCGAGAGGAGACGGGTTTAGGTGCATAAATTTTGTGAGGAGAGGTGGGTATAACTGTGGGTATAGTTGTGAGGGACAAATGAAAATTATGTAGGGCCCATGTGATCTGTTGGGAGAAACGAGATGGGTTAGACGTAGGGCAGTGATGGGGGAAAGATTCTTGGAGTTATTGTGGCGCTCGATACATGACGGTACTTAAGGACCTATTGTAGGGCCAGTTAGGAGGCGTGGGACGATTATTTCAAAAAGTTCGGGAGGATACATGTTTAGGGTTAGCTAGTGGGGTAGAGGAAGGGGCGGGGCTGAAAGCATGAAACTAAGCGGTTGTTTGCAGGAGAAAGGAGGAAAGACGAGAGCAGGGCTTAGGACCACTAGTGTGGGTGTCGGATGGTCAAAAGGAGTTGGTTCCACGACATGGGTGTCGGATGGACAAGAGGAGATGTTCCATGGCATGGGTGTGGGGAGCGCTCAGGAAGGGAAAGGTTTGCGTTGGCGAGGAGGAAGTCGTGGTTGGTGCTAAAAGCGAATGGGAGAGGTTGGAGTCAATTGGTCGGCTTGTTGGCACCAGACAAGAGTAGGGTTAGAAGGGGCAGTGGGGAGTTGTGTTCGAGGTTGTACGAGGCAAGATTTTTATGGATGATGCAAGGGGCAACTAAACTTGACGGGACTCTGTTGATGACGTGAGGAAGGATTCCTAGTCGTTTGGAGTTAGTAAAGGGAAGGATGGTGGATGTGTAATGAAAACTGGTGTCTGAACAGTGAGCTGAGAGTGTGGGAGAGAAGCAGGGTGGGTGATGATGGTGCCACAAGTAGTCTTGATCTAGGAAGCACCGGTACGGGTACCGGGTGCGATACGTATCCGGTACGGCGGTACGACACAAATTAAAAAATAAGGATACGGATGCGACAGGATACGTTGTATTAAATATAATAAATATATATATATATATACTCTCACAAATGTAATTAAAAGTCCTCAAAATAATAAAACATCAAGCATAATTGCATAAATCATCAATTGAAGTACAAATTCATAGTTAATGCAATATAATATGAAGTTCTCGAACAAAAAGTATTCATAATCATTTGAATCAAATTTATGGATGTTTATCAGTCATTTTCTTCCTCTTCTTCCCCATTATTGGAGATTAACACATCTTCAACTTCTGGTTCGTCTAGAGACAAGTTAGCAAAATATTAAAAATAAAAAAATTCATGTTGAACAAATAGAAACAGTACCATTTAAAACAACTAATCCTTAAATATATAGTAAAAACACAAATAATAAAATTTAAATCAAAATTTTTATAGTTTTACCGACAAAAGATACCTAAATCAGAAGTACATTTTGTTACTATAATAAACAAGCATCGCTAGTTGCATTTCTGGGTCACAATTTTTCTTTTCTAAAAGACACGCAAAAGTCATTTCTTTACTTCAGAAAAACATACTCTTATTACAATATGCAGAACAATCTACCTCCAAGTGTATCTACATACTAGAATAAGAGGTGTATCCGCGAGTATCGGGTACGTACCGGTATCGGATACGTATCCGGTACGGGTACGTGACCCTCAAGGAAGTATCGGTGCTTCATAGGTCTTGATGTTGCAACTAGTCTTGATGTTGCAACTAGTCTTGATGTTGCAACTAGTCTTGATGTTGCAACTAGTCTTGATGTTGCAACTGCTCTATATGGAGCAAGGGGCGAGCTCAGTGAGGGATTGGTGTGTGGTAGTGATCGACGGAAGGGTCGTCGTAATGCTTCAGGTAATGTGTCGGGGCATCAATCATGTCCATTCGGGTGAGGTTGGCATTGATATTGGCGCAGGTGGCCACGATTTGTTGGTATATGAGGTTGGAGTCAATCTTGGTATTGGTTCCTAGCAGATGGGGGAGAATACAAAGAGAAATGTAATAAACGGTAGCAAGAACATGATACAATTGGAAGGAAAGTTCTCGCCAACTCCTAGACACTAGGTCCTCCAAAGTGCTTCTCACTACGAGAGCATAATTCAAAGGATAAGAAGATGCCTTAAACTCCTATCGGTCAACCATATATAGATGAGGGAGGGAACGTCCAATAAGAACATTAACATTTTAATTAATATAGTTAATATTAAGTAATAACAAATTAATATTACGTATTAATAATTAATTAATATCAACTATTTAATTAACACTAATTAATTTAATTAAGAAGATCAGAATTATTTAATTAAGAATCGAGAAGGTTTCCAAATGCGCTCATAAGGCTAGCTAGTCCTGGGTATCGTTAGGCGTAGTCGTGGATACGACGCACTATGTGTCATGTTGTGATGCGAGGGGATCCACTCGGGCATGTGCATAACAATCGTCCTCCCCAATTATTCTTGAATATATTCAACTATAACATAATGCCCTGAACGTTACTATTAGTGTAGTGCATGCAAGACAAATTGTTGATTGTTCCCGCAGCTTTAGCTAGCAGCGAGTCTGGTTGCTGGATAAATCTCTGAACAACCCAAACCGCTATACTTGTAGAGGTACAAACGCAATCCTGGCCTACCAGATGAATACTTTCCTCAAAGACCACCTAGAGGAATGATCTTATCACTTGTTCAATCTTGTGAAGATCCCAATGGGAAGTACCACCATGGAGCTGTGCAAAATTGAAATCAAGAACAAGACAGCTTTCTCAAATGTCAGTCGACCGACAGAGGAAAGGGCCCTTGATCGCCAACTTGAGATCCTCCGCTCAACCTTCTGCACAACAAGATCAAAGGAAGAATTACTTTGTTTCTACCCGACAAATGAAATGCCAAGGCATCTCCAATTTTCTCCAAAGCAGGCCACCCCAAAAATATCCTCGATCTTGCGATAAATGATCATTGAAACAAAATGACTAAAGTATAAGTCAGACTTCCTGAAGTTCACTGAAAGTCTGTTCGGTCCGACAGAATTGGAATTGAGGAATTGGAATTCAATCAATTCCAAAATCCGTAGGAATTAGAGTTGAGCTGAATTCCAACTATGATTTTGGCTGTAGGATGAAATTGGCCAAAACTCGTATGAATTGGATTGAGTATATAAAAACTAAATTGATATTTGGCTCTGCTCTGGAACTGAATCATTTCCTTATGTTCAAAGGAAGATTTTTCGTTCTTTGCCAGCTCCCAATGCTCGTGGTCACCTAATTCTACTGAATCATTTCTTTATTTCTGAGAAGAACTTCTAGATTAAGCAAACAATGAAATGTACTGATTGGATGACAGAAGGAAGAAAACTTGATCTTAGAAGGTTGCAGGTTCTTTCAGTTGGCAGAATCTCTTCATCACCGTTGTTTGGAGACTGTGGACGTGTCGCTGCTCATTCGTCTTTGAGACATATACTAGTTTAGACACTCAGCTTCTTGCAGGTTTCGTTACAAGGACGGCGTGTGATATCGCAAAGACCTTTGAACGTCGTCGAGTAGTGGAAAAGCAGCACTTCACATCGCGCGGGAAAAAACCCTAAATAAAGAAGAAGAAGAAGAAGAAGAAGAGGTGGTGGAGGCAGAAGAAGAAGAGGTGGAGGCAAAAGAAGATGGATGAAGCAGACGGATTGCGCGGGATTGGGGTTGTTTCCCGGAAACTCGCCAAAATAGGTAAGAATTGGGCGCAAGCTTAAAGCAAATCCATAGGTTTTAGGGAATTCCAATTCTGTCGTAGATACCAAACAGCCTCAATTGAATTATTAAAGGCAATTGTTATCCGCAGACCATAAATGGCTATCCGCAACCCAACTTTTTCTAGTTTACAAATTGTTATCCGCAAACCAATTTTAGACTTGAGCATTCGATATCTTTGTTCTCCTGAGCAGGGTCTGACAACAAAGGAACATCTCTGACGACCTTCTGAGCAATTCAATGTGTGCACGGATCATGATTCGTAAAATAAATGCGCGGATAGAGACCGAGTTGAGGAAGACTGACGATTTCTTCACCGTTCAAGCGATTTTAGTTTGTTTGGGAGAGAGTAACCCTAGCCTATGTTACACCGACACCGACACGCGACACGACACGACGCGACACGCGACTCGTCAATTCTCAAAAAATATCATATTCTGACACGTTGGGACACGTATATTAAATATTTATTTTTTATAATTATGAAGGAGTACGTACTCCAATTCCTCTCAGAACATGATGAAGACGATGGTTGTGCAATAAGCTTTATGGCTAAACTTTGTAGCATAGGTGCACTTGCACCATGAATAACCCACCAAGCCTTAGGATCCATCGAAAATCGACTGTGAATTGAATCAAATTCTCTAAATTCTCCATTTATATAAGCAAAATTTGCGTACTCTAAATTCACCTTGGTGCGATCTTCAATGTTAGGAAAGTACTTCTTAAAGCATTTTTTGGTTTATTGAATGATTTCACTATCCTTGTATGAAGAAATTCTAGAAGAATCTTTATTGAGTCATTGTTCACTATAGTGCCTAAATTTTAAAAATAAAACATCATACATAGTGGCCTTTATAGTGTTCTGAAGTGTCGGAGAGTGTCGGAGAGTCCGATGAGTGTCGGAGAGTACGACACCGACACGCTGGGCATTTTGAAGTGTCGGTGCAACATAGACCCTAGCTATATAAATTTTCCCAAACAAACCCTAGCTATCTAAATCTTCCCAAACAAACTGAAATCGCATGAACGGTGAAGAAATCGTGTTTCTTCCTCAACTCGATCTCTATCCGTGCATTTTTTTTACGAATCAGGATCCGTGCACACAATGAAGTGCTCAGAAGGTCGTCAGAGATGTTCCTTCATTGTCGGGCCCTGCTCAGGAGAACAAAGATATTAAATGCTCAAGTCTAAAATTAGTCTGCGGATAACAATTTGTAAACTAGAAAAGGTTGGTATGTGGATAGTCATTTATGGTCTGCGGATAACAATTCTCTTATTTTAAACCCAATTCCAATCTTGTCAGGGTAATTCCATTGAACCGAACAGACTCTGAGTGACCCGAGTTATATTTCTTCATATATGACTTAAATAGCCATCCACATACAATAATTATAGTTAATGTATTTAAATAATTAACCCTAAAGAGAAACCCCTCTACAAGTTTACCCAAGCTCTCCAAGCTCATAAATCAAAAAAGCTCAGCCGCAAAACTCATTCCATCACAAACAGCGGTTCAAACTCACTCCAGAACGAGAAAAAAAATCTCACTCCAGAACGGATTCATCCTCCGAGGTTTTTCCGTGAATCGAAGAACTACACGGACATATCTTTCTAATTTTTGCAGGAATGAAGATAGAAGAGAAGAGGGTTTTGGGATTTATGCCCAATTTGGGTAATATCTGAAATGCAGCTCGAGCAACTTCAAACTGAAAACAAAAAACAAGAAAATCTGGAAGCCCTCACCTGAGACGAGAAGGGATGCCGGGCTCCGGGATTTGGTAGCAGCGGCGAGGCCTCTTGCCCTCATTCATTAAACGATGGAGGACTGGTATCGAGGTAGGAATAAGGACAATGAGAACAGCATTCTTTTGCCTCCCTCACTTTCTCGCCTCACGTGACCGGCAGACGAGTGCGCCCCTTTCGACCCGGCGCTTCTCCAGGGCCGGCGCTCTTCCCGGAGCGCCATGTAGATGGGGACAGGGGTGGGCACAGAGCCCGAGGCGGTATGCCTTCCCCAGCTCTCTCTTGGCCGAAATTTCTGGTGGCCGTGGGACGGTGCTGTTCGAATTTTGCCGCATTGTTATATACATCATACAAATCTGTGATTGTTATCCGCACTACAGTTTTGGCTATCCGCACTCTTTTTGTATGAGTTATTACACGCTTTTTAGAAATACGTCTTGTAGATGTATTTTTAGGAAAAGTGATTAACACGAAAGTTGTAGATCTATAACTTTCGTGTTGAACATTTTTCGTAAAAATACACGCACAAGACGTATTGCCGCCCTGATTGAAATATGTGAGTAACTATACCGAATTTTTGGAAATAAGCTTTGTACACGCATTTTTTAGGAAAAGTGTTCAACACGAAAGTTGTAGATGTTGACGATATCTACAACTTTCGTGTTGAACACTTTTCCTAAAAATGCATGTATAAGACGTATTTCCAAAAGGCGCGTAATAACTCGTTCAAAAAAAGTGCGGATAGCCAAAACTGTAGTGCGGATAACATTCACCTACAAATCTTATTAATTCAAAATCTAGATAAAATTGTTATACGTATATGAATGTAAAAATAAAAAAAAAAAATCAATTTTTTATATTATATTAGCAAACATTACAAAAAAATGTAATTCAAGACATATAAAAGATTTAACTCCTCTAAAAAATTTTGTTGTTCATCATCTTCGTCAAGTGAAGCGAGTCTGCGATTAATAAATAAAATTTAGATATAGTGATTCAAATTTTTTATTACCTCACATGTGAATAATTTTTTATTTGGATTTTGTACTCGTGCAATGTATTTGTCCTCACACGTGCTTGCAATTGGATCACAGAACTTTCTTCAATATGAAACAATACGAGGTAGTGGACACCCTTCATGCATCACCAAATGTACAAAATGATTGTCATCTATATGACTCATTGCAACTAGCCTTTGAGTTGGCGGCGGTGGTGAATTCAACGGTAGAAAAGTGAGACTTTGAAATTGTGAAAATTGGATAAAAGTTATATTATAGCATGAAGCAACCACAAGACTCATATTTAGCATTGACATCCATTTATTTGGGGGTGGGGGTATTTCCGTACATTAAAGAGAAGACATCAATTATTGCAATCTTTCATCCCCAAAAATTTCAACATGCATGCTCACTTTAACCTTAAGTTTATTGATAATATCCAACTTCACTTGTGCCCAATTTTCACCCATCTCTAATGCTCGTGCAACAACACGGAAACCACAATGGACATCGCCAATTACATTAACTACCTCTTTGATGCACTCCGCTAAATATGTTGGAAATTGCTTACAAACTTCAATAAAGAAATCGTGTGTAGTAGTTAGTGTATGTTTCCTTAGTTGGTAGCTCGTTCTTTTCATTGTCATTGTTTTCTTTGAAACTTTTTTGGGCACCATTACATTTTCGCACATCAAAACATGCTCAAAAAGAGATGGGTCGCGTTGTGTAGATTTAGGGTTATCTCTTAATTTTTGTAGCTCCCCTCGACCTTCCATTTGAATTTAATGAAACACTTGGCTCTACTGTTTGTGTTGAAGTTGGATCCATTAACTCCCTCAACTTTCTCTTTATTTCTTGTCTTTGTTCCATACTTGTTTCATTAAACCTTTTGTTGATTCCCTCAAACTCCTATGCAATATCATTTGAAAAATGCACCTCACATGTTTTCTTCAATGATAATTGCTTCCAATGAGGATGTATCATGCATAAATTGAATGAAGTTGATTGAGTAATATATGAGACTAACTCATGAGCACAAGGTACTTACATAGAATACCTTGTCTTGTGTACACATTGTAAGATCCCTCTCCCGCACCTGGAGAGTTTCGGGATCTTATGCCCAGAACTGCCACCTTACGGTGGCACTAACACACGAGTTAGCTGCCTCCGCAAGACGTCGATCCTGCCGGCAAGAACGATCAACAAGACAATAAGAGATAAGAAGAAAGTTAAGTAAAATAACATCAAGTTCACAATCACACTTATATACATCATAATAAGACAAGTCCACCAATGAGTACAAAAAGTGAAAGAGAAAAAGGGTTTATGCCTGGTACATGTCCAAATAATGTAAAACATCTCTCTTACTCTACATTTATGCCGAAGCTACCGAACTTTGTCATCACGTGTATGTAGCTGTTTCTGCAACAGCGGGTAGTGGCTGCATTGCTTCATCCCGTCCTCCCGACCTATCTCATGTATGGGGTCCTACTGCTCCAGCATAGCACTCCTAAAATGATATGGTCCATCGACCGTTAGTCAAAATACTAAGCCAAATTCTCCATCCCCTCCCCCGATTGCTCCTAGGCACCGGGCGGGAGGAAGAAGCGGAGGACAACAAGGGGTAAGAAATATCAAGCAGGTGACATGGGCCTAACTATCAAGTATATATGTATACATCAAGCTTCTTTTCTCTAAACATGTTCATACGGTTCCAAGTACAGTATAATGAAATCTATCGAATATAGTAACATGTCTAGAGTATATAAAAGCACAGCATCATGTAAGAGCAGCTATAGAAGTAACACATCTAGAATGTATATAAAAAGGAAGTAACGTCATAAAAGAGAAACTATGAAAGTAACCTTAACTTATATGCGTACACACAAAGCACAAAAGCTAAGGGATCTGGCACTACGCTAAACCCATCGTATAAAAGAGCTCATACTAATTTATATGATGGGATCTTGTTATGAATGATGTATGTTCTGCAATGCAATGCAATGATGCAACACACGCACTCGACTCTGTACGTACAGACCTTTTGTAGTTCCCTCTGTTCAAGTGTGTCAACTCAGGTACCCGGTTGAGACAAATAGGGTAGTGGATCGGGCTTGTCCACTTCTAGGCTTATGTCACACATCTCCCAGACCTTATGTACGCCCCTAAGAACACACAAGGTATCCGCATACTATCTGGTAAGCACCACCTCTATCCTGCTTTTCGAGTCTCCGCATAGGTACAACTCATTGAGGCAAACAGGGGAAGTGGATCGGTTCCTCCACTCCTGGGCCAGTATGACACCTCCCAGTCTAGACCTTACGTACGCCCCTAAGAACACATGGGGTATCCACGTACTACTTGATACAACAATGACTCTAAATGAAACATCGAGCCTATCGCTCGTAGGTTTAACCCATCCTTCTAAAATACCGAGTCTACCGCTCGCAGGACTTGTCCTTCTACCATACCGAGTCTACCACCCGCAGGACTTAACCCGTCCTTATACCATACCGAGCCTACCGCTCGCAGGACTTAACCCGTCCTTACTTGGTCAATACTAATCCGTCCCAAATTCGGGACAGAGATTATCCTATCCAGTTCTCCTATTTAAACTACGCTTGCCTATCTTTTAGTTATATCTAGAAGTTTAGGGTGAATCCCAGACTTCCCAAGGGTTACCTGGTGAAGGGCTCACAACGGTACTAGGGGATGCGATGGAGGCTGAAGCACAAATCCCGCTTTCCAGGATATTTACTCTTCTTAGTGGCAACCCATTCTTATATGCCCACTTGCTCTCTAATTGCTCTAAAATCCTGAGATGGATTACCAATTGACTCGGCAGACAAGTGTTGGTGATCAATTGAGCACTGAACCCTGCCTTCCCTAGTGACCGGCTATTTCTTTGTGTTAACTCTCAATCACAATTTGTACCTCTTGCTGGGTCACTCCTTACCTACTTAAGGTCCCAATTCATACATCCAACACACTTATACTTGTTAACGGTTCAATCCTCTTATCATATTATCGTAATCCCAAATTGATGGTTTTACTAAACGCACCCACAACCCCTTTCTTCTAATAATGGTCATTAATGGTTAATCTTTTAAGCAAATCTATGACTTCATAATGACCAAGGAGTTAATAAATTCATGGATGATGGTCTGGAGTGGTCTAAATCACTTAAATCAATTTTTACTATTTGTAGACCGGCATGCCTAAAAGTGAAACCCCATGTCCTACAAGTTGGTCTATATGAATACTAACTAAGTATGGTGTCATTTTAATTCCAGAGATTTGTATTGATGTCAAAGTTCTACGTACAAAATTTCTAGATCAAACCAGCAAATATATTTCATGTTATGAATTTCTCAAGTTATAAACTCAAATTGTACTTTGTGAAGGAAGCATGTCATGCACTCCATAATTAATTCTAATAAAATTCTCAAAGCTTCCTACTGGTATGAAAAGTCTAATTACAAAGTTCTATAATAATCCAACAAATATATTTCATGTTATGAATTTCTCATGTTATAAACTCAAATTGTACTTTGTGAAGGAAGCATGTCATGTATTCAATAATTAATTCTAATAAAATTCCCAGAGCTTCCTTCTGATATGAAAAGTCTACATACAAAATTCTATTACAATCCAGCAAATATAATTCATGTTATGAATTTCTCAAGTTATAAACTCAAATTGTACTTTATGAAGAAAGCATGTCATGTACTCAATAATTAATTCTAATATAATTCTCAGAGCTTCCTACTGGTATGAAAAGTCTAATTACAAAATTCTATAAGAATCCAGCAAGTATATTTCAGGTCATGATTTTCTCAAGTTATAAAGTCAATTTGTACTTTGTGAAGGAAGCGTGTCATGTACTCAATAATTAATTCTAACAAAATTCTAAGAGCTTCCTACTGCTATGAAAAGTCTAATTACAAAGTTTCACAACATTTCAGCAAGCTTTGACCCTATAACTACTCACTTAGGGTCTATGTGACCAAATCATGTGAAGTCAACTTTCATAGAGGAGTTAACCCAAACGTTGATGATTTTCACTATAGAGTATTGTATTATGATCCTAAGTGCATGGTTTAAATTTCATGAAAGTTGACCAAGGGAAAATTCTTAAACTCTCATGTAAACTCTAGTGTTGGTCATGCTATATGCACCCCAATTCCCTTGCACTTGCATGTGAAATAATTAACATACAGAGGCCCAAATGACCTAAAATTTTAACCAGAGCCTATTATGTACACGACCAACCTCCCAAAGGAGATTTGAAGTGATTTGAGTCCAAATCACCCATATTATACATCATATGTGGTTTATTAACTTTCTACTAAAACCTTAGAAAAATGTGCTCCAAAAATTCTGATTTTTGGGCTCATAGTAGGTCTAGGGTACATTCACACATGGTTAATTTTCATCCTCATATCAATTACTAAATAGAAGTTATTCACATTTTAAGGTCTGTCCTTCAATAGGACCAACCTTACTAAATCTGCCCTACAGAGAGTTGTAGGGCACCAAATGGTGTGATCTCACTTTCAATAGATTGTAGACACAAGGGCCTACAAAAGTTGTCTGTGCCTACTTTTCATTTTAGGCCCTCTAAGGGCCTCAAAATTAGTGTACAAAATATCTATTTCACTAGGGCAGAAATCAACATTTAGTGTGACCAAAAATGAAGGTTTCCTATGACTCATTTAACCATGGATCTACTCATGTGCAAGGATCCAGTTGAGCTAAATTTTTTTACCAATGACTAATATACACATAACCAACCTCTCAAAAGAGATTTGGAGTGATTTGAGTCAAAATACCTACATTATACACCATGCATGATTTATTGTATTCCTACAAAAAATCTTAGAAAAGTGTGCACCAAAAATTCCAAAAAAAAAATTGGTTAGGTGATGTATTATATCATCATAGAGGTGTAACTAAAATTTCAGAGACTAAAACCAAGTCAAATGAGCTAGGGTCGCATAATACCCATTTGGGCTATATGCACACCACACCTTAACCAAGTCAAGACATGCCAGTGGGTTAGCCCAACATGTAGTGGTCCAAATGAACTTAAATTTTAACCATGGGCTAACCTACATCTATTTGAGATGCTACCCAAAATTTGGGTCCATTTGAGTTGATTTACACAAGTAAATCTTTAGTTCATGGTTATGCTATATGTACACCAAATTTCCCTTTCTCATGCATGCATAATAAACCAACATGCAATAGTCCAAATGAATTTAAATTTTAAACATGGACTATATTTGGCCTGATCTACCATCCAGAGAAAATTTGAGTGGATTTGGACCATTATAACCCTAGATCTAGGTCATACAAGAAAAATGAAATGTTGAATAAATTCTTATAAAAATTATTTCCAAAAAAATTTCCCAATTTTTTGCAGGAGGTACGTTGGGGCATGACTAATGCATGCCCAAAATTTCAAGTCATTTAGAATTATTTATCTCTATAAATTAATCTTTAAAGATCTAGGGAACAATATGTACATATCTCACCAAAATGGATGCCCATGGAGCTACAGTCAACCAAATCACATGAAACAAATTTCTAATTTTAGTAGAGACCTAGATCTACAAATTTTATGTTGAACACATTTCTTGATTTTGCCTCTAAGTACCTCAGAAAATTAATCAAAGTTCTGAGTTAAAGTGTGATAGATTTGATATTTATTTACATTATACTTGTTGAAACCAGAGAACTGGTCTCGACGTTCGAAGGGGAATGCATCTAACCCTTACTTGACCCGAACTAGAACCCTTGACCAGTTGCTAAGATTTAAAAGACATTGCCCTTGAAGGACACTTGAGTCCAAAAATGGACCCCTTAAGCTGCAGCGTGGAGGTCCCACCACACACCCGGAAGTTCAAAGAGAGCTTCCCCTCCCAAGCCAATGTTGAGCCTGGGCACCTTGGAGGGCACTAAGGACCACCTCACCGTCAACCTTCACTGACAGGGGGGGGGGGGGGGGGGTAGTTCTTGCTCACAAGACACACGCAAGGGGGGGGGGAGTCCAACCCTTCCCAAGGTGCCCATGGGGGTCTATTTATAGACTTTCCAAAATTGGGCTATGGATAGCCAAAAATCTTCTATCTGCGGCTCAACCGCGAGCCTGAAAGATCAAAACAGGAGGAGGGGCGAGTGGAGGATGAGACGTCCACTCCCCCGCTTGTCGGGGGTCGGGTGAGTCGACCAAGGTCCACCACCCTGACCAGGCGACTGTACCATTGGTCCACTCGCCCAGTCGTCTGGGGCGAGTGGGCCTATGGTCCACTCGCTCCCCACCTCGGGCAAGTGGACCTAAGGTCCACTCGCCCCCCCCCCCCCCCCCCCCCCACTCGGGCAAGTGGACCAATGGTCCACTCACCCGGGGCCTTGGGCGAGTGGACCCAAGGTCCACTCGTCCAAGGAAGCCTGCCCCCCCCAGCCTTATCCTTTCGGTTTTGACGGCCTCCGTCGGATCGATCCGCTGCGATCTTACCTGCGTCGGGTTACACCAGCTCGACAAATATGAGGGTTGTGCACAATCCCCGCTCTTTTCAAGCTTGTTTCAAGCTCGGAAAGAAAGTACAACCCACCTATTTGACGAGTAGGCGGGGATTTAAAGAAAACCACGGAGGGTCCCGCTCAAGGGCTACTCTTGCCGAGCTTTCCAGCCGAACTTAACTTGAGGCGGAAAGCAAACCTTTCTCCACTTAACAACTCTCCTGTGAGCTGAGCTCAACTGGAGGTGGAGAATGCTCGACACCTTAGGTCTAATAAAACTTGACCTGAGGTGGAGGAAAACTCAACACCTCCAGTCGAGCCGAACTCGACCTGAGGTGGAAGGCAAACATTTCTCCACTTATCAACCCTCCTGTGAGTCGAGCTCAACTGGAGGTGGAGAAATCTAAACACCTTAGGTTTAGTAAAACTTGACCTGAGGTGGAGGAAAACTCAACACCTCCAGTCGAGCCGAACTCGACCTGAGGTGGAAGGCAAACCTTTCTCTACTTAACAACCCTCCTGTGAGCCGAGCTCAACTGGAGGTGGAGAAAGATCCCATACGCTTACTCGGCCACATGCTCCCCAACCATCTTCTTCATCGTCTCCTCCACTTCTTCCACCTTCTTCATCCACTCAATCATATTGACCGCCGTGACGTAGCACTGACGCGCCTCCCGAGGATCTCCCCTGACCCGGATCTGGACTCCTCTGGTGCTATACTTCATGTTGGATCTTGTGGCGCCCTTAGAGGCGGGGTGAATAAGGGCCTTTTTAAATTACGATTTTTACTTAAGAATTTTTAAAACAAATTTTACTTTTCTAAAAAATTACTGATATAAATTTCAACCAATGTAATTTTTAAATTAATTCAAACACAAATTTCTAAGTTAAAGATTAAGCAACCATATTTGCAATTAAAGAAAAAGTCATAATTTTATAATCATGAAATTCACATACAAATAAAATGATCTTAACAATGCTTAAGATCAAGGCACAAATATGATAATAAAACTTTTACAATTTGTGTTTACCAATCCTTCTCCCAAGGATCGGAAGGCTATCACTTGTCTCTCCCTAGACCAAGCCCAACCCTATCCTCTAGATCTTCCCAAGATCTAGACGTAGCACACAAGGCCACGATTTCCCACCAAGCCACGCAAGGACTTGGACGCTCCGCACAAGGAAGCGATTTTCCCCTAAGCCGCGCAAGGACTTAGACGCTCCGCACAAGGAAGCGATTTTCCCTACCAATACAAAGTAAAATGTATATAAAGGAAAATACAAGATAAAATAAGAACTCCCTAGAAATTCAGATCTCTGAAAGGAAGGTTGAAGCCTCGAGATGATCGTTGATGTAGAAGCGCGTCCGATCTCGTCTTCAATTTCAAACCTTCTCAGCATAAATGGGAGTTCATGAGGTTCTGGAGCTCTCTAGATGGAATGCACTCAGGAAGGGACTTAGAATCTTCAAAGCTCTGAATGCACGAACAAAAGGAGCCAATTTATAGAATTTCGCTGTCGCCTGGGCGACATCAGCTGTCGGAAATTTCCGACAGCGCAAAACTGCCGGTCGTGGTGCTGTCGTGGGCAGTTGTTGTAACCTCCGAGCTGTCGCCTGGGCGACATCGATGTCGGATTTCCGACAGCTCAAAACTGCCTTTCGTCGTGCTGCCATGGGGGAAGTAGTTGTAACTTCTCTGCTGTCTCCTGGGCGACATCAGCTGTCGCCTGGGCGACATCAGCTGTCGCCTGGGCGACATCAGCTGTCGCCTGGGCGACAGCTCCTCTTCATTTTTGCCGTCCGAAACTACTCCAGACTGTAGATTGAGTCGTTCTCATCTCCTAAATGGGGTGGCATGTTCTGTAACTCTTCCTGGATTGAAAGTTATGACCATTTTAAGATCAGCACACAAAACTCATCCAACCTGAGACTTGTCGTTCTCGGATCATGCCCATGAACGAGGACTTGTCTCCTCATTGAACCTGTACAACCTGGCCACTATAAACACACAAAATACTAGATCAAATACATCATGGTATTTGTTATTCTCAAACCAAGAGATGCGGAAAGCAAGCTCCAACAATCTCCCCCTTTTGATAATAACAAATACCCATATGAGAAATTAGTGAGTTTATAGATAAGTGCGATAAAAGATATGCATGAATAAAAGGTTTACTGCGTGATAGATTTTACTCCCCCTAAATATCTATGTCACTAGATTTCTCATTTTATTCTCCCCCTTTTGTTATTACCAAAAGTGGGTTGTCATGATCGAGCAATATCACTCCCTCTACATAGATGCTTTCCATGAAAACTTTTTAATATACTCCCCCTAAATTGTATTCTCCCCCTAAATGTATGCTCCCCCTAAATGTTATAATTAATTGCAATGGTGCATTCTGAAAAATTGAGATTAGTAAGAGATTTCTTGAATTTATATTTCTCCCCTTTTTTGATATTATCAAAAGTTATTTTGAAATAAAGAATGAATAATTATGAAGAAATAATAAATATGGGAGTATATAAGAGTAATAGATTTTATGTCGAGAAGAAAAATAGGATGCAATCAAAAGCTTGTTAAATACTACTTGTTGAGAAAAATATAGGCATGATGTAACATAAAGTAGTAAGCATCATAGCTAACATGATAAAGTAAGCATTCTATTTTAAGATACCACTTGCTTAAAGGAAAACACAGTGTTAAAAATAATAAGCACTCTTAAACATAAACATCATTTTAGAAGATAAAACCATATAAAGGATAATGAGTTTTAAATTTGAAAAGTTGATGTTTGAGTTAAAGATTGAAGAGATGATATTCCATTAAGATAAAAAAATTGCAAGCATGATTTCATAATATCAAGAAAAGATACACAAACTACAATATAATAAAATTTTCATTTCAAGTAAACATAAACATTGTAGCAGTCATGCTTTGTTATCTAGTGCATTTACTTAAGTTTGAAGAGATTTGAGTAGATGAGCATTAGGATCCAATTCTCATGAGTAGAAGTTTTATGAAAGATAATGAAGTGTACAAAGCAGTGTTTTGATAAAGTATACAAGTGAATCAATCAAAAACACATGACATATATAATGAAATAACACAACATTAAAATACACAAATAATATTACTTCCATACTATTTCAATGCACATGAATAAATAGTACAACTATCAAGGTGCTCTGCACACACAATGCTTATTAAGACTTATCAGGGTGCAAAGTAGTGCTTGGGGGATCACTTTTATACTTTTTTGCTTTATTTTCAAATTTTTTGTGATCCGGTGTACTAAAGAGAAGTGGTGTAGAAATTATTTGCTACAAGACACTTTACAATTCTTAGACAAGGTGCTCAACCTCACAATGCTCATTAAGACTTATCAGGAGGGTGAGTAGTGCTTGGTGGAGTTTTCCTTGTCATTTATTATTTGCTTTTTAGTTTAGTGACTAAGGACTCCGAATTCACTTGTTTTGCAAACATAGCATTGTAAACCACATTTCTCTAAAGAATATGTGCATGAAAGACAAAGAATTGTAATAACCAATTCAATGTTGTGTAGGTAATCTATTTAGGCATTTTAATTATTTATGTTATTACACTACACAATCATGTAAGAATAAGATTGTAAACACATGTAGGTTATCAAAAATAAGTGAGTGAATGAATCATTATCAAACATAATACATTACTCATACTTAGAGGCATGCTAAATATTTCTACACATGTTTATCTACAATCAATTTCATTGCACATAACAAGATAATTCTCAAGGCATGACAAATACAAAACAATGTTTTTAAGAAACTTGAAAGTTAAATTAAATATTGTATTTAATCTTTAATTGATATAATTAATCATCCATCCTTGACAATGGCAATGAATATCAATCATTTTTTTTATATAAATTTTTGAATTTTTTTTTATATATGCACAAAACAATAAACACACATAAAGAAAAACATATTTTTGTTCTTTGAAATTGTTTTGTAATTTTGTATTTGTTTTTTTTATATATATATTCTCTAGAACTCATAGAAGTCTTTAATAGCCCTTTCAGTAAATGATATTCTATGCCAGAGAAATAAACAAAAATAATGTATGAGAAAATACACACATACATATTTTTTTAAAAGAAATAAAATTTTGTTTTAAAAGGAATAAAAAGATAAACTTTTTACAAACACACAAAATATTAAAATAATACCAGAAATAATTCAAAACAAAAAAAAATATTTTGGAGCAAAGGAGCTAACGCCAGGCATTAACTTCTTAACGCCAAAACAGAACTGCATTTCTTGATGTTTTGAAAAATATTTTTCTCAATTCATTTGTATTATCAAGAGACCTTCCTTCAGTTGAAATTTCAGAGTATATTGATTAGATTTGAAGGCTCTTTTAGCATGTATTTGGTGATTTTTTAAATACTTGTGTTTGGTAAAATCATTAAAGCTCGAACTATTAAAATATGCAAACACATGATGCAATGTTAGAATAAAAAAAAAATATGCATGATTTATGTATAAAGAGTGAGATAATGTTCATGCAATGAATATAATATAAGTATATCTAAGATCAAGATACCTTAACTACATGACTACACTCTAGCCCCGTACTAAGTGACGGATGGGCATAAGGAGCTGCACACATGCTGTAGGTTGGGGTGTTAATCCCATATGCATGCAAAAGACGACGCTCAACCTAGCACTCTTTCCCCCCAGTGCCTCTCAAGGCCCCACTGGAACCCTCCCCGGTTAAGGACAAGACATGACTTAGAGGTTAGGTCTCTAATGCACACAATCCTACGCCCCTCGCTATTGTGAGACACATGTCATAGGTTTATTGATTATAGACATACTAAGCGTGTAAGCCTTACATATATTAACTGTGTTGTAATTTCATGATTAGTTTTGGATTTACAATTTTATCGAAGATTGTTGATTTTAAATCCATTTAGAAAAGTTTTATTCATGTAAATAACTACAAAGGAAAATAAGATTTTCATATTTTAATGATATAATTTACTTTAGCATTGCAAGATATAACTAGCATGAGCATTGATTTCTATCTATGGTACGTGATAATGCTAGTGTGATGAATTAGGACAACATGGTGCAAAGCTAAGTAAAGATGGACAAATATAAGATTGAGTTGCATGTATTCAAACATAGAGTTTTGAATTTTCATAGACCTAGAAAGAAGTGACAATTCTATTTGATTTCATCTTGTTGATATCAAGTTAATTCATAGGTCTAAAGATAATGAGATTCATGCAAACAATAAAGATGCACATCACACACACAAAACAAGATATGAAACTATAATACCAATGCAATCATATATTTCATAATTCCTAAGGTTGATAGAATTAGTTGATTTAAGATAGGTCTTAATGGATCATGAATTATGATATATGATTATAGTGAATTTTAGCATAGGATATTAATAGGTCATGGTGGTGATTGTGAAATCATATTTATCATTTTTGAAAATTTTCTTTTGATTTTAATTTTTAGAAATTAGACTAAACAAATACAAGGTATTTGACAATAATGATAGTAAAAATAAATTTTCAGAGAAATCAGAATTTTTTTTAAGGAAAATATGTTACCGCCAGCATTAGTGATAACGCCTGGCGTTAGCAACAAAGTTACTATATTTGATTTAAAACACATTGTTTTTGATATTATTTGATTCTGATTTTTCTCGATTATGATTTTCAATATAGGGGCTATTATATGCAGCAACGAAAAATAGACAAATATGCAATTAGTTGCGCATTTAATATTTTAGCCTAAGACCCCTAAAAATCCATTTAAATCCAATTTTGAAAGTAATTTCATTAGTCTTGATAATATCATTTAGAAAATTTAGCATTCAATTTATAATGATAATATAATACATTTATAGGCAAAGGATTTAAAAAGGATAAAACAAAAAGAAAAGATAGATCACTTAAAAATTATGACTTTATGTTTAATTTAATTCAATTTTGATTTGATAAACATTAGGCTTAAAATGTAAAAGTCATATTTCATAATATATCTAAGTGACCTTAGCGTGTTGGCTCAAAAATAAGAAAACAAACAAAAGAAAAAACAATTAAGCATATCATGAAGTAGAGAATTGATATTTCATTTTTAATTGTTTCTACTTCATGCAAATGATAGGATACTAATGAATAAGAAATTTAGGTATCCAAAGGGGACCATGAGGGATGGTTCCTTTGGGTACCCAAATACGACATGATGATTTTTTAGGAGACAAGGATAAATGAGCCCTTTCTATTAAAGTTGATGTGTCATTTTTCTTTAAGGGTCTCCATTCATACCTTGGTTGTTTATCTTTAAAATTCATATTATGATTATGTGACATCTTTATATGATTGTATTTGTTTGAAAAATAATTCATTTGAGATTTATGCTTATTCAAATTATTTTTCAAAATAGATTGATGTTGATAATCAAAATGAATTTTATTATATGGATTCTTTGAAAATTTATAAGAGTTATTGTCTTTCTTTAGAATTGAATGTTGAAAGAGTGAGTTACAAAATGTTTTAAATGATTGGTCCTTATTTAGATAATTTTCATTTCCACTCTTTCTTATAGACCTACTCTTATAATATGAAGTTAAGCTTTTAGACTTTTGAAAATTTGATAAACTAGAAAAAAGAGATTTTTCATTATATGAAAATTTTTGAATAAACATTTTTAATGATTCTAGTTTATCCTTTAAATTATCATTTTCTTTTATCAATTTTTCATTATGTTCTTTTGAAATTAAAAGTCCTTTTTCTAAAACCTTGAGTTCTTCTTTAAAAGAATTATAATCAAAACAAGGTTTAGCATTTTCAATTAAAGAGCATGAACAAGAATTTGAAACATCAATATAAGATTCTACTTTAGTGTTTGCTTTTAAAGTTTTATTTTCTAAACGTAATTTGGAATTAGCATGTTTCAACTTTGAAATTTTACGTTTAGCAAATTTAAGCACACGAAATGTAGAGATAGAATTAGTTACTAAAAGAGAAGATTTAGATTTTCTTACCTTGCTATAGTTTCCGTTTTCTCTTTTGCTTGATGTTTTGCCATCAACTGAGTCCAATATTGTGACGTTGTCTTCTTCATCTTTCTCTTCCAAACAAGAGTGTCCATCATCCTTTCCGCTTGATGCGCATTCTATGGATCCATCCTTTGTGTAGCTTTCTTGAATATTTGCATAGGCTTGCATATTCTCCGGTTCTTGTGAATGTTCCGTACCTGTAGAAGGAGAATCATAAGTTCTTTCAAGAAAACTCCAAATTTCATATGCGGTAGGTAAAGTATAAATAAGTTTGAAAATATTTTGGTCTAACGCACAAAATATACTATTCATAGATTTTGCATTTAAAATAATTTCGTTTCTAGTTAGTACGCTAGATGGCTTTTTAATAGTAATATTCCAAACTTTTTCATCTAAGGCCTTAAGAAAAATTTTCATTAATATTTTCCACCCTTTAAAATTTTTGCCCATAAATAAAGGTGGTGATAATATTTTTTCATTTATATTAAAATTTTCCCCACTAGTAGAAGCGAGATCATGATCAAGAGACGCCATTATTCCCGGTTGTTAAGCCGATTTGGAATAACCTTCCTCTGATACCAATTATTGGATCTTGTGGCGCCCTTAGAGGGGGGGGGGTGAATAAGGGCCTTTTAAATTACAATTTTTACTTAAGAATTTTTAAAACAAATTTTACTTTTCTAAAAAATTACTTATATAAATTTCAACCAATGTAATTTTTAAATTAATTCAAACACAAATTTCTAAGTTAAAGATTAAGCAACCATATTTGCAATTAAAGAAAAAGTCATAATTTTATAATCATGAAATTCACATACAAATAAAATGATCTTAACAATGCTTAAGATCAAGGCACAAATATGATAATAAAACTTTTACAATTTGTGTTTACCAATCCTTCTCCCAAGGATCGAAAGGCTATCACTTGTCTCTCCCTAGACCAAGCCCAAGTCTATCCTCTAGATCTTCCCAAGATCTAGACGTAGCACACAAGGCCACGATTTCCCACCAAGCCACGCAAGGACTTGGACGCTCCGCACAAGGAAATGATTTTCCACTAAGCCACGCAAGGACTTAGACGCTCCGCACAAGGAAGCAATTTTCCCTACCAATACAAAGTAAAATGTATATAAATGAGAATACAAGATAAAATAAGAACTCCCTAGAAATTCAGATCTCTGAAAGGAAGGTTGAAGCCTCGAGATGATCGTTGATGTAAAAGCGCGTCCGATCTCGTCTTCAATTTCAAACCTTCTCAGCATAAATGGGAGTTCATGAGGTTCTGGAGCTCTCTAGATGGAATGCACTCAGGAAGGGACTTAGAATCTTCAAAGCTCTGAATGCACGAACAAAAGGAGCCAATTTATAGAATTTCGCTGTCGCCTGGGCGACATCAGCTGTCAGAAATTTCCGACAGCGCAAAACTGCCGGTCGTGGTGCTGTCGTGGGCAGTTGTTGTAACCTCCGAGCTGTCGCCTGGGCGACATCGATGTCGGATTTCCGACAGCTCAAAACTGCCTTTCGTCGTGCTGCCGTGGGGGAAGTAGTTGTAACTTCTCTGCTGTCGCCTGGGCGACATCAGCTGTCGCCTGGGCGACAGCTCCTCTTCATTTTTGCCGTCCGAAACTACTCCAGACTGTAGATTGAGTCGTTCTCATCTCCGAAATGGGGTGGCACGTTCTGTAACTCTTCCTGGATTGAAAGTTATGGCCATTTTAAGATCAGCACACAAAACTCATCCAACCTGAGACTTGTCATTCTCGGATCATGCCCATGAACGAGGACTTGTCTCCTCATTGAACCTGTACAACCTGGCCACTATAAACACACAAAGACTAAATCAAATACATCATGGTATTTGTTATTCTCAAACCAAGAGATGCGGAAAGCAAGCTCCAACACTTCAGGCACTGGTGGTAGGAGGATGACACGCACTTGTACGGGATGATGAGGGGACGCCCGAAGGTAGCATTGTAACTACTCGGCGCGTCTACGATAACGAACCGACAATTCTTTGAAGTTCCCCCCAGAGTGACGAGGAGTTCGAATCCTCCCTCCACTTCCTTTGTCTCCCCGGAGAATCTGAAGAGCAGCACATCCGATGCCAGCACCCGCTTTACTTTGACCTTCATTTACCCAAATGCTTTCTTAAACATCACGTTCACCGAGCTCCCGTTGTCGACTAGGATTTGAGAGACCGTGAATTTGTTTATTGCTGCTTTGATGACGAGTGCATCACAGAAAGGGTCCTCGTGAGCCGGCATGTCTTGGTCCGAGAAGGTGATCTTCTCGCCAGGGGGTGGGGATCGAGAGGTCGACGCGATGCTCCAACGGTATATGGCGTGGAGGCTCCCCTTCTGGGTGGCCTCTATGCCCACTCCTCCGTGGATCACCCCGATCCCTCCCAGGGCCCCCAAGTAGACCCTTTCTTCACACAGATCATCCTCCTCCTTCTTCTTCCCTTTTTCTCTTACCCTTGGACCTTCTAGGAAGAGCTGCTTCTCCTCTGCTAGGGCTCTCCCTCCTTCTCTTATCTCGAGGAACTCCGGGCAGGCCGCGGTTGCGTGACCTTCCTGCTAGTGGAAGTCACAATACTGTAGCGCCAACTCATTTGCCTCATTCCCCTAGCGGCTCCTCTTCTTTCCTCCTTTTTTTTCAGCCGATCGCCATGGCCTGCAGGGGTTGGGCTTGCAACGGCCTTGGGTCTGGTTGCCAGCCCGCCGGGTTGAACCGTGCCTGCCTCCCCTGGTAGTTTCCTCCTCCATGGAAATTGCCTCTTCCTTGGCCCTGAGAGGGTCCTCCCGGCGGCCTCCAGGTTGGTCGGTCTGCTGGCTGTTGAGACCTCCATCCTTTCTCCTAGCCAACGGGGGGTCCCTGGTGTCCATGACTCCTCATTTTCTTCCTCCTTCTTCCTCCATGCTCCTTCCTCTCCTCCTTCTCCTCTTTCTCACCCTTGGCCAACCTTGCCATGAACTCTTGGTTTGTGGCCTCACACTCAATTTCCTGAGCAATGCGTTCCATCAGCTCTTCGAATGATTGGGGTGGGTCCCGAGTAAAGCTCATCCTGAATATCCCCTGTTGTAATCCGAGGGTGAACGCCAGCTGCAGGGTATGCCCGGGCACCTCAATGACAAGGAGGACTTCCTCCTGGAATCTGTCCACATAACTCCCCAAAGTCTCCCCTGGCCTTTGCCGAACCAATAACAGGGCCTCTGCCCCCTTCCTCCTCCTCTTCGAAGTGGAGAAGCTTAGCAAGAAACTCTGGCGTAGGTCCTCGAAGTCGTAGATGGTTCCCACTGGTAGTTGGTGGAATTAGTCTCTCGCCTTCCCCCTGAACGTGACCGCGAAGAGTCTGCATTTAAAGGCATCTGACATCTGCCTGATCGAGGCCATGTCTTCGAACCACTGGAGGTGTTGAATAGGGTCGTCCTTCCCTGCGTAGTAAGACATGTCAGGCTCGCTGAACCCATACGGAATGGGAGCTGAGATGATCAGCTCGCAGAAGGGACTTCCCCATCCTCCCTGGCAAGTCGAAGGCATTCTCTCTACCTCCCCCCTGGGGTAGCCGGTCCCAGGAGAGTTGTTGAAGAGCACACTTTCTTGGAGACCTGAGCCTTCCCCTATGGCTAGCTCTTTCCCTTGTCGATGCGCTTGCTCCGCCTCCATCGGAGATGGCGAGGCGAGCACGGGTGCGGGTGGTGTCGAGCACTCCCCGTGAGGGGAGAGTGCGACCCGCAAGAGCTTCGGGATAGACTTCCTGAACTCGTCAAAATCACCCTTCTTCACGTACTCGTTGGTAGGGGGTGAGTCCCCCAGCTCATCGCCTCCAGCCATGAGACTTGCTCAGATCTTTCCGAACTAGCTGCTTCCATGCTCACCGCACTAGAATGTTGAAACCAGAGAACTGGTCTCGACGTTCGAAAGGCGGATGCAGCTAACCCTTACATGACCCGAGCTAGAACCCTTGACCAGTTGCTAAGAACCGAAAGACCTTGCCCTTGAAGGACACTTGAGTCCAAAAATAGACCCCTTAAGCTGCATCGTGGAGATCCCACCACACACCCGGAAGTTCAAAGAGAGCTTCCCCTCCCAAGCCAATGCTGAGTTTGGGCACCTTGGAGGGCACTAAGGACCACCTCACCGTCAACCTTCACTGATATGGGGGGGGGGGGTAGTGCTTGCTCACAAGACACATGCGAGGGGGGAGGGGGGAGTCCAACCATTCCCAAGGTGCCCATGGGGGTCTATTTATAGACTTCCCAAAATTGGGCTGCGGATAGCCAAAAATCTTCTATCCGCAGCTCAACCGCGAACCTGAATGATCAAAACAGGAGGAGGGGCGAGTGGAGGATGAGACGTCCACTCCCCTTGTTGGGGGTTGGGTGAGTGGACCAAGGTCCACCACCCTGACTGGGTGAGTGGACCGTTGGTCCACTCGCCCAGTCGCCTGGGGAGAGTGGACTTATGGTCCACTCGCCCCCCACCTCAGGCGAGTGGACCTAAGGTCCACTCGCCCCCCCACTCGGGCAAGTGGACTAATGGTCCACTCTCCCGGGGCCTTGGGCGAGTGGACCCAAGGTCCACTTGTCCAAGGAAGCCTGCCCCCCGGGCCTTATCCTTTATGTTTTGACGGCCTCCGTCGGATTGATCCGCTACGATCTTACCTGCGTCGGGTTACACCAGCTCGACAAATATGAGGGTTCTACAATACTATAGAAGGAATTTTCATCATGCAACACAGATCTTGAAGCAATCAGACGGGTTCTGGTCATCATCCTCCTTGAGCTGACGGTTGGGATCATCTCCAGCTGGGCCTCCATCAAAGCCAAATTCTGGCCACCCCCTTAGTTCATGGTCGGCCACTGCCACCGCCACCTCAATTGAGGTGGTGGACGGTGATTTGGGGTGGTTGCCGGCCGGAAGGGAGGGAAAATGGGGTATTCATCATGGGAAAAATTGGGTGAAACCCAGATTTTGATCTCCCCCATTTCAGCTCTTTTGAGCTCGAAATCTTATCCTAAGGATTCTAAGATCTACCACAAGAGGAGGAGAGGGGAAAACATGCCTTGATTGAGCTTGAGGTTGAGGGAATCCCGATCTTGCCATGGACGACCATGCTCCTCATGCTGATTTTGCTCCTCTCCATCAAAATTCTTGATCCAAAACTTGATTTCAGTTGCTTGGCACCTTCTGAAGCTGATGGAGGGGTTAACTTGGAGTGGGGGAGGCTCTATGAAGTGTTGCCACTAAGGGTGGTCGGCCAAGCCTTTCTCTCTCCCAAATCCCCCACTGCCTGACATCAATCTAGCAGGAAATAGGATGTCATTCATGATGGCAGCTGAGAGAAGGCATGGGGAGTGTGAATTTAAGTCATGTGGCCTTCATCCCAGGAGTCCATATTTGTCTCTTTCCAAAATTTGGGGATTTCTCCTAATTACCCCCTTGCATGGCATCTATTTTTGACATCTGAGGTTGGTCATGGTAATTAGCACCTTGGGATGCTGGATGGGACTTGAATCAAGGCCTTAGCCCATTGGAATAGGCTTGGGCTTTCATTTATCCTCTTCGGACTTAGGTTTGACCATGGTTGACTTTGGGGTTGACTGGGTCAAAGTGATGGGTTGATTGGTCCCATATGCTGGTCTTGAGTCCCTCGACACCACTCAATGTTGATTGGGTCATGGTGATGCCCTAATTGGGTCAATTTAGCCATTACGTGTGATTTTGACCAAAATTGGGGGAAAGTTGACTTTGATCAAATTTGACCAATTGTTGACCACTTGATGGGGCTTTTGGGTCCATTGAGTCCCCTATAATGTTATAAGACTAGGGGTGAAATCAATTTCATGTTTTGGGTGTCAATTGGACCTATTGGTGAAGGATTGGCCTATGTTGATCTTAAGGGTACTTTGGTCAATTTGGGCCAATTGGTGACCCCATGATGGGGCTTTTGAGTACATTGCATCCAATTAGGGTTTTTAATACATTGGTGGGGTCAATTTGATCATACCAAGTCTAATTGACCCAATTTGAGATGAATTGGCCTATATTAACCTATTTTGACCTAGAGTTGGCTTGGTCAAATTGGTCAAAATTGGTGACCCTATGATGAGGATTTTGGGTCACTTGAGTTTCTCTTAGGGTTAGGAATCTATTGGCTAGTTCAATTTGAGTTGGTGAGTCCAATTTGAAGTACATTGACCAAGGTTGACCTGTGCACTTTTTGGGGTGCCTATATTAATTTTCTTAAGTACAAATTGACCTAGGATTATTCCATGATCTCTACTCACAATTTCAACCCTAACCCACCCAAGAGGTCTAGAAGGAATGTGGATGTTACAAATCCCAATAAACAAAAGAATAATTTTGCTCCCGAAATTCAAGTTCGGGTCCACGGGGTTTCACGCACAGTGAGAAAATGAAGAATCTTCAAGGAGGTTTAAATCGTACTTGAGGCGAAGGGCCTGGGTATTGTTGCTGCATGGAACCCATCGGTTCCCATGTGTGCTCCTCTCGTCCATGATTGGACCAGAATACCTCGACCAAGGGAAACTTCTTCTCTCATAGGACTCAGATGGCAATTTCATCGATACAGGTTGGTTCCAAACGGACTGTACGATCAGATGCTATCGGGCCTGTTGCAGTAGTGATTTGTTGTCTGGATGGTGGGGAGCTCTCCTAAGCGAGGAGATGTGAAAAACATCATGCAATTCTGCCAATCCCGGCGGCAGCTCTAGTCTATAAACCGAGGGGTCGAACTGCTCCAGGATCCTATATGGCTCCATATATCTCGAACTGAGCTTCTTTAGTCTCCGTACCAGTGAGACTCCGTGAGCCGATCATATTTCCAAAAACACTCTGCCTCCTGCCTAGACTTCTACCTTACGATGTCACGCATCATAATATTTAGCATGTCCGCTCTGTGCTTCCAACATCCAACCCCGTATTAGCCGCATTTGGGCATATGTGCCTTATATATATCCTGGCCCCAGTGCCTTCGGATCTTCTTCCCGAATCCATGAAAGAAGAGTCCTACACTTCCTCCCATATATGGCCCCATAGGGAGGTCTCATTAAACCCATTAATTTTTGTGTAATTTCATCGTGTATGCTTTTGACCGTACAAATATGTTCCCATAGTCTCGAATCTTTCTAATGGTGATTATGTTGTCTTTTAACATACATGTTCCGGTCCTTGATGCTATCCGGTTGAAGAATCATACATAATGTGCACACCTCCGATATATTGTCCGCCAATTTCAAATTCTCTAGGTTATTATACCCTTAATGTCTTGTTATAGCAAATTAATCTTAGTTGCTTGACATCATGAACGTCATTATCTGTCTTCTGGTATGAAGTCTGCAATTACTCCACCTTATTTTAATATGTACGTTTCCGATATGATAAATTATTCCAATTGACAGGGTTTGGTTTTTGATTGAGTAAGCCAATTATAAATCACCTTTGAATGCTTTGAAAGGCAGAAATCACTGTTAAAATTCTAACTTGCAGGAACCCGGTTCCAATCCATAGATCCCATAAGGTGATTTGTTTGTCCCAAGCAACTAGCTCGACAACCCTATGTTTCTAACAATTCGACTAACTTTGGATATTTGTTCGACCAACGGTATTGCACTGTTTGACCTGAATATAACACAGATCACCGTCTCTGAATTGAGGAGGTAAATCTTGTTGGAGCATGCTTTCCGAACTCCTTGGTTTGCTAATAACAAATCCCGAGTGTTTTTATCTTCTTTTATTTATGGTGTGCAGGTATAATAGGTATACAACTATGCTAATCATAGTTTGGAGCTCAGAATGTAAAGTCGAGAACAAAACAATGTCATCAGCGACAGCTTGCTGTCGTCGACGATAGCTCAGTGGTTTCCACACAATCTGCCAGTTACGTCCACTATCGGAATTCCGACATTGATATCGGAATCCGACAACCCACGTTTCAACCACAACCGTCACGTCGCACAAAAACATCATTTACATGGGACACGTGGCCGCTGGAGAAGATAACGCCGACGGACGACAGCTATATGTCATGGACGACATCAGAAAATATACATTGACTCGATTTCTGTGGAGAAAAATACACACACCAATATGGAGTACCAATTTCGGAGTGCATTTTGTCAAGAGAGCTCCAGAACTCTGAGAACTCCCATTTTGGTAATAACGTTCAAGAGCGAAGAAGAGACGGTCTGTGCGCAGTATCTCAGACAATCTTTGCAAGGATTCGACGCCGTCTTCAGAGCTTCATATTTAGGGAGTTTCATATCAGAATTTCTATTTTGTATTTTACTTCATCATTTTGTAATCTTAGGAGGAAATCGCCGCCTTGCGCGTGGTGTCTAGGTCCTTGCGTGGCTTAGGAGGAAATCATCGCCTTGCACGTGGCATCTAGGTCCTTGTGTGGCTTAGGAGTAAATCGTCGCCTTGTGTGCAGCGTCTAGATCGTGGATAGATCTAGGGGTGGCTAGTAGCAAGATCTAGGAAGAGATACGCTATAGCCGGCCGGTCCTTGGTTGAAGGACCGGTAAATTTAAAAGAAGTTTATTTTTATCATAGCCTTGATTTTAAGCTTTATTAAGATCAATAATTCTTTGTATTCATCACTTGTGAAAATAAAATTTGATTTCCAATTTCTCATGATCTTCTAAGTGATTATTTAGGTTGTGTAAAAATCTACTTGTTTATCATTGTAAAATTATCTTAATATTTTAGAAAATTTTCAATGTATATATTAGCCCTTATTCACCCCCCCCTCTCTAAGGGCGCCGCAAGATCCAACACTTGGTATCAGAAAGAGGTTGCTCCAAAATGATTTTACCACTGGGAGTAATGACGCATAACGATCACGTGTTTGTAGAGGGTCAAGGGTTTTGTCGACCACCTTTATTCACGGGCATGGACTATAACTATTGGAAAACTCGTATGCGTTGTTTTCTAATTGCACTAGATATCAAAGTCTGGAACATGGTAGAGACGAGTTATACTCCACCGACATTAGTCGTTTGTAGTGTAACAATGGATAAGCCCAAGAATAAATGGGATGATAATGATAAGTTAAAATGTAAGAATAACGCTAAAGCAATGAACGCTCTATTATGTGCGTTAGATAGAACTGAGTTTAATAGAATATGTGAAACTGCGTAAGAAATTTGGAATTTATTAGAAGTTACTCATGAAGGTACCTCGCAGGTGAAGGACTCAAAACTGTTCCAACTCAAGTCGGAATTTGAAAGGCTCAGAATAGAGGTTGATGAAGACATTGATATGATGTACACCAGATTTACCAAGATCGTCAACAATTCCAAAGTCCTTGAAAAGATTTTTTTCAATGGAGATTTAGTTAGAAAAATCTTAAGATCACTTCCCCCGAAGTTCAATCCGAAGGTGACCGCTATCTCGGAATCTCATGATCTTAAGACTCTTCAACTAGAGAGTTTAATTGGAAACTTGAAGACACGTGAAGTGGAACTGAAAATCCAACAACCAGAGTACAGTGTGGAGCCAAGAAAGAAAGCATTGACACTAAAGTCTAAGAAAGAAGTTGAGAGTGTGATTGATGGAGATGAGGAAGAAGATGAAGAAAGTTTGTTTGTGAAATAATTTAAGAAGTTTATGAGAAATCCTGAAAGGAGGAACACTTTTAAGAAATACTTTAACAAGAAGGATTTTGTATACAAGAAGGGAAAAGGAAAGAGTGAGACTGAGGAAGATGATGAGCGTCCACCACCAGAATGTTATCATTGCAAGAAAATTGGACATATAAGGAGCAAGTGCCCAAAGTTTCTGAAAGAGCAAAAAGAGAAGAGGCACAATAAGAGATACAAAAAGAAAGTTCTGAAGACGGAAACATGGGACGACACATCATCAGAAGAAGAAAGTGATTCAAGTCCTGAAGGTCATGAAGAAGCAAATATGCGCTTAATGGGAAAAAGCAATGCATCATCTGAGAACGATTGTCGTGTACAGAGCGACACTGAGGTAACTCCCCCAACTTATGATGAGCTTTATGATGAATTTCTTCGTACTTGTAAATTTTTTCAAAAAAGTCTTAAAGATATTGATAGTCTAAACTCTGAAAATAAAGTTCTTTTAAAAGAAAATAGAAAACTAACAAATGAATTTAAAGTTCTTGAGAAGGAGAAGATTGATTGTCAAGAGTGTGATCGCTCTTTGATAAGAACTAAAGAATTAGAACAAGAACTTTCTAAGTCCCAATCTAAAGTAGATTTTTTTATCAAAGAAAAGAGGGATTTAGTAAGATCCTTGAAATATTCTCATTCACAATTGGAAAATAGCAAGAAAGGTTTTTCAAATCGGTGTGTTATGTTAGTAAAAGAAAACACCACTTTGAAAGCTCAAGTCCATGATCTAAATTTGCTATAAATTTTTTGGAGTTGGCCGGAAATCACTGAATATGATATTAGCCAACCAATGCCATGGAACTGCTAAGTTTGGACTTGGATAGATTGTTGGAAGCTGTCGGAATTCGACAGCTACTGTCGCCGACGACAGTGAAAAATCCAGTAAATGGAAGGTTAATGATAAAAATGATTATAATAGTATTACTGCTGCAACATCCTCTTCCAGTAATAGTCCACAGAAATCTTTGAAAAGAGTGTCATCTCTCTTTGTTGCGTGTGCCAAATGTAATAGATTTGGTCACATCACGGAATCTTGCAGGAAGAAAGGATCATGCAATATTAAGCAAGTCTGGGTACCTAAGGCGTACACCTATACTATGGGAGGAACTACTTGGGTAACCAGATCTTTGCTCTCATCATCTTGTTAGGTATGCTGACAGGCTAAGGACAAAGAAGACGTGTGGTATTTGGACTCTGGTTGTTCGAAGCACATGATGGGCAATAAATCAAAGTTCCTTAGCCTGGAGATGAAGAAAGGAGGAGTTGTAACGTTTGGTGACAATGGAAAATGAAGGATCATGGGAATTGGTGAAGTTGGCAACGATTCTTTCAAGATCTCTAATGTTTTATTTGTTAAAGGTTTGAAACACAATTTAATATCTATTAGGGTCCGTTCGGCGCGCAGGAATTGACTTTCTGGCATTGACTTTGGTCAGAAAACCAATATCTATAGGAATTGGCTTTATGCAGAAAACCAATTATGTTGTTCGGCTGCAGGAAGGAATTCAGTCAACATAATTGGCTTTGAGACATAAAAACTGTTCGGCTGCAGGATATAATTGGCTTTAGCAGACACAGATTGATAACAAAGAAACATAATAAAGAAAGATATCGAAGGATGTTATTATTGAAGAAATTGAAGGTTGAATCTATAGTAATTGAACCTAAGAACACCAAATGAGGTTAATCAAACTGATGGGACAACAAATTCTGAAGGGTCTAACATCCTCAAATTGATGAGATAACAAATATTGTTAATCAAGCTATTTATCATACCAATTTAACAAATATTGTTAAACAAATGTTGTTAATCCAAATGCTCTTTGATGTACTCCCATCTGTATTCAACTCCATTCTATTAAATAATGAACAAAGAAGTGCACCCTTAACATTCTATTAACAAAGAAGTGCACCATGTAAGGTCCAAACACTATATCTCCTCAACGTATGCAGATAATCTAGGATTGCCAACCTGATCGAAACGAATCTTGTAAGCATTGAGATCATGACATTCAAGAACTCAATTGATTCTATAACTAAACATTATAACGAAAGATAAAAGGATAGAAAAAAAAACTTTCATTCAATTTTTCTGCATCTTGCTAATGGAGGAGGAAGAAGAAAAACAAAAGAAGAAGAAGAAGCTACATGTATGAGTAAAAATATAGGGCCTCGTCGCCGTTGGAGGAGGAAGAGCGGTTGGCAATCATCGTCGTTGTAAGAGGAAAGGAGATCAATCTTGGTCGCCGCTAGTGGAGGAGGAAGAGAGATCCATAGGGGCTTAATTTGTCGATGCTGGAGGAGGAAGAGCGGTCGGACTTCATCGCTGGTTAAGGAGGAAGAGCAGTCGATATTCGTCGCCGCTGGGCGCTGGAGGAGGAAGAGTGTTCGGTCTTCGTCGCCAGTGAAGGAGGAAGAGCGGTCGGTTTTCGTCGCCGCCGGAGGAGGAAGATTGGTCTGCCTTCGTCGCCGGTGGAGGAGAACGAGCGTTGGAGGAATATCGATGCTGGTAGAGGAGAACAAGCAAGCTTGCGCGAGATAAGGGTTGTGTATTTGTCAATTCCGCGCAAAACTGAGGGGGAAGGGTATGTTTTCGTGGCTTTGGATTTTAGCCTAATCTGAAAACCATGGGTTTTCTCCCCCAAAGCCAATACCCACCGAATTCTGTCCTGCCGAACGCCAGAATTGGCTTTCTGGAGACCAAAGCCAATGCCAGAAATCCAATTCCTGCGCGCCGAATGGACCCTTAGTCAATTATGTGATAGATGCTTGAATGTTTTATTTGAGTCATCGTCAAACCTTTGCAAAATAATAGATTCAAAAACTCATGAAGTTATTTTTACAGCACCAAGAATTCATAACGTTTATATGATTACCTTTCATGAACTTTCTCATTCATCACTTAAATGTTTCATTTCAAAGAATGATGAGTTAGAATTGCAAGATCCCCCTCCTCCTTACTGGAGAGTTCCGGATCTTATGCCTAGGACCACCGTCTTACGGTGACACCAACTCACGGGTTAGTCATCACCGCTCGACGCCGCTCCTGCCGGCTAGTTTGATCATAACACATGCCAATTTGCAAGAAGTAATATCACGAATATGACAAGTTCACAACACATCACACACACACACATATATATATATATGAAAGCAAAGTGCAAATAGTCCACAATGAGTACAAATCTAAAAGAGTGCAAGGGCTTATGACCGGTACATATCAAAAAGGAAATATTGATAACATAGAACTCTCTCACACTATACTATGCAGAAGCAACTCAAAATACTCTCCAACCTATCGTCGTGTGGTAGTAGTGATGTGCGATATCTACTCCTCAGGGTCTGCCGTCACGTCCTGCCTGACGTACTGCGACTCCTGCTCCTCGATCTCCTGGTGTTACGGCCACATCCGACCGTTAGTCAAAAAGACTAAGCCATTTTTTCCCCGCCTCCCCCCCATGACTCCTAGGTACCGAGCGGGAGGACGAAGCAGAGGACATCAAGAGGTAAAAGGAAATACAAGTGACATGGATAGTACTAACAGTATAAATGGTAAGTGAGTAGTGAGAACGAGAACAACATGTAATAAATGCAGAAAGTAAGACAACAGTAATAGGTAAGTAATGAGCAGTAAATAAAAAAATGCGACGCAATTGAAGTAATAGGTAAATCTACCACACCATTATCTAGAGTATCTTAACTTATATGAATGCCCATACAAACTTATAAGTTAAGATTTCTGGAATTATAACTTATCATATAAAAGAGCCCATACTAATTTATATGATAAGGGTCTGTAAATGTGTTTGTCATTATGATATTATGAATGTTATGATATGTTATGCTATGTTCATATAGTGCAACTCACTCACACGACTCCGCGCGCATAGACATGTAGTTCCCGCTTTTCGGAGGTAGCCAGCCTCTCAGGTACTTCCGCCGTGGCAACGGAATCAGTGGATCAGGCACTCCACTTCTAGGTGGGTATACACACTACCAGACCTAGACCTTACGTACGCTGTTGTACACATCCTAGGTGCACTTCCGTGAGCTTTCGCGTTCTCTTGCTGACATCCCGCCAGTCTTTTATGGTCGGGGGTGGGTTACTATGGATTGTTTGCTAGACCGCAGTAAAGTAGCCTACTGACCCTCTAACTCACCACACCCCGCCAAGGTCAACGTACCGCCATTGGTGTGACAAATGGACCCGTACCGAAGACCTACCACTAGTTTATGCACATGCAAAATTCGTTACAATTCTCGAGCCACCAGCTCTTAAGACTAATCAATCATGAACCGTTCCGTCCCTCTTAATCAGACGAGGTTTACTTTTCTCAATTTAACTTATTTAGGAATTACTCTTTGTTGTTACCTAGGCGACCAAATCAATTTAAGGTGAATTCTAGGCTTCCCGAGGTCTACCTGGTGAAGGGCTCACAACGGTACTAGATGGTATTCTGGGGTGACATCCCAGACCTTCCTTTCTCAGAATATTGATTCTTATTGGTAACTACCCTTGTTTAAGTTACCCTCATGGTTGCTCTATACAACTTAAGTACGATTTAGATTTCCTTTAGGTAACTGACGACCTTTTACTAATGCGTGGTGCAAATCCTTAGGTGTTCACCTAAACACTCATACCTAAGCTTGAATGTATTATTGCCAACTTAACTGTCTAAGTGTCACTATAAGTACTATGGATAGAAAACCCTCAAATTTACTTTGCTTGTTCATCGAGACGTACTTCTGTTCACTATTCCCTATGGGGAAGACTTTCTCCAATTAGCCTACCACTCATGTGGACTGTAGTTATATATGCCCGAATGTTATGCTCCAAATTTCATTCCATTCCCACATGTTTTGACTAGCCTAGATACTGCCCCAAGTTTTTGCTAAATGCTGACCAACTCTACATTGGGCTAATTTGAATATCCTTAATGTGAATATCACCAAAACATGACCAATTGACTTAAGATTTTTATCATAGATCAAAAATGACCTAATTACAAAATGGTCAAAAATTCATAATTTTCTCAACTAATTTGGCCATTTATAAAAATACTTAAATGATCATGCACACCTCACTTTACACATGAAGTACAATGTTCAGAAGTCAAAATGATCTCAATAAATTATCAGTGATATATATTATATAAATATCATGGCTGGCTGAATTTCCTAATTTTTCATAATGTTTAAGACCACTATTTAAATATTCAAACTTTTAAATCAATTGGGCACATTACACAGTAAGTACTGAAATAATTGCTTCAAAAATTCTATAAAAATTACCATATACTGTTGATGATCAAAATAGAGCCCAGACAGATTTTTAGAATTTTCCAAATAATATTAGTAATGTAAATGCCATTAATAAATAAGTGTGTCAAAGGTTTTTTTTTTGTAATTATCAGTGTAAATGACTTCTAAAAATTCTACCAAAATTTCCAGAGTTGTAATTCAAGAGAAACTATCATATGCCAGAGTATTGGATTTTTCCCTAGGTTTTATGTGATGTTAATTCCATTAATACACTTTGTGACAAAATTCATTATTCACAAATGTCCAAGAAAATTAATTCAAAAATTCTAACAAAATTTACAGAGGTGTATACCATCCTAAAATATCATTTGAAAGAAAATCAGATTTTTCCTAGGTTGTTTGATCACTTATATTTGATTAATATATTTATGTGACAAATTCATTATTGTCCAAATATTTAGGATATTTCTTTCCAAAAAATCTTAATATTTCTAAGGATGATACCCTTCTTTATGATAGGTGTGTTACCAAAATTTCATGAGCCTACTACCAGCCATAAGTGATGAGATTATACAAATACACAAATGTGCTATGTGCACACCACCCCTCCATACATCACATCTATATGAATATGAGAAAATATGATCTAAAGTGGGCCAAATGGTCCCAAATTTTAACATGTTACTCAATAGGGTCTAACCCTCATACCACCCAAGATTTTGGTCACTTTGCATATATTTAGACATAAATATTTCATTAATATGAAAAATCATATTTAACATAAAATCGTAGAAAAATGTTGCCCTACAATTTTGATTTTTGGGATGGGGATGAGTCTATACTATTTATAACTATGGCTAAAATATTAGAATCATCCATGTAGGTATGAAGTCTAGATCTACAAAATAAGGTCTGAACACCCTTTTGTACATGTCTCAGTAGAATAGACCTACAAGGGACTGTAGGTCACCAAATGGGGTGATTCAAAGCTCAATGGAAAGTAGAGAGCAAGGCCTACACAAGTTGGCTCTGGCACTTTTGCCTAAAACAACCTCTAAGTAGCCCAAATATTGAGTTTAATCTTATGTATAAAGTGTGACAGATTTAATTAAAATGTATAAATGCTGGTATGCATATAACCATCACCTGAAATCAAGGGTCTTGATTTCGTCTCCTTCCTCCAGCAGACGACCAACATCACTCCCAGCTGGGCCGACTTCTTACTTCATTTCACAGCCACCTGAGGGCCACCACTGTCTGCCACCACCTCCACCACCTTCGTTGAGGTGGTGGCTACCGCCAGGCGGTGTCGCGGCTGCCAGAGATAGCTCCTCCGACGATCCCGAGCTAGGAGAAAAGCTCAAAAAATCTTCCTCTTCCTCACATGGGATCAGGCTCAATTGAGCCTAATTTCTCTCCTAGGTGGTTCTAGATGCTAGCACAGAGGGAGAGGGGGAGAAACAGACCTCGATTATGGCTCGACGGCGTGTGCTCCGGCGTGCGGCCATGGGATTCTCCGTCTCTGGCTAGCTTGCCCGATCTGCCGATTCTCCACCAAAATCTCTGCTCCAGGAGGCTAGCTCGACTCCTTAAGACCTTCTGAAGATGATGGAAAGGCCAGATGAGGGGGAAAGTGGCTGTATAGGGAGGATGGAAAGGGGGATGTTCGGCCATGGCTTGTACCTCCCCTATGCAACTGTTTGAGCGGCTCCCATGCCTGAAAAGACTCTTCATGGGCTGAGGAATTCGGCTGGGGGGCTTGGGCTATGATGACTAAAGTTGACTAGGACTCAAGTTGACGCAATAGTATAGTCTAAGGTCAAGGTCTAAGTGTGTCTGAGTAGCTAGAACTTAGGAAAAATTTCAAGTTTCTGTGTTCGACGAACTTCAATCTGCGTTCGACGAAATCCGTTCTGCGTTCGACGAACGTCATGCTTCAGTTTGATGAACTTGCTCTTCAGCTCGATGAGCTCAGTCTTCCAGCCAGTTCAGCAGATTTTCTGTCAGTTTGACGAACTCCAGATTCAGTTCGACGAACTCAGCTTTGTGTTCGACAAATTAATTCAGTTCGACGAACTCCAGCTTTCAGTTCGATGAACTCAGCTTTGTGTCCTATGAATTAATTCAGTTCGACAAACTCCAGCTTTCAGTTCGACGAACTCAGCTTTGTGTTCGACGAATTAATTCAGTTCGATGAATTAATTCGGTTCGACGAACTCAGCTTTCAGTTCGACAAATTTTCTTCTCCAGCTTGACAAATTTTTGAAGGATCCGTTATCAGCCTTCTCTGAACTCAGATCGACTATTTTAATTCCACTATAAAATAAGTTAAAACCTTTTAATACTCTATTCACCCCCCTCTAGAGTAAATCTAAGATCTAATACCTCACTTTCAATCATCATGGGGTCTAGTAGGATTGGGGATGTTACAAATCCCAATAAACAAACAAAATAATTTCGTCCCCAAAATTTAAGCTCGGGTCTACGGGATTCTATACAAGATGAGAATAAGGTTTATAAAGTCATGTTTAGGGTATACCTGAGGTGAATAATCCAGGGTATTGCTGTTGCATGAGGTCCCTCGGTTCCCATGTGTGCTCCTCTCGCCCATGATTGGACCATAGCACCTTGACAAGAGGAACCTTCTTCCTCCGCAGAACTCGGAGAGCTGTATCGTCAATGCCGATGGGCTCCAGATGGACTGATCGGTCAGGTGCTATCGGGCCTGTTGTAGTCGTAATATGATGCTCTGGCCGAAGTAAGGCTCTCCGAAGTGAGGAGACGTGGAAGACATCGTGCAGGTTCGCTAACTCCTGTGGCAGCTCCAGCCTATAAGCCAAGGGGCCGATCCGCTCCAGGATCATATAAGGCCCCATAAATCGTGGGCTGAGCTTCTTCTGTCCTCGCACCCGCGAGACTCCATGCACTGGTCATATCTTCAAGAAAACCCTGTCTCCTACCTGGAACTCCACCTTCCGATGCTTCACATCGTAATACTTGGCCTGCCGGCTCTGAGATTCCAACATCCGGTCACGGATCATCCATACCACAGCATCCGTATCGTTTATATACTTCGATCCAAGTGCCCTTGGATCCTCATCCTGGACCCAAGACAATGGTGTCCGACACTTCCTCCCGTACAGAGCCTTATATGGTGCCATCCCAATGCTTGCCTGGTGGCTGTTATTATAGGAAAACTCTATAAGTGGTAACAACCTCTCACAGGGTTTCCCCGTATCCAGAATGCATAAACGTAGTAAGTCCTCCATAGTCCTGTTGGTGCTTACACTGCCCTCCACTCCCTCGAAGTAAAGAGACCATCCCTATCTGAGACAATCGTCCTGGGCACGCCGTGGTGCCTGACGAACTGCTCTACAAATTAAACAACCTCACTAAGATAGCAACTGAAGTGTCCTTCTGTACCAGGATGAATCTGTCCACCTTGGTCAACCTGTCTACAATGACCCAGATAAAATCATGCCCAGAATGAGACTGCAGTAGCCCATGCACAAATTCCATGGCTATGTCTTTGAACTTCCACTCTGGGACTAGTAGCGGCTGTAGTAATCCACCAGGGCTCTTGCACTCTGCCTTTACCCGTTGGCAGGTCTCGCAGTGCGTCACCCAAACTATGATCTCCCTCTTTATCCCAGGCCAGTACATAGTCTTCCGTAGGTCTGCCGTCATCTTGGTGATCCCGAGGTGCACTGAGTACCGAGTGCAATGTGCCTCCCTAAGTATGTCCTCCCGGATCCCTCCTCCTGCGGGTATGTATATATGCCCCCATAAATAAATGAGGTCATCCTGAAATGAGTAGTCTCCTGAGCTGTCCTCTCCTAGGGCTCTGAATACTGGCTCCAGTGCTACATCCTATATCTGTTGTGCCCTAATGCGGTCTCGGATATCACAGGTAATGCTCAACGCAGCTAGATTCTCTCTATAGGCCTCAGGCTCGGCCCTGGATACCAAAGTGATCTCCATGTCCTCCAACATCTTCAACAGCTCCATAGCCATCACTCGGGGCTCTGGTCCAGATGTACTGGCTCTTTTACTCAAGGCATCCGCCACCGTGTTTGCCTTTCCCGGGTGATAATGCATGGTGTAGTCGTAATTGCATAGGAACTCTAGCCACCTCCGTTGGCGTAGGTTCAGGTCCTTCTGAGTATCTATATACTAGCGGTTTTTGTGATCTGAAAAGATCTTACAATGAACCCCATAAAGGTAGTGCCTCCATATCTTCAAGGCGAAGATCACGGCTCCGAGCTCTAAATCATGTACTGGGTAGTTCTGCTCGTGCTTCTTCAACTGCCTCGATGCATATGCTATGACGTGCCCGTGCTGCATTAATATCGCACCCATCCCCTGGTAGGATGCGTCTGTGTATATCTGAAATCCTTCCTTCCCCGATGGAAGGGAAAGGATCAGGGCTGATGAGAGTCTGTCCTTCAGCTCCTGAAATGCTGCCTCGCACTGCGCTGTCCAAGTGAATGTAGCATCCTTCTTCGTCAAAGATGTAAGCGGGAGGGCGACCTTTGAGAACCCCTGTACAAACTTGCGGTAATAACCCGCCAGTCTGAGAAAGCTTCGAACGTCTGATGCCGATCTCAGTTGCGGCCACTCCCTAACTGCTTGCACCTTGGCCGGGTCTACCGCCAATCCGACTCCACTGATAGTGTGCCCCAAGAATGCTAGCTCCTGCAGCCAGAACTGGCACTTTGAAAACTTGGGGTACATCTTATGCTCCCTCAGCTTCCCCAACACCAGTGTCAAGTGCTGGGTATGGTCCTCCCTGGTCCTGGAGTAGATCAGGATGTCATCGATGAAAACTATGATGAAGATGTTTGAGTAGGCTTCGAAAACACGGTTCATCAGACTCATGAATGCGGAGGGTGCATTCGTGAGTCCGAAAGGCATCACCGTGAACTCGTATAAGCCATAACGCGAGCTGAATGCCGTCTTCGGTATATCTTCCTCCTGGATCCTCAGCTGGTGATACCCTGACATCAGATTTAGCTTGGAGAACCAGTGGGCCCCGTGAAGCTGGTCAAACAGTTTGTTGATCCTCGGTAGCGGATAGGTATTCTGCATCATTGGTCAGTTCAGCTCTCGGTAGTCGATGCAGAGTCGAAGCGAGTCGTCCTTCTTCTTCATAAATAGCACCGGAGCTCCCCATGGTGATGAGCTCGGCCTAAAAAATCCTGATTCCACTAGCTCCTGGAGCTGTGTGCGGAACTCAACCAACTCCTTGGGTGCCATCCGGTATGGTGCTTGGGACACAGGTCTGGCTCTGGGCACTAGCTGGATCTGGAAGTCTACGTCTCGTCGTGGAGGTAATCCGGGCAACTTTTTTGGAAATACGTCGGAAAAGTCCCGGACAACGGGAATGTCGACCATGGAGGCCTCCGCCTCTACTAACCCAAAGAAAACTAGATACACCTCATCTCCCTAATGGTGGGCTTTAACAGCCTGAATAGAGGATAATAAAATGCGGGAGACAGGTCTAACACCTTCTATCACCACCTCGAAGTCTTCATGCCTCAGTACGATCTTCTTTGTCGGGTAGTCGATCCTAGCATGGTTCCAGTGCAGCCAATTCATGCCCAGGATCAAATCAAAATCCGTATTCAAGCGTGTCGCCGGTGCCTCAAATGACTTTCCTCCAATCTCCACCACCATGTTGCACTTGGCGCACGTCTCTATCTCTGATCCTCTGCTAGCTGCACCTTCCTTTGGATGCCTTCGAAATGCTGAACTTGGTCCAGATCGTCTACGAACTCCTCCGAGACGAACGAGTGTGAAGCACCTGTGTCGAATAAAGTGTATGCGGGTTTGCCACAGACAAACACTATACCTGGGGTGGTTTGTTGTTTGGGTTATAAGTCTAATAAAACTAACGTTTTCCAGGTACTATATAATTGAAAAGAAGGCATTAAAGTACATGTGATGACTTCCTCGGGGTTCCTCTCCTGGACTAAATCCAGAGCATACACTTGCTCCTGCCTTGGACCTCTATCATGATGTCTCCGACCCCGACCTCGTCCTTTGCCCCGACCCCGTCCTTTGCCCCGACCCTGATGTGCTGGTGCTGGAGGGGGTGGTGGAGGGGGAGGAGGAGGAGGTGGATGGAATTGCTGGGGGCAATTGGCCCTGATGTGCCCTGGCTGGTGGCATCCGAAATATACCACTGGGCGGAATCCTCTATCATCATGTCTCGGTGGCTCTTGAACCCGCACTGGTGGAGGGACTGGCACTGTAGGAGGCTGCTGCTGATCCGACCTGAAATTAGGACGAGGGTGTCCTCCGCCTCTCCTATGCCTCATAATCCTTCCCCATTACGGTCCCCTGCTGCCCTCTCCAAAATGTGTCCCGTCCCCTGGTCTCTTCCCTCTACTTTGCACCATCAGATGATCTGCCTCCAACTTCTTTGTTGTCTCTACGATCTTGGACAAGCTGTCCTCGGCCACTAACAGCAATGCCTGCCTCAGTGGGTCTCTAAGTCCCCGATAGAACCTCTTGGTATAACCTCTGTCATCCAGTGAGTGCATCCCCACAAATCTAGCCAGATGGGAGAACTCCCTCTGATACTCTATCACCGACCGGCTCCCCTGTCTGAGGTTCAAAAACCTCTCCTCCAACCCGTCCTTGTCCGTCACTGTCACAAAATGCTCCAGAAAAGTGGTGCTGAACTCCTCCCAAGTAATCTCCGAGTAATCCCGGTCTGCATAAGTGGAATCAATCATAGACTTCCACCATCTCTTGGCATGGGCATCCAAAGCAGTAGTCTCCAAAGAGACTGCCGTGCTAACCGGGCAGTTGATACCTGCGAGCATCTCCTGAATGGTATCCAACCACTCCTTCGTCTTGACCGCAGTCTCTGTCCCATGATACATCGGAGGGGACAAGCTCTTGAATTCGCTCAACCAGTTAGATCCCGGGTTCGGCTGAGAGGCCGGAACCTGCTGTGCCTTAAAGGCCTCCAGGATAGCTGTCAATGTTTGACCAAGCTCTGACTGCTGGAAGGGAGTGGCAGCCTGAGGGAAAGGAGCAGTATCTCATGGGCCGGTACTCCTTGGGGGCTACACAAATGTAAGGAAGTTATTAGAATCAGCCTAACTCGTTGTTTAGATGGACTATACATGTGATCTCACACTTGGGCACACCATTGCTTCCGCTGCATAGTTTGTTCTCAAACTAATGCTCGAGCAGGGCGGCCCAGTGTTTTGTGGACTTCTTTCTGTTATGATCGTTGTCAAGTGATACCATTTGTAAGATCCCCCTCCTCCTTACTGTTGAGTTCCAGATCTTATGCCCAGGACCGCCGTCTTACGGTGACACCAACTCACGGGTTAGTCATCACCGCTCGACGCCGCTCCTGCCGGCTAGTTTGATCATAACACAGGCCAATTTGCAAGAAGTAATATCACGAATATGACAAGTCCACAACATAGCATATATATATATGAAAGCAAAGTGTAAATAGTCCACAATGAGTACAAATCTAAAAGAGTGCAAGGGCTTATGCCCGGTACATATCCAAAAGGAAATACTGATAACATAACACTCTCTCACACTACACTATATGGAAGCAACTCAAAATACTCTCCAACCTGTCATCGTGTGGTAGTAGTGATGTGCGACATCTGCTCCTCAGGGTCTGCCGTCATGTCCTGCCTGACGTACTGCGACTCATGCTCCTCGATCTCCTGGTGTTACAGCCACATCCGACCGTTAGTCAAAAAGACTAAGCCATTTTGTCCCTGCCTCCCCCCACGACTCCTAGGTACCGAGCGGGAGGATGAAGCGGAGGACATCAAGGGGTAAGAAGAAATACAAGTAACATGGATAGTACTAACAGTATAAAGGGCAAGTGAGTAGTGAGAACGAGAACATGTAATAAATGCAGAAAGTAAGACAACAGTAACATGTAAGTAATGAGCAGTAAATAAATAAATGCAGCGCAATTGAAGTAATAGGTAAATCTATCACACCATCATCTAGAGTATCTTAACTTATATGAATGCCCATACAAACTTATAAGTTAAGATTTCCAGAATTATAACTTATCATATAAAAGAGCCCATACTAATTTATATGATAAGGGTCTGCAAATGTGTATGTCATTATGATATTATGAATGTTATGATATGTTATGCTATGTTCATACAGTGCAACTCACTCACACGACTCTGCGCACATAGACCTTTAGTTCCCGCTTTTCGGAGGTAGCCAACCTCTCAGGTACTTCCGCCTTGGCAACAGAATCAGTGGATCGGGCACTCCACTTCTAGGTGGGTATACACACTACCTGACCTAGACCTTACTTACGTTGCTGTACACGTCTTAGGTGCACTTCCGTGAGCTTTTGCGTACTCTTGCTGACATCCCGCTAGTCTTTTATGGTCGGGGGTGGGTTACTAGGGATTGTTTGCTAGACCGCAGTAAAGTAGCCTACTTGCCCTCTAACTCACCACACCCCGCCAAGGTCAACGTACCGCCATTGGTGTGACAAATGGACCAGTATCGAAGACCTGCCACTAGTTTATGCACATGCAAAATTCGTTGCAATTCTTGAGCCACCAGCTCGTAGGACTAATCAATCTTGAACCGTTCCGTCCCTCTTAATCGGACGAGGTTTACTTTTCTCAATTTAACTTATTTAGGAATTACTCTTTGTTGTTACCTAGGAGACCAAATCAATTTAATTTGAATTCTGGGCTTCTCGAGGTCTACCCGGTGAAGGGCTCACAGCGGTACTAGATGGTATTCTGGGGTGACATCCCAGACCTTCCTTTCTCAGAATATTGATTCTTTTTGATAACTACCCTTGTTAAGGTTACCCTCATGGTTGCTTTATACAACTAAAGTACGATTTAGATTTCCTTTAGGTAACTGACGACCTTTTACTAATGCGTGGTGCAAATCCTTAGGTGTTCACCTAAACCCTCATACCTAAGCTTGAATGTATTATTGCCAACTTAACTGTCTAAGTGTCACTATAAGTACTATGGATAGAAAACCCTCAAAATTTACTTCGCTTGTTCATCGAGACGTACTTCCGTTCACTATTCCCTATGGGGAAGACTTTCTCCAATTAGCCTACCACTCATGTGGACTGTAGTTATATATGCCCTAATGTTATGCTCCAAATTTTATTCCATTCCCACATGTTTTGACTAGCCTAGATACTACCCCAAGTTTTTGCTAAATGCAGACCAACTCTACATTGGGCTAATTTGAATCTCCTTAATGTGAATATCACCAAAACATGACCAATTGACTTAAGATTTTTATCATAGATAAAAAATGACCTAATTACAATATGGTTAAAAATTCATAATTTTCTCAACTAATTTGGCCATTTATAAAAATACTTAAATGACATGCACACCTCACTTTACACATGAAGTACAATGTTCTGAAGTCAAAATGCTCTCAATAAATTATCAGTGACATATATTGTATAAATATCATGGCTGGCTGAATTTCCTAATTTTTCATAATGTTTAAGACCATTATTTAACTATTCAAACTTTTAAATTAATTGGGCACATTACACAGTAAGTACTGAAATAATTGCTCCAAAAATTCTATAAAAATTACCATATACTCTTGATGATTAAAATAGAGCCCAGCCAGATTTTTAGAATTTTTCAGATAATATGAGTTATGTTCATGCCATTAATACATAAGTGTGCCAAAGGGTATTTTTGGTAATTATCAGTGTAAATGACTTCTAAAAATTCTACCAAAATTTCCATAGTTGTAATTCAAGATAAACTATCATATGCCAGAGTATTGGATTTTTCCCTAGGTTTTAGGTGATGTTAATTCCATTAATACACTTTGTGACAAAATTCATTATTCACAAATGTCCAAGAAAATTAATTCCAAAAATTCTAACAAAATTTACAGAGGTGTATAACATCCTAAAATATCATTTGACGGAAAATCAGATTTTTCCTAGGTTATTTGATCACTTTTATTTGATTAATATATTTATGTGACAAATTCATTATTGTCCAAATATTTCGGATTTTTCTTTCCAAAAAATCCTAATATTTCTAAGGATGATACCCTCCTCTATGATAGGTGTGTTACCAAAATTTCATGAGCCTACTACCAGCCAAAAGTGATGAGATTATAAAAATACACAAATGTGCTATGTGCACACCACCCCTCCATACATCACATCTCTATGAATATGAGAAAATATGATCTAAAGTGGGCCAAATGGTCCCAAATTTTAACATGTTACTCAATAGGGTCTAACCCTCATACCACCCAAGATTTGGGTCACTCTGCATATATTTAGCCATAAATATTTCATTAATATGAAAAATCATATTTAACATACAATCATAGAAAAATGTTGCCCTACAATTTTGATTTTTGGGCTGGGGACGAGTCTATACTATTTACAACTATGACTAAAATATTAGACTCATCCATGTAGGTATGAAGTCTAGATCTACAAAATAAGGTCTGAACACCCTTTTGTACATGTCTCAGTAGAATAGACCTACAAGGGACTGTAGGTCACCAAATGGGGTGATTCAAAGCCCTGAGAGCAAGGCCTACAAAAGTTGTCTCTGGCATTTTTGCCTAAAACAGCCTCTAAGTAGCCCAAATATTGAGTTTAATCTTATGTATAAAGTGTGACAGATTTAATTAAAATGTATAAATGCTGGCCTGCATATAACCATCACCTGAAATCAAGGGTCTTGATTTCGTCTCCTTCCTCCAGCCGACGGGCAGCATCACTCCCAGCTGGGCTGACTTCTACCTTCGCTTCCCGGCCACCTGAGGGCCACCACTGCCTTCCACCACCTCCACCACCTACGTTGAGGTGGTGGCTACCGCCAGGCGGTGTCGCGGCTGCCAGAGATAGCTCCTCCGACGATCCCGAGCTAGGAGAAAAGCTCAAAAAATCTTCCTCTTCCTCATATTGGACCGGGCTCAATTGAGCCAGATTTCTCTCCTAGGTGGTTCTAGATGCTAGCACAGAGGAAGAGGGGGAGAAACGAACCTCGATTGTGGCTCGGCTGCGTGTGCTCCAGCGTGCGGCCATGGGATTCTCCGTCTCTGGCTAGCTTGCCCGATCTGCCGATTCTCCACCAAAAGCTCTGCTCCAAGAGGCTAGCTCGACTCCTTAAGACCTTCTGAAGATGATGGAAAGGCCAGATGAGAGGGAAAGTGGATGTATAAGGAGGATGGAAAGGGGGATGTTCGGCCATGGCTTGTACCTCCCCTATGCTACTGTTTGAGCGGCTCCCATGCCTGAAAAGACTGTTCATGGGTTAGGGAATTTGGCTGGGGAGATTGGGATATGATGACTAAAGTTTACTAGGACTCAAGTTGACCCCATAGTATAGTCTAAGGGTCAAGGTCTAAGTGTGTTTGAGTAGCTAGAACTTAGGAAAAATTTCAAGTTTCTGTGTTCCACAAACTTCAATCTACGTTCGACAAAATCCGTTCTGCGTTCGATGAACATCATGTTTCATTTCGACGAACTTGCTCTTCAGCTCGACGAATTCAGTCTTCCAGCCAGTTCAGCAGATTTTCTCTCAGTTTGACGAACTCTAGATTCAGTTCGACGAACTCAGCTTTGTGTTCGACGAATTAATTCAGTTCGACGAACTCCAGCTTTCTGTTCGACGAACTCAGCTTTGTGTTCGATGAATTAATTCAGTTCGACGAATTAATTCGGTTCGACGAACTTAGCTTTCAGTTCGACGAATTTTCTTCTCCAGCTTGACAAATTTCTGAAGGATCAGTTATCAATCTTCTCTGAACTCAGATCGACTATTTTAATTCCGCTATAAAATAAGTTAAAACCTTTTAATACTCTATTCACCCCCCTCTAGAGTAAATCTAAGATCTAATACCTCATTTTCAATCATCATGTGGTCTAGTAGGATTGGGGATGTTACGTTTTATTTGAGTCATCGTCAAACCTTTGCAAAATAATAGATTCAAAAACTCATGAAGTTATTTTTACCGCACCAAGAATTCATAACGTTTATATGATTACCTTTCATGAACTTTCTCATTCATCACTTAAATGTTTCATTTCAAAGAATGATGAGTTAGAATTGTGGCATAAGCGACTAGGACATTCTAGTACTAAACTTGTAGTGAAACTTTCCAAAAACAAATTGATTAAGGGTTTACCACTATTAGATGGAAAGCTTTCATTATTATGATGGCCATGTCAAAAAGGAAAATTTACGAAATCATCTTTTAAAAGAAAAAATATTATGTCTACTTCTAGGCCTTTGCAATTAATTCACATGGATTTGTTTGGTCCAGTTTCAACTCAAAGTCTATAAGGTAGAAAATATATTTTTGTCTTAATTAATGACTATTCTCATTTTTGTTGGACTATTTTTCTAGTATTCAAATTTGATGCGTATATTGAATTTACTAAGCTATGTACTCGCATTCAAAATGAATTAGATTTACAAATTAAATGTATACGATCAGATCATGGTGGTGAATTTGATAATGAAAAATTTATTTTATATTGTACTAAATTTGGGATAAAGCATGAATTTTCCGCTCCACGCACACGACAACAAAATGGTGTAGTGAAAAAGAAAAATAGAACACTTCAAGAACTAGTACACACTATGTTATCTGAATTTAAATTACCAAAATATTTTTGGGCCGAAACTGTTAGTAATGCGTGTTATGTTATAAATCGTGTCATGCTACAACCTATGTTGAAACTTACTCCATATGAATTATATTTTCAAAAGAAACCTAATGTATCTTATTTCAAAGTATTTGGGTGTAAATGTTTTATTTTAAATACAAAAGATACTTTAGGTAAATTTGATGAAAAATGTGACGAAGGTATTTTCATTGGTTATTCTTCAACTAGTAAAGCTTATAGAGTTTATAATAAACGAATTAAAGTAGTTGAAGAAACAATTCATGTTAAATTTGATGAACTTGTTCCATGTGTAGTGGAGAATAAATCTGCAGGTGATGGTGAAGAACTCCCGTTGAAAAGAAATGATGATGAAGAAGAAATACTTGGAAATGAAAAAGAAGAAAAAGATGAAGAAGTACAAGAAGAAGTTGAGGAATTTGTGCCACCAAGTAAACTCAGATTCACTAATGATCATCCACAAGACTTGGTCATTGGAGAACCTACAAGAGGGGTAAGTACACGTGCTTCCCTACATGATTTATTTTCAAACCTTTGTTTTATTTCTAACATAGAACCAAAAGATGTTTCAATCGCTTTAAATGATGAATCTTGGTTTTTAGCTATGACGGAAGAACTTAATCAATTTGAGCGAAATAGGGTTTGAAAGCTTGTAGAAAGACCTAGTGATCATCCTGTTGTAGGAGTAAAATGGATTTTCAAAAATAAATTAGATAGTGACTCTAGGATTACTAGAAACAAAGCTAAGCTTATAGCAAAATGTTATGCTCAAATTGAAGGAATCGATTTTGATGAAACTTTTGCACCCGTAGCACGCCTTGAAGCAGTTAGGATTTTCATTGCATTTGCTTGTTATACAAGATTTAAATTATTATAAGTGGATGTTAAAACTACATTTCTAAACGGGTACATTAAGGAAGATGTTTATGCAGAACAATCTCCTGGCTTTGTTAATGATAAATATCCAAATCATGTTTATAAGTTATATAAAGCTCTTTATGGTTTGAAACAAGCACCCCGAGCATTGTATGCAAGATTGATGCTTTATTTATTAAAGAATGATTTTAAAATGAGTAGTGCTGATTGTACACTCTTCATTAAGTATGTAAATGATGATATAATTGTTTTGCAAATTTATGTTGATGACATTATCTTTGGATCCACTAATGAAGAATTATGTAATGATGTTGTTAAAGTGATAAAAAATGAATTTGAAATGAGCATGGTAGGAGAACTTACTTATTTTCTAGGTTTTCAAATTACACAAAAACATGATGGCATTTTTATTAATCAATCTAAGTACATTCATGATGTGTTAAAGAGATTTGGGTTTGACAATCTTAAACAAGCTAGTACTCCTATGAGTGTTTCTTTAAAATTAGGAAAGGATGAAAGTGGAATTTCTATAGATGAAACTTTATATAGAGGGATGATTGGATCATTATTATATTTAACCGCTTCAAGACCTGACATTATGTTTGTTGTGTGTTTATGTGCTAGATTTCAAGCTAATCCAAAAGAATCACATTTAAAAGCGGTTAAACGTATTTTTCGTTATCTAATTGGAACTTCTAAACTAGGTTTATGGTATCCACATAGTGACAATTTTATTTTGCATGGCTATTCCGATTCTGATTATGCTGTATGTTCATTAGATCACAAAAGCACCAGCGGCACTTGTCATTTTCAAGGCCCTTCACTCATTTCTTGGTCGAGTAGGAAATCGAATTTTGTTGCCCTCTCAACCACTGAGGCTGAGTACATTGCACTAGATAGTTGTTGTGCACAAGCCCTTTGGATGAAGCAAACATTAAAAGACTATAACATTAATCATCAAACTATAAAATTATGGTGTGGCAACAAAAGTGCTATTGACTTAACAAACAACCCAGTACATCATTCTAGGTCTAAACACATCGATGTTAGACATCATTTTATACGAGACCACATAAAGCAGAATCACATTAAAATTTCATTTATAGGCACAAATTCGCAACTTGCCGATATATTCACAAAATCACTTCCGGATTCCCGCTTTTTAATGCTAAGACTAGAATTAGGAATCCTAGACATATCAAATTGAACATATTAATTTAAATCAAAAAAATAAATGGAAATTGCCAAATCCACACAAAGGGATTAAACCAAATTTAAACGTCATTAAATTTCCACTACCTGCAAGTTTAATACAAAAATTTACTAAAGATAACTTCTCAATATGAGTTCTAACACTGAAAAATGCAACTAAATTAAAACTTCACTGTCGTCCACGACATCTATCTATCGCAGACGACATCTACCAGTACATCAAAACTAACAGAAAACTACTCAAAAATCAGTGCTCTCAGCACCACTACTCTCTGGCTGGTCCCCTCTCGAGCTCTGTCCAGCATCTCTTCCATGTCGTGTTCGCCTCATCGACTGACGTGGCGGATCCGCTTCTGAGTCTTCCCATTCAGCGACCTCAACATTAGTAGGTTTTAACTTTAAACCTTTAACCATAAATTTCATAAATTTCTGAATCTTGCCCATCTTCTTCTTCACATCCTTCTTGTGCTCCTCAAAAGACTTCCTATGCTCCTCCAATGAGTCCCGTAAATCATCCACGACTTCGCATAGAGATCCTCCACGTGAGATTCATGGATTTCTCATCTCTAACGATGGCTCATGCTGAGATCGACTAGGTCGCATAGTTTCCATATTGAAAATCCCGGGAATACAATCATTCAAATAAAACTCTTGGTTTATCCAAGAATATTTCTTATATAATATGCGTTGGATGATTGCTCCCATCGGCAAGCTATGAACCTTCTTCCAAGTCGGACTCTTCAATCTAAACGTATAGCGCATAATAGATAACAGTAGATCTACAACATCAAAAGACTCTTTTTCTAATATGAAATACGTCACAAGGCTAAGTTGTGTCGTAATACTTCTTGAGTCACCAGCTTTGTATATGATCGTATTTCTTAGGATTTCTTGCACAACCTGTGCATACAGTGTGAGTGTCATTGTCATTGTGATTAAATTCTTCATAGAATTTCCGTGCAATATCATATTGAGGAGCGTCCAATCTCATTCTTTTCTATAATTTTCTACTATGTCCGTCATATGCTAACTCTCAATCAGTCCAAATTCATTTCTTAAATCTATGTGGGTAATTTCCATATATTGTCCTTGGATTTTCGATCTTACACCACCATTCAGATCTGTATAAGTTGGATCTTCCAAGTGATTGTAAAACTCTCGAATTAAAACTGATGAGAACATGTCTGCGATTATAACAGAAATGATACCTACCTCAACAAGTAGAAAATATAGATGTTCGTGTCGTGGAAGGTCAAACTCCACCACTTTAGCTACTCCCATAAGTGATCTCTAAATGCCCAGATAGCTTTTGTATGATGAATGGGCATCACCAGACGTACTTCTCCGCGCTCTAGAACTGGAAGCCATACCTTCCCTTTCAATACCTTCACATACCATCAACAACAACAAAAAAATCTAAAAACTGAATTTTTTGATCTCTGAATTTCATAAAAACAAAAAGGAATCCATAAAACAAGTTTTCATTTAAGAAATTTTAACCAAAAATTAAAACCCCCATCAACTTACCTTAGATCTAGGATTTCCGCCGGCTTCCCACTGCTTCTCTCGCGAAACCCTACAGGAAATGACTCCAGCTTTTCTTTTTCTCCGATTCACGACCTTTTATACTTTTTCCGCTGTCATCCACGACATCTAGTTGTCATTTTCTGACATCGTCAAAAAGTCAAAATTTGATTCTTGCACCTATTTGCTTGTCACTTTAGTTATATGTCATTACCTCATTAACTTTATCATGTATCAAAGTTAATCAAAATGATTTCATACTCTCAAAGGCCATTTTAACATTGTTATAGCTTCGTCATTCTCATAATATCATCGACTGGATACTCTCTAATAGTACGTAAGAATTACTAGAATTTGTTTTCGCATGCCTCTAAGTATGAGAAATCTTTTATGTATGATAATGAGCTATCACGTACGCTTACATTGATTCCTTACATGTGAAATACTATTTACTTTCTACATGAATCATGATTATTATGCCATATCAATATAACCTTCATAAAAGACACTCTTTAACTTAGATTCATTTGCACAAATCACTTTTGTCTACCATGTTTAGCAACACAAGTGAATTCAGAGGTCCTTCATCCAAAGCAAAAAAAAAACAATACAAAAAAAATCATATCACTAAATATGTGATAAAGAAAAAAAATTACTATAATGAAAGGACAAGGACACTCCACCAAGCACTACTTACCCTCCTGATAAGTCTTCATTAGCATTGTGAGGTTGAGCATCTTGTAAAGAATTGTAAAGTGTCTTGTGCATATACTATATGGTATTTCACGGAAATTTTATGCTATGACTTCTATGTTAAGAGTTTCTGTCTTTTTGTGTCTGTTAAATATTTATGCTACTCATATTCATGTGTGACTTAAATTAATTCAGATGTACCCTCTCAAACTATCACTTGAACACTTCATTATTATATATAATATTTTGTCTCATGAGAATTGGACCGAAATGAATCCAGACTTCTCTATATTATTATCTCTCTATGATATTTTTGAATGCACATAATGATGTTTAGGTTTATTAGATTCTACAGATTGTTTCACATTTTGTTTCTTCCCAATCTATACTTGCTTCCCAAATATCATATTTCCTCCTAAATGTCACTTCCTAACATCAAATTTCTTTTTATAATACCAGAAGGGGGAGAATTTTTTTTCTTGTAAGAAATCATTATTAAACTCATTAATTGATTATCATATTTAGGGGGAGTACAGATTTAAAGGGAGAATACATATATGGGACCTTCATCCAAATGAAGTTATTGCACAACTAATTATTTAGTCTTGCTTATCTTATATCACTTAAAGGATACTCTGATTTTCTTTCAAAGTGGATTTGTTATTATCAAAAGGGGGAGATTGTTGGAGCATGCTTTCCGAACTCCTTGGTTTGCTAATAACAAATCCTGGGTGTTTTTGATCTTCTTTTATTTATGGTGTGCAAGTATAATAGGTATGCAACTATGCTAATCATAGTTTGGAGCTCATGATGTAAAGTCGAGAACAAAACAATGTCATCAGTGACAGCTTGCTGTCGTTGATGATAGCTCAGTGGTTTCCACACAATCAGCCAGTTACATCCACTGTCAGAATTCCGACATTGATCAGAATCCGACAGCCCAAGTTTCAACCACAACTGTCACGTCGCGTAAAAACATTGTTTACATGGGACACGTGGTCGCTGGAGAAGATAACGTCGGCGGACGATAGCTAAATGTCGTGGATGACATCAGAAAATATATATTGGCTCGATTTCTATGGATAAAAATACACACACTAATCTGGAGTACCAATTCCCGAGTGCATTTAGTCCAGAGAGCTCTAGAACTCCAAGAACTCCCATTTTGGCAAGAACGTTCAAGAGCAAAGAAGAGACGGTCTGTGCGCAGTATCTCAGGCAATCTTTGCAAGGATTCGACGCCGTCTTCAGAGCTTCATATTAAGGGAATTTCATATCTGAATTTCTATTTTGTATTTTACTTCATCATTTTGTAATCTTAGGAGGAAATTGCCGCCTTGCGCGTGGCGTCTAGGTCCTTGTGTAGCTTAGGAGGAAATCACCACCTTGCGCATGGAGTCTTGGTCCTTGTGTGGCTTAGGAGTAATTCGCCACCTTGTGTGCAGCCTCTAGATCATGGATAGATCTAGGGGGAGGTGATGCGATGATTCGGCAAGTGCACCGGTCGCGCAAGTAATAATAATGGGGAAAATCCCCGAGTGTCGGTCTCTTGAGGAACACAGTAAGGTGGAGATTGAAGTCCTTAGATCGGATGGAATGCGGGGGAGTTGGGTTGGCTTTTGGAAAATACAATAAAAGCTATCAACTACTCCTATGCAATGCCGTTATGCAATGCTTCGCTTGGCGGGATGGAGACTAGGCAGGCCTTGAGCGCGCTGCATCGAAAGGGCGGATGGACGAGTAGGCAAGCGGAATCGAACTGTGCAGGCCTTGAGTGCACTGCTTCGTTAGGCGGGATGGAATACGGGCCGCGATGCCACGCTTCGGTAGGCGGATGGACGAGTAGGCTAGCGGAATGAGGGTCGCAAGCACCTCTTCGATAAGCACGCCACTAGCAATTGCTAGTGCGGCACACGAACGTGACGGCGGAATGGAAATGGACGGCGGCGCACCTCAAGCAACTCAAATAGATAAATTACACAATCACATAGACATGAAATATATATGTAAATATAACTAATTCAAGTGCCACTTCATCATCATGATTAGATCTAGCTACATATACATCAAAAAGAGAAGAATAAGGCAAGAAATCGACCGAATCCGAAGTCTCGTTGTAGATTCACGGTTGGAATCGCCGGGTTGTCAATCCGCGTCCAAGCTCGGTCCGCAACTACGTCCGGGGTAGAGAGAGCTGTCACGACTCTCCAATGGACCCGTCTTCTTCGTGTCACGATCCGGTAGAGGTTGCAAACTTCCTCTTGCTCGATGGAGATGGCGGCTAGATCTCTCTTTGAAGCTCTCGGATGAAGGAGGAGGCCGAGAGGAAACTTCGGCTCAAGATTGGCGTGAAGAACAAGCCCGGAGCACCTCCAGATGGTGGGCGGCGGTGGAGGGGCGAAGTCGGACGAAACTGGAGCAGAAACGGCGGAAAACAGCGAGCTCCTGACCTAAATCGCGAGCAACGGAATTTATAGGCGCTGGAATTAAACAGTGCGCACGGTCATTGGCGCACGACCAGTGGTCGTGCGCACTAGAATCCTGTGATCGTGCGCTCTGCCTGGACGGAGCCTGCAAAGACAGAAATTATAAAATAACATGTTCGCACGACCAGTGGCGCACGACCGGTGGTCGTGCGCACTATCGTAGGTGGTCGTGCGCACTGATTGAAACAGAACTCAAGAAATTGATGATAAGCGCGCACGAACAGTGGCGCACGACCGGTGGTCGTGCGCACTAGCGTAGATGGTCGTGCGCACTGCACCAAACAGAACTCATAAAAAAGGGTTAAGTGCACACGATCAGTGGCGCACGACCAGTGGTCGTGCGCAATAGAACCGGTGATCGTGCGCAGTGTTCCTATGCAGAATTGCACCGGAAACACCTGCACGACACCTGTTCCAGCGTACGACACCAGTCTAGCCACTGAAAGTGGGACTTAACATCGCAAGAAAACTAATAACAAAGAAAGATATGAAATAACACAAAAATGGGCCTAGAAGTGCACATAGCAAGTGATAACAAATATAAGCTAAAACAAGGCTAAAGTGCAGTGGAATGACTAGATAAACGGCCCAGATGAGTCCATATATGTGTATATAATCGGGACTCATCAGGAGGCTAGTAGTAAGATCTAGGAAGAGATACGCTATAGCCGGACAGTCCTTGGTTGAAGGACCAGTAAATTTAAAAGAAGTTTATTTTTATCATAGCCTTGATTCTAAGGTTTATTAAGATCAATACTTCTTTGTATTCATCACTTGTGAAAATAAAATTTGATTTCCAATTTCTCATGATTTTTTAAGTGATTATTTAGGTTGTGTTAAAATCTACTTGTTTATCATTATAAAATTATCTTATTATTTTAGAAATTTTTCAAAGTATATATTAGCCCTTATTCACCCCTCTCTAAGGGCGCCGCAAGATCCAACAAATCTATGGTACCACACCTCGCATGAGATTATTTACATTTGTTCATCTCTTAAGATCATGATGGTTATTGTCTGTTCCCTTCTTATCCAGTCCATATCCGGCTTAAACCTGCACTAAGTCTATAGTTCATGTCGGGTCTCTCTTGCGTTCTTCATAAAATATTTAATCAAATCCTTAACCGACTATTTACTCACCAGTGGTGTGTTACGATATTAGAGTTAAGTTGGTGAAGCATCTAGGAATATACTTGTTGAGGCAATAATTATCACGCCATTTTAATTGTAGATAAAACTCTTTCTATAACCAATGTTGACTCTAATTTAGATCTTATTTAAAAAGAAATTTTCTCAATTTCCTTGCGGATTTGCAAATGCTTCATATCGTGTATTGTATTAGGGAAGGCACGGTCCCTCCATAGGTTGGGTAATAAGTAGCTATCTACTACATTGTGCTCCGAATTTGATAATTCTCGAAGTCTTATACTATCTTCCTTGATTTCAAGAGTTGCATATCAACATGCCTAGGCGACCTGATCTATATCTTCAAAGACTTCCTTTATTACTTTCTTCATTTACTTATCTGCATAATCCTTAGATCAACAAGGAGGTGAAAAACTATTCTTTGAAAGGCTCTATGATCTTGTTCCGATTGCGAGTTTCTAACATTCTCGTCGTAGTATTAATAATTCACATATCTTAAGATGAAGGGATTTTTCAAGGGCCTCGACTTCTATGGAGGGTTGAACATAAAACCGATTATGCATACTTCATGGTCGCTTATGTCTGTGACGAACATTTCCAAAAATAAGGTCTAGGGAACTCGAGTTGGTACCGAACTGCCCCCAATAAACAAAAGGATTAGCCCCCGTACATTTTGGGCTAAGTTTCTTTTGATATCCTTATGATATATTCGTCCTAGATATGCACTTAATCCTTCAGGCATGCAACTCCAGACTTGGAGTTCCATCCTGAGACTTATTGATATTCTACACGCTTTAGGCCCCCAAGGTTACCAACTACCACAACCTTCTCAAGGTTAATCTATGGGCAATTCAAAAATGGGCCTTTTATGAACTAGAATCCTTATCTGACCTCTGGTATTTGTCCTGGTGATTGTTTCAATATAACCCAGTTGCTGGTTTGGATATTAAGTCGATGAATCTCCTACTATCTACTAATGGTTGTTATGCACCAAATCTCTTGGGGCGGTCCTATTGATTAGGTAAGAAGTGATAATATCACTTGGTAGGAGAATTAAGAGCATCAAAGTTTAGGCTTTAAGCAACTACTTCCCCATTTAGACTCTTCCCTTAGTCATTTTAGGTATCATCATAACTTAACCAGTCTATACCTGAGGTCGATTTTGGATTAGTGTATGCTATAAAATCGCCTTGGTGCGTCAAATTAGAATGATGTCCTAGTTGGGTTGGCCTAACTCATTGATTAGTGGACTATTTTGTGTGATTTTTAAACATGTGCACACCACTACTTCCGCTGCTAGTTTGTTCTCAAACTAACTCGAGCGGGGGTGTCCCAGGGTTTGTGGACTTCATTCTCGTTGGATCGTTGGTCCAATTTGACTTTGGTCAAATTGGACCAATTGTTGACCACTTGATGGGGTTTCTGGGTCCATTGGGTGCCCTATACTGTTATAAGACTAGGGGTGAAATCAATTTCATGTTTTGGGTGTCAATTGGACATATTGGTGAAGGATTGGCCTATGTTGACCTTAAGGGTACTTTGGTCAATTTGGGACAATTGGTGGCCCCATGATGGGGCTTTTGAGTCCATTGAACCCAATTAGGGTTTGTAATACATTGGTGGGGTCAATTTGATCATACCAAGTCTAATTGACCCAATTTGAGATGAATTTGCCTATATTAGACTATTTTGACCTAGAGTTGACTTGGTCAAATTGGTCAAAATTGCTGACCCTATGATGGGGCTTTTGGGTCACTTGAGTTTCTCTTAGGGTTAGGAACCTATTGGTTAGCTCAATTTGAGTTGGTGAGTCCAATTTGAAGTACATTGGCCAAGGTTGACCTATGCACTTTTTGGGGTGCCTGTAGCAATTTTCTTAAGTTACAAATTGACCTAGGATTATTCCATGATCTCTACTCACAATTTCAACCCTAACCCACTCAAGGGGTTTAAAAGGAATGGGGATGTTACACACACTCTCACACACTCTCATGCTTGACAATAGTTTGAGGACCTCACTTTATCTTCTTCCCGTTTGATGAATTTAAGTGCACTAAGTGACACACAACCAACAAGATTTGTTGTAAGTTAATCATTTGATCAAAATTTTTCTAAACAGTTGTTAAGTTGCCAATAGATACCTCTAGATATTTTTTCAATTGTAAGTGTCCACTCTCCACCTGATTTGTAGTAGAATTCCCTAAGTGCAAAAATTTGTCTGTACAAGCTGAAACAAAGTACTCCTTATATGGCTCAATCCATGTGCTAACAAAATAGGAGAATACTTTTGGGTATTTTTCTGCATATCCAATGAGGAGTAGCTTAAACTCCATGTTGAACTCTACCTCAGTTTTAGCATTCATTAACATTTGACATTTATCCAAAAATTGATCGCACTCCACACCCTTCGCAAATAACTTTCTGCAATGTGCCAAAATATTTCTATGAATGTGAACCTGACATAACAAATTTTTGGAATACGGGAAACTGATATTTATAGCATTCATAAGTGTCAAATCTCTATCTGTGATCATAACAAGTGGTAAAGTGCATGAATCCAGAATTGATTTGAAACATTCAAGTCCCCAACAATAGCTATATTCTGTCTAATCTGACATACAAACAAATGCTCCAAAAAATGATTGACTTGTAGAAGTGGCTCCAACGATCGATAATAAAGGCATCTGATAGCGATTCATTTTGTAAGTGCAATCCAATTGATATACAGATGGAAGCATACGACATAGCTTAATAGACAAACTATGTTCAAAAGATAAGCTCTCTAGTTGTTTCGCATTCACCTTCACTCTATTATAGCAGACATAACCATCTTCTGTAACACATTGGTAAAGAAATTGAATGCAGGTCCTACCTCCCAACTCTTGCTTATTAACCATTGCTCTGTGATTGTATATGGTTCTAATTGTTGTACTATTTTCTAGATTATTTTTCTTTTGAGAAGAAAGTATTTTACGTGGTTTAACCCCTGAGGAATACATATTCTCACCAATCTTATCCTCATTTTTATCCAACCGGACTGCATATGAATGCGCCTCAAAATGTACAGCTTCATGATTGTGACTACCACACAACACTTCAACTCTCCATTCATCCATAAGAGTGTCCTTTTGACCTCTTACTTGAAACATGCAACCCCATTTTTTTGAAGTGCTCTTACGCTTGTTTTGCCTAACCTGTTTAGAGTTTTCACGAAAATGACCAGCTCTATCACAACCCAGTAGAACACGTGGACGTGGTCTACCAGTGACTTTATCAGAACTTAATATCATGACAATGTAACATAGACTCATTCCAACCTTACATGTCCAATCAATCAAATCTTCCTTTAATGCAAATATAATATTTGTTTCTAAGAATGAAGTCACATTTACATGAAAAATTTAACAACCTTGACGAAATAACATCTACATGACAAATACAATGCACATGAATGAACATTTTCAGATAGATTACATTACCATATTGTGACAAAGACGAATGAACCTCCACATTATCCGACTCCATTGCTCCAAGTGCTAATGATTGATCATAATAAAATATGCAATAAAGAAAACTTTAAATAATGTATAGGATGGGAAATAGCTACACCACTTCACTACTCTTGCTCTAATTTAAAATATGAGTTACTACATCATAATGCTTTCCCTGCCTAAGGAAATGATTAGAAATAATCAAGAATGGGACATTATGTCCATGCTTCCCTGAATGTTAGCATAATATTATCAAGAAGGAGTTGCTACATCATAATGCATTCCCTGCCCAAACCTATTACAAGAGAAATCTACAACCATTTCGCTGTATGAGTAATACATCTACAATTTCGTAATTGTACTCTTCTTTCTCAGGTGTTAAGTGTAAAAGGTTAAAAAGGTCCGCAAAATCTACATTTATGATGGATTTTTTGGTGTTGCACCAATTCTCTATCCATAACTATTTAAATGTTCATTGTTGGAACAACCCTATTACTAATTTGGGCTAGGATCACTATCTGTTGACTAGGACTAAGTTGACCCCAATGTATAGTCTAAGGGTCAAGGTTTTAGGCTGCTAGAACTTAAGGAAAAGAATAAGTTTCTGTGTTCGACGAACTTCACATTGAGTTCGACGAACTCCTTTCTATGTTCGACGAAATAACTTCTCAGCTCGACGAACTCAGATCTTCCAGCCAGATTCAGTAGTTTATTCTTTAGTTCGACGAACTCCAGTTTGAGATCGACAAACTCAGCTCTGCGGTCGAAGAATAAGTAACAAGATGTTCAGATCGACGAAAGTGCTTCTCAGCTCGACGAACTCAGTTCTTCCAGCCAAGTTCAGCAGATTATCTCTCAGTTCGATGAACTCCAGCTTGAGATCGACGAACTCCAGACTGTGTTCGACGAATCAGTAACATACATTTAGTTCGATGAACTCAACATTCAGTTCGATAAACTCAACATTCTGTTCGACGAACTCAGTTCTCAGATCGACGAAAGTTTCCATTCAGCTTGTTAATTTCAGATGGATCAGTTATATATTATTCTCTGAACTCAGCTCGACTTTCAGCAACAGATATATTCTTTCAGGTAAGACAAGTTTTTATCTTTCCCTTATTATTTCCTTTCCATTCTCTTATTTCGAGAAAGCAGCCATTGACACATTTTGGAAAAGGACACTTTCATGGAAAAGGAAAAGAAATAAAGTTTATCAGATTGCAGTTCCAAGGTATAATCTTTTCAGAATATTTTATTCCTTAATTAAGAGATTTGAATTTCAAATCAGTCAGAGATTTCTCTAAGGAAAAATAAAGAAGAAGAGCAGTACCAGAAGAAGAAGATAGAGAAAGAGACAGTCGACAGAGAAGATACATTCTAGAGAAACATACAGAAAGTAAAAGAAAGAAAGAAAGATCATCTTCCTCAAGCAGCACCCTTTCAATATCTGAGAACATCAACAAGATCATTCTCTCAGTCTTCAGCTGCAAGTTCTAAATCTTCAAGAGCAACAATAATCTGAGAAACATTGTCTCTCAGATTCATCATCTATCAAGGAAGATATCTCTTTCAAGTGAAAGCTCCATCCTCTTACTGTCAACCATTTCTATCAGACAGGGGGAGCTTTACAACAACAAATCCACTAGTCTTCTCTCATCTTGTTGACAGAGAAGAACTTCATAACCCTTTTTATCCCATCTTGTACAGGGTTCTAACTCCCTTCAAAAGTTAACCCCTTGGTGTTAGGGCACCTGATCAAAAACTTGTGGTTGGTTTGAGCACCTGATCAAAAGCTCATTGGTGTTTGGACACCTGATCAAAACTCCATTGGTGATAGGGAACCTGATCAAAAACCTAGTGGAATCCTACCAAGGGTGGTAGAAGAGTAGATGTACACAGGTTGATTGGGGAACTACTATAAATCCTTGTGTCTTCTGTGTTTTTGTTTATTTTCTATAATGTGCTGTGCTGTGTGATTTATTATTTTGTTTCATACTCACTCAGTACACATATATATACCACTGTTTTAACTCCGCTATAAAAATAAGTGAAAATCTTTTTAATACTCTATTCACCCCCCTATAGAGTAAATCTAAGATCTAAACCTCACTTTCAACTTCTATCAGAGGTTACTTTCAATTGGTATCAGAGGTTGGTCCAAAGATCAATTAGATCTTAATTTCCTATAGAGTTTTCTTTTTGCTTAAAACTCATGGCACAGAACAAAGAATACTCAAGCACAAGACATCCTATGTGCAATCTCAATAAGTTTGCATTATGGAAGGCAAGGATCAGATTATATATGAATTCTATTGATGAGGATATTTTTAATATAATTTTGACAGGACCTCCTACTCCTACAACAACAACAAGTACTGAAGCAGCAACAAACAATAATGTTGTTCCACCTCCTGAGTGGACAGATGCTCAAGAGAAACAAAGAAGTGCAGATGCTAAAGCCATGAATATCTTGGCACAGACAATGTCTGATGACATCTTTCAAAAGGTTGTGGAATGCACCTCAGCCAGAGATATTTGGATTTCCCTCAACAACATGCTTGAAGGATCTGCAGATGAAAGAAACGACAGAAGATCTCACCTTATCTCTCAATATGAGAATTTCAAAAAGGGAGAAACTGAAACTGTTGCTGATATGTACAATAGACTTAGTCTCATAATTAATGAACTGAAGTCTCTGGACAAAGTGATCTCAATCACTGAAGTAAATGATAAGATCCTAATGTGCTTCCCCAGCACATGGGACTCTAGGATCTGCCCAATCAAGGAAGCCATAAGCCTTAATGAGATCTCTACTGAGACCTTGTTAGACAAGCTAAAATCCTATGAGCACCTTATCAAATCCAGAGAAGCTGAACAGTCTACCTCCTCTCCATCCATCAAGAAGGAGAGAAGTATTGCTTTTCAAGCAACTGAAGAGGAAGACAAAGCTCCAGGAGAAATGGAGTTTATGAGCCTACTAGCCAAGAGATTCTACAAAATGTCTAGAAAAGACTTCAGAAAGAAGGATTCCAGATCAAGAGAAAAACCAAGGTATGACAAATCAAATTCTAAAGAAATTATTTGTTATGGTTGCAGGAAACCTGGACACATTCTACCTGAGTGTCCAGAGAATCAAAAGAAGGACAAAAGAAAAGAGAAAGAAGAAAAGAGGCACTCCAGCAAGTCATCCTCCCACAAACACAAGCATAAGGGAAGAAGCTTTGTAGCTGAAACATGGAGTGAAACAAACTCAGAATCTTCATCTAGCTCTTCTGAAGATGAAAACCATCAAATATGGTATTTTATGGGTCTACCCATATAAACCATCAAATATAAGTACGTGGGGTTTTTTTGAGTGAACTGAAATGGTATTTTATGGGTGATTTTTAGGTATTCTCGACGCACCATGCTCATCGTGTGGGGATAAATCCAGTTGGATTTTTGGCAAATATTTATGTAAAAATGAGTCATTCCAACTGGATTAGTTAGAATAATCCAACTGGAAATAAACTTGTTATTCCGACTGGAAATCTAATCCGAAACTTTGTAGCTTAAAATCCAACTGAATTTATATCTCGTGCATGATGAGGATCGTGTGTCGGGTGTACCTAAAAATAACTCGTATTTTAGTGAGCAATATGTGAATACTTTCTTTCTTTGTCTCTAGGGCTACTAAGGACTTGTTCTGAGCAAGTGTTTTTCGGCACCAAACTCTATTGCGATTAAGAGCCGAAGATCGATGCTCTGAGCTTAAATACCCACTCTGAAGTCGACCAACAATCCTAATTTGAAACCTTTGAAGAAAATATCTCACACGATACAGTATGTTCATGTGATTTCCATGATTTTCAACACAAATTAAAGTAGAATGTGTGTTCTTTGCTTTTCCAGAAAGAATAATGACCGAAAAGAACACAAGTGCTCTATCTGGAAAGCAAACATGCTAGTCTTGTAGAACAAATATGGGACATCATACATCGCATATTATGTGCAAGATCTTTTTTCTTCTTCATATTTTTGTGATTTAGCCCCCCCCCCCCCCCCCCCCCCCCGCCCCCCCCCCCCCCCCCCCCCCTTATTTCTAAGTTGGATGAAGAATGCAAAAAAAAATAGAGGACTTGGGCATGTTCCTTTTTTTAATCTTCCAAGTTTGTCATAGAATGTGCCCCTTCTATATTTATTGTGGATGTGCTTCAATGACTAGATGAGTGCATTTTTCTTTGGTGGTAAATGAGTGATTTTAAGTGTAAACGTATTTCGGCTACGTGCAAATCATTGATATGTGCGTTTTACGCACAAAACAACTTGTTAAGTGAAACCAAAAAAATAAATTAAACAACACTTTCATCTTTGGAATCATGACAAACAAGTGCAAAAATGAGCATCAATAAAAAACTTTTGTACATTCAATTCTTCCACAAAAATGTGATTTTATCATTTTCCATATCCAAAATGTCATTCTAGAGTTACTAGCTACCAACATTAAAATATAGAATGATGTTAGATGATTTTATAATTCTATAACTTATACTTGTAGTTAATCAATCACTTGTTTGTAACGCATAAGATATTTGAACACGATAATCTAGGTACAAAAATTCACGTCATATAGCATGTACATTCATGCATATGTAAAAATGTTAGTAATATGTAATCAAGTAGTTTTCTTGGTTTTGATTAAATCTTAGCAAGAAAATTTTAATTGTACCTTCTAACCAATTTTTTTCTTCAAATTATCTCTTTTTCATTGAGTTTGTCTCATTGCTCCGCAATTTCTTTGCAATATCTTCTCCAAAGTGATATTGTTGGAGGCAATGAAAAATCTTCACACATTTGCAATTGAACAAAATAGTTCTCATTGACAAATCTGTTGTATATTATCTTGTGAGTAGTCAGAGACAGTGAATGCAATGGTAGTTTTGTGAATGATTGATATCTAGATAAGTGAACAAAAGCTAAATTATAGCAAGAAATAACCACCAAACAAATATTCGGCATTGTCATCCACTTGTCATATGGAGCATGAGTGATAGTACAATCAAGTGATCTTGTTGAAAATGTTGAAGTGGAAGTTTTGGAAGTTGGTGGTCTAGGAGGGTGATCGCGCGGTCTGGTGAGACCGCACATCTGGCGATCTGCTCTGCGGTCTGACTTGTCTTAGTCTAGCTGCGGTCTCCTGGCGTGACTGCCGTTCTGTGTCCAAGGTGCTGGGGTAATGCCGCACAGTCTGGTCTGTGACCGCGTGGCGGGCTGTCTATCTTAGGGCTGTGCCGGTCTGGTGTGACCGCACAGGTTGATTTAGGTTTCCAGAAGCCGGTCTTATGGCTATCCAGGTTCCTGGTTGTATTCGCTGGCTAAGGCATCTTAGTCGAGCGGTCTCTGTTCGCGGTCTCAAGAGGAGGCTGGCAGGCGAACAGGTTGTGTTCGATGTGGCATTGACAAACAAGTTGTGTTCGCGGTCTCGTTGGCGAACATTGGTGGTGGGCGGCTTCATTGTGGGATTGGAGATCTCCCGTGGTCTGTTGTTGAAGCCGGCGATCTCACCTAAGCAGAATAATCTGTTGCTGATCGCGCGGGTTGACCGGTTCTGGTCGCGCGATCTGGAGGGTGGTGATCCTATCTCATAGGGTGGTGACTGGATCAGGTCTCACGCCTATAAATAGGAGCCACTGTAGCAGCATTAACATCGCACCATGTGTAAGCTGAGCTCGCGTCTAATTCTTGCGGTCTCAATTCTTGTGACCGGTCGGTCTTGCTGATTGAATTTTCCTTGTGCAGCTTCTGCGGATTGTGCGGGCAGCAGAGATCACCTCTTCTTCTGAAAGTGTTCGGGCGGTCTCGTGGCTTGCAGTGTGGGTTGCTGGAGTTCGGGAGAATCAGTGGAGTTCGGAAGGAGGTCGTGGAAGCTCAGCGGTCAGGAGTGTTGATCGGTGACTGGCAGAGTTTGTAGTCAGGCAGCTTTCAGGAAGACCACACGGTCTGCAGTCTCAGTTATCTTTCTTTTCAGCATTGTATTTTTCCCTTTGGTTTTGTGTACTGGCAAAATCATGTCTCGCCATGTATACCTCTCCTTGTAATGAAGATTGTTGTTATCAGTAAAGACTTTATTTCCTTCATGTGCTTCTGGTTGTTTGGCTTGTGAACTCTAAGTTGTATGATTCCTGCTCACTCCATAAAGATTCAAAAAATTTCACATGGTATCAGAGCCAGGTTGGAGTGGATAGAGCAGTGAGCAACTTAGTGTAGCCATCGCCTTTGTGAAGAAGGAACCAGTGGTAGAGCCATGGAAGCGAGGGGTATTGGAATTGAGATGCTAAACTCAACCAACTTTAAGAAGTGGAGGTCTTGTATGCAGAGTTATCTTCTGGGTGAGGACCTCTGGGAGGTGGTTGGAGGAAGGAGCACGGAGAAAGTTTTTCTAGTTGGAGATAACCATCTTGAGGTGAGGAACTGGAGGCGGCTTAATGCCAAAGCAGAGTTCGCCCTGAAGAGGGAAATATCACCTGATTTGTTTGATCACATCTTGGGGTGTGCATCAGCTGCTGAGATCTGGAGAGCCCTGGATGGTCTGTTTAACAAAAAGAATGTGGCAAGACTTCAATTCCCGGAGAATGAGCTGGCAAGATCGGCTCAAGGTGACCTTTCTATCTCTACGTTCTTCTTGAAGATGAAGAACTTGTGCGCCGAGATTTCAGCGCTGGATCTTGATGAGCCAATTTCTGAGGCGAAGCTGAAGAGGCACATCATCCGTGGCTTGCGGAAGGAATACGTTGCCTTTGTGATGTCGGTGCAGGGTTGGGCAAATCAGCCGTCTCTGCTGGAGCTGGAAAATCTACTTTCTTCGCAGGAGAGTCTGGCAAGGCAGATGGCGGGGGTGTTAGTGTCTGGGGGAGATGGCGAAGTTCTCTTCACGGGAAAGAAGAAGAAGTGGGATAAGAAGAAGACCGCTGGAGGAGGAAATGGGCCTTCAACTTCTGGACAGCAGGAGAGGGGCTATGCTCCTAAGGCTGAAGGGAAGAAGAAGGGGGAAGGTCCCAAGTGCTTCAGGTGTGGAAAGGTTGGTCACATCAGGAAGGAGTGCCGGGTGAATCTTCAGCCGGGGCATGCTGCTGCAGGAAAGGGGGAAGCTGAAGCCAGGCAGGTTGATGGAGGATGGGGAGGAGCCTTCTCGGCTTCTGTTGGAGCTGAGGCTCCTATCAACTATCATGAGGACTGGATCGTGGACTCGGGGTGTGGTCATCACCTCACCGGGGATGCGTCGAAGCTTACTTCTGCGCAGCCCTACTCAGGTAATGATGCCATTATTACTGCTGATAATACCGTGCATACTGTAGAGAAGGTGGGGGTTGTTTCCTTGGGCAGTGATAGGGGGCCACTAACTTTGAAGAGTGTCTATCATGTGCCCGGAATGAGGAAAAACCTCTTCTCCGTGACCAACACTGTTGACGCTGGGTATCACGTTCTGTTCGGCCCAACAGAAGTGAGGTTACTTCGGAATGTTGAAGTAGTGAAGGCGGAGGTAGTTCATGTGGGGAGGAGAGCTAAAGACTTGTTCGTGCTGATTGAATTTTCCTTGTGCAACTTCTGCGGATTATGCGGGCAGCAGTGATCACCTCTTCTTCTGAAAGTGTTCGGGCGGTCTCGCGGCTTGCAGTGTGGGTTGCTGGAGTTTGCGAGAATCAGTGGAGTTTGAAAGGAGGTCGCGGAAGCTCAGCGGTCAGGAGTGTTGATCGGTGACCGGCAGAGTTTGCGGTCAGGCAGCTTTCAGAGATCGACAAGCAGACCGCGCGGTCTGCGGTCTCAGTTATCTTTCTTTTCAGCATTGTATTTTTCCCTTTGGTTTTGTGTACTGGCGAAATCATGTCTCGCCATGTATACCTCTCCTTGTAATGAAGATTGTTGTTATCAATAAAGACTTTATTTCCTTCACGTGCTTCTGGTTGTTTGGCTTGTGAACTCTAAGTTGTATGATTCCTGCTCACTCCATAAAGATTCGGAAAATTTCACAGATCTGAGTAATTCTGATCTTCTTTCTTTTTCAAATACGCTGTCATACAAATATTATCTTTTCTGTAGCTCCAAAGATAGGTTAATACGCACTTTTGACCAGTCATTATCCATGTCATTGCATTACTAACAACTTTGTACCCATAATGACCATCACGCAGTACATCGATCACATATGTAACATATTTAAAAACATATTGAGGCATTTCCTTTCGCACACTACGTAGCAATATGCTCTCTTTCATCACCACCTTTCTAGTGGAGCGTATTGGAGTTGTTGTCATTGACATTTGCTCATTCACCAAGACAAGCTCAAATAAGAAAATATTACGCTTAGTTGATTTTGTATCATCCTTAAACTTCTTGTAGATACTCCTAGGCCGACCCTTCAATATTTTTGGTAACAAAGGTTCCAATGTTTGACTTGATGTGGAGTTTGTAAATGTTCCAATGTTTGCCCTCTCAGAGAGAATTTGCAACCACACCTTTTCTAGGTGGATTTCCTCATATTTTATAACACGTCCTTTGTTATGTTAATTGTCACGATAATACCCTACTCTATCACGTCCAAGAATAATTATAGGTTTGAGCCTACTTGTAAGTTTGTCTGCACTCTCAACAGTAATGACAAATCTCAAATGCTTTGCAATATTTCTAGCCCAAACCATCAATTCTTCCTTACTCAGAAATATACTAGACGTGATGCCAAGATCAATTTGTGAAAATGAATTTGACTCTTCATAAGACAACAGTTTGATAGCGACACAAGAAATTTATATCCACTGCTCAATACGCTAACAATATTAAATACAACTATTACATTAAGGATTTAATCAGTTTGAGGGGACAATACCATCATTTGGAGGTTATGAGGGTGAAGCTCCAGCTAACGAAAATCCAAATTCTGGTGATTCCATGATCATGCAGTGAAGATGAAAATAATTAGGGCTTGCATAATCTAGAGCATAAACTGAAAGGCCTTCGACGATAAAGGAAATGGAAGAAATTAGGTGAAGTAAATTGAAGAAATTAATGCAAGCATAATCGGAGAATGGAAGAAATGGAAGAAATCAGAGAGAACCATTAGGAGTCGTCAGAGTGGGTAAATGGACGAAATTTAAGAGGAATTTGACGACACAGGGAAGAAACTGGAGCAGCTATCGCCGGAAAATGAAAAAAAAAGGGAGAAAAACCTTGATCAGGTGGGTATTTAGCTCGATGGAGATTCATCGACTGCAGGGGAAGGTTCAATAGCGAAAGAGAAAGCGTTCACTAGTGGCTGGGGAGGCATTCACCAGCGGAAAGAAGTTCATACATTCGCCGACGCTAAGGAAATTGTGATCCTAGAGACGAGTTTCGTTGAGGATTCATGCGTACAACCACTAGATAAGAGAATAAATTAGAGCATGGGCTGCACTTAGTTCTTTTTAGGGTTTAGGTACTTTAAGCTAAATCGAGTTTGGGTTTTTCAGAGGTTTGCACCTAGCGAAAATAGGTCTGCACATAACAACACTCTAAAGAAGTGCGAATTACCACTAATGAAGCATCCATAATAGTTTGTTTGCTTAATCAAGATTATGACATGATATTTGAGTCTAAACCAATGAGAAAAAAGTAATGATGTCTGAGTTAAAACTTAAAGTGTGAAGTTAAATACAAATGACGAAGTGTAATAAGGGATTTGTTAAAGGCACTGCAGTTTTGTCTAGTCGCACAACTTTTGTAAAGACAACACTTTTTTGAATTGTTAAAAGGCACTCATACTTGTTAATTGCACCACAATTTTGTTAAAAACACCACACATGAATTTTATTAAAGTGGGAAATCACATAACTAAACATATATTCCAAGCTTTTAGTCGTCGATCAAAAAAGTGCATTCAAAGATTGCAATTCACAAAGCTTGTTGAAACCTCTGATGATTAACAGCATCATGAACACAATTTTTTTTTTGTGAAATCTTCATAAATTAAGGGTATGTATGCACATAAGAGTACGATGAAGGATTACAAGTCTCTCTGACATAAGGAGAGGGTTTTTCTGCATGGAGAGTATGCTGAAAGAATTTGCTTGACATGATGGATCGAGAACGTAGTCATAAGAACATGGTGAATTCACACACCCCAACCAATCTTGAGTGTAATTGGACTTTACACATGATCTACTTTTAAACATACAAGCATCCACCTAAGCATTGCAAGGCCTTTTGATTTTAGATGTATGTTTAAGGAGTATAACATTACTAGATGTTACATTAAATTTGTTTTAGGAAAAAAAAAAGAAATAGGTAGCGAAATCCAATAGAAAGAAAACATTAAACCACTATAAACCATGCCCAGAGCTCACTTATTTTAGTATTTTCCTATGCCTGCACAAGCGTTCTCTACAGAACATGTCAGGCTAATAAAAACAACTGAGTTACTTATCAAGAAACGTGGTCTAAAAATCTGCTTCTAAAATGGAGTTTCAAAAACTTTATTAAGCTTGCTATTCCAATAAGCAGATTTATCACCATTAGAGGGGCATTTCCACAAACAGGTGGAGTGCAGTTCCATTAAGCATAATTTTTGAGACCTCACCAATTTTTTCCAACACCCGCAACATCATCCAACTACGTCTACAACATATCAATGTCATTCAAGTCAACCAGATGGTCGAGGTTAATTTTAAATTGTTTGCCTGAAGCATCCGTGATCACCACTGCTTCACTCCAACTCTTGAGCTCTTACTTCCGAGAACTGCAGTAATATCCAACACACCCTCTTGATGTAGCATTGTCACACCTCCGCTAATCGCATCAATGACCTTCATGCCTTTGCCCAATTGGGAGCTTTTGCTTGCACCATCTCTGAGCCGGGAGTCGATCTCCATGCCCGAGCCGCTACCCAACAACCACCCTCCTCCATGCGTCTCCGATAGAGAATTTGTGGTGCGAGTAAGGTTGGCGCGACTAGTATTTTTGGAGAGTAAATTTAAGATTAAATTAGGAGAAATTGCGGTGTGACTAAACAAATATGGAGTGCATTTAACAATTTCATTAAAAAATTGGCTTCTACATTTTTTATACAACTTCTTCATCTTATGCAGTGGGAATCTAATCCATGGGCAGATGATCAAATTTAGTGATTCCAGGGAGTTCAAAACATATAACATGCTAAAAGCAATTCATTCACATTGGTGTATCATGGTTTATGGTTACCTTCACATTTCCCAGTGATCTTTTATCTTGATATTTGATACACCTTTATGTCCTAGACATGGTGGATCTTTAATGACAATTTATTCTTATTGACATTTGTGTAATTTTTACCCAAACTTTCATCAATATGCTTATAGACCTCCTTTAAAGTATCCACAATATAATTTTTGTAATTTCACACCTCTACACGTGTAACATCAAATCATATGGAAGTTAGCTAATATGATTTCTAAAAATAGGAACTGAAATGGAATCTCCTTCGTTTTGGTTGTGATTAAGGTAAATATCTTTTTGTGCTCTTAGCATCCATCTTTTTAAGATCTATTTTATGAAATGGATACTTCATTCTTACTATTATCTATTTGTAAGCATGACAACATAATATTCTAGTAGTCTCTAAATGGTTGCATGAATAATGTACGACGAATGTAACCAAATTAAGTTTTATCGTCCAGTGTTTATTATGTTCTCCTCGATCACACCATCTTAATTTTAACATGAATTCATTATCTTTAGTTGTACGATCTTCTTCAATGTACAATCAAAATGCATCATGTTTGAAGACTTGATCTTCTTCAATGTACAATCAAAATGCATCGTGTTTGAAGACTTCATAAAGCTTTCCGCATTGGTCATGTGTAAACTTTAAATACTTGTCTTAATATTGGACAATTTTTGTAAGTCAATGTGAACTCATCCTTGCTTACATTTGTAGTATGACAATTCTTAATCATTTTTTTCTAATTTAGTAAAACAGTTTACTTGAGTGCAACTTTCTTTAGTAATTTTATGGCATACATTATTTATTGACTCACTCCTTTTGGTCGACAATATATCATGATTTATAAGTAATTTGTTGAAAGGTGTTTGATCATTTCTCTTTTTATTATATACATGTTGATTAATCACTTATTCTCTTCTAAGTGGCCCGTACAAATCATCTCACTCCAATGCATTACAAATTCCAGAATAGAATCATGCTTGCTTATACATACATAGAATAATGATCCGTGACATTGAAAGTTGGTGCTTTTGATGAACCTTTCTTTGTAATATGCCACTAACATAAATGATTTTTGCTCTCATAAAACACCTTTTGGATCATAACAGTCATTGTCTGATTTTGATCTGTAGAAATAGTTTAGTTATTTTCCACTTACAAATTTTAAAAATGTCTGAAACAGCCACATAAAAAATTCAATGGTTTCTTCAACAACAAAAGTTATAGCAATTACGATGTTCTGTCAGTGATGATTTACAACCACAAATGGTGCACGTGTAATGTTAAATATATTCATCATCTAAGTTGTAGCAGCCTACATGTACAAATAAGATAACATTGGTCCGGTTGGGGCCCCACGACATATCACACACAAGATAGACATTATAAAAGTCACCGAATGAAAATTAAATAAAGAGCATAAGCACTATCAGAAGTTTAACAACAACATAAGAATATCCACATTTACTAAGGTTTGCTTCATAAGAGTGTAGGTCGTATATCACATCATGAGTAACAATTTATCAAACCGTACTAATATCAAATACATTGGCTCGCAGACTGGCTAATGCAAAAGTAGTAAGAAACGACTTTCTTTTTCAATTCAGCTTTGGGCCTTAAGCCTGTTATTGACCACTATGCTCTGTAACACCTGGACCAACCATAAATAAGTGGTAAACGAGAGTTAGCTATGAGCTAACCAAAAAACCTTGTAACAATCCACCCCCGATCATCCTAGTTAACTCTGGGGTGAGGATATCGCTCACCTGTAAGAACAGTGCACCAAGCAATATGTAAACAAATTGAAAGTACATCTAGGATACACAAGGTGAAGACTCAAGCACAATCAATCTTCTAGGTTGAGCATATGAAAATGAAGAACCTAGGTATGCAAGTGATAATGCTTAGGTTCACCCGAAGGTTTCCCCACAACCGCCTAGCCACAACATATGAAGCTAACAACACATCATACAATAATTCAACATCCACGGGCACACAAGACCACACAAGTTCATGCACTCAAGGCACACACGAGAAGTACACCTAAAGCGGTCTAGTCAATCTCAAGTACGAACACTACAACTTCGCTAGGATATACAATCCCGACCGTCTGATTGGGCATTAGTCAATCGAGATGATTTCATGTAACATGATCTAATCCTGCTCTTCTGTTTAATCAATTGTCGATCGAGATAATGTTTCACGTAACATGGCCTATCAAATCCATTTAGGCATTTGCTGGTCGAGATAATTTCACATAATACGGCCTATCGATTCCGTCTAAGCATTTGTCAGTTGAGATGTTTTCATGTAACAAGACATTGGGTTTTTCTTTTCCCAAACATCACAAACAATATGACGTATTTCTCAGAGAAATTATTCGGCATGCATATTAGATCCAACCTAAATGCAACGCCAATCAAAACATCACTGATGAGTGTCTACGTGCACGAGTTGGCTTCACACACAATGCCTAAATCCGCAATGATTATCAGATTGTTGGGAACTTTACCCACAATATTCCTGATTTGAAGATATCCTCAAGTCAAAAGATAAACACACTATGTATTTGATGCATGTGTTTAGTTATGTGATTTCAGGTATTAGATAGTGCAAGCCTAGCATAGGGCTAGAGTTAGTGTTATCAAACATAGTTTTGTCAATGTAATCCCTCATTGTGCAAAACATCATGTCGACCAAAGATCTAGACTATGTTAGACTTGTCACTCACTCATTTTATAACTCATAATTCGTCGAGACCATGATGGATGGTGAAAGAGGTCGTGACCAGTGGAACGACCGATTGGAGGAAACCCAAACTGATCAGCATAGTTAGATAAGGCCCGGGGGCAGGGGAAGTGGACCGTAGGTCCACTTCTCCGCTTGGGCGAGTGGACCTAGTGGTCCACTTGCCCAAGGCAGGGGCGAGTGGACCATTGGTCCACTCACCCAAACCCGGGCAAGTGGACCTATGGTCCACTCGCCCAAGGAAGGGGCGAGTGGACCATTGGGCCATAGGTTCACTCTCCCAGAGGGGTGGCTAGTGGACCATGGTCCACTCGCCCGGGGTAAGGGGCGAGTGGTCCTGTGGTCCACTCGCCCGAAGGCCTGGTGCGAGTGGACTGGTCCACTCGCCCATCCCAGGCAGTGGACAACTCGATCCATTCTCCCGGCCCCTGGCAAGGGGGGAGTGGACGTCTGAGTCCCACTAATCCCCCTCCTGTCTCGGTCGCGATCTTTGGTTTGAATTCAGAGTTGAGCTGCAGATTATGGAATTTGGCTATCCGCAACCCAATTTTGGGAAGTCTATAAATAGACCCCCATGGGCACCATTGGAGGGGACCTAGACCTCTCTTCTCTCCCTCGCGTGTGACTTGTGAGCGAGCACTCCAGCCCTCTTTCAGCTAAGGATGACGGTAAGGTGTTCTTTAGTGCTCTCTAGGGTGCCCAGGCTCAACATTGACTTGGGAGGGAAAGCTCTCTTTGATTTTTCAGGTTTGTGGTGGGACCTCCGCTGCAGTTCAAGGGGTCTGTTTCAAGGTTCAAGTCTTCTTTGGTGCAAGGTCCATCGACTCTCAACGACTAGTCACATGTTCTAGCTCAGGCCAAGTAAGGGTCACCTACTTACCCGTTGCGAATGTTGAAGCCGGTTCTCTGGTTTCAACATTCTGGTGCGGTGAGCGTGGAAGCAGCTAGTTCGGAAAGTTCTAAGCAAGTCTCATGACTGGAAGCGATGAGCCGGGGAACTCGCCCCTACCAGCGAGTACATGAAGAAAAATGACTTCGAAGAGTTCAGGAAGTCGATCCTGGAGCTCTTGCGGGTCGCGCTCCCCCCTCAGGTCGAGTGCTCAGCACCACCAGCACCCATGCTTGCCTCGCCGTCTCTGATGGAGGCAGAGCAAACACGTCGACAATGGAAGGGGCCAGCCTCGGAGGAAGGCTTGAGCCTCCAAGCATGAGTGCTCTTCAACAGCTCGCTTGGGATCAACTACCATGATGAGGAGGTAGGGAGAATGCCTCTGACTCGCCAGGGTGGAGGGGAGAGCCCCTTCTGCGAGCTGATTATCTCAGCTCCCGTTCCAGACAGGTTCAATGAACCTGTCATGTCTTACTACACTAACAAGGATGATCCTCTCCAGCATCTCCAGTGGTTTGAAGACATGGTCTCGATCAGACATGTGATCGACGTTTCCAAGTGTAAGCTCTTCATCATCACTTTCAAGGGAGAGGCAAGAGACTGGTTCCACCAGCTCCCATCAGGTAGAATCTACAGCTTCGAGGACCTGCGCCGGAGCTTCTTGCTGAGGTTATCCACCTCGAAGAAGAGGAGGAAGGGGTGGAGGCCCTGTTCTTGATTCAACAGAAGTAGGGGGAGACGCTGGGGAGCTACATGGATCAGTTTCAGGAAGAAGTCCTCCACCTCCAGATTGACCAGAGAAAGAGGAGGGACCAGGAGAAAGAGAAGGAATAAGAAGACAGAGAAAGTGGAGGAGGCAATGGAAGAGATGGCTGGGATGCATGTGGCTGAGTAGGCACAAGAAGGCGCGTTGTAATAGATATGTAACCTACCCGTGATGAATGAAAAGTGTTTAGAGTCAACACCTTAGGTAAGACCCCGACTAGAGACCATTGACCGGGCTCAGTGATGCCGATAGTTGGGAGGCTCATCTGGTCGGCTCGTTACAGTTAAGGCGTAGGGAAGTGTTGAGTTCCTCCGCCTCCAGGTGAGTTAAGCTCCCAGGAAGTGTTGAAGTTCTCCACCTCCAGTTAAGCTAGGGAAGTGTTGAGTTCATCCGCCTCCAGGTGAGTTAAGATCCCAGGAAGTGTCAAATTTCTCCACCTCCAGTTAGGCTAGGGAAGTGTTGAGTTCCTCTGCCTCTTGGTGAGTTAAGCTCCCAAGAAGTGTCGAAGTTCTCCACCTCTAGTTAGGCTAGGGAAGTGTTGAGTTGCTCCGCCTCCAGGTGAGTTAAGCTCCTAGGAAGTGTCAAAGTTCTCCACCTCTAGTTAGGCCGCTAGGGAAGTGTTGAGTTCCTCCGCGCCCAGGTGTGTTAATCTCCCAGGAAGTGTAGAAGTTCTCCACCTCCAGTTAGGCCGCTAGTGAAGTGTTGATTTTATCCGCCTCTAGGTGAGTTAAGCTCCCAGGAAGTGTCAAAGTTCTCCACCTCCAGTTAGGCCAGGGAAGTGTTGAGTTCCTCTGCCTCCAGATGAGTTAAGCTCCCAGGAAGTGTCGAAGTTCTCCACCTCCAGTTAAGCTAGGGAAGTGTTGAGTTCCTCCGCCTCCAGGTGAGTTAAGCTCCCAGGAAGTGTCAAAGTTCTCCATCTGCAGTTAGGCCATTAGGAAGCGTCGAATTCCTCCACCTCAGGTCGAATTCAGCTCGACTAGAGGTGTTGAGCTTTCTCCACCTCAGGTCGAGTTCAGCTCGGCTATAGGTGTTGAGCTTTCTCCACCTAAAGTTGAGTTCAGCTCGACTAGAGGTGTTGAGTTTCCCTTCACCTCAGGTTGAGTTCAGATCGACTAGAGGTGTTGTGTTTTCCACCACCTCAGGTCGAGCTCAGCTCAACTAGAGGTGTTGAGCTTTCTCCACCTCAGGTCAAGTTCAGCTAGACTAGAGGTGTTGAGCATTCTCCACCTAAAGTTGAGTTCACCTCGACTAGAGGTGTTGAGTTTCCCTTCACCTCAGGTTGAGTTCAGCTCAACTAGAGGTATTGAGTTTCCCTTCAGCTAAGGTTGAGTTTAGCACGACTAGAGGTGTTGAGCTTTCTCCACCTCAGGTCGAGTTCAGCTCGACCAGAGGTGTTGAGCTTTCTCCACCTCAAGTTGAGTTCAGCTCGACTAGAGGTGTTGAGATTTCTCCACCTTAGGTTGAGTTCAACTTGACTAGAGGTGTTGAGTTTCCTCCACCTCAGGTCGAGTTCAGATTGACTAGAGGTGTTGACTTTTCCTCCACCCCAGGTCGAGTTCATCTCGACTAGAGGTGTTGAGTCTTCCTCCACCTCGGGCCGAGTTCAGTTCGACTAGAGGTGTTGAACTTTCTCCACCTCCAGTTGAACTCGTTTCACAGGAGGGCTTTTAAGTGGAGAAAGGTTCCCCTTCCACCTCAAGTTGAGCTCGGCTCGACTAGAGGTGTTGTGTTTTCCTCCACCTCAGGTCGAGTTCAACTCAACTAGAGGTGTTGAGTGTTCCTCCACCACAGGTCGAGTTCAGCTCGACTAGAGGTGTGGAGCATTCTCCACCTCCAGTTGAACTCAATTCACGGGAGGGTTTTTAAGTGGAGAAAGGTTCGCCTTCCACCTCAAGTTGAGCTCAGCTCGACTAGAGGTGTTGAGTTCCCCTCCACCTCAGGTTGAGTTCAGCTCGACTAGAGGTATTGAGTGTTCCTCCACCTCAGGTCGAGTTCAGCTCGACTAGAGGTGTTGAGCTTTCTCCACCTCCAGTTGAGCTCGGTTCACGGGAGGGTTGTTCAGTGCATAAAGGTTTGTTGTTCTTGCGTTGAGTTCGGATTGAACCATCTTTTAGGAGTTCATCCACTCGCGTTCCAAATGCCCGTCTCTCCGAACCACGGGTGACCCATTATTTTTCCGGGCTCATGTCGAGGACGAAAAAAGCGGGGACTGTGTATAACCCATAATTCATTGAGACCATGGCGGATGGTGAAAGAGGCCGTGACTAGTGGAACGACCGATTGGAAGCAACCAAAACTGACCAGCATAGTGAGATAAGTCCCGGGGGAAGGTCCACTTCCCCACTTTGGCGAGTGGACCTAGTGGTCCACTCGCCCAAGGCAGGGGCGAGTGGACCTATGGTCCACTCGCCCTGGGGGGGGTGGCGAGTGGACCATGGTCCACTCGCCCGGGGTAAGGGGCGAGTGGACAATGGGTCCACTCGCCCCTATGGGGAGTGTACTGAGTGGTCCACTCGCCCAGCCCAGGCAGTGGACCACTCGGTCCATTCTCCCGTCCCCGGACAAGGGGGGAGTGGACGTCTTGAGTCCCACTCATCGCCCTCCTGTCTCGGTCATGATCTTTGGTTTGAATTCAGAGTTGAGCTGCGGATAGTGGAATTTGGCTATCCACAACCCAATTTTGGGAAGTCTATAAATAGACCCCCATGGGCACCTTGGGAGGGGACCTAGACCTCTCTTCTCTCCCTCGCGTGTGACTTGTGAGCAAGCACTCCAGCCCTCTGTCAGTTGACGGTGAGGTGTTCCTTAGTGCTCTCTAGGGTGCCCAGGCTTAGCATTGGCATGGGAGGGGAAGCTCTCTTTGATCTTCCGGGTTTGGGGTGGGACCTCCTAACTGCAGCTCAAGGGGTCTGTTTCAAGGTTTAAGTCTTCTTTGGTTCAAGGTCCTTCGACTCTCCGTGATTAGTCACGTGTTCTAGCTCATGCCAAGTAAGGGTCAGCTGCATACCCGTTGCGAATGTCGAAGATGGTTCTCTGATTTCAACACTCATAAACATCAGGGAGAAAGGTCTAGAAAGTTGGGTGGAGCAAAAGATCAGAATTCAGGAAGATCGTCAAATATCATCTTGAAGAGGTAGACATATCATCTTGAAAAGGTAGACATATCGTCTTGGAGAGGTATCGATATCGGTTTGATAACCTTAAGCTTCGAGACGATATCATCTTGAAGATACTCAGCTGAGGTCTCAAATTGTCTTGATAAGATGAAGCAGTCCAAGTCAAATATCATCTTGATAATACACAGTTCAAGACGATATCGCTTTGACATGTATTAGTTATTCAAATATCATCTTGAAGAAAATCAACAAAGATAGTTATCGTCTTGACAAAGCTGAAGTTTATACACATCATGTCGTTGACTGAAAGTCTTTCATAAATAAGGTCTCACGCTAAGTAAAGATCGTGGAGATAACTGAATATCGTTTGGAAGCCCTTCATTGAAGATGAAATTACTCTAAATCAATAGTCTTTGAGATGAAATGAAATGTCATCGAGAAGCCTACACGATAATTTTGAAGCATGTTGAGTTGAGAAAGTTTAAGTCTATAACATCTAGATATCTCTCCCCTGTTGTCAAAACAAAAGCTCAGATCTAAGTGTTAAGTTTTATTATCTTGACAAGATGAAATGTCATCTTGATAAGCTTAACAATCAGTTTGAAGGCAGTGGCGTGTTGAATTTAGATGTCGTCTTGATAAACTTAAATATCATCTTGATAAGCTTAATAATCGACTTGAAGACAATGGTTGTGTTGAATCCAAATATCATCTTGAAGACCATAAGTATCATCGAGATGAGGTTTTATCTGCTGGATGGCTATACATCTTTGTTAGAAGTTAAGTCTAAGTCAGAAAGAGTTTGTATTGACTTGAAGACTCATATGTAATCGAGACATCTTGCATATCATTGAGAAAACTTGCATATCGTCGAGACAACTTACATATCATCAAGACAGTTCAAGTTACGGGAATTCAAATCTCTGTCGCCGCCGATTGCGCCAATCAGATCAGTCCTTTAAGGAAAGAGATTTCTGACATAAAGTCTGATGGATTCGACTGTTGATGATCTCTCCCATATAAATATATATGAGATGTGAAGAGAAAATCCTAATCCTAACATGTTGAATCAATCAAACAGTTTTCTAAATAACAACCACAAACTCCAAGTGCAGAGAAAATATCAAGAAGAAGACACTCAACATATTAACTTAAGTGCTCCAAAGATTGCTCCAGGTTATTCACTCTCAAATATCTCAAGAGAAAGTCATTTTCTCTGATATCTAGGTTCAGATCAGATCAAGCTTTCAAAGAAGATTATATTCAGTTCTGTTGCTGATCTAGGAAGGGTGTTATCATCTAGCCAAGAAGAATCTATTTTTCAAGATCTATTCTTTGAGTCTAAGAAAGGTTGTACAATACTTATTCTAGTTTTTCTGTAGGATCCCTTTGAGATCTGAGTGCAAGGTCCTGTGTGACATGAGGTTGGGTTCTGTGTGAGCCTGAGGTAGGATTCAAGATGGAATCTGAGCTGTACGAGTTATAAACTATGATTTGTAGTATACTATATTTGGAATCTGAGGTAGGGTCCTGTGTGACCTGAGGTAGGTTTTAGATTGAACATGAGGTATGATTCCAGCTGTGAATCTGAGCGTAGGATCCTGAGCTAGGGGATCTGAGGTAGGGGATCAACTAGTATCCCTGAGATAGGAGTGTAATATCCCCAGAACAACTAGACCCCTAAGATGCATTTTTGTCATGACAAGGTCATGACATTGATCTAAGAGACCAAAAGGGCCCTAAGAACCAAGGTGAATAGGTGAAGATCACATTGGTGTGCAAATAACCTATTTTAGCACCCAAGCCTAGAGTTTGAGATTAAGCTTCATAATGATTATTTGGACCCAATATGACATCCATAACCCTTAGATAGTCCCTTGGGTCACTAAGGACTCATTGGGGTCAACCTAAATTGGTCATTTTGACCAAAGTCAACTCTAGCTTGAAATAGGTCAACCATCCATATTAAGGGTCAATTAGGATTCAAATGATCAAATTGATCAAACCCAAACTCTCCAAATCACCAAGGGAGTCCAATGGGTCCACATTGGACCCTTTAGATAAACCAATTTGGGAAACTAAGCAAAATTACCAAATTGTACCAAACTACAACTTTGCCCCAAATGGTTCAATTGGCCCTCAATTGGCCAAATTGACCTAGCACAATCTCTCCTAAGCCCTAAAGGGAGTGTATGAGACCTAAATGAACCAAAGTGAACATTCAATTTTGGAAGATTAGGGCAAAATCACCAAAATCCCCAAATTGCCCCTTAAGCCCAATTTGACATAATTAGGTCAAATGACCTCAAATTGACTTCACCAAGCCCAAATTCACCCTAATTTGTGTCTATGGACTTAATTACACCAATGTGGGAAATCCATGTTCAACCCTCATATTTGCCGAGCTGGTGTGACCTAACGCAGGTGTGATCGCAATAGTGAAAGTTGTCGTGGCACGGCGAATCAACATGTTGAAGAGGTTCGAAGCCACCCAAGGCAAAAGGAGGGGGAGGTAGGCGATTCGGTCCACTCCCCCGCCTTCCGCCAAGGCTTAGAGGTGGAGTGGACCTTCGTTCCACTCGCCTGGCCCTACGGTCGAGTGGACCAAAGGTCCACTCGCCCGGCCCTAGGGGGCGAGTGGACCAAAGGTTCACTCGCCCAGGCCTAGGGGAGAGTGGACCCTCGGTCCACTCGCCCAGGCCTAGGGGCGAGTGGACCCTCAGTCCACTCGCCCAGGCCTAGGGGCGAGTGGACCTTCGGTCCACTCGCTCGGCCCTAGGGGGCGAGTGGATCTTCGGTCCACTCGCCCAAGCCTAGGGGAGAGGGGCGACTTGCCAGTCCCAGGGGCGAGTGGACCTTTGGTCCACTCGTCTGCTCTCTATGCAAAAGGGAGAGGTGGGCTGTTCAGGCAAGGGGGGAAGTGGACGTCTCATCTCCACTCGCCCCCCTGTACTGGTCGTTCAGGTTCATAGTTGAGCTACGGATAGCAGAATTTTGGCTATCCGCAGCCTAATTTTGGGAAGTCTATAAATAGACCCCCATGGGAACCTTGGGAAGGGATGTTGGTACCCCCTCCCTCGCGTGTGTGTTGTGAGCAAGCACTATGCCCCTCCCCCTGTCATTGAAGGTGGACGGTGAGGTGATCCTTAGTGCCCTCCAAGGTGCCCAGGCTCAACATTGGCTTGGGAGGGGAAGTTCCTTGTGAGCTTCCGGGTATGTGGTGGGACCTCCACGCTGCAGCTTAAGGGGTCAGTTCGTGGACTTAGGTGTTCTTTGAGGGTAAGGTTCTTCGGTTTTTAGTGACTAGTCAAGGGTCTAGCTCGGGTCAAGTAAGGGTTAGCTGCATCTCCCTTTTGAATGTCGAGACTAGTTATCTGGTTTCAACATTCTGGTGCGGTGAGCGTGGACATAGCTAGTTCGGAAAGCTCTGAGCAAGTCCCATGGCTGGAAGCTAAGAGCCAAGGAACTCACCTCCTCCCAATATGTCGCAGCCGTCGACAGGGGAATATGAGGCAGGGAAGGAAGATCAGGTGTCAGATGATCAGACTAAGTTGGAGGTGGTAGAGGAAGTGAAAGAGAAGGAGGTCATTAGCGGCAGTGGTAGGATGGAGAAGATATGAATCAGCGGAAGACTGAGCGAGCAGGATCAAGAGAGGATCCGAAGATGTGTCCAGCAGAATGTGGACATCTTCGCGCGGAGTGCTGCAAAGATGCCAGGTGTCGATGCGAATGTGGCATGTCATCACCTCAACCTCGACTCAAGCGTCCACCCCATTTGCCAGAAGGAGAGGAATGTGTCGTCTACCCTCGCCGGGCCGATCAGAGAGGAGGTAGGAAAGCTGCTAGAGGCAGGGTTCGTGGAAGAGATTCAATACCCAGGATCAGTTTTTAATGTGGTAATGGTAAAGAAGGGAGACGGGAAGTGGAGAATGTGTGTGGACTTCTCCCTGTTGAACAAGGCTTGTCCTAAGGATTGTTATCCTCTGCCTCAGATTGACGTGTTGGTAGATTCGGCTGTCGGCTTCCCGGTGATGAGCTTCTTGGATGCATTCTCTGGCTACCATCAAATTTGAATGCATCCACCCGATGTTAAGGACGTCTCTTTCATCACAGATGATGGGTATTACTGCTATAAGATGATGCACTTCGGGCTGAGGAACGCAGGAGCAATGTAGCAAAGGATGATGGACCGAGTCTTCAAGGAACAGAAGGGGCGCAACCTGGAAGTCTATGTGGATGACTTGATGGTTAAAAGTAGGGATGTAGTATCTCATCTGCAAGACTTGGAGGAGACCTTTGCCACCCTTCGGAGGTTCAAGATGAGGCTCAACCATTCTAAGTGTATCTTCGGAGCAAGTCGAGGAAAGTTCCTAGGTCATCTACTCACCCTAGTGGGGGTCGATCCCAACCCGGACAAGGTCAAAGCCATCCTGGAATTGGAGTCGCCGAGGAATGCGAAAGAGATCCAGAAATTGACAGGGAATTTAGCAGGGTTGAGCTGGTTTCTCTCCAGAGCAGGGTAGAAGTGTTCTCCTTTCTTCAGAGCCCTGCGCCAGGGTAGGACGCCAGAATGCGTGAAGGCCTTTTAGGCATTGAAGGAACAGCTGACGCGGGCTCCCTTGCTCCAGGGACCGAGAGAGGGAGAAAACCTTTTTCTTTACCTGGGGGTAGGAGTCGAGGCAGTAAGCTCGGTCCTGGTCCGGGAGGAGGGGAAGAAGCAGCTGTCGATCTATTACGTCAGCCGGGTCTTGAAAAAGGCAGAGCTCAAGTATCCTGTCCCGGAGAAGCTGGCATTCGCTTTGATCATCTCAGCGCGGAAACTTCATCCCTATTTTCAAGCTCATTCGATCAGAGTGGTGACCGATCACCCCCTTCGCAACATTATGGAAGGAGTGGAGCACTCTGGGAGATTGGCAAAGTGGTCGGTCGAGCTTAGCGAGTTCGATGCACTTTCATCCCTCGGCTGTCAATGAAAGCGCAGGCATTGGCGGATTTTCTGGCAGAGTATGTGACCAAGGTGGATGGTTTGGAAACCACCAGGTTGATGGCATGAGAGCTGTTCGCAGACGGGGCAACGGGGAAAAATTCCCTCGGCGGAGGGGTAGTCCTGGTCAGTCCACAGGGGACGAGGTTTGAGCAGGCGATCGACATCCGATTCCCCATAACCAACAACCAGGCCGAGTATGAAGCAGTGGTGGCTGGCTTCGACTGGCAAAGGAACAAGGAATCCGGGATGTGAAGGTTTTCACGGATTCGATGGTGGTGGCCTCCCAGGTCCGGGGAGAGTTCGAAGCGAAGGAGCCGACCCTCCAAAGGTATCTAACAAAGGTTAAATACCTCATCGGGGGGTTCTGCACTTTCTCCATCCAGCATATTCCGAGGGAGGAAAATACCCGGGCAGATCAGTTGGCAAAGTATGTACCTCGAGCGGGGGGAACGGTGACCGAGTTGTTTCGCCCGTCCATCGAGGAAGGGGAGCTTATGGAGATCGATCAAGGGGCCTCGTGGGTGGACCCGATCCTTACTTTTCTGACCTCAGGTAAGTTCCCGGAAGGGGTCCCAGATAAGAGACGGTTTAGGTACAAGTCAGCATACTACCTGATCCGAGAGGGGAGCTTGCATAGGAAGACCCTAGCCGGGCTCCTAGCAAGGTGCGCGGTCGAAGATGAAGTCCCAAAGGTCTTGGAAGAAATCCACTCTGGAGAATGCGGAAGCCACTCCGGAAGCCAAACCTTGGAGAAAAGGGTGTTGAGGCAGGGGTACTTCTGGCCGACCCTTCGCAAGGACGCCGTGGAGTTTGCAAAGAAGTGTCAGCTCTTCACACCGCTCCAGCTCCAACCTGCGCAAAGGCTCAGGACAATCACATAACCCTGGCCCTTCGCCATCTGTGGGATGGACTTGGTCGGCCTATTCCCTCAGGCCAGCGGTCAAAGGAGGTTCCTGCTGGTCATGATAGACTACTTCTCCAAATGGGTGGAGGTCAAAGCTTTGGCAAAAACAACCTCGCAGGTAATAAGAAGTTTTATTTGGGGAGTAATAATTTGCAGGCACGGACTTCCCCTCGTCATAGTGACGGATAACGGACCACAGTTCGCGAGTGAAGAGCTCATTAGCTTCTGCGGTCAGTTGGGCATCGATCTTCGCTTCGCCTCCGTTCATCATCCTCGGAGCAATGGGCAGGTCGAGGCAGCAAACAAAGTCATAGTTAACCTACTGAAGAGAAAAATGGAGAACTTGAAGGGGAACTGGGTGGAGCAACTTCCCTCGGTCTTATGGGCCTTGAGAATGACACCCAACACGGCGACAGGGGAAACACCATTCAAGCTCTCTCATGGGTTCGAGGCAGTACTCCCCGTGGAATTCGAGGTCAAATCCCCCCGGGTCGTGACCGCCCAGGAGGGTGACGAAGATTGGAGGAGGGACAACGAAGAGGAACAATGGCTCTCGCTGGACGTGGTTGAAGAGCTCCGAGACCTCGCATCAATTCAGCAGGAGGAGGTGAAGCGTCGGATGGCCAGGTATTTTGATAAAAACATTAGAATCAAGCAGTTCGTCCCAGGAGATCTAGTCCTCAAGAAGGTCGACGCCGTAGGAAGATCGGCGAACATAGGAAAGCTCCAACCCAATTTGGAAGGACCCTATGTAATCCTGGAAGCCATGAAGTCAGGAGGGTATCACCTTCAGAATGTTGAAGGAATCCCCCTCGGCAACACTTGGAGTGGCGATGATCTAAAACGCTTTTATCCTTAATAAATATTGATTTTATCCTTGGAAAAACTTCTTACTTCAGCTCATAATAGTTACTCTAGCCCATGAGGGCAGAGGTTGGTAAGCATTTAAGGGCTGGGACCGCATCTTGGGAGGGTGTTCAGTTCCTCTGCCTCCAGGTGAAGGTAAGCACCTAGAACGTGGATGGGTACTCCACCCCCATTTGGTAAGATCCTCGACTAGAGACCATTCCCCGGGCTCAGTCATGCCGACAGATGGGAGACTCATCGGGTCGACTCGCTGCTTGACTAAGTGGTTTGGGAAGGTGTTGAGTTCCTCTGCCTCTAGGTGAAGGTAAGCACCTAGGACGTGGATGGGTACTCCTCCCACATTTGGTAAGATCCCTGACTAGAGACCATTCTCTGGGCTCAGTCAGGCCGGCAGATGGGAGACTCATCGGGTCGACTCACTGCTTGACTAAGTGGCTTGGGAAGGTGTTGAGTTCCTCTGCCTCTAGGTGAAGGTAAGCACCTAGGATGTGGATGGGTACTCCGCCCCATTTGGTAAGATCCCCGACTAGAGACCATTCCCCTGGCTCAGTCATGCCGGCAGATGGGAGACTCATCGGGTCGACTCGCTGCTTGACTAAGTGGCTTGGGAGGGTGTTGAGTTCCTCTTCCTCCAGGTGAAGGTAAGCACCTAGGACGTGGATGGGTACTCCGCCCCCATTTGGTAAGATCCCCGACTAGAGACCATTCTTCGGGCTCAGTCATGCCGGCAGATGGGAGACTCATCGGGTCGAATCGCTGCTTGAGTAAGTGACTTTGAGAGATGATGAGCTCCTCCGCCTCTAGGTAAGCTAGGCCCCTAGGACGTGGATGGGTATTCCAGCTCCAGTTGGTTTGAAAAGTGTTGAGTTCATCTGCCTTCAGGTAAGCTAGGCCCCTAGGACGTGGACGGGTACTCCGCCCCCAATAGGTTTGGGAAGGTGCTGGGTTCCTCTGCCTCCAGGCAATCTAAGCCCCTAGGACGTGGACGGGTACTCCGCCCCCAATTGGTTCAGAAAGGTGTTTAATTCCTCTACCTCCAGGTAAGCTAAGCACCTAGGATGTGGATTGGATCTCTGCCTCAGTTGCTTTGATAAGATGGTGGAGTTCCTCTGCCTGTAGGTGAAAGTAAGCACCTAAGACGTGGATTGGATCTCTGCCTCAGTTACTTTGATAAGATGGTGGAGTTCCTCTGCCTCTAGGTGAAGGTAAGCACCTAAGACGTGGATTGGATCTCTGTCTCAGTTGCTTTGATAAGATGGTGGAGTTCCTCTGCCTCTAGGTGAAGGTAAGAACCTAAGACGCGGATTGGATCTCTGTCTCAGTTACTTTGATAAGATGGTGGAGTTCCTCTGCCTCTAGGTGAAGGTAAGCACCTAAGACGTGGATTGGATCTCTGTCTCAGTTGCTTTGATAAGATGGTGGAGTTCCTCTGCCTCTAGGTGAAGGTAAGCACCTAAGACGTGGATTGGATCTCTGTCTCAGTTTCTTTGATAAGATGGCGTAGTTCCTCTGCCTCTAGGTGAAGGTAAGCACCTAAGACGTTGATTGGATCTCTGCCTCAGTTTCTTTGATAAGATGGTGGAGTTCCTCTCCCTCTAGGTGAAGGTAAGCACCTAAGACGTGGATTGGATCTCTGTCTCAGTTGCTTTGATAAGATGGTGGAGTTCCTCTGCCTTTAGGTGAAGGTAAGCACCTAAGACGTGGATTGGATCTCTGTCTCAGTTGCTTTGATAAGATGGTGGAGTTCCTCTGCCTCTAGGTGAAGGTAAGCACCTAAGACGTGGATTGGATCTCTGTCTCAGTTGCTTTGATAAGATGGTGGAGTTCCTCTGCCTCTAGGTGAAGGTAAGCACCTAAGACGTGGATTGGATCTCTGTCTCAGTTGCTTTGATAAGATAGTTGAGTTCCTCTACCTTAAGGTGAAGGTAAGCACCCGGGATGCAGACTGGTCCTCCGCCCCCAGTGGGTGTGGGAAGATGTTGATTTTTCTCCACCTCAGGTCAAGATCAATTCGACCTAAGGTGTTGAGCTTTCTCCACCTCCAGTTGAGCTCGGCTCATAGGAGGGTTGTTAAGTGGAGAAAGGTTTGCCTCCCATCTTAGGTCGAGATCGGCTCGACTAGAGGTGTTGAGTTTTTCTCCACCTAAGGTCAAGTTCAATTCGACCTAAGGTGTTGAGCTTTCTCCACCTCCAGTTGAGATCGGCTCATAGGAGGGTTGTTAAGTGGAGAAAGGTTTGCTTTCCACCTCAGGTTGAGCTCGGCTCGACTAGAGGTGTTGAGTTTTTCTCCACCTCAGGTCAAGTTCAATTCGACCTAAGGTGTTGAGCTTTCTCCACCTCTAGTTGAGCTCGGCTCATAGGAAGGTTGTTAAGTGGAGAAAGGTTTGCCTCCCCCCTCAGGTCGAGCTCGGCTCGACTAGAGGTGTTGAGTTTTTCTCCACCTAAGGTCAAGATCAATTCGACCTAAGGTGTTGAGCTTTCTCCACCTCCAGTTGAGCTCGGCTCATAGGAGGGTTGTTAAGTGGAGAAAGATTTGCCTCCCACCTCAGGTCGAGCTCGGCTCGACTAGAGGTGTTGAGTTTTTCTCCACCTAAGGTCAAGTTCAATTTGACCTAAGGTGTTGAGCTTTCTCCACCTCCAGTTGAGCTCGGCTCATAGGAGGGTTGTTAAGTGGAGAAAGGTTTGACTTCCACCCCAGGTAGAGCTCGGCTCGACTAGAGGTGTTGAGTTTTTCTCCACCTCAGGTCAAGTTCAATACGACCTAAGGTGTTGAGCTTTCTCCACCTCCAGTTGAGCTCGGCTCATAGGAGGGTTGTTAAGTGTAGAAAGGTTCGCGTTCCGCCCCAAGTTAGGTTCAGTTGAAAAACTCAGCAGGAGCATCCCGTTGGCAGGGCTCTTCGCGGGTCACTCTAGGGTCCCACCTACTCATCAAATAGGTGGGTTGGACTTTCTTTTTGAGCTTAAGGCAAGCTCGAAAAGAGCGGTGATTGTGTATGATACGTTAAAATTATTTTTTTTAAGTGTGAAGCCTTGCTTTCTTCTTTTATTAGAATTCGGCGGCGTTTTCGAAGAGTCCCGCGAGTAATCCTACTTCGAAGAATTACCCGTTATCCTATCGAAAGATAGAAGTAACGGCCTTTTCCTCTTTCGAAATATCGAAGATTACTCTTTGGCCGCGTCGCCAAAAGCTAAGTAGAAAAGATTGAAAAAGGGCTTTATGTTGAAATTAAAATTGAAAGCTTTTTGAAAATATTGTTGCAACAATTTTTTGAGTAGTTGCAACAATTCTTTAAGAGCGTTTTAAAACTTCTTTTACCTTGAGCTAGTTGCAACAACCAAAGAGGTGTTGCAACAAATTTTTTAGTGTTTTTAAAAGAGAGTTTTTAAAAAGTGCTTTAGAGAGAAAGCTTTTGGGTTTATGTAATTATCCGGACTAAAATCAATAAAGGCAAGTGGACCTTATCGATAGTAGTATAGGATATTTCTTTTGAAATATCAAGATCGTATTTTTCCAAGGTCGTATCGATTATTTCTACTTCTTAGGAACGCGCTATTATTTTATCGAAAAGAGTTTGAAATTGATTTTTATGATTTTATAGAAAAGCTAGTGACGAAAATGATAACTATCGCGGGCTTGGTGTGCGTTTAGCAAAAACCAAGAAAAGCGATGAAAAGAAAAAGAACGAAAACGTTAATTTAAAAAGTAGTTTTGCTTAGAATTTTTTAGGGTTTTATAAAACGATAATGATAACTACGGCGATAATAAGCGATTGAGCGGGTAGCGGAATTAAGCAAAAAGCAAATATATAAAAAATAAAAGACGCACTAATTGAAAACTCACGCACTCTACAGAATTAAAATGAAAGCTGTAAATTGCAGAAATTGAAGAAATGCGATCCCTACCCAAATAGGTAGAGGGGAAATAAATGCGTGAGCAAGTCCTATCCAAACGGATAGGCGGGAAATAAATGCGTGAGCAAGTCCTATCCAAACGGATAGGCGGGAAATAAATGCGTGAGCAAGTCCTATCCAAACGGATAGGCGGGAAATAAATGCGTGACGGAAATGGAAACTATTCGATTACAAAAAAGGCGCAAACTTTATACTCATACACACACCCACTCTACGTTAATGAAATCTAATTAAAATAAAACAAATCTAAACTCATACACTCACACACACAACAATAATGAAACTAAGTTAAAAAGAAAAGAAAATCTACTCTCATACACACACACACACACACACACTTACAAAAAAAGCAAAAAGAAAGTAAAAACACCAAATAAAAAAAAAAACAAAAAAAAACTATTTAAACTCCTACACTCACACACACTAATATGAAATCATCTAAAAATTACAACAAAGCTAAAAATAAGAAAATTACACTCATACACACACACACCCAAATTAAAATGACAACTTAACAAAAATTACAAAATTACATAAAACCAAAAATAAAAAGAAAAAGAACAAAAAGAGAACACACACACTAAAACAAAGAGAGACAATAATTACAAGCTTACTTTATTTCCATCAAAAAAGGGGTTACAAAACTAGAGAGAGAAAGTGCAAAATTACAAAAATTACAAAACACCAAAAATCAGCAAAATGGAACAAAACCTTAAGAGAAGCTCCCAAAATTTTGAACCCTTTCTACATCAGCCACCCCCTCTATTTATAGAGAATTTGGGGTGCATTTAGAGGGTGGCTAGCTGGACATTTGAGAGAAGCAAAATTGGATTTGAGTGTTGAGGGGGTGCGGTTAGCATGGCTGGAGGAGCAGCTGGCGGGTTGAGCTGGAGGGGCGCGGGCAGGGGGCAGCAGCTGGCACGGGCGCGGGCAGGGCGCAGCGCGGGCGCGGGCAGGGCGCAGTGGGCAGGGGCGCGGGCAGCGGGATTAAATCAGGCAAAAGGTGCGCTTGCCCGGATTCGAACCCAAGGCAGTTGCAGGGTCAACCCGGAGCGGAACCAGTGAGCCAAGCGGCTCCATCTACAAAACACAGGGGTATATTATATATATTATATTCAGCACAAATTTTTTTATTTTCATTTTAAATTTAATTTTTAATTTACATAGTTATTTATATATTTATATTTAATATATATATATACTATTATTATTTACATTTTATATTTTAAACATATATATATTTATACATATACATATATTATACATATATATTTATACATATACATATATTATACGTATGTGTATTTTATTATATTTATAACATATTTATTATTCAATATTATTATTATTATTATGTTAATAGCTTATACTACTATATTATTATATATATTACTATTATTATATCATGCATATTATTTTTACATCATTTATATAATATTACTATTTTTCATTCATATTTACATATAAATATATGCTTATTTATTATACTTATTATTTACATACATATAACTATATTATTTATATTTTAAATATTATATATATATTTATTATATTTATAATAAATTTCTTATACAATAATATATCAAAATTGTATTCTTTTACATATATAATTACTTATTTTTACAAAAGAAAAAAAGAAGTGATTATTTCAATGATTTAAATGCAATGTGTACAAAATTACCCAAAATTAGGTTAGAAATGATACTAAAAATATGCATAATTTGTTAATCATCAATGTACAACCCTCATATTTGCCGAGCTGGTGTGACCCAACGCAGGTGTGATCATAATAGTGAAAGTTGTCGTGGCGCGACGAATCAGCATGTTGAAGAGGTTCGAAGCCACCCAAGGCAAAAAGGAGGGGGAGGTAGGCAATTCGGTCCACTCCCCCGCATTCCGCCAAGGCCTAGGGGTGGAGTGGACCTTCGGTCCACTCGCCTAGGCCTAGGGGCGAGTGGACCTTCTGTCCACTCGCCTGGCCCTAGGGGACGAGTGGACCAAAGGTCAACTTGCCCAGGCTTAGGGGCAAGTGGACCTTCGGTGCACTCGCCCGGCCCTAGAGGGCGAGTGGACCAAAGGTCCACTCAACCAGGCCTAGGGGAGAGTGGACCCTCGGTCCACTCGCCCGACCCAAGGGGGCGAGTGGACCAAAGGCCCCAAGCCTAGGGGAGAGGGGCGACTCGCCTAGTCCCAGGGGCGAGTGGACCTTTGGTCCACTCGTCTGCTCTCTATGCAAAGGGAGAGGTGGGCTGTTCAGGCAAGGGGGAAGTGGACGTCTCATCTCCACTCGCCTCCCCCCTGTACTGGTCGTTCAGGTTCGTAGTTGAGCTGCAGATAGCAGAATTTTGGCTATCCGCAACCCAATTTTGGGAAGTCTATAAATAGACCCCCATGGGCACCTTGGGAAGGGATGTTGGTACCCCCCTCCCTCACCTGTGTGTTGTGAGCAAGCACTACCCCCCTCCCCTGTCATTGAAGGTGGATGGTGAGGTGATCCTTAGTGCCCTCCAAGGTGCCCAGGCTCAGCATTGGCTTGGGAGGGGAAGTTCCTTGTGAGCTTCCGGGTATGTGGTGGGACCTCCACGCTGCAGCTTAAGGGGTCAGTTTGTGGACTTAGGTGTTCTTTGAGGGTAAAGTTCTTCGGTTCTTAGTGACTGGTCAAGAGTCTAGCTCGGGTCAAGTAAGGGTTGGCTGCATCTCCCTTTCGAACGTCGAGATTAGTTCTCTGGTTTCAACAATCCATAATGGCTAGATTGACGTAGGGTCAACCCTAGCCCAATGAACCATAAATGCCCAATTTAGGTCAATTGCGCTCAAAGCCCAATTCAACTTAGGTTAACCCAAATTCATGGGCCCAAGAGCAAGCCCATAATGCCTAATATCAGATAGTACCTGGAATTTGGAGGTTAGATAAATGATTATGGCTAATTTGGGATGAGCCCCAAATCAAGAGAGACAAAAATGAGGGATTTGGGGCATGAGTGCCAAATGGCACTCAATTTCGCTTCTCAAGTCTCTCTCTGAACCCAGGGAGTAATTCCCAGGCCGACCAACTACCAGGTGGAGCTCTATTTGGAAGCTATTGGGTGGCCGGTCGGTGGCTTTAATGGAAGCTTTGAATTAATCCACCCTCAACCCCAATCGAGCTCATGACCACCTTCAGGAACTCCCAAGAAGTAGAACCCCTCAGTCGATTGATCATTTCGAGCTCAGGGGGGGGGGGGGGACATCAGCTTGGAATCGAAGAAGGGCATGACAATGGATTCCCAGCGAGCTACACGATGCCAAGCACCCAATCAGGCATGTATTCCTCTTCTCCTCCCCTAGTGCTAGATTCCCCTTCTTTCCTTTTCGAATTTGCTTGAGATTTAGCGAATTGGCCATGTTCCCATCTGAGCTCCCTAGCTCAAACGAATCCGCCCCCATTTCTTCTATAGGCCACCCCCGACCACCATACCTCCGGCAATCGACGACCAACCATAGGCTGGAGGTGGTGTCGTCGGCCGTTTGGCCGGAGACGGCCTCAATCAGTCGGAATCAGGAATTGAAGTCACTCCAGGAAGGAATGATCTGAGCCCTTGGCTCAAGGAGGAAGACAACTCCCATCCGTTAGAACTGGGGAGATCTCTAATAGCAGACCAAAGTTTAATTAATTATCCTTTATGTGTATGAATCTGCCTGAACTTAAACAAAATATAAAAAATACATATTAGCTGAAACACAAAATGTGTCCATCATCAAACATGTAGCCCCTTGTCCCTAGTATTTTTAGAAATTGAGTTCACCTAATTTGGAGCAATGTAGCTCCTTCAGCACCAATTTTGGTGGGCTGTGTACATAAAGTGCCCTAAGCACTAATTAATTAAACTAAGGAGTTCTATAACTCCAATAAGGTTGAAATTTTGGCCATACATGAGTTATACCTAAACACATACTGATGTTTAATTTTTGAGAGCTTTGCAAAACCTTTCTTATGAAGTGATTAGAATTAGGCGGGCGTTTTCGAGGAGTTTCGTGAGTACTCCTACTTCGAGAAACTAACCGTTATCCTATTTCGAGGAATATAAGTAATAGTCTTTTCTTCTTTCGAAATATCGACGATTACGCCCCGGCTACGATGCCAAATTCTCTAAATATGTAAATAGAAAAGGAGAGAGTTTTGCAAGTTTTTGTAATTATATATCCAAACTAATCATTTGAAAAGACAAGTATACTTTATCGCGTATAATATAGGATATTTTATAGAAAATATCAAGGTCGTATTTTTCCGGATCTTGTTGATTATTTTTACGTTTTAAGAACGCGCTATTATTTTATCGATGAAACGAGTGATTAATTTTATAAAATTAAAAGAGCGATGACGATAATAATTTAAGCGATTGCGTGTAGTAGCGAAAACAAAGAAAAACAATTATATGGAAAAAGAAAGAAAAGAACACACTAAATTAAGAACACACGCACTCTACGGAATTGAAATGGTAGAATTAAAGAACATAAATTGAAGGACAGAAATTAAAGGACAGAAATTGAAATTACTTAATTGAAAGGCAGAAATGCAGTCTCTACCCAAATAGGTAGAGGGAAAATAAATACGTAAGCGAGTTCTACCCAAATGGGTAAACGAGAAATAAATGCATGACAATAATAAAAACTATGCTATTAAATTGAAAGCTAAATTAAACTAAACAAAATCATACTTTAAAATTCTTCCACACACACACACACTTAAAAACAAACTAAATTAAAAAGAGAACATAACTATGAAATAAATTACTCTCATACACTCACACACACAACAATAAGTAAAACTAAGTTAAAATAAAAATAAAACACTAACTCATACACTCACACACACAACTTTAAGAAGAAAACAAAAACAAAAACAAAAACAAAAACAATAAAATTTACTCTCATATACTCACACACACAACAATAAAAAAGGAAAAAACACGAAAAATAAGAAGAACAAGAAGACAAGAAGAACAAAAAAAACTTTCTTATATATACATATATTAGGGATTACAACTTTTTAAAGAATGTCTAAACTTGGGGAAAAAAAGTGAGCACTAACAAAGGCTTAGAAAACACACAAACAAACTCACAAAAACACTGAAATAAAACTCATTAAAACACTAAAGAAAAACTCACTAACACTTACTTAGGTTCTAAGAATATGAACCTCTAAAACAAGGAAGAGCCCCCTTATTTATAGGCAAAAATGTTAGAGCCTATGTTCCGCATCTCTTCGTTTGAGAATAACAAATACCGTGTTGTATTTGATCTTGTATTTTGTGTGTTTATAGTGTGCAGGTTGTACATGAACTATAACTACACATCCCTATGAGTAGTATACTGAATGGAGACGATTCTCTGGAAAGAGAGCTAACGCCCCGCGTTATAGTTAACGCCCCGCATTAATTTATCGTCGATAAGGGATGTCGTCGAGAAGGGAATGACATCGAGAAGAAGTATCATCGAGTACCAAGAGACAACGCCAGCATTGACTCTTAACATCCGCATTGAGTCCACAATCTCTGCCACGTCCTCGATGGTTGCGCAATTTAAGCCATGATTGTACACGATCACTAACGCCGACGTTAACTTTTAACGCCAGGCGTTAGCTCCCGTGTCTATTTAAAGAGCAGCCCCTCTCATTCAACATGTTGATTCCATTGCCTCTAAAGCCAGCATCCTGATTCTTTTGAGAGAGGCCCATGTACAACAATTGAGAGATCTCCCTTGGGATAACATAAAGATCATAAGAAGATTTTGAAGAAGAAGGTCTACAACGCATATTCTATACGAAGGACGAACGCTTTAAGAACGCTAACGTCTACATCGCCTTTGTCTTCACCTTTAGAATTTCTTGGGGAGTTTTTCTTACTTTATCTTATAATATTTTATTTTATTCCTTTTTGTAATTGGTGTGGAGAAATCGTTCGGGGAGAGCATCGGATTTCGGGAAGGATTCCGTGGGTAAATTCACCGCGGTTGTTGGCGACTAGGTCCTTGTGCAGCTTAGGGGTAATTCGCCGCCTTGTGAATGGCGACTAGGTCGAGGGTAGATCTAGGGGGTGGCTAGAGGCCTTATTTTGGGATAGATAGACTATAGCCAACCGGTCCTTGGGAGAAGGACTGGTGAAACAATAAAAAGTATTTTTAATATTCTCACCTTGATTTCTAGCGTTATAGAAATCAATCATTTGTGTAATTAATTTATTATGAAATAAAATCATGTCTTTTAATGTTTTATTCAATTGATTTTATTTCCTCTTCAAGAATGTGTTAAATTATATTTTCATCAATGCATTTGTATAATCAATTTCTTTGAAATATAATATTCATTTTTATTATCTCGGATTTTCTGGAATTGTATTTCATTTAAGATTTCATAAGTAAAATCACCGTGGTAATCTTTTTGTGCTAAGGAAAATTTCCTGGAGAGCTAACGCCCAGTGTTAACCCTTAACGCCAGGCATTAGCAACAGTTAACAAAAAGTTTTGTTTCTCTTCTTTAAAAAGGAATCGTCAATATAATCTTATTTGGAATATTTAAATATATATTTCTTATAAAATATTTCTGAAACTTCAATCGCAAACTCTGATATTTTTAATTAAGATTTAAATTCCATAAAACCCTTATTCACCCCCCTCTAAGGGCGCCCGTAAGATCCAACACGTGGTATCAGAGCGTAGGTTATTCAATACGGCTTCACAACCAGGAATAATGATGCTTCATGATCTCGCATCTTTTAGAGGGGATAATTTTTATGAAAATGAAAAATCATTATCACCACCTTTATTTATGGGTGAAAATTATATTGAGTGGAAAAATCTTATGGAAAAATTTCTTAAATCTTTGGATATTGAAGTTTGGAATATTACTATTAAAATGCCCCCAAGTATTTTAAATAAAAATGAAATGTTTTTAAATGCCAAATCTATGAATAGTCTATATTGTGCTCTAGATCAAAATATTTTCAAACTTATTTATACGCTTCCTACTGCTTTTGAAGTTTGGAAATTTCTTGAGAATACTTATAGTATTCCTTCCACAGATGATGAACAAGAGGAATTCCTTATGGATCCAAGAGAAGAAATCGATGAGGACTCATGCTTGGAGGAAGATCTATTTAAGAGAGAAGAATACAACGTCACAATATTGGACTCAAATGATGGCAACACATCAAGCAAAAGAGAAGACGAAAATTCAACTATGGAAGAGGAATGTCAAGAAGATGTCAAAAGAACCTTTGGTTCAAATCTTGCCTCATCCCATAGCAAAGTAAAAAAATCAAAATCTTCTCTTTTGTAACAAATTCTATTTCTACACTACATATGCTTGAAATTGCTAAACATAGAATTAAAAATTTGAAAAATGCTAATTTCAAACTACGTTTAGAAAATAAAACTTTAAAAGCAAATGCTAAAGTAGAATCAAGTATTGATGTATTAAATTCTCTTTCATGCTCTTTAGTTGAAATTCCTACTCCTTGTTTTAATTTTAATGATCTTAAAGAAAAATTCAAGAATTTTGAGAAAGAGCTTTTAATTTCAAAAGAACACAATGAAAAAGTGATAAATGAAAATAATGTTCTATCTTATAAGCTAGAATCTCTAAAAACACATGTGCAAAAAATTTCAAATGATTTTAAAAATCTTTTTTCTAGTTTATCTTCAAAATTATATAAAGCGTCTACTAGTGTTTCAAACTTTATAAATCATGAACCTAGTAGAATATTTATTTCTAATCCTCATTTAGCATCTCCCAACAAAGACTTAAATGTTCTCAAATTTCCTATAAGTAATACTTTTGAAAATAGTTATGGAAGTTTGAAGTATAAGAATATTAAACAAAAGTATGAATGTAGGCCCAAAATTAAAGATAAAACATTAACCTTATTTGAAAGAACCCATTCATCGCTATCTCCCCAAAATCCAACACGATGTATTTGGATACCCAAATGAACCATCCCACTTGGACCCCTTTGGATACCTAAATCTCTCATTATTTAGTATCCAATCATTTGCATGAAGTAGAAATAAATCAAAATGAAATATACAATACTCTACTTCATGATATGCTTTATTTCTTTTTTCTTTTGTTTGTTTTGTATTTTTGATCCAACATGTTTATGGTCACTTAGATATATTATGCAATATGACTTTCACACTTCAAGCCTAATGGTTATCAAATCAAATTGAATTAAATTAAATATAAAGTCATAAAGTTTTCAAGTGATCTTTCTTTTCTTTTTATATGTTTAATCATTTTTAAATCCATTGCCTATAAATGTCTTATTTTATCATTATAAATTGAATGCTAACTTTGCTAAGTGATATTATCAAGACTAATGAAATTACTTTCAAAAATGGATTTAAATAAGCTTTTAGGGGTCTTAGGCTAAAATATTAAATGCACAAGTTATTGCATATTTATCTATTTTCTTTGTTGCATATGATAGCCCCTATAATGGAAAATCATGATCTAGAAAAATCAAAATTGAAAAAGTTATAAAATGATGAATATGGTTTCACAATCACCACCATGATCTATGCTAAAATTCACTATAATCATATATCATAATTCATGATCTATCAAGACCTATCTTAAATCAACTAATTCTATCAACCTTAGGAATTATGAAATATATGATTGCGATTGGTATTATAGTTTCATATCTTATTTACTGTGTGTGATGTGCATCTCTATTGTTTGCATGAATCTCATCATATTTAGACCTTAAAATTAACTTGACATTAACAAGATGAAATCAAATAGAATTGCCTCTTCATTCTAGGTCTATAAAATTTCAAAACTCTATAATTGATTACATGCAAACCAATTATATATATTTAGCATATTTTGCATAACATCTAAATTCATTATCCTAGCTGCACCTCTTGGTATATGCTCAATTTAGTGTCTATGCTAGGATTATCAATATAGTGACATGCTAAAGGTAGAGAGATTTTGAACTTTAAAATTCATGAGTACAATGTGCATTCAAAATCCACTATATGTTCTAAAACTAAAACAAACTCATGTTTTATGAATCAATCCTTAGACTAAAACGCTTAGTATATCCATAATCATTAACCCATGACTTGTGTCTTACAATAGCGAGGACGTAGGATTGTGTGCATTAGAGACCTAACCTCTAAGTCATGTCTTATCCTTAACCTGGGAGGGTTCCAGTAGGGCCTTGCGAGGCACTGGGGGGGAAAGAGTGCTAGGTTGAGTGTCGTCTTTTGTATGCATATGGGATTAACACCCTAACCTATGACATGTGTGCAGCTCCTCATGCCCATCCGTCACTTAGTACAGGGCTAGAGTGTAGTCATGTAGTTAAGGTATCTTGATCTTAGATATACTTATATTATATTCATTGCATGAACATCATCTCACTCTTTATACTTAAAAATCATGCATATTATTTTTGTTCTATCTTTGCATCTTGTGTTTTATTATTTTGAGCTTTAATGATAAAACACAAGTATTTGAAAAATCATCGAAAACATGATTAAAAGAGCCTTCAAATCATCTCTAAAAGTCTGAAATTTTAACTGAAGGAAGGCCTCTTTATAATACAAATGACTTTTGAAAAACATTTTCAAAAAAAAATCAAGAAATGCAGTTCTGTTTTGGCGTTAAGAAGCTAACGCCTGACGTTAGCCCCTTTGCTATAATTTTTTCCTCTTTGGAAAAATTTCTGTTTTGTTTATGCATTATTTTGGGTTTATTTCTCTGGCATAGAATATCATTTACTGATAGGGCTAAAAAGACTTCTATGTTTTCCAGAAAATATTTAAATTTAAATATTTAAAAACAAATACAAAATTACAAAACAATTTCAAAGAACAAAAATATGTTTTTCTCTTTATGTGTGATTTTTGTTTTGTAGTTATATAAAAAATAAAAAAATATTTAAAAATAGATTGTTATTCATTGCCATTGTCAAGGATAATTAATTATATCAATTAAAGATTAAATACAATGTTTAATTTAACTTTCAAGTTTCTTAAAAAACATTGTTTTGTATATGTCATGCCTTAAAAACTATCTTGTTATGTGCAATGAAATTGATTGTAGACAAACATGTGTAGAAACGCTTATCATGTCTGTAAGTATGAGTAATGTATTATGTTTGATAATGATTCGTTCACTCACTTATTTTTGATAACTTACATGTGTTTACAATCTTATTCTTGCATGATTGTGTAGTGTAATAACATAAATAATTAAAATGCATAAATAGATTACCTACACAACATTAAATTGGCTACTACAATTCTTTGTCTTTCATGCACTTATTCTTTATAGAAGTGTGGTTTAAAATTACAATGCTACGTTTGCAAAACAAGTGAATTCGGAGTCCTTAGTCACTAAATTAAAAAGCAAATAATAAATGACAAGGATAACTCCACCAAGCACTACTCACCCTCCTGATAAGTCTTAATGAGCATTGTGAGGTTGAGCACCTTGGAAAGAATTGTAAGTGTCTTGTAGCAAATAATTTATATACCACTTCTCTTAGTATACCAGATCACAAATAAAATTTGAAAATAATGCTAAAAAGTATAAAAGTGATCCCCCAAGCACTACTTTGCACCCTGATAAGTCTTAATAAGCATTGTGTGTGCAGAGCACCTTGATAGTTGTACTCTTTATTTATGTGCATTGAAATATTGTGGAAGTAATATTATTTGTGTATTTTAATGTTGTGTTATTTCATTATATATGTCATGTGTTTTCGATTGATTCACTTGTATACTTTATCAAAACACTATTTTGTACACATCATTATCTTTCATAAAACTTCTACTCATGAGAATTGGATCATAATGCTCATCTACACTATTCTCTACAAACTTAAGTAAATGCAATAGATAATAAAGCATGACCGCTACAATGTTTATGTTTACTTGAAATGCAAATTTTATTACATTGTAGTTTATGTATCTTTTCTTGATAGTATAAAATCATGCTTGCACTTTTATCTTAATGGAATAACATCTCTTGAATCTATAACTCAAACATCAACTTTTCAAATTTAAAACTCATTATCCTTTGTATGATTTTACCTTCTAAAATGATGTTTATATTTAAGAGTGCTTATTATATTCTTCTGCTAAGTTTACCACTTATGCTCATTCATGTCTATTTTTTTAACACCGTGGTATTCTTTTTTTCAACAAGTAGTATCTTAAATTAGAATGCTTACTTTATCATGCCAGCTATGTTGCTTACAGTAATATGTTCCATCATGCTTATATTTTTCTCAACAAGTAGTATTTAACAAGCTTTTGATTGCATCCTATTTTTCTTCTCGACATAAATCATATTAATCCTCATTGCATACTCTCACTTAAACCTTTTTTTTGATACTACCAAAAGGGGAGAATAATTTTGCATAAATCTAACATTTAAGGGGGGTACATAAGAAATTCATAAGAAGCATTTATGTAGGGGGAGTAATCATATAGGAGGTGCATACACTATCATATGCTCGATCATGACAATCCTTCAATTAGTGGTTCCTAATCAATCTTAGTAGATATAGACTCGTCCTTACCCACTTTTGCTAATAACAAAGAGGGAGAAGAAATTGAGAAATCTAGTAAAATAGATATTTAGGGGTAGTAAATTATAAGAGAATACTTATGTAGGGGAGGACTTCATATAGAAAGAGTATGCATTATCGCTTTCAAATCTATCATGCTTTTAACCTGTTTTTCATACATATCTTATTACCACACTTATCTATAAACACAAATGGTCTTAATCTCACTAATTTCTCATACAGGTATTTGTTATTATCAAAAGGGGGAGATTATTGGAGCCTATGTTCCGCATCTCTTGGTTTGAGAATAACAAATACCATGTTGTATTAGATCTTGTATTCTGTGTGTTTATAGTGTGCAGGTTGTATAGGAACTATAACTACACATCCCTATGAGTAGTATACTGAATGGAGACGATTCTCTGGAAAGAGAGCTAACGCCCTGCATTATAGTTAATGCCCCGCGTTAACTTATCGTCGGTGATGGATGTCGTCGAGAAGGGAATGACATCGAGAAGAAGTATCGTCGAGTACTAAGAGACAACACCAGCGTTGACTCTTAACGCCCGCATTGAGTCCACAATCTCTGCCACATTCTCGACAGTTGCATAATTTAAGCCACGACTGTACATGATCACTAACACCGGCGTTAACTCTTAACGCCAGGCGTTAGCTCCCGTGTCTATTTAAAGAGCAGCCCCTCTCATTCTACATGTTGATTCCATTGCCTCTAAAGCCAGCATTCTGATTCTTTTGAGAGAGGCACGTGTACAATAATTGAGAGATCTCCCTTGGGCTAACATGAAGATCAAAAGAAGATTTTGAAGAAGAAGGTCTACAACGCATATTCTATACGAAGGACGAACGCTTCAAGAACGCCAACGTCTACATCGCCTTTGTCTTCACCTTCATAATTTCTGGGGGAGTTTTCTTACTTTATCTCGTAATCTTTTATTTTATTCCTTTTTGTAATTGGTGTGGAGAAATCATTCGGGGAGAACGTCGGATTCCAGAAAGGATTCTGTGGGTAAATTCACCGCGGTTGTTCGCGACTAGGTCCTTGTGCGGCTTAGGGGGTAATTCGCCGCCTTGTGCATGGCGACTAGGTCGAGGGTAGATATAGGGTGTGGCTAGAGGCCTTATCTGGGGATAGATAGGCTATAGCCAACCGGTCCTTGGGAGAAGGACCGGTGAAACAACAAAAAGTGTTTTTAATATTCTCGCCTTAATTTCTAATGTTATAGAAATAAATCATTTGTGTAATTAATTTATTATGAAATAAAATCATGTCTTTTAATGTTCTATTAAATTGATTTTATTTCCTCTTCAAGAATGCGTTAAATTATATTTTCATCAAAGCATTTGTATAATGAATTTCTTTGAAATATAATATTCATTTTTATTATCTCTGATTTTCTGGAATTGTATTTCATTTAAGATTTCATAAGTAAAATCACTGTGACAAACGTTTTGTGCTAAGGAAAATTTTTTGGAGAGCTAACGCCCAGCGTTAACCCTTAAAGCTAGGCGTTAGCAATAGTTAACAAAAAGTTTTGTTTCTCTTCTTTAAAAAGGAATCTTCAATATAATCTTATCTGGAATATTTAAATATAATTTTTTATAAAATATTCTAAAACTTCAGTCGCAAACTCTGATATTTTTAATTAAGATTTAAATTCCATAAAACCCTTATTCATCCCCCTCTAAGGGCGCCATAAGATCCAACAAAAAAGGGGGCTGCAAATAGCAAAATAAGGGGGGGGGGGGGGGGGGTGAGCTGGAGTTGGAAGAGCAGCTGGCGGTTGGGGTGCGGATAAAAGATAGCAGCTGGCGGGTTGACTGCTGGAAGCTGTTAGAAGGTTGGGCTGCGGATAGCGGCTGGGTGCGTGACTGCTGGTGGGTTGGGCTGTGGGTAGCGGCTGAGTGCGTGACTGCTGGCGGGTAGCGGCTGGCGGAAGAATTTAATCCAAAATAAAATCCAACGCCAGGTTTCGAACCTGGTGCGACAGAGGGGTGAGCAAGACCAGAACCAGTGAGCCAAGCGCGCTCATCTGCAAACAGCAGAACACACATATATATATATATTATAATATGTTAATAACATAGAATACTAAAAATATAGACGGGAAGGGAAATCGACATCCCGTCCCGTTGATCGACGAGAAGGGATGTCCATCGAGACTTAGGCAGTAATCGACTAGACGGGAAAGGAAAATCAGCGGGATTGACATCCCGTCCCGTCGATTGACGGGATGGGATGCCGATCGACGAGATTTGAAGTTGATTTCAAAAAGATAAGTTTAAATCGACGGGACTGTATTTATTTCGGAAAAACAAGTTAAAAAAAACTAAGTTTTTATTTATTTAACTTTATTTATAGTTTATATTTACATATATATAAATATAGTTTTTTTATTTAATAAGTATTTTACATATACATTTACATATATTTTGTATACTTTATATTATATTTACAAATATATTTAGTATATTTACATAATTACTTACATAAATATTTACATACTTGTTAAATAGTTTCATATATAAATATATACTTAAATAGTTCATTTTTACATAAAAATATATATAAATAAATATTTGTTAAAACAAGTCATTTATTCAATAATTTACATGAAATATGAATAATATTACTTAAAACAATACTAAAACTATAATAAAATACATATAATTTTACTATTCATCACATACCCTGCCCCAAAATGAGAATTTTTGGAAAAAACATTTTCTATAATTTTGGTAATAATTTCATAAATCATGCATGGGTGTATTATATGGGTATATGACCTCTAAAGACCCCAAATATTTTTTGGGAACCTCATCATAATATAAATTATCTTTGGTTAAAATTCTAGTCCAATTGGACATGTGCATGTTTGGGAATTACCATATGCATGTAGGTGTAGTGTATAGGAAATGGTGGGCATATAACACCCATGTTGAATTTAGTGAATTTTGGAGTTCTATAACTCCAAATAGGATGAAATTTTGGGCATGCATAAGTCATGTCCCAACTCATCCCCTTCGCAAGTTTTGGAATTTTTGGAAAACATTTTCCCTAAGATTTAGAAAATATTTACACTATGTGACATAATATAGATGTGATCTTAGGAAATTTATTCAAGAAGTTCTATTACTCCAAACATGCTGAAATTTTGGGCATGCATGTATTCTGCTCTAATAAAACCCTTGTAAAATTTTGAGAATTTTTGGGGCACATTTTTCTAAAGTTTTTGTAGAAATTTAATAAAACTTGCATGGTGTATATTATGGGTTATTTTGGCTCAAAGCATTCCAAATCTCCATTGGGAGGTTGGTTATGTGTATAATAGTCTCTGGTTAAAATCTTGGGTCAAGACCCTTGCATGTAAGCAAATCTAGGTCAAAACATGAAACTTAGTGGGACCATCTTTTGAAATTTAGATTGAGGGGATAAATTAACCATGTTTTGAGAATTGAGGAAAATCCCCTTGGTCAACTCTCATAAAATTTAAAACATGCACTTATGACCATAGGACAATACTCTATAGAGAAAATCATCAACCTTTTGGTTGATTTCCCAAGGAAACTGGATTTCGTATGATTTGGTCACACAGACCCTAAGTGAGTATTTATAGTGTCAAAGCATACTGAACTGTCTTAGAATTTTGTATATAGACCTTTTATATCAGTAGGAAGCTCTGGGAATTTTATTATAATTAATCATTGAATAAACTTCATACTTCATTCACAATGTAGAGTTTGGAGTTGTTATTTAGAATATTCATATCTTGAATTATTAACAGTGGAATACTTTAGGAATCTGGACATATACTTGTGATAACATTATGAAACCTCTTGTAATTTTCCTGGAATTTATGATTATATATATTTGGTACTTCGTTCACAATGTAGAGTTTGGAGTTGTAATTTATAATATTCATATCTTGAAATATTGACACTGGAATACTCTCGGAATCTGGACATAAACTTGTGATTACATTGTGAACCTCCGGTAATTTTCCTGGAATATATGATTATATGTATTTGGTACTTCGTTCACAATGTAGAGTTTGGAGTTGTAATTTAGAATATTCATATCTTGAAATATTGACACTGTAATACTCTAGGAATCTGGACATAAACTTGTGATAACATTATGAACCTCCAGTAATTTTCCTGGAATTTATGATTATATATATTTGGTACTTCGCTCACAATGTAGAGTTTGGAGTTGTAATTTAAAATATTCATATCTTGAATTATTGGCACTAGAATACTTTAAGAACCTGAACATAAACTTGTGTTAACATTATGAACCTCTGGTAATTTTTATGGAATTTATGATTATATATATTTGGTACTTCATTCACAATGTAGAGTTTGGAGTTATAATCTAGAATATTCATATCTTGAATTATTGACACTATAATGCTGGAGAAACTTGTATATAGATCCTTGATATCAATATGAACATCCGGAATTAGAATTGAGTTATCCTGATTTAGGATTCATGTAGTCACCCCTTTAGGACATGTGGATTGGAATAAAGGTCGCCGGTCTACAAATAGTAAAAACTGAAAACTTAGATTTAGACCCCTGCCAGGTCACCACCCCTAGAGTTATTAACTCTCAGAAATTTGCATATGCCTAGTTGGGTTGGAAGGTTAATCACCAAGGGCAGTCATCGAAAGTAAAGACTGGGGTGCGTTTAGTAAAACTATCAGTTCAGGAATTGACAACGACCTATTGGGAGAGGTGAGGAGTGACCTAACAGGAGGTACAAGCTGTGATTGAGAGATAACATGAAGAAATAGCCGGTCACTAGGAAGGGCATGGTTCGGTGTTCAATTGAACACCGACACTCGTCTGCCCGAGTCGTTTGGTAATCCACCTTAGGATATTAGGTAATTAGAGAACAAATGAGCATATAAGAACGGGTAGTCACCAATAAGAGTAAATATTATGGAAATGGGGATTTGGGCTTCAGCCACAATCGCATTCACTAGTACTACCACGAGCCCTTCACCGGGTAGACCTTCGGAAGTCCAGGATTAACCCTAAACTTCTAAGTATAACAAAATGATAAACAAGAGTAGTAAGTAGGAGAACTTGGAGCATAATTCTTGTCCCAAATTTTGGGATGGAACGGTACAAGGTCTAGAAAGTCCTGCAAGCGATAAGGAAGGACTGGGTTAGTCCTGGGAGCGGAAGGCTCGGTATTATAAGGAAGGACTGGGTTAGTCCTACGAGCGGTAGGCTCGGTATTATAAGGAAGGAATGGGTTAGTCCTGCGAGCGGTAGGTTCGGTATTATAAGGAAGGTCTGGGTTAGTCCTGCGAGCGGTAAGCTCAGTATTATAAGGAAGGACGGGTTTAGTCCTGCGAGCGATAGGATTGGCATTATATAAGGAAGGATTGGGTTAGTCATGCAAGTGGTAGGCTCAATATTATAAGGAAGGACAGGTTTAGTCCTGCAAGCGGTAGGCTCGGTGTTATCTAAGGAGGACTGGATAGTCCCGTGAGCTAGAGGCTCAGGAAATACAATTAAGAGGCGTTCTTACCAAATAGTACATGGATACCCTGGTGTGTTCTTCATAGGCATACAAAAGTTCTAGGCCAGGAGGTGTCATACTAGCCTAGGAGTGGAGGACCCGATCCACTGCCTCTGTTTGCCTCAACGGGGTGTACCTGAGCAGAGACTCGAAAAGCGGGATAGAGGTGGTGCTTACCAGATAGTACGCGGATACCCTGTGTGTTCTTAGGGGCATACGTAAGGTCTAGGCTGAGAGATGTGTGACTTAAGCCTAGAAGTGGACATGCCCGATCCAATGCCATGTTTTCCTCAAACGGGTACCTAAGTGGACAACGCACGTATAGAGTTGAGTGCGTGTGTTGTATCATTGCATTGCATAACATAACATACATCATTCATAACAAGACCCCATCATATAAATTAGTATGGGATCTTTTATACGATGGTTTAGCGTAGTACCAGATCCCTTGACTTATATGTTTGTATGAGCATCCATATAAGTTAGGGTTACTTTCATAGTCGCTCTAATTTACTTTATAACTGCTCTGGTTTACTTTTCTAGCTGCTTAGATTCTTTTAGAACTGCATGCATATTCTCACTTTGACGCTCGTTTATATACTGCTCGGTTTCATAATATCACTTCTTTTATTATTATGATATGCTAGAACAATACATAACTTTATACATGGTAGAACTGCTAGATAGGTTCACCGCCATCTACTTGTTATATATTACCCCATGCTGTCCTCCTCTTCACTACTCCTGCCCGGTCCTCAGGAGTCATCGGGGGAGGTGATGGGGAATTTGGCTTAGTCTTTTTGACTAATAGTCAGTGGACCATATCAATTTAGGAGTCATTATGACGGAGCAACAGGACCTCATTCAGGAGACCAGGACAAGAGAGCGTGACAGGATGGAGCAGCCCATACCAGCAATAGCCGCAGTAGATATGTGTGTAAATGTTTTGAGACTTCCGCATGTGCATTAGTGAACCTGTAATGATGATATTGATGTACCGGGCATTAACCCCTATTCATTTTAGTACTTTCTCATTGTGACTTTTGTATTTTGATATTTATGTATAATGTGATTTGTGGACTTGTGTCATTTAACACTTCTATTACTATGATATGTGGTTGGCCTGAATGATGTTGATTAGCCGGCAGAATTGGTGTATTGTGGCGGTGACCATCCCGTGAGTTGGTGCCACTGCAAGACGACGGTTCTAGGCGGTAAGACCCAGGAACGAATGCAAAAAAGTAGGTCTTACAAACTGGTATCAGCTTAGTCGACTTTCGATCCAAGTAAAAGAAGTCCACAAACCCTGGGCCACCCCGCTCGAGCTTAGTTTGAGGACAAACTAGCAGCGGAAGCAATGATGTGCCCATACAGAAATCACATAATTTTGTCCACTTAACGATGATATTAGGCCAACCTGACTAGTACATCGTATTGGTTTGATTTAGCATGACATCTCGTAAGGTATCCTAGTCCGACATCAACCTCGAGTATATTTTGGCCAAGTAGTAGGATACCCCAAAGTGACTAAAGGAAAGAGTTGAAAGCATGTGTAAGTGTTCAGGGCTTACTCTCCGATATACCCACGTCACTTCCTAAGCGATATTAACACCCCTTACACGAACAAACAAGACCATCTTAAGTGGATTTAATTGGTGCTTGTGATTCTACTATCGGATTAGTATGAGACTCGTAAGGTTTAACTTCCGTGCTTATAAGCTAATACTCCACACTTTCACCCTCGGAAAACCGTCACAAAGAAAGGATGTCAAATGTGGAATGAGAATTCCAACCTAGAGAAGACCATTTAATATGCACACGATCCTTGGGAAAGTTGCGATAAATGGTAGTTTTGAGGATAGAGAACCTTACCATATCCGCGAATCTCAAGGACTGTATACCCGTAAGGATTATGTGCGTATGTGGAATGCCCACATTTTCGGATATAAGAAACTCAACACAAGATTTACGGGAGGCTAGTCTTGTTTCTTCGTTTATTGGGCAAGTATGATATTAACTTGGGTTATTTTATAAACACAAGCCTCTGCAACATAATTCCCTCGTTAGTAGTAAAACAAGTTTTTCCCCCGAGTCATCATAATCCTTCAATACTAGGTCCATGAGCCGAAAAAACTCACCCCGTTTTGAGCGATGAAGATGGATACCATCAAGTTTGATCACTAAGGATCAGGAGAGAAAAACGTTTTGGGAGAAATATCCTCTTCTACATTAATATCAAATGAGGAGATTAGGGAAACAACTCCTTGGCACACACTTGATGTTTGCTAAGTTCTACCAGCTCCACCTTGAAATCAAGAAATCGACACAAGGTATTAAGAATCTCTCAAACCTTTGAGTAAAATAAAGAAGATAATTACGTAACACACACCATAAGGAGAGATCAGGTCTTCATTAGTACATGATAACATCGAGTATTCAAGGTGTTGTATAAGTCGTTGACAAATCCACAAGGAGTTTTACTAAGTGTTTACAAAGATACAAATGAAACTTGTTTGCATCCCTTGGAGACTTGGTGTGCATTTAATATATTTGTGTATGAATGTCGCATCTCATGCAGTAGGTTTAAGGAATTATTTAGGTACCTTAGAGCATGATCTAAAGAAGGTTTGCAACATGAAAAATGCATATTTATGTCTTGATTACCCATCGGATTTTGTTGCATGTGATTCAGTGCACCACAACTCCCTGACACTTGTTTTGGTGCAAGGGTTACTATGAACACATGTAAGGGTATTTTGTGAATTTATTTGAAATTACTCCTTGAATAAAAATGAAAACCATAGGTGTGATATAATCGATTTCACACCTTTCTCCAAAATTGGAATTTTTGGAGAATATTTTTCTATGGTCTTAGGAATAATTTGAATAAATGTGCATGGTGTGATTATTGGGTTATATGAACTCAAATGCAACCAAAGTTTCTCTGGAAGATTAATTAGGTTATCATAAGTGTTTGGTAAAATTTTGGGGCCATTTGGACCCATGAATGTGGATAGATCCACATGCAAAGGAAATCTAGTTCAAGGAATTTAATAATGTGACATAGGAGTATTTTGTGAACTTTTCCCAAATCAGTGGGAGAATAAGTATGAAATTTTAAACATAGGTGTAATATACCCAAATACACCCTCTGACCAAAAATGAATATTTTTGGAAAACATTTCCCCATGGTTTTTATAAATATTTGATAAAGCATGTATGAGTGTCACACATGGTTAGGTAATACCAAGTGACCCCAAACTTTGGTAGATGGTGGGGTAGGTCCCTATCAGTCTTTGGTAGAAATTTGAGTCCATTTGGCTTCATGCATGTGAAGGAATCCTTTCATACATGCTAAGGGGGAAGTGTTGGTGTGCATATATCACTTTTATGTAGGCCTGAAATTTCATGGTCAAATCAACTTATCTTGACACAAATTTTGGGTGGCATGATAATAAGACCATGATTATGCACTAGTTAAAGTTTGAGTCCAGTTGGACTCTTGCATGTGAGGGAAATTCACATGCCAAAGTCTAGGTGTTGAAAAGGGGTTCTTGAAGATACTTATGCAACACTATTTGGGGAATTTAAGGGTATTGCCTTGGTCAAATCTCATGAAAGTCATAACATACACTTAGGGTTATGAGATGATACACCTTAGAGAAAATAATGAACCTCTGGGAATTTTCTTAGATTTAACAACTAAGTGTTGGGATTTCTAGCATAACACATCATATGTGCGCAGCAGAAAGAATAAACAAGAACAACCCAAAAAGTTTTTCGGATATTCCGACTTCATGAATCAAGAAATAAAATGAGAAGCACCGCATTGCAATATACCTGAAAGGGATTGAGTCAATACTCAATCAAGATTCTCCAAGATCTGATCCCAAAACCGAACTCTGAGTTGCAAGTACTGAAATGAATCAGCACCTCTATAGGAGTGCACACAGTGAAGGAGAACCACACGACTCTTGTTCAACAAGATCTGGGATGGAGGAAGAATGCCCTCTGCATCTCCTACGAACTGCTAGATCCAACGACAGGGAGAGGTGGCAACAACGGTCTCGCAGATCGAAACCTATGCGGAACACTTCCGCTTCGGCTCTAATAGTTTTACGAAAATGATTATCTCTATTGGAAACCTAATCTCTTCTTGTTTTGTACTCAGTGCATAAAACACATTATCCGCAGACCAGAGACTTAATTGGAGTGCAACATGTATCGTCGAGACAATTTGACGCAGCGTCGAGACAATTCGACGTATCGTCGAGACAATCTTGACGCAAAGTCGAGTACAAGACTTCCGTCGAGACAATCTCGACGCAGCGTCGAGTACAACACATCGAGACAATCTCGAAGCAACGTCGAGTTCAACTCCTATGTCGAGACAATTCGACGCAACGTCGAGTACAAGACTTCCATTGAGATAATCTCGACGCAACGTCGAGTACAACACGTCGAGATAATCTCGACGGAACGTCGAGTTGAATTCGACGCAACTCCAATCAGCTACAGGATTGGTCCTCTACTCATATCCAATATGAGTAAGGCAACCGCAATCCTTCATCCAACTTCTCCAACACTCTTATGTGCGACCCTATAGGATCATATTGCGTTGGCAGTAAGACTAACTATTTGATTGCTTTGAGATCACCTTGGAAAAACCAATAGTCTCCCACTTGATCACAAAGTATCATCAAAAGTCTCACAAACAATGAGTGACATCTAGCAATACATCATTGCTACCCAAGCAATAAGAGTTCATAACTCAATAAACATGTCTTGACCAATGTACCAGTGCTGTCATGTCCCTTTGTCCATTACATCCGGATAGAATTAGAGGCATGGACTGTGTCACCCTCATAATTATTCAATCCTAGTTTCCTGATCTATAATAGTCTGTCTGAAATTAGTGAGCTCAATATCCCATATTGACTCAACCAAGCATGGCCATGCATTTCTCTGTCTCATTCCATCAAGGGGCCATTGGATGTAACTCATGTCATATAGGAGGACAAATCCCATATCTGTCCACACACAAATATCCAAATGAATCATAGCATACCCAATAACCACCATTATCATCAACCTTCTTCAAGGAAGACTTTTGATGGAATCAAAGTACGCTCTTCCTCACTTGATGAATGCTGTGATTTCAGGTCAAAAAACCACAAACACCATTGCCAAACGAGACCTACTTGTGACACATTCATATAACAATCCACAAAGTAGTCTCATGGTGGGTTTGTCCAGTACAACTTGTTCATTAACAAGTACCCATGTGATGACTTGATATCACAATATATTGACCTGTGAGAACCGGTCATCAGTCAACACACATGCTAGTCTAAATACACCATCATTGCCCTTAGCTTCTAAGATGATACACCGACCAGGGACTATTTTAAGAATGAAGCTTCTTATAAGCATAGACCCTCACATTCAAGTTACATACTTGAATTCCTATGGAAGCAACCATTCTATGGGCATTTATTATGCTAATTAATCTATCATATAGAAACAGTTGACATAATAAAAGAACTTGCCATAAATGTAAAAAGAAATATAAAGTACTCTATTCATCACATGAAAGACAACCGACACAAAATACAATCCACAAGTCTCCCACTAGAGATGATCATTTTGGTATCTAATACCCATTGATCTAGTATGACCATCAAGCTTTCTCTGTGCAAGAGGCTTTGTCAGTGGATCCGCAATATTCTCTTCAGTCGGTACTCTGCATATCCTCACATCTTCTCGATCGACAATCTGTCGAATGAGATGGAACCGCCGAAGTATGTGCTTGGAGCGCTAATGAGATCTAAGTTCCTTAGCTTGGGCAATTGCACCATTGTTGTCACAGTAGAGAACTACAGGATCAACAATGCTAGGGACTACATCTAGCTCGCCGATAAATTTCCTAATCCATACAGCCTCATTTGCCGCATTTGCTACAATGATATACTTAGCTTCTGTCGTAGAATCGACAACTGTCTCTTTCTTGGAACTCTTCCAGCTTACATCTCCTCCATTAAGGCAAAATACAAAACCTGATTGAGACTTTGATTCATCCCTATCAGTCTGGAAGCTAGCATCTGTGTAACCCTTTACGACGAGCTCTTCCTCTCCACCAAACACCAAGAATACATCCTTTGTCCTTCTCAAGTACTTTAAGATATTCTTGACGACTGTCCAGTGACTATCACCGGGATCAGACTGATACCTTCTTGTCATGCTCAAAGCATAGAAGATATCGGGTCGAGTACATAACATTGCATACATGATTGATCCAATTGCCGAGGTATATGGAATCAACTTCATGCGCTCCTTATCTTCAGAAGATTTAGGACACCGGTCCTTAGAGAGACTCACACCATGAGACATGGGTAAGTATCCCTTCTTGGACTCAAGCATGCTGAACCGTTTCGGCACCTTGTCAATGTATGTACTTTGGGTCAAACCCATCAACTTCTTCGATCTATCTCTATAGATCTTAATACCAAGTACAGAAGTTGCTTCACCCAAGTCTTTTATAGAAAAGTAGTTCCCTAGGTTGTTCTTAACAACTTGTAGGGTAGGAATGTCATTCCCTATCAATAGTATATCATCTACATACAATATCAGGAAGATAACTATGCTCCCATTAATCCTCTTATAAGCACAAGGCTCATCTTCGTTCTTGATGAAACCAAAATCTTTGATTTTCTCATCAAAACGTAGATTCCAACTTCGAGAAGCTTATTTCAATCCATAAATGGATCGATTCAACTTGCATACTTTAGTGGCTTCACTTGGAGATTCAAAACCCTCGGGTTGTGCCATATACACTTCCTCAAGGAGGTTTCCATTTAGGAAAGCTGTTTTGACATCCATTTGCCACATCCATTTGCCAGATCTCGTAGTCATAATACGCAGTAATAGCAAGCAGAATTCTGATGGACTTAACCATAGCGACAAGGGAAAAGGTCTCATCATAGTCAACACCATGAATTTGCTTGAAACCTTTAGCCACGAATCACCCTTTGAATGTCTGTACATTCCCATCCATGTCGGTCTTCTTCTTGAAGACCCACTTGCACCCTATGGGTCATACCCCTTAAGGTGGTTCCACCAAGGTCTAAACTTGGTTTGCATACATGGAGTCCATTTCAGATTTTATGGCGTCTAGCCACTTCTCGGAGTCCGGTCCATTCATAGCCTCTTGGTAGGTTGCAGGCTCATCATCATGATCCATAAGTGAAGCGCTATTTCCGCACCGCTAATTAGCGGGCACGAAATGCGGTACGACGGCAGTGCATCGGTCGTTGTCAAGTAATAAAAGTAGGGAGTAGCTCCCCGAATATCGTTCTCAAAGGACAGCAAGTTGGGTAGTACGATTTGCTTGTTAGGAGATTAATTATGAGGGTTTCTAAGTTAAACAAAAACATGGGGGTTTTGATTGGTTTTATAGAACAGGAATGAGAAAACTAAACAAACTATGCAGGTCGCAATCACCGCGTCGCTTGGTGGATGGATTTAGTGCAGGCCGCGATGCCGTGCTTCGCTTAGCGGATGGCCGGTGAGCAAATGGATGAGCTGAGTGCAAATGCGAGAGTTGAGGGTCGAAGGCACCTCTTTGCTATTGCTTCCAGCTTTTGCTAGAGCGAGTGCTAGAATGTGTGTGTGTAAGTGGAGCGGGGGCGGAGCGCATCACAACACATCATCAAGTAAAGAACACTATCATAAACAAATTCCCATTCATAGACAAATAGAGGTTCACTTAGTTCATTACAACAATGAAGAGTACATATCAAAAAAAGGAGAAGGGGTAGAAGGAACCACGAGATGAGAAGCCTCGCCGTGGATCTTGGTCGGAATGGGGGGTCGTCACGCCTCCTCCGAGCTCAGTCCTTGGTTGCTTCCGGGGCTAAGAGGCTCTCACTACCTCCAACCGTTGCCTGTCTTCTTCTCAGAGCTGGGTCACTTCTGCTTCGCCCAATGGAGATGTCCTCCTCATGGAATGCTGGCTGTAGATGCCGTAGAATGCTTCCGGGATCCTAGATGGACCTTAGGATCAATGGATGAAGCCTTCCCAAAGGGGGGAATGGATTGGAGGATCTTGGAGAGGTGAAATGGCGGACTGGCGCGGAAAAATCGCGCCCCAAAATAGCTCGATACCTAATTTCGCGGAGCAGCGGTTTAAATAAGGAGCAGAATAAACACTGCGCACGGTCAGTGGCGCACGACCAATGGTCATGCGCGAAGGAATGCCTGTGATCGTGCGCAGTCAACCTGTAGCAAAGAAAAAGATGGGAATTAACGCACGGTCAGGGGCGCACGACCAGTGGTCGTGCGCGAAGGAATCCTTTGATCGTGCGCCGATGCTTTGTCTGGGAAGGGAATTAACGCACGACCACTGGTCGTGCGCCTGATCGTGCGCGAAGGAATGCGCACGATCAGAGGCTTTTTAGGCCAAAAATTGCCCCGCACCATCCCGAACGTTCACGCGATCCCAGGACCTGCAGGAAAAATGCATATGACCCCGATCCGTGCACACCACCGGATCCATAACACAGGCATACAGTAATATATAAGAAAAACATGCCACAAAGGGGGAAGGATTGCACAAAAGGCGCAGATACGCCGTGATATCAATATAAGCATATATGAACAGCAATTGAAGTGCAATGACACTAAAACAAGCCCAGATGAGGCCGGAAATCACTGTATAAACCAGACTCATCACATCCCCAGACTTACCTGTTTGCGCGACCCGAGCAAACAAATCCGGCGGAGCGAGAAAAGACATAGCTGGGTTAGAAATTGCAAGGATGGTGTAATATGCGAAGTCTCATACACATGTGCATAGAAATTTAGTAAAAAGAATTTTTAGTTATGCAAAATAGTTTACATAATTCTAACAACGTAACTATATATTATTTCTACTCAAAAGTTGAATCATAGGGAATCACTCGGTCATGCGTAGGAAGAAAGTAGAAAGGCTGTTGAGGCGAACATTACTCAACACCGGAGTTCGGAACAACCTCCACTGAAATCCATCAGTGTCGATGACCATAAGCTCACCCGTTCGCACTCTCTCCACGACATTCGTACGATTCGATGCGCAAATCAATAGGACTTTAGGTTATGATTTAGGCTTAGGCTACGGTGCGGTAAACAATGATAAATGCGGGGGCTTAACACACATAACCCAAATGAGCTTGCAAAAGAAACACTCTCCCAGCAATAATAAAAATGTGTACACCACTTATTCCCAAATATATCTCTTTATACATTTTTTTTTCTCTTTTTTTTTACTTTCTTTTCTTTTCTCATTTTTTCAAATTTCATAACTTTGCACAATTAGATACAAAACAGCTATATCTTCAATAACGCATTTCCACCACAATCACAAATATACACCGCATCAACACCCAATTTTTTAAATGCACAAATTGCTTGAGCTCAGAATTTGGTGTGCGATTAGGATAGTCATTTTGGCTTTGGTGAATTGAAGGTGGAGCTGAATCAACGGGATCGGGTAGGCACAAGGGGCTTGCAAGGATAAGGTGTTAGGACCGGAATACAAAGCTCAAACTGGCCAACATGATGGCCTACGTCACGCTCACGCACTGAACTAACTCATACCCATGCTTCGAGAGTCGCTTGGGGCAAGTTCTTAGTCACCGAGAAAGATGATTCTTCCTCCCGACTCGAGCAATACGAGCCTAACACCCCTCTACACACATCCCTACACTACCGATTGATTCGCACCGGATTCACCGCTTTTGAGTTGAATAAACTAGAATTACGCTGACAGAATAAAATGTAAAACTAAAAGCATAAAGAAAAGTTTAATCTACACCAATTTCTATGCGAGACATGAATAAATGACTAGAGCACTACACGAGTCAACAAAGTACTTCGTCTCGCAATCCTAACCCAGCACCGTGATTTCCCATTCACACAACCGAGATGAGTTAAACTCGTCGCGCGCCTACAGTTAAGTGCGCTCACGTGGGTGTCGTGGTGTGCCATGAGATGAACAATGCTACAATATAACACAGATTATAAATCCTAGTATGCTGTGCACTGTGCATGTGCACGTGGTAACGATAACTCTCACTCCCCCAGACTTACACTAAGCAAACAGCATGTTTGATAGCCGCATAAGCTTAAGAGGGCTAGGATGAGAGATTACCCCATGCTCAGAAATGAGCATACCAGAAGATATGGCGTTTTGTTCAGAATGCGGTGATTCCGCCGTGCTCCAATAGATGCGGACCTGCGATTAAAGAGATCCCAAGCACAACAAAAATATAGCAAAAAAGATAACAAGAAAGAACGGAACCAAATGGTCCCCAATGGGTTGTCTCCCAAGAGCCCTTTTGTTTAACGTCCTTGAAGGTGGACCAAATACCTGTATTAGAGTTTGATAGAAATAGTCTTAATGACTGAATAAAAAGACACCCAGATGAGTGTCACACACAAACGTGTTTCAACAACCTAAACATGAGAAGCTGAATCAAAACAATAGATGAAACAAACTACGATGCGGGCGGACACTGACGCACTCAAGACAAGAGAGGCAGCTCACAACTCCTTGTCGCTGCTGCTGGCATAAATTTTGATCAGGGATGCGGGACGGGGCGCAGTGGGTGCAACACGAGCAGGAGGCTGAGGCACGTTCAGCCCGCTCCATACAGCCTGCTGATAAATGAGGTCCTGCATCCAAAACTGCGACGCCTCCAGATCGGAGAGACACTCACTCAGGTACGGGACACCATGCATCACAACATTGCCGAAGTGCTGCCCTGCTGGCTGCTGAGGTTGCTGCTCAGGCTGCTGCAGAGGATGCTGCGACCCTTTTGACCGTTGGGGCGGCCCCGCCGCCCTGCGTCTTCCCATTGCAGAAGACTCCGGCTGCTCGTCCATATCCTCCTCCTCATGGCCACCAACACCACCACCGCTCGGACCAGTCACCACATATGATCGGTTGCCCTTTCGCCCCACCACTCACAGCAGGTGGAATCTCACCATTGTTGCCCGCGTGATCATGGAAGGAGAGGTAACCTGCTCCATCGGGGGTATCCAGTCCCACACTCCCAGCCCTTTCGCGATTCAGGTGACGTAATACGCACCCCCAATCGCTCCAGCGAGGCCATATGTGGCCTCATGGTGGAAGAAGTAAGCCAGCATGAACCCCAGATGAAGGGGATACCGCTGCTGCATGCTGTAAAGGTACAAAAGATCATGCCAACCTACCACATTCTGGCTTAAACCACGAGCGGCGATAGAATGACTAATCAGGTGCTGCAGGTACCGCAAGGCGGGAGATATGATCCTTGTTGATTTGGCTCGGCGAGCCACATAATCCTCATCAGTGCCGATGAATGACCGACAGACGCTTTGCGAGGAGACATCATCCGGAAACATCGTCGCCAAGTTCCAAAAATCCAACCTTGCGGCCTCGTCTTCCGTGTAAAAGCCAGCATGGGTGGCAAGCTCAGGGAGAGATAATGTGAACACATGCCCCAACATCCGGAAGGAACAAAGTGGAGGCCGGAATCCCGCCGGGGAGACTTCCCACTCAAATGTGGAGAGGAACTCCAAGGTTAACTCCTTGAAACCGAGCTCGGCGCATTCGAAGACGTTCCTCCAGTTGTCGAAGGAGTAAAGGAGGAGAGTTGCTTCCATTAGAGCGCCGCCATCTCCGATCGACCTAAGTTCCTCCCAGTCAACCAAACGCTACGAAAGGAATGGCTTGCTCCTCAGTGCGGCAAATCGGCGCTTGTGCTCAGCTTTTGAAAACTTGGCCATTCTCCCCAAGATCTGAGCGGGAGTGGCGGAGGCGGAGAGAGACCTTTGATAAGCCTTGGTGATAGGGCGGCTCCCGGATGGCTCCATGGAAATGCAAGCTTGAAGGAGGAGAGGAAGAGAGGGAAGCTTACCAGAGAAGATGAAGTGAGGAGGAGGAGGAGAAGAGCTCCCGGACGGCGCACGCTCAGCGACCAGAAAAAAAACGAGAACCCTAGACGCACACACAGGATCCAGCCGAAAGTTTTTAAAGGAAACTGGGCCCGCGCACGATCAGTGGTCGTGCGCCGATAAATAGGGCTCACGACCAGTGGTCGTGCGCGAAGGAATAATTTGCGCGCCCAGTTTCAGAATTAAAAACTTACCGCCGTGCCTCATAAGTGCATCCAAGGATTCCTCACCCGTAACACAAGACCGTTAGCCACAATTAATAGATAAAAAGTTCTTAAAAAAAAATTCATTACACCACAAAAATGAACACCACAATTTTAAAGTAATTCTAACAAAGATAACTATTGGGGTTTTATGTCTCCCAACTAGACTTATTCAGCTGCTAGCATATGCTAGCTAATCGGTCTATGGAAAATGAAGTGAACAGGAAGCTGTTCCATTGTCCGTTTCGGTAACGGGTAACCATAAGGCGACAGGGTCGTCACCCCACTTCCTGAATAAAGATACCTGCACTGATTGTCAGGTAGGGGTAGGTAATAAGATGAAGGAGTCTCAGTATCTGTTTCCACATGCAGATGATCCAAGGCATCTCCGGCCCGCATAGCAGGCTCGATTACATCCAGGATCAGATCCAATGTATAGTCCTGCAGTGAATCAGACACGAGAATGGGGTGAAGAAGCAAATTAGACGAATGACATAAAAGACTTTCCTCTTCAGGAGAGATCCCGGAATCATTCCTGATGGGTTGAGGTGGCGAGGAATTGTCGACATCGTCAAATACGCTGCAAGATCTATCAGAATCGTCAGCGGCCACTTCCACGACTTGGGCCTCCTCAATTGATGCTGAAGTCTCCACCTCCGCACCTTGAAGAACATCCTCCTCTCTCAGAGTGGGCACAACGCTGCAACTCGCTGCCTCTTCCTGCAAGACATTCTCATCGATACTGTCAAAAACAATTGTAGTAGCACGCACAAGACTAGAAGAATTAGTGCTTGAAGAGAAATCAAGCACCGCATCCTCAGAAAGAATTGAATCAACATGTGGTGATAAATGAACAGGAGATACATGCGCAACCATGTCGGGGCATAGATCTCCAATAACTTTGATCTGCGCATCCGCATCAAACCCTTCAAAACATGAAGGTGATATGGATACGAAACCAGAGGGTGGGAGGGTGCTGCCAGAGATAGGAATTGGGACAATCCGGATGTCCAGCTCGTCGTCCTCGTCCATTTCGCGCAGATACTCAGCACAATCCCTTAAAGCATGATCCGTGCTTCGACAAAACAAGCACTGTTTTGCATTCGTCTTTTGTCCAAGTGAGGCCAGAGATGAATTCAAAAATGGTACATGCGGTGCGGCAGAGTAGCAATAAGCCTTAGGCACAGTGTATGTGGTACCGTATGATGTCAATGCCTGATACCATGGGCCTTGGGGACTAGAGCTACTCTCTCCCGATGGGCATCTATCACTAGCATGGGATGTATCCCCACACCAACGGCATCAGATATTAAATCCAGCCCACATTGCATGAAGATAACCAGATTCAACAGAAAAACACCCTAGTGCGCGACACTACGCTTGACAATGAATGAATAAAACAACCCATCATTTAGACAAGAGAAAGGATGAAGGAACAAATTAGGAAACTAAAAATCCTAACAATTAATTTTCCTAACAACAATTTCATATAACGCTTGCAGTCCCCGGCAACGGCGCCAAAAACTTGACACGCTATTTCCGCACCGCTAATTAGCGGGTACGAAATGCGGTACGACGGCAGTGCACCGGTCGTTGTCAAGTAATAAAAGTAGGGAGTAGCTCCCCGAATATCATTCTCAAAGGACCGCAAGATGGGTAGTACGATTTGCTTGTTAGGAGATTAATTATGAGGGTTTCTAAGTTAAACAAAAACAGGGGGGTTTTGATTGGTTTTATAGAACAGGAATGAGAAAACTAAACAAACTATGCGGGTCACAATCACCGCGTCGCTTGGTGGATGGATTTAGTGCAGGCCGCGATGCCGTGCTTCGCTTAGCGGATGGCCGGTGAGCAAATGGATGAGGTGAGTGCAAATGCGAGAGTTGAGGGTCGAAGGCACCTCTTCGCTATCGCTTCCAGCTTTTGCTAGAGCGAGTGCTAGAACGTGTGTGTGTAAGTGGAGTGGGGGCGGAGCGCATCACAACACAGCATCAAGTAAAGAACACTATCATAAACAAACTCCCATTCATAGACAAATAGAGGTTCACTTAGTTCATTACAACAATGAAGAGTACATATCAAAAAAAGGAGAAGGGGTAGAAGGAACCACGAGATGAGAAGCCTCGCCGTGGATCTTGGTCGGAATGGGGGGTCGTCACGCCTCCTCCGAGCTCAGTCCTTGGTTGCTTCCGGGGCTAAGAGGCTGTCACTACCTCCAACCGTTGCCCGTCTTCTTCTCAGAGCTGGGTCACTCCTGCTTCGCCCAATGGAGATGTCCTCCTCATGGAATGCTGGCTGTAGATGGCGGAGAATGCTTCCGGGATCCTAGATGGACCTTAGGATCAATGGATGAAGCCTTCCCAAAGGGGGGAATGGATGGGAGGATCTTGGAGAGGTGAAACGGCGGACTGGCGCGGAAAAATCGCGCCCCAAAATAGCTCGATACCTAATTTTGCGGAGCAGCGGTTTAAATAAGGAGCAGAATAAACACTGTGCACGGTCAGTGGCGCACCACCAATGGTCGTGCGCGAAGGAATGCCTGTGATCATGCGCAGTCAACCTATAGCAAAGAAAAAGATGGGAATTAACGCACGGTCAGGGGCGCACGACCAGTGGTCGTGCGCGAAAGAATCCTTTGATCGTGCGCCGACGCTCTGTCTGGGAAGGGAATTAACGCACGACCACTGGTCGTGCGCCTGATTATGCGCGAAGGAATGCGCATGATCAGAGGCTTTTTAGGCCAAAAATTGCCCCGCACCTTCCCGAACGTTCACGCGATCCTAGGACCTGCAGGAAAAATGCATATGACCCCGATCCGTGCACACCACCGGATCCATAACACAGGCATACAGTAATATATAAGAAAAACATGCCACAAAGGGGGAAGGATTGCACAAAAGGCACAAATACGCCGTGATATCAATATAAGCATATATGAACATCAATTGAAGTGCAATGACACTAAAACAAGCCCAGATGAGGCCGGAAATCACTGTATAAACCAGACTCATCAATAAGCAACACTTTACCTATTTGAGACACGAGAAATCCATATCTCTCAGGCTCAAATCTTGGTCTACCAGATCTACGTAGGACTTGTGTTTCTTGAGCAGGCTGTCCAGCTACTACTACTTGTAGTCCTTGCACGGATTCCAATTCAGGTTCATTTTCAATTCGTGGTTCTTGAACTTCTTCAAGTTCTACCTTTGCAGTATTTCTGGATAAGAACTCTTTCTCCAAAAAAAACGTCAATCCTTGCAACAAACACTTTTCCCTCCGATGGCAGGTAGAAGTAATATCCTTTGGTCTCCCTAGGATACCCCACTAGATAATATTTATCCGATTTGGGTTCCAGCTTGTCAGACATTTGACGTCGTACGTATGCCTGACAACCCCAAATTTTAATGAAAGAAATACTAGGACGCTTCCCAGTCCATATCTCATATGGTGTCTTTAGAACAGTTTTTGTTGGAGCACGATTTAAGGTGAAAGCAGCAGTCTCTAGAGCAAATGCCCAAAAGGAAATGAGCAGATCTGCATGACTCATCATCGATCGCACCATGTATAACAAGGTATGATTCCTCCTCTCAGAAACACCATTGTGCTGTGTTGTTCTAGGTGGAGTGAGTTGTGATACAATACCACACTCTCTTAGATGATCACAAAACTCATGACTCAGGTATTTGCCACCTCGATCAGATTAGAGTGCCTTAATTCTTTTTCCCAGGTGGTTCTCTACTTCATTCAAAGGTTTCAGATTTACACTTCATAAGATATATATATCCGTATCTACTGAAATCATCCGTAAATGTAACGAAGTAGTATTACCCACCTCTAGCCATGGAACTCATGAGTCCGCATACATCACTATGTATTATACCCAAGAGATCATCAACCCTCTCACTACAACTAGTGAAAGGAGCTTTTGTCATCTTGCCTAATAAACATGACTCGCATCTCTCAAATGATTCATAATCAACTGTGTCCAATAATCCATCTTTATGGAGCTTGGATATGCGTTTCTCATTTATATGGACTAAACGACAGTGCCAGAGATATGTAGGATTAGAGTCATTAGTTTTTAGTCGTTTGGTATTTTCTATGTTATAGATTGGATTATTTATGTTCAAAACATACAAACCGTTAAACATTTGAGCAACGCCATAACAAACATCATTCTTATAGATAGACAACAATTGTTCTTAATAATAAAAGAAAAACCAATCATGTCCAAACATGAAATTGAAATGATGTTTCTAGTTATAGCAGGAACAAAATAACAATTATTAAGTTCTAAAACAAGCCCAGTGGGCAAGAAAAGATGGTACACTCCTACGACAACGACAACAACTTTTGCTCCATTTCCAACGCGTAGGTCCACCTCTCCTTTACCCAGCAGTCTTCTCCTTGCCAGTTCCTGCACATTCGTACAAGTGTGAGAACCACATCCTGTATCCAATACCCAAGATGAAGGAGCAGACATGTTAATTTCTATAACAAAAATACCTGAAGTGGAAGTCACACTTCCCTTCTTCTTCAGATCCTTGATGTAGATGGGACAATTCCTCCTCCATTGCCCTGCCTTACCGCAGTGGTGGCAATTTTCTTCTTTAGCTAATCCCTTCGTTTTCAGTGTAGAAGACTTGGGATCAAGGCAAGACTTAGGTCCCACCTTAGTCTTCCTAAATCCCTTGGCCTTGCCCTTGCTTTTATGCACCATCAATATGGGGCTAGCAGGCTTGGTCTTCTTCATGTTGTTCTTGGCAGTTCTTAACATGCATAGGAGCTCGGGCAGTGTCTTATCCATCTCATTCATGTTGTAGTTCAAGACAAACTGCTCGTAACTGTCCGACAACGATTGCTGGATCAGATCAGTAGCCAACTCTTGGCTTAAAAAACCCCCAGTCTCTGAAGGTTCTCAATGTACCCAATCATTTTGAGTACATGAGTTCCCACTGGGTGTCTAGCTCCCATTTTACATTGAAATAAAGCCTTAGTGATGTCGAACATCTCTTGCCGAGCCTGCCCTTGGAACATTTTCTTTAGGTGCTCGATAATCTTAAAGCCACACATGGTCTCATGTTGCTTATGAAGCTCAGAGTTCATGGCAGCAAGCATGAGGCATTCGACATCTAGGGATTCATCTTGATACTTATTATAAGCATCTTTGTCAGCTCGGGACGAATTCCCGGTCGGCAATGGGGGGGGGGACCCTCTTCCAAGATATGGAGCTTACGCTCTTGCCTGAGAACAATTCTCAGGTTTCTATACCAGTCAAGGAAGTTAGTCCCATTGAGCTTGTCCTTCTCAAGGATAGCTCTTAGGGACAAGGTGGAGTGAGGTCCACTTGCCATGGAAGTTCTACAAAAATTATGCAAAATAAATTTCAGTACTATATTTCAAAATACATTTTTATTTAATAAGGACTTTCATTAAATACTCCCACTATTTTATTCCAAATGATAACCATTAACATCAATTCAGAGAGGTTATGAGAGCTACTCTCTTAGTGGACAAGATCCATTTTTCACCAACACAACGAGTCCGCTTTGGCGTTCCTCTCATAATGCGATTATTTAGGTAGACAACACTTGCCAATTGCATCATTATGCAACTCTTGTATGGTTGGTGAATAGCTTTTTATTCAAATCCATCATATGGTGCATGCCAACCCAATGCCTCTAGGCACTCAACCTTTGAGGTCACCTAGTTAAGTTGGACCCGATGTCAACAGTGGGATATCGATCACAATTATCCGCTCGCACCCTTACCAAGATAGATTAATGCACCTTGCTTTGGAAAGCCCACACTTCATCGGTCGAGCCAGGAAGAGTGTCATCCATCGGAAGGCATCCGCAAACTTAATATTGGATAAGGAATTTTATGATAATCAATTAAGAATTAATCAATGTGCAGAAACACAAAATTACAACATTCACAAACCAAATACATCCCAGATGTGCACAAAATAAAATTATCAACACTTTGATAAAAGGGGGCTAAATCTGAGCATTTAGAACACTTCTAAATCTCCAGATTTACATGCATTGGACACAGGAAAAAACAACTCCACTTATGTAGTAGACAAGCTCGTCTCTCAATGTCTAATACAAAATCTGAGACACTTGGTTTCACAAACCAATTAGAGGGACGGTTACTACAATGGAGAAACAATTTTTGAAATAATGAAATCACAACGCAATCACATGCGTTCTTGGAGGGGTTCTAAGGGGCAGTTCCCCTGGCGGTGGTCTCGCTGACCGATCAGCGAGCGGGGTCAAGGGGCAGCGCCCTTGCGGGGTTCGGGGCAAAGGCCCGACAAAATTTTGAAAACACACCACCAGAAACCTTTCAAAATACATCAAGATGATGTTCCAGGAAGAAATCTAGACATTTAGAACACTTCTAAATTTCCTGATTTACACGCACTGAATCGCCAACCTCGCTTTGATACCACTGTTGGGATTTCTAACATAACTCATCATATGTGCGCAGCGGAAAGAATAAACAAGAACAACCCAAAAAGAGTTTCGGATCTTGCGACTTCATGAATCAAGAAATAAAATGAGAAGCAACACATTGCAATATACCTGAAAGGGATTGAGTCAACACTCAATCAAGATGCTCCAGGATCTGATCCCAAAACCGAACTCTGAGTTGCAAGTACTGAAATGGATCAACACCTCTATAGGAGTGCACACAGTGAAGGAGAACCCCACAACTCTTGTTCAACAAGATCTGGGATGGAGGAAGAATGCCCTCTGCGTCTCCCACGAACTGCTAGATCCGACGACAGGGAGAGGCGGCGGCAGCGGTCTCGCAGATCGAAACCTATGCGGAACACTTTCGCTTCAACTCTAATAGTTTTATGAAAATGATTATCTCAATCGGAAACCTAATCGCTTCCCGTTTTATACACAGGGTATAAAACACATTATCCGCAGACCAGAGGCTTAATTGGAGTGCAACATGTATCATTGAGACAATTCGACGCAACGTCGAGAAAATTCGACGTATCGTCGAGACAATCTCGACGCAAGGTCGAGTACAAGACTTCCGTCTAGACAATCTCGACGCAACGTCGAGTACAACACGTGGAGACAATCTCGACGCAACGTCGAGTTCAACTCCTTTGTCGAGACAATTCGATGCAACATCGAGTACAAGACTTCCGCCAAGATAATCTCGACGCAACGCCGAGTTAAATTTGACGCAACTCCAATCAGCTACAGGATTGGTCCTCTACTCATATGCAATATGAGTAAGGCAAACACAATCCTTCATCCAACTTCGCCAACACTCTTATGTGCAATCCTATAAGCTCATTTTGCGTTGGCAGTAAGACTAACTATTTGATTGCTTTGAGATACCTTGGAAAAACCAACACTAAGAAGACAACATACTTCATTCACAAATTGGGCTTTGCACCCTTGGACATATAATTAACCTTATGGAATTATTTTAAGGAGGAAAACTATGAACTCCTGCTGAACAATGTTTTGGATCATAATTAGTCTCTGGAAATATTATTAAACCTATTGGGCCATGATTATTGATACTTTATGCACGAATTGGTGGACCCCATAATTATAAAAGGAATTAGAATTATGTTCAAAAATATGGCATTATTAAGAGTTAAAATCAATAGATTATCACTTACAAAACTTCTGGAATAAATTGGAGATCAAATGACCACATAATATTGATAGTTGATTCATAGAAGATATGTCTTGTGCAATATTTGAATTTGGTCTGCGTCTAACAAAATGACGACTATGGAATTGACCATCAATAACACTTAGATTTAGGATAAAACCAGAATTGTGATTGTAGGTCATGAACATGATTATGTGCAATTCAAGGAGTAATCTTGAAGATTTACAATATATGAATTTACTGAGCTGTGGAATTGAAGAATTAACCATATGAGTTTGAATACTAGAACTAAGCTCGATCATCTCTGGAGTAGCCTAGAATTCAGTAACGACCGTGGTCATATTTAAATTTACTTATATCATCTCGGATTCTAGAAGAGTGATTGGTCGTGACATAAAATGTTAACTGAATGACAATGTATTGAAATTAGAAGAACCAATGTACATAAGCCATAAGCATATTATAATCTGGGAAGATGATTCTAGATTTTTAATTACAAATACCTTACGAGTATGTTTGACCTCTAACCCCGTAACCCTAACTTAAATTTTGGGGACGAAATTGTTTCTTCATTTATTGGGATTTGTAACATCCCCAGAACAACTAGACCCCTAAGATGCATTTTGTCATGACAAGGTCATGACATTGCTCTAAGAGACCAAAATGGCCCTAAGAACCAAGGTGAATAGGTGAAGATCACCTTGGTGTGCAAATATCCTATTTTACACCCAAGCCTAGAGTTTGAGGTTTAAGCTTCAAAATGACTATTTGGCCCCACTATGACATCCCTAACCCTGTTGTCCCTTGGGTCACTAAGGACTCATTGGGGTCAACCTAAATTGGTCATTTTGACCAAAGTCAACTCTAGCTTGAAATAGGTCAACCATACATATTAAAGGTCAATTGGGATTCAAATGATCAAATTAATCAGACACAAACACTCCAAGTCACTAAGGGAGTCCAATGGGTCCACATTGGACCCTTGAGATAAACCAATTTAGGAAACTGAGCAAAATTACCAAATTGCACCAAACTATAACTTTGCCCCCAAATGGTTCAATTGGCCCTCAATTGGCCAAATTGAACTAACACAATCTCTCCTAAGCCCTAAATGACCTCAAATTGACTTCACCAAGACCAAATTCACACTAATTGGTGTCTATGGACTTATTTACATCAATGTGGGTCAACCAAAATAGCTAGATTGACGTCGGGTCAACCCTAGCCCAATGAACTCAAAATGCCCAATTTAGGTCAATTGGGCTCAAAACCCAATTCAACTTGGGTTATCCCAAATGCATGTGCCCAAGAGCAAGCCCATAATGCCCAATATCAGATAGTCTTTGGAATTTGGAGTTTAGAGAAATGATTAGGGCTAATTTGGGATGAGCCCCAAATCAAGAGACAAAAATGAGGTATTTGGGGCATGAGTGCCAAATGATACTCAATTTCCCTTCCCAAGCCTCTCTCTGAACCCAGGGAGTAATTCCCAGCAATTCCCAGGCCGGTCAGCTACCAGGTGGAGCTTAATTTGGAAGCTATTGGGTGGCCGGGCGGTGGCTTTAATGGCAACTTTGAATTAAGCCACCCCCAGCCCCAGTCAAGCTCATGACCACCTTCAGGAACTCCTAAGAAGTAAAACCCCTTAGTTGATTGAAGATTTCGAGCTCAAGGGAGGGAGATCAGCTTGGAATTGAATAAGGGCACGACAATGGCTTCCTGACGAGTTATATGATCTCAAGCACCCAATCAGGCATGTATTCCTCTTCTCCTCCCCTGTTGCTAGATTCCCCTTCTTTCCTTTATGAATTTGCTTGAGATTTGGCAAATTGGCCATGTTCCCATCCGAGCTCCCTAGCTCAAACAAATCCCGCCCCCATTTCTTCTATAGGCCACCACGACCACCATACCTTCGACAATCGACAGCCAACCATAGGCCGGAGGTGGCGGCGTCAGCCGTTTGGCTGGAGACGGCCTTAATCGGCCGGAATCCGGCACTGAAGTCACTCCAAGAAGGAGTTATCTGAGCCCTTGGATCAAGGAGGAAGACAACTCCCAACCGTTAGATCTGGGGAGATCTCTAATCACAGGCCAAAGTTTAATTAATTATCTATTATGTGTATGAATCTGCCTGAACTTAAACAAAATATAGAAAATACTTAGAGGTTGAAACACAAAATGTGTCCAACATCAAACATGTTTCCCATGGTCCCTAGTATTTTTAGAAATTGAGTTCACCTAATTTGGAGCACTGTAGCTCCCTCAACACCAATTTTGGTGGGTTGTGTACATAAAGTGCCATAAGCACTAATTAATTAAATTAAGGAGTTCTATAACTCCAATAAGGCTGAAATTTTGGCCATACATGAGTTATACCCAAACACATACCTGCCTAAAAATGAGGATTTTTGGAAAAACATTTTCTATATTTTTGGTAATAATTTCATAAATCATGCATGAGTGTATTATATGGGTATTTGACCTCTAAAGACCCCAAATCTTTTTTGGGAACATCATCAAAACATAAATTGTCTCTTGTTAAAATTACAGACCAATTGGACATTTGCATTTTTGGGAATTACCATATGCATGCAGATGTAGTGTATGGGAAATGGTGTGCATATATCACCCATGTTGAATTTAGTGAATTTTGGAGTTCTATAACTCCAAATAGGATGAAATTTTTGGCATGCATAAGTCATGCCCCAACTCATCCCCTTCCCAAGTTTAAAAATTTTTAGAAAACATTTTCCCTAAGATTTAGAAAATATTTACACAATGTGACATAATATAGATGTGATCACGGGAAATTCATTCAAGAAGTTCTATAACTCCAAACATGCTGAAATTTTGGGCAAGCATGCATTCTGCTCTAATAAAACCCCTATAAAACTTTAAGAATTTTTTGGGGGCACATTTTTCTAAAGTTTTTGTAGAAATTTAATAAAACATGCATGGTGTATATTATGGGTTATTTTGACTCCAATCACTCCAAATCTCCTTTGGGAGGTTGGTTATGTGTATAATAGTCTATGGTTAAAATCTTGGGTCATTTAGACCCTTGCATGTAAACAAATGTAGGTGAAAACATGTAGCACCCCAACTTAGTTTATCAACAAATCATCAGTCCGGTCGGGCCCCGTGATAAGGAGCAAACCAAGTAACGGAAATAAAATTTGTACATAGTAGGTATCAAAGAAAAATGCTAAGGAATACTTACAACGGAAGTAAAAGATAAGCAAAGGGTAAATGTGTACCTAAAAAATTTGAATTTCATAGAGCCACTAAAATTGCAAGAGTCAAACAAAACTTGAAACACTGAATTCTTAAACATAGTCTGATACAAGAAACATTAGACAAATCTGATACATGTCCAAAATTACAATAAAGTGCTGAGAGAGTAAACTATTGAGTGAAAACAAACTATAAGAGCAACGTCAGCAAACACGCTCATCCTAGGCGCAACACCCCACCTGTGACCCCTATAATAATAAGCCCAAAAATGGGTCAGCCCAACTGGAGAGTAAGAAAGACCTTTCTTCTTAGTGACACTAAAATATTTTAAAGAAAACATGCGTGCAAGCTTTTTAAAATAACAATTTATATTATGGAAAAATAGTTACTAATATACTTTGCTTACTTTACTAAAATAGGATTTGAAAGATAAATGTATGTTATAGTGTAATCATGTCATGCGTTTTCATTCAAGTTCCAAAAATATTTTACTATTGAGATTTTCTACCTTTCGGCATGAACTTGAATTCTATTTGTCTTAAGCTTGTCACTCTTCATATTCTATGTGGAGTAGCTACTTATGCACATTCTAATGACCCGAGTCCCAACTAACGAACGCAGGGGTTCTAGTGTCTCACGGACACAGACTCACATCTACTAATCTTCTAAATGGAGAACTGTCTCCCTACACTTGAGGCTCATAGGGTCTACTATGCCCTATGAGTAAGATAGTGCGCCACTATCTATCACGAGAGAAAGTCCCAATTGTGCCTCCTAATTCTTTTTCATTAACTGTTGGATTTCATATTTATTCATCTGATATCGTAAGCCATATTTCGCGCTAAAGCATTGCCTCGTATACTTATTCTGGTGGTTAGTATATTTGTACGTATAAAGGAATATGTGGTTACATGTATTGTACGAATTCATGAATTTCATACGAGTTCATTATTTCTTATCATGCTACACATTATAATCTAGATGTATGCGAACTCAATATATTACAAATATTCCCTTACTATACGAGAAATAATATGTGCATTTAACCGCGCGTTAGGTCTAGACAAAAAGAATAGAATTTCTTGCTGTAGCATTGCGGCATTTGTACACATGACGAGGTGGCATGATTTCTCTGTTCTGTTGAAATCTACACAATTGAACACCTTCTAGCTCCTAGGGTTTTGGTGAATACACATTAATGGAGGTTAGACAGTGGAAGGGGGTGCTAAACATATGATTAGATAATGATTTCCTACTTACCCTCACGAGGAAATATTTTCAACGAGGAAGCTGAGTCAGAAGGAGAGAGCCTCCTCTGCTTTATTTCTCGATCCTTTTTCCACCACTAGGGTTTCTCCAAACCTGAAAGGAGTCAACCCGCTGAATTTTTAGAGAGATTCCTCAATTCTCTTACACTAGGGTTTAGAGTCCATGACATATAAGAGTAAGAACAGAGGGAGAGAGAGTAATTAACCCTTTGTTGAGAATCGATTTTTAAAAAGTCCCACCGCTGAGGGAAAACCCCGGATCTCACAAGGGAGTTCCTGAAAATCTTGGAGGAGGAAAACAAAACCCTAATTAGACAAAGAAAACAGCCAAGGAAGGAAGGAGAAGCCACGAAATTGAAAAGATAATTCACTGGACTGAAAGGAAATGTTTCATTTGTCCAAAACAACGGTTAAAAAAAAGAAAGCTAACGGGAACAAAAAAGTTGAAGGGAGGGGGCGGCGGTTACCTGTGCAGACTCGCAGGTGACGACTTCGATTGAGAAGCGAGGAACGACGCCTCTTTGCGTCTTCTATCGCCAGTGAACAAAAATGGAAGGCGTCTCAGGTGGCAGTCGACTGGAACATGGTCATAGTTGTCATCTGCGGGGAAGGAGCGGCTAGCGCCTCGACTGCGTGAAACGCTAGTGCGTCGGTTATGAAAAGAAGATGTGAGGGCTTAGCAGGGGAGTTGCGGGGTTTTTAATTGAGTGGCCACGCGGGAGGTGCGGTTAAGGAAACCGAAAAAATATCATTTTTGAATACTTCCAAATAAGAACAATGCCCTCTATGGCATCTCAATTCGAGCATAAAAACTCCCGAAAACCTCAAAATCGCACCACAAAATAATTCAAACGATTTTATTTAACAAACTTTATTTGTTTTAATTATTGACCAAAAGAAATCATACCTCTCCATGACCATGGTTCGATCAATGTTGCTCTCGGTCGGACCCTGAAATTTTGAGAGCATGACGCATTAATTTTCCGGATGTTACAACTATCCCCTTCTAAAAGAAATTTCGTCCTTGGAAACTATAAACATACCTTGGTCAAATAGAAAGGAATAACCTTCAATGCTCCGGAGCTCCCCTTCTCTTTCCTAAGAGTACTCTAGTTGACCACAATTCATCCAAAGAACCTTTACAAAAGGGATCTCTCTGCTTCGGAGCTTCTGACTTCTTGAGTCCATTATCCTGACTGGCTTAATATTTATATTGAGATTTGATTCGATTGGTGCTTCCTCAGTACTGATTATCTGACTGGGATCTCTGACTGCTCTCCTCAGATAGGAGATGTGGAATACGTCGTGTAGACCACTAATTTCCTCGGGCAAGGCCAATCTATAAGCAACCTCACCTATGCGCTCCAACACCTCGAAAGGACCAACGAATCTTGGACTCAATTTCTTCATCCGCTTTGTTCGCCCGGAAGATCGCTATACCTGTTATGCAAGGGAGTTCATGCGACTTCGGCCATCAGATCGTTTCCATCTGATTGATCACACGGTCTCATTTGCGAGACCGCCCAGCTCAGCCATCTCATATCTAGCAGCGATCTAGTCAGTCCAGGTTCCAGCCACCCCCGAGTTCGCGCGGACTGTATTTTTTTCTATTTCTGACAATAGCATGCCAAGTAACCTCTCACCCCTGCCCAACTTCTCCTGAATCCCGGCCAGCCCGTAATTTCAGAAGATACCCGTTTGGGGTCGAGTTTGCTGCTCGACAGGAGTTCTACCAAGCTGCTGCTTGGGGAAGTCCTGCCCGAGCTCTAAGTTTTCAGGAGGGCGCTGCTCCTCTCCCTGTTGACTTGTTGGAGGAGCCTTCCCCGTTCGTGGATCAAGTTAGGTGGGAACTTGTTCCCACGGGCTTCCGAGAGCCCCGACTTCCAGTGTATACTGGGATGGATGATCCAATCTCTCACATACAAGCTTTTGAAGCTGTAGTGTCGAAGAGGACCTTGTCTGAGGCTCTCCGTTGTAAGCTGTTTGTAACCTCCCTTGGAGGTGAAGCCAGGGAGTGGTTCTTTAGCCTCCCTTCCAGGTCTGTTACTTGCTTTGCGGACCTGAGGAGAGAATTTCCCTTGAGGTTTGCAACTTCAAGGAAACGGAAGAGTGGCCCTGCGGCCCTTTTCAAGACCAGGCAAGGTGAAAGTGAGACTATAACCCACTTTGTCGCCCTTTTTCAGGAGGAAATCCTGAGCATCCGTGATGTCGGCCCCGTCCTCTACCAAGTTGCATTCGTCAACGCCCTACGAGAGGGCCCTCTGAAGCTGAAGGTTACTACCAAGGAGCCTCATTATTACCAGGAGCTAATTTCAATTGTGAACAGGTTCATTGAGGGTGAGATCTGCAATCCAGAGTATGTCTCATACCTCTCCACATGGCATATCAAGGTGACAACAACTCCTCTTCTTCAGCTCCTCAACATCATCAGAAGCTAGCTCGTCAAAAGTATCAACCTCAGGCTCCTAGAAGCAGAAATTTTTGCATCATCGCCCAGTCGTTAACCACCAACAACTCACTCAATGGCAGCAGCAGCCTGCTAAGGCTCAGGCGTTAGCTTGTCTTCCTCTCTTACCTCTTCCTGCTGCCAAGCTAGGCATCCTTTTAACAACTCACAAGAGTGTTTTGCAGATCTGCCTCTACCTATCTCAGAGATTTTAGAAATTATCGAAAAACAACCCTTCTTCAAGAGGCCAGCTCCGATGAAGTCTGATGTCAAATTCAGAAATCCAAGACTCTATTGCGAATTCGACAAAGAGAGGGGGCATCATACTGAAAATTGCTGAGCACTCAGGTTCCTGATTGAGAAGCTTCTCAAGGAAGGCAAACTCCAAGACCTGATCAATAAGAAGGTTGAAGACCAATCAAAGAAGGCAAAGACCGTCGCTGAGGTCGGTTGGGAGTGCAAGGAGGTGGAGGATGCCGGCCTCTTTGGCAGCCTCCACATCGGTTATGAGTGCATGGAGGCTGACAATGAGGGGGAAAATGGTTTGCTCTTTTGCATCCATAGATGTGCTGGACTCGAGTCTTCTAAGAAGACCAGTATGGCCAGAGTCTTTAAGGATGAAGTCTCTGCTGCCTCTACCTCAGCCCCTATTCCGGAGGTGGTTGTATTCAGCAATAAAGACCTTCCACCCCACAGAAATCCCTTTAATGATGCTCTTGTCATTAAGGTTGTGATAGTGAATATCACAGTCGAGAGGATTCTAGTGGATACCGGAAGCTCGATAAATTTATTGTTCAAGCCTACCTTTGAAGCTCTGAAGACTGGGAAGCAAATGCTTTCTACCGAAGGGACCCTCTATGGCTTCTCGGGAGAGAAGAAGGAGGTCGAAGGGAAAGTATCTCTAACTTTAATGATGGGTAGGATCATCAAGCAGACCGAATTCGTAGTGGTAGATGCTCCCAACAGCTACTACGCGATTTTTGGTAGACCCATCCTCAACCAGTATAGAGTCGTGGTCTCTAAGTTCCATCTTTCCCTCAAATTCTCTGCTCAAGAGAAGCAGTTTAGGCTGGCCCGGGAGTGCTATGTCAAGACTGTTAGCTTTGTCGACATAGGTCCCTAGTTGGGGGTCGAAGATGAAGTACTGGTACCTCTGAATTCTGAATGAGGAGATCTCAGTACCTGAGTTTGAGTTCATTTCCAACTGCTAGCTATCCTTTTGTTTTTTTAGCTATTAAGATTCTCTAAGCCTCTTCGAGGTTGTTGCTTGTAAATGACTTTGTTTCAATAAAATTTGCCTTTTCTTCATCTCTTTTTTCAGCTGTTTTTATCTCACTCTATTTAAACTGTTTTCTGGTTATTTATCTTCTACTTTATCGGCCACCCTTCTTAGGCCACTTTTATGTTCTCTCCCGCTTAATTTTGAGATTGACTTGTCGAAAAATGGAAACCTTGAGAGAATCTGTTTTAGAAGATCAGGAGGTTGAGATTGAAAGTAGAGCTGAGGGAGCTCACTTAGAACCTGCTCAGGGTATCCAGGCTGTTCCGGTTGAGGGAGATGAGGGCAAGGTGCTTTCAATTAACTTAGAACTTTCCAAAATTGAAAAGGAGGAGATTGTAGCTTGTTTGTTTAGAATCTGGATGTGTTCGCTTGGTCAGCAAATGATATGCCAGGGGTGAATCCTGATGTAGTTTGCCATCATCTAAACATAGATCCAATATTCAAACTAATTATTCAGAAGAAACGAGCAGTAGCAGTTACTTTAGACGAGCCTATTAGAGAAGAAGTTCAAAAGCTTCTCAAAGCTGGTTTTATCCATAAGGTTCAATATCCTGATTGGGTTTCAAATGTGGTTATGGTAAAGAAGCTTGGTGGTAAGTGGACGATGTGTGTAGACTTCACTAAGCTCAATAAGGCTTGTCCAATGGATTGCTATCCACTACATAGGATAGATTCTTTGGTTGATTCAGCAGTCGGATTTCCATGTATGAGCTTCCTAGATGCTTTTTCAGGCTATCACCAAATCAGAATGCACAAGCCAGATATTCCTCACACCTCTTTTATAACAAATGATGGGTGTTTTTGCTATAAGGTAATGCCTTTTGGTTTGAAGAATGCAGGTGCAAACTATCAAAGGATGATGGACTTTGCATTCAAGAAGCAGAAGAGCAGAAATCTTGAAGTATATGTAGATGATCTTCTCATCAAGGGTAAACAGTTTACAGCACACTTGAAAGATCTTGAAGAGGCTTTCTCAACTCTCAGAGTATTCGATATGAGGCCGAGTCCACTGAAATGCGTATTTGGGGCCAGCAAGGGTAAATTCTTAGGTCATATTCTAACTCCAGATGGTCTTAAGCCTAATCCAGATAAGGTGAAGGCGATCCTTGAAATGACACCTCCGAGGACGCCGAAGGAGGTTCAATAGTTAGGAGGCAGAATGGTAGGGTTGAGTCGATTTATATCTCGGTCAGGAGATAAAAGTGCTCCTTTCTCCAGAACTCTCAGAAAGGCTTCCAAGTTCGAATGGACCAAGGAGTGTGGTTCAACATTTGATCAGCTAAAAAATAGTTAACTTCAACTCCTCTTCTCCAGAGCTTCCATGAGGGTGAAGATTATTTTTATAATTGGGCATTGATCTAATGCAGTTAGTTCAGTCTTGGTTAGAGAAGAAAAGAAGAAACAATTTCTAGTTTATTATGTCAGTAGGATTCTGAAGGAGGCAGAAACTAGATATCCGATACTAGAAAAACTCGCCTTAACTCTTAGTATCTCAGTCAGAAAGCTTAGAACTTATTTTCAGGCTCATTCTATTCAGGTGGTCACAGATTTACCTCTAAAGAGTGTGTTAGAGAAACCGAAACATTCAGGCAGATTGGCTAAGTGGGCTATCGAGTTAAGCGAATTCAGCATCTCATATGTTCCTCGAACGACAATTAAAGCTCAGGTGTTAGCGGACTTCTTGATTGATACAACGGGCAGCGAATCTGAAAGTGATATCAGAAGGCCTCTTCCTTGGACAATTTATGTTGATGGAGCTTCAGGAAAAAGTTCTTCAGGTGCAGGGGTGGTCTTGATTAATCCAAATGGGGTCAGATTAGATCAAGCTCCGAGGTTTCATTTTTCAGTCACCAACAACCAGGCAGAATACGAGGCTCTCTTAGCAGGACTTCGTTTTGCCAGAGAATTGGGTATTGAGGATGTTAAGGTGAAAACAGACTCATTGGTTATGGAATCTCAGGTAAACAACACCTATGAGACCAGGGAACCTGTCTTGAAGAGGTATCAAAAGTCAGTGAAGCAAGAGATTGGAAAGCTCAAGAGTTTTACTTTTCAGCACATCCCGAGAGCAGAAAATTCAGATGCTGACCAACTAGCTAAATTTGGGTTACTGTCAGGTGGAACTACTTCAGATCTGTTTCATCCAGCGATTGAGGAAGACTCAGTGATGCAGATCGATCGTAAATCTTCCTGGATGGATCCTTTTATCTTGTATCTCTCATCAGGGGAGTTTCTTGCTAGCATCAAAGATAAGAAAAGGTTCAGATTAAAGGCATCCTATTATTATTTGATTTCAGGTATCTTGTATCGGAAAACATTTTTAGCTCCCTTATCCAGGTGTATTTCAGAAGAAGAAGTTCCGGTTGTTCTCCGAGAAGTCCATTCAGGTGAGTGTGGCAGTCACTCAAGTGCAAGGACTCTAGAAAAAAGAATCCTTATGCAGGGATATTTTTGGCCCAAGATGAGTTCTATCTGAGATAGGAGTAGTCTTACTCTGAGATTGCCACTTGTGTGAGAGGTGCCCATCTCCTTGAGAGTTCAGACCGTTGTAGTCGACTCTCCCTCGAACCCTGACGGAAAGGGTCACTTCGTCTGTTTCTCATCTCATGGCAATGCCTAGGTCATCTCTTCTATTCTTCCATATATGACCGTAAGGTCATTTCTTCTTCTCACCCACCCTCACGACTTTCAGGGTTGTTTCTCGGGGGTGGCATAACTTTGATGACCTCTCTGGGGAAAGCAATGCGGTCGCTTTTTAGTACACATCTGCCGGAGTTGGTCATCTCAGGCTGTGTCCCCTTTTTTCTTCTCTCTGAGATCGAGCGATCTCGAGAGTTTCTGCTTTGGACAGGGGCGGCCTCAAAATTCTTACAACCATCGCCTATTTTTTTTCCTTTCGGGAATCTCATGGTGGAGATCGAGTGGTCTTCGACCTAAGATCGTTGTTTCTGGAGAACTCAACATTATGAAAAATTTTCCAAGTCTTTTTGATAAAAGAGTCTCAGGCTCACTGGGTTTCAATCTAAAAAAGATTCTGAAAATTATCGAGGTCGCCAATACACAGATTTTATGGTTCTATACATGCTCATAATATAGCAGGAGCGATATGAGATTTTCGACCGACGACATCTCAATATGGACAAATTTATCGGCCAAGAGTTCAGCAGGAGCGATCTGTAGATTAGAGGTCGCTATATCTTACACTATATTCAATACTCTTCGCTATGAATATACGATCAGCCAGCTCTAGAGCATGATTCAGAACGCCCGAATACAAGAAAGACTGGGCGCGGAAGTAAGCGAACTGAGTAATTAAATTAATCATAAGATCGCTCGGTCTCGTTTCCAGTTCGTTTAGTCATTATGGAAATGATTTATGAGATTGTTCAATCTTACATAAAACAACATAAAATCAAATAAGTATAAAACCAGATGCTGCGAACAAACAAAGGTATGCAAAAGTTTCTCTTTCATTTCTATTTCATTCAAAATGTAGTTATAGGTAAGCGGTCTTAAAACCCGACCGCTACATCAAAAGTTAAATACATCAAGAAAAAGAAAATGTATCCTTCTATTTTTTCTTCTTGGAATGAGGCTATTCATCTTCAGATGAGCTGGAATCGGCGCTAGATTCGCTCGAGCTGGAGGATTTCTCATGGGAGCCAACATTTTACTTTGCCGTCGAACTCTGCTCCTCATCTGGGTCGAACTGTCTCCCACTCGGCTCACCTCCACCTCTGTCCATCGGCAAATCTTTGTCAGCATTGAGGAAGTTATCCAAAGCATCGAAATCGGCCCGCGTGATCGATCGTCCTCCTCCAAGATCGCCCTGCCTCCTCTCATCCTCTCCTTCATCACCAACTCCAGGCTCATCCTTTTTTTCTTCTCCTTCCTCTCCCCCCAACCTCCCTTTCTTTATCATGATTTTCTTCTTCTTCCACTCCCTCTTCGCCTTCCACCTGGAGAGCAGCGACCTTAGGAAATAGGGACGAGAAGCTGTCATCCTCTGGAATCTGGATGCCGCTATCTCGCAAATTAGAGATGGTCATTTCAACTACCTCACTTATCTGCTTCAGCATCACCTTCGGGTATGCTGGGTTATTTTCATCATATATTTCACTTTTTGTTTTCTGTAAAGAAAATTACAGGTTAAGACCAAAAGAAATAGTGCGAGGAAAGAAATATCAGACCGCTCGATCTAAATACCTCCAGCTCGGCCTTAATGGCCTTGTTCTCCTGCATATATCTTCGCAGTAGCATACCCATATGATGACAGAAGACCTCATGCTGAGGCCGATCTGCGAGCACATATCTGGGATAAGGCTGTCCTCCCAGCTATAAACTTCTTTAAAGTTCTCTTTGCCATATAAAGCGGCCGAGACCGCACCAGCATGGCGGGTAAGCTCGCCGCCCCAGTTCGGAAGGCACGTGGAAAACCCCACACGTTTTCCTTTGACATCCCACTTCATGAGCGGTCTCCCAATGGTATCCGTCATGGAGCGCCTATATCCATATAAGTCAAAAGACATATCAGAATAGCCCGAAGGTCCAGCGGTCCAGGATTGATACCGCTCCTGATCTCTCTTCAACCTCTTTTCCCTCTGGGTAAGCTCACCCTCCGGAGCATAAGGTAAGGTGAGGGGAGCTTGTAAGACCGCTGTAGGAAAAAATATTTTGTAAGTTAAAAGGTTTTTATAAGAAGCGGTCTGAACTTAAAGATCACAGGAACTCACTGTCTTTTTGCTTGATGGAGGAAACCTGAGCCCAAAGTTCCACATAATGCTCCAGATCGGCTTTATGATCCTTGAGCATCTCTTTGATCTGATCTTATACTCTAGAAAGGGTTTTTGGTTTTTGGAAGATCGATTCATCTCGGATCTTGGGGTGAGTCCGAAGATCGCCCAACCTCCCCTGGAAGATCAAAAATCTCTCAGCCCAATTTGGAACCTTGTTGGGCAGGTTAACTACTTTCAGACCGCTGCAGATGAAATACAGCAGACCCTTGAAGTCGTCTTTCCTCGGGCCTTCTTTCAAAATTTTCAAAGTAAAAAGAGATCTGAATAGATCCAAAGTGAACTTCACTCCGACCGATCTCAACTAACAGATATAAGTGAAAATTAGCGCGATGGAATTCGGGGGAAGCTGTCCAGGTACGAGACCGAAAAATTTGAAAATCTTTCTCATCTCACACGATAAGGGAAGCAAAAGGCATGATTGAAGTGATCGATCAGAATGGTTGAGGCGCTTACCTACGACGGGCAGGCGGATCATTATCTGCGAACCCATCGGATTATCCTTCAGAAACTCATGAAATTCAACCTGAGAAAGTCGGCAAGGTCGTTGTTGGGGAAATGATTTATCTTAACCCCTAAAAATGAGTAGAATATAAATTATAAGAATGAAAAATTAGTCTAAGTGAATATGCGTCGAATAGTATTTGACGCAAAGTCGAAGTGTAGTCGACGTTCCTCTCAGAATGAGCCGAAGTAACTCCAGATAGAATTCGACGTAACCTATGTCGACGTAACCCTGACTTCTAGTCGACGTATCTAGTGATGTCGACGCACCTTAGTCGACGCACCTTCCATATTCTCCTCTCGACGTCCAGTCCGTCTGAAATCGATGCTTCCGTCGAATAGTGATCGACGTACGTCAATTTCTATGTCAAATTCAAAACACGCCAGATTTCTTTCCTTCTATCTGTAGATCTGAATTTTATGGAATGATATTATTCTTTTCTAGCCGTTTTGAATCAGTATTTCCTTCTAAATGATTCTTGGCTAAATTGATTAAGTTTATTATGGATATTATTTGAAATCAGAATGATCTCTTTCCTTCTACAGAAATATTGATTATAGAATCTTTTCTCTCTTACCATTTCTCTAACTGTTAATTGATTATTCTCCCATAGTATTCTTTGAATAAACAGAGCTATAAATAAGAGGGAAGTCGACAGAGAAAATGCGGTGATCCACTCCATACATTTGAAATAGAGGGAAAACTCCCAAGTGAAAAGAGAGAAAATCTGAGAGAAGTAAAAGTGTGCTGCAGCAAACAACAAGCCCTCTTCTTCTTCTTTCTGAAGCCATACTGCTGCAATCTCTGATAGCTCTCTTTGAAAGAGAAAAGGCCTATAATCTCCTTCTCACTATAGAAGAGAGATTTCATTCACTATTTCTTGTGCTTCTAATCTTCTTGCTAGGAAGAAGATTCTTTCTTATTTTAATTATTTCTTCTACTTCTTCTTCTTATCTTCATTTCATTTTTAAACAGTGTAAAAGAGTTTTTAGAATCTCTCTTCAAAAAATTCAGTTGTACTGGTTCTAAGAGTCTCCTTATCAAAAGACTCAGGCTGGTTCTAAGAGTCTCCTTATCAAAAGACTCAGTACAAGATAGTGAATTCCTACCAAGGGGGTAGAAGAGTGGACTACCCAAAGTTTGGGGAACCACTATATTTCTTTGTGTTGTGCTGTGATTTTCATTTTGCTATTTCTTTCTTTATTTACTTAATTCTTGTTGGTGTGTGGGAAGATTAACTCTAAGATTATTACACACACATATATATATATATATATATATATATATATATATATTTGTTAACTTTGCACAAAGTACTTTAAATCTCTATTCACCCCCCCCTCTAGAGAATTCTAGTAAGGTTAATTGTGCACTTTCAATTGGTATCAAAGCAAGGTTGATCTAAAAAGGATAACTGCTTGATAAAAAAGATCCTACCTCACACATATATATATAGATTTCTAAAAACTATTTTTCACATGGCACAAATCAAAGATTATGCTTCCACCAGACCACCAATTTGCAACCTTGAAAAGTTTGCACTTTGGAAAACAAGAATTAGGATCTATATGAATTATATTGATGAAGATTTGTTCAATGTTATTTTGACAGGTCCTCCTAAGCCCTACAGAAAGGACTCAAGTGGTAAAGTGACTCAAACACTTGTCCCAAGGGCTGAGTGGACAGTTGAAGAAAAGAAGGCAGGAACAAGTGATGCAAAAGCTGTGAACATTCTTGTCTCAACCCTCTCAGATGAAATCTTTCAAAAGGTTGTTGACTGTGAATCAGCCAAAGAAATCTGGGAGGCTCTTACAAAGATAGTAGAAGGAAGTGCTGATGAAAGGAAAGATAGAATGGCTCTATTGATCTCCCAATATGAGAACTTTCAAAAGAAGCGTGAGGAAAGCATATCTGAGATGTATGACAGATTCAGTCTGATCATCAATCAATTAAAGAGCTTGGATAGAGATCTCTCTCTCACAAAGATCAATGACAAACTGTTAATGAGTCTCCCAAATTCATGGGACTCAAGAATATGGGCAATAAGAGATACAAGAGGACAAAAGCAAATCTCAACAGATGCTCTCTTAGGAAAACTCAAATCCTATGAGCAACTATTGAAAACCAGAGAAGAGAAGGAAAGAAGGGAAAACACTCCAACCTCTTCAAAAGATAGAAATATTGCATTAAAAGCAACAGAAGAAGAAATCTCTGTGACTGAAGAAGAACTATTCAGCCTCCTGGCTAGAAGATTTAAGAAATGGGTCAAGCCAGATGGGTCTAGAAGGAGAGAGTCAAAACCAAGGTATGATAAGACTCCTACCAAAGATATTGTTTGTTATTCCTGCAGGAAAACTGGACATATTGCTCCAGAATGTCCAGAGAATGCTGAGAAAAAGAAAGATCTGAAAAAGAAAGATCTCAAGAAGAAAGGGAAGAAGAAAGAAAGAAGCTTCATTGCAGAAGCTTGGAGTGAGACAGATTCTGAAGACAACACTTCATCTAAAAGTGACAATGAAGAGTCTAAGCAAGAATACATATGCTTAATGGCTCTTGGAAACACAGAAGAAGAATATGTTGCTGAATCATGGAGTGAAACAGGATCAGAAGGAATCATCTCTTCAACAGCAAAAGCAAATAGCCTTATTCTCACAGAGGAATCTGAGGATAAGGACGAGGTAAGCATTTTTGATGAAATAGATTTTCTATGTGATGATTTTAAAAATGATTTTGAAAGACTATGTTTAGATCAACTAAAAGCTAAACAAGAAATTAAGGATCTAAAAGAACAAATTAATATGAGAAAAATAGAGGATACATGTTCAAAAAATTATGAACTAAGGTGTAAAATCTATAAAACAGAAAAGGAAATTGATAATGCTAAATTAGAAAATCAACTCCTTAAGAAGAAGGTATCCCAAGCAAAAGCTTTTGAAGAATCTATAAAAGTCAGAAGCCAATCACTTAAAGAAATCACTGAAAAACAAATAATCAGACATAAGAATCTGGGGTTAGGAGCTGATCCTTCAACTAGTTCAATACCCTCTACCAAACCTGCTTGGATGAGCCCTGTTAAATTCACTAAACCCATCAAATCAACAAACTTAGAAGAAGACTCACAAAAGACAGAAGACCTCACCTTCAAAGAGATAAACCACCTTAATGAATCATCATCATACCATTCAGAAGAAGACTCTCAAACTACCTCTGAGAAAGAAACTATGTCAAAAGAAACAAGTTATAAAGAAACAAAACTCCAATCAGAAAAAGGGAAAAATAAAATCTGTGAAGATAAAATTGCGTCGACTTCATATTGACGCATGAATGATGGTACGCCGAATTCTACTCGACGCAATCACTTAGATGCTTCGACCTCAAATCGACGCATGAATAACAGTACGCCGACTTACAATCGACGCAACTACTTCTATGCATCGATTCCAGATCAACGCAATCTAGAGAAAGCGCCGAATACATATCGACGCAACTCTCAACATACGTCGAATAGATATCGACGCATAAAACATCAGAGCAACTTAAATACAGGACATAGCTATTCTTCAAAAAACTCTCTATCTTAACCCCCATTCAGGACCCTTTCATCCTGATCAAAATTTTTACCCTGATCAAAACTTCTATCCTAATCAAAAATCTTTTCATAATCAAAATTACTATCCTAATCACCATCTCTATTCCTCCCTAAACTCAAATTTCCTTAATCAAAAGACAATTAAGTGTTATATATATAATAAGATTGGTCACACTACCAAACAATGTTGGCACAATCAATCCAACTGTCTATAAAATTAGTCCAAGGGTGACTTAGAAAAACCTTAGGATTAGGAAGAAATAATCTCTGAAGAAAAACCTGGAATTTTCAGACAAAGTAAAAGTCAAGCCGATTCCTTAATCGATGCATCGTCGATAACTAAAAATGATTAGTAAACTCGACGTATGCGTCGACTCGTATCAACGCATACGTCGATAGGGAACCCTATCATACTATACCGACGTATACATCAACTTCCACTCGACGAAACGTCGACTTCATGAAAAAGAGCGGCAATACTGAAATATTTCCAGTCACATCTACTATTATACCGAATAAACCTCGAGTTGTGTCTCGTGTCGACGTTTCACCTGACTTAAATAGACTCTTCAGTTAAAATTCAGCACGCTCCTTGCATCTCTCATTTCTCAGTCCAGCTATCTCTTCCTCTCTCTCACTGACCTAAATGGCTCCTAAGATCAACTCTGGTTTCGACATTGATCTTGAATCCTTCCAAGCCGCCTCCGAAAACTATAAGAGCATCATAGCTCTCTTCACTGAAGCTGGTTTAGACAAACTCATTTCCACAATATGCAGAATCCTAGAGACTGAACTCACTGAGTTAATAAATCATGTTCAGATATCTGAGCAAGGAGAAATTACAGGAACACTCTATGAGATACCTGTCTCAATCTCAGCAGAACACCTTAGGGACACTTTTGATCTTCCATCAGGTACACCATCTTTGTTCAAATCAAAAAGGGGAAGCAAATTATTTTCTAAAAATAACTAAATCTCTATCATCATCCCTTATCAGGTGATGAACCTGTGGATCTCACCCCTGAGGAAACCAAAAATCTATTACTCATCATGAAGTTCTCCAAAGATAAACCAATCCACCTGAAGAAAATAGATTTTTTTGAGGAATATAGACTATTGGCAGACATAGTAGGAAAAGTTCTATTATGCAAGATCTCTGCCCATGATGCAGTGCCCAAGCAGCAACTGAACATCATGGGGGCCCTTGTGCTGAAAAAGAAGGTTGACTGGGCCAGCTGCTTATTAAAAATGATAGGCTACAAATATTCTCACAAAGAGAATGCCTATATGAGGATCATGAGTCAGGTACTCCTCCACTCCTTCCCTGACCTATGTAGGTCAAAAGGAATCCCCATTCCCCCTGGAAAAAGGATGTCCATTGCCCTATTCTCAAAATGGACCAGGGAAATTCCCAAGCCTGGTGCCATTCCTGACAGGACTCCCTCTCCTCCTAACTCTCCTAGCCATCCATCCTCACCTCCTCCCCTTCATACAGACACCTCTTCCCTACCTACATCATCCACACCAATAGTCTCTACTACCATCACAACTCCTACCCTACCTACATCTTCACATCCACCTGCTCAACCCTCCTCTATTCCTCCACCTCCTCCATCAAACTCACCTCATCACAATGATATAATTCTCTCTCAACCTTCATCACCTCCTCCTCCACCGTTATCTCCTACTCCAACACACCTTGAGCCATCTCCATCCACTAACACTCTCATCACCCAGTGTATCCAATCAGCAGCCCAAAAATTTCAAGAAATGCTGGATGCACACTGCTCCAACTTCACTCCATCATACACATGCAAACCCAAATAGATGGGGTCAATGCCTCTGTGCAAATCTTGAAGTCCTCTGTCTCTTCCTCCAAAGTGACCAAGTCTTTCTTAACCTCCTTGGCTAAGAAGGTCAAGAAGGGGGAGAAATTAGATGAAGAATAGCTCTTAAGTCACAAATCTCTCTCACACAAGTCCCTTCCTACTTCAAAAGCTGATAAGACAATTGGGAATGAATTAGTCCCAGAGCTACATACTGAGGACCAGATAACAGATGTACTCTCTATAGCAAGAGAAGCTATACAATAAGTAGTTCTCTTTCAAGGGGAGGCTAGCAGAGCAGGGAGAGAAGTTGAAAAGGAAACTTTTGTTGAAAAAGAAGCTGAAGCTCATGGGGAGCCAAATGCTGACATAACTGAAGCTGGAGCTGAGAAAGAAACTGAAGAAGCAGAAGTAGAAGGCTCAAAGGATATTCCATCTCAGGGGGAGCAAACTGCTGTGACTCAGGGGGAGCTGAGTGAACCACATGTTACTGAGAAGGAGCAACTCTCTTCTTTAAAAACTGTAGTATTCACTAGGAAAATAAAAACTCCTCCTACCCCTCCTGAGTGATGTGATGAACAATGTTGATATACTCTATATTTTTTTCCTCCATGCTTAAATACTGTTTATGAAGTCTGTGTATATGATTCTATTTTCTTCTGAGTACTTAACATATCTATTTTCTATATAAATGCCTTGCTGTGTTGATTAAAACCTGATACAATTTCTTGCTGAATAGGGTTAAGACAAATAGGGGGAGATTGTTGGGGAAATGATTTATCTTAACCCCTAAAAATGAGTAGAATATAAATTCTAAGAATGAAAAATTAGTCTAAGTGAATAAGCGTCGAATAGTATTCGACGCAACGTCAAAGTGTAGTCGACGTTCCTCTCAGAATGAGTCGAAGTAACTCCAGATAGAATTCGACGTAACCTATGTCGACGTAACTCTGACTTCTAGTTGACGTATCTAGTGATGTCGACGCACCTTAGTCGACGCACCTTCCATATTCTCCTCTCGACATCCAGTCTGTCTGAAATCACGCTTCCGTCGAATAGTAATCGACGTACGTCGATTTCTATGTCAAATTCAAAACACGCCAGATTTCTTTCCTTCTATCTGTAGATATGAATTTTATGGAATGATATTATTCTTTTCTAGCCGTTTTGAATCAGTCTTTCCTTCTAAATGATTCTTGGCTAAATTGATTAAGTTTATTATGGATATTATTTGAAATCAGAATGATCTCTTTCCTTCTACAGAAATATTGATTATGGAATCTTTTCTCTCTTACCATTTCTCTAACTGTTAATTGATTATTCTCCTATAGTGTTCTTTGAATAAACAAAGCGATAAATAAGAGGGAAGTCGGCAGAGAAAATGCAGTGATCCACTCCAAACATTTGAAATAGAGGAAAAGCTCCCAAGTGAAAAACGAGAAAATCCGAGAGAAGTGAAAGTGTGCTGCAGCAAACAACAAGCCCTCTTCTTCTTCTTTCTGAAGCCATACTGCTGCAATCTCTGATAGCTCTCTTTAAAAGAGAAAAGGCCTATAATCTCCTTCTCACTATAGAAGAGAGATTTCATTCACTATTTCTTGTGCTTCTAATCTTCTTGCTAGGAAGAAGATTCTTTCTTGTTTTAATTATTTATTCTACTTCTTCTTCTTATCTTCATTTCATTTTTAAACAGTGTAAAAGAGTTTTTAGAATCTCTCTTCAAAATATTCAGTTGTACTGGTTCTAAGAGTCTCCTTATCAAAAGACTCAGGCCGGTTCTAAGAGTCTCCTTATCAAAAGACTCAGTACAAGATAGTGAATTCCTACCAAGGGGATAGAAGAGTGGACTACCCAAAGTTTGGGGAACCACTATATTTCTTTGTGTTGTGCTGTGATTTTCATTTTGCTTTTTCTTTCTTTATTTACTTAATTCTTGTTGGTGTGTGGGAAGCTTAACTCTGAGATTATTACACACACATATATATATATATATATATATATATATTTGTTAACTTTGCACAGAGTACTTTAAATCTCTATTCCCCCCCTCTAGAGAATTCTAGTAAGGTTAACTGTGCACTTTCAGTCGTTGCTCGGACTCAAGAAAAACCTTGCAGGCACCAGCTCGCGTGGACACCATTGTTCAAAAACTTCAGACCACTTGAATGAAGAACTTCAAAAGAGCGTATTTAATGAAGCCACCAACTAGGTATTTATAGCCTCATAAGCAATCAAGGTATAATCATTACAAAATCTTGAACTAAAGACCGCTAACCTAGATCGCGCGAGATTACAATTCAAAAAAAAATTTAGAACACCCAACATCAGGAATCCTAAACTACACAGACAAATGCGATCTCAGACCAGAGACAGCAACAGATAATTAACATAATAAAAAACTTAGACCGAGCGATCTCATAACAAACTTTCCAGGAAATAAAAATAATTAAAAATAGAAGATGAAAGCATGAGGTGGAACAAACTGAAAAATATATACATACTATAACAATAGATCTCAAAATCCTCAAGCAAATTCCTTAGTTCATTTTTACAAAACCACAAAATATGTAAGAACTATAAACTATTTCGGAGGATCTTTTATCCTCCCTAAGCAGACCACCCTTTTATGAAGCTTGTTGACCGTCGTAAGTGTCATACAAATGCTTGCATTGGCGTCAATGGCATATCACTGGAGATCACCTGCATCTCGCTTCAGCTCCTCATAGTTGATGAATTCCTCCGGGTCTATGCGATCATCAGGGGCAGCGCTTGACGACCCTGCAACCAAAGGAGCAGAAAGACATGTCCTCAGTTGAGAAAATGCGGTATGCAAGGCGTCGACTTTTACTCAGAAGAAGGTTGTCTCCTCTTTAGACTCGCGAAGTCTTTTTCGGAGATCAGCCACCTCCTCTTCCACCTTCTTCCCGCCATCCCTTTCCCGCTGTTCGAGCGACCTCCGCTGATCGTTCAATTTCTTCTCACATTGAGCCGAGACCGCGCGAAATGCTTTGACAACATCCTCCTCCTTTGATTTGGCCGCCAGCAACGCCTCATCCTTCTCCAGCAACATACTCTCAAGCTCTCTCTCCGGGGTCTGGAAAACATGAATGACCTGCATAAGAGGGGATGCAAGTACATGAGGTGGAGGTAGATCGATCTGAAGGGTGGACAACCCAGTCTCTTCCAATAGCCTTTGGGCCTCCTCATCTTCTCCGGCGGTCAGGAAAGTAGTTCAATCAGCGACAGTCAGAAAATAAGATCAACAAACATAACATCCATACATGAGGAATGAGAAACAGGGCGGTCAGAAAAATGATCCCGAGCGGCCTTCGAAACCGCAGGTGCAGCGGTTAGGATCAGGCGGTCTGGACGCCTTCGACCCTCAAGGTCTATCTCTTCTAACTATTTTTCCTGTGACCTATCTCCTTCTTTTCTTCGTCGTTTCAGCTCTTTAGAACTAAGGAGAATGTCGTCGGTCTCAATGAGAACAACCTCACATCGCCGAACTGGAGATTGTGGCCTAATATAGATAGGCATAGAGATATTAGGCAGAGTGGTCAAGTGAAGCTTACCAGATCGGATTGTAGAAATAGCAACCGCACGGCCTGCCGCCTGCCTCGCTAAATTGGTATCTTCCTCAGAGGTTAGAGGTTTTCCATCAGAAAGAATCTCCTTCTCCTTGCGCAGCTGAGCTTCCAAGTCTAGCTACCCTTCTTCCTCTTCCTCTTTCTCATCTTTCCTCTCATGGTCTTCTTCTTCATCTCCTTCCCTAAATTCTCCTTCTTCACCTCCCTCCTGGGCGGTATCCGAGATCGTTTCGATCTCTGTTGAGACCGCGGTAACCTTCTCGATCTCTGTTGAGACCGTGGTAGCCTTCTTAGGATCACCATTTCTTTTCTTCCTCTTCCCTTCTTCAGATCCTGTCTCGTTGGATCTCCTTCTCTTCCTATCTTTCTTCTTCTCTTTCTTCTTCTTCTTCTTCTTCTTCTTCTCATCTTTCTCCTTATCTTTTTCTTCTTCTTCTTCTTCTACCTCTTCGTCCTCTAGTCCCGTGACCTGATTATAAGCCCGTGCGGTCTCATCCTTAGTTACCACGGTCTTATTTTCAGGTTCTGCGGTTTCCTTGTTAGAAGCAGCGAGCTTCTCTTTAGGATCACCCTCCAAATTCACCTCCGACTCCTTTTTCTTTTCTTCTTCCTCTTTTCTCCTCCTCCCCTCTTCTTCCCTCTGCCGCCGCATCTCAGCATCTAGAGAGGCCCTAAACTATTTGTCTATCTGCTCCATCCTCCGCCTCTCCAGGTCAACTCGATCCAGTTGGCTCTCAGTCTTGACAATGATAGGAGCAGCTGGCGTGTAGCTTTCTGGATCGAGTAGAGACCAAGAACGCTCGTTCTCAAAGGGATCAAAGGACTGCAAAAGAAGAAAAGGAAACGTTAGCAAAGAACATTAAGAGAAAGCCTTGAGATTGCGGCTACCTGTAGATGAGCGATCTCAAGAGGTCCAACAGGAAATCGAACACCGGCAGGCTTGACCGCAAGGGTCTTGGCAGGAAGCTTCTTTTTATCCCTTTTTATCATAACCTCTTGATCTTTGATTTGCTGTCTCATCTTGATAGCTAAAGATACCTTCTCTTTGAGACCGACCGAGATCTCCTTAGAGGTCGCTCCAGCAGTCTGACTCGAAGTCTCCAGCTTCTTCTAAGAATCATGAGTCAGAACTTCAGCTCGATCGAGCTCATTGGTCTCCAAAGACGAATCCATGATGTCCACAAAACTTGAAGTCGATGGAGGGAGAGTCCGCGTCGGCATGCCTCTAGTGTCACATGCCGCGATATCCTTGATCGCTACCCGCTAAAGTTCAGTTACAGATGCGTCCTTTAAAGGTGATTTAATTGCTTTCTCTTTTTGGGGCAGCGGTTTCCTTGAAGCCACAGGAGGGATAATCCCCTTTTCAGCCACCATACTCTTCAACAAACCCATGATCAAACAGTTGAAACGAGCTCAGAATTCAGACCGCCTTGATGGATTTTCTATCTCAGGGATCCAACACTAGTACAAATGAAAGGGCCCCCAGGTCTATTTATAGCTTGGAAAGAAAGATTAAAATATTCAAGGTTTCCGCGATCTCCTCGGTCTGAAGTCAACATTTCTGAAGCACCTCAGAACTTGGAAATATGCGGGGATTATGTTCGCCCGGAAGATCGCTATACCTGTTATGCAAGGGAGTTCATGTGGCTTCGTCCATCAGATCGTTTCCATCTGATTGATCGCACAGTCTCATTTGCGAGACTGCCTAGCTCAGCCATCTCATATATAACAGCGATCTTGTCAGTTCGGGTTGCCAGCCACCCCCGAGTTCGCACAGTCTGTATCTCTTTTCTATTTCTGACAATAGCATGCCAGGTACCCTCTCACCCCTGCCCAGCTTCTCCTGAATCCCGAGCAGTACGTAATTTCAGAAGCTATCCGTTTGGGCAGCCTCCGCGTCTATAAATAGAGGGGTAGGGGTCCCCCAAAACGGGATTTTTGGATTGAGCCTTGAGCTAACTGTGGAGCCAAGCGGTCTTGATTTCAACTCGTTTCCTTCTCCCCAGTCAGGTCTGCTTCGAGCCTCCTATAACCTCTAACCTCTGGCCTCTAGCCTTTTCTCGTAGGATCTTCTCGCAGCTAAGAGTTATCAGAATGATGATCTTTTCTTGTCATTCAGCGATACCTTGTTTGACACTCTCAACGACCTAGTAACTGGCAGTCCTAAGTTTCCTTTCCGTTTCTCAAGTGTGAGTTCTGAAGGTGCAATTTTTGCATCAACATGCTTGATTCGAGAGACACTCTTGACCGGTCTGACCTTCAGATAAACATAATCTCCCACACAAAATTCCACCGATCTATGCCTCTGATCATAATACTTGGTCTGACGATCCTGAGTTGTTTTCATGCGCTCTTGGATAAGTTTGATTCGAGTCGTGGTCTAATCAACCCAAGAATCTTTGTTGGAAGACCTCTCTTCACTTTCAGCCCAACACAACGGTGTCCGACAACGCCTACCATAAAGAGCCTCAAAAGGGGCCATCTCATTGCTTGCCTGGAAACTGTTATTGTAGGAGAACTCAACTAGAGTGACATACTTCTGACACTCACCACCAAAGTCTAGAATGCACATACGGAGCATATCTTCCATAGTTTTATTTGTGCGTTCTGTATTCCCATCTGTCTGGGGGTGGAAAGTTGTGCTAAAAAGTAACTTTGTACCCAAACTCTCTTGAACGTACTTCCATTCCTTGGAGGTAAACCTGCCATCTCTGTCTAAAATTATAGTCTTTGGAACACCATGGAGTCGGACTATCTCATCCACATACAACTGAGCCAATCTCGGACCCTGATCCGTTCTCTTATTAGGGATGAAATAGGCAACCTTGGAGAGACGATCAACTATAACCCATAAAGAATCATTCCCACTCTGCGATCGGGGAAGTCCATGAACCAAATCCATCGATATATCCTCGAAGTTCCACTCTGGAATGGGTAGTGGCTGCAACTTACCCCCTGGACTCTGGCACTCGGCTTTAACTAATTTGCAAGTTTTACACTTACCAACATACTCTGCTATTTTACTCTTCAAACCTGGCCACCAAACTAAATTTTTAAGATCTACATACATCTTTGTGCTACCTGGATGTATCAAATATCTAGAAGTATGAGCTTCAAACAGTATGTCCTCTCGAAGGTGACCAACATCTGGAATGCATACTGTACTCTCGAACAGAAGTAAACCCTCCTGAATACTGAACTTTTCCTTCTGACCAGTCTGGGTCAAATCCCAAATCCCTACCATATTCGAATCTAGGGGTAAAGCTGTTCGGATCATATCTTTAATATCACAAGCTATTTCCATCCAGCTTAAACTCGCAGAACCAAAGCTGGAGCATTGTATAACACTAATTTCCAATCTCTCCAGAGCTCGCACAAGCTCTTCCTGCTGAGTAATGAGGGAAAAACTCGAACCTCTTCTATTAAGCGCATCAGCTACCACGTTTGCTTTCCCCGGGTGATACTGAATACCAATATCATAGTCTAAAAGGAATTCCACCCACCTACGCTCCCTCATATTAAGCTCTTGTTGATCAAATATATACTTGAGACTTTTTTGTGATCCGTAAATATCTCACAACGAATTCCATAAAGGTAGTGTCGCCAAATCTTCAGAGCGTGGATGATAGTTGCAAGCTCTAAATCATGTACATGATAATTTTTCTCGTGAACCTTTAATTGTCTGGAGGCAAAATATATAACCTTACCATACTGCATAAGTACACAACCCAACCCCTGACCTAAAGCATCGCTATAAATATGAAAGCCATCTGAACCTGAAGGTAGACTCAAAATTGGGGCGGTCATCAACCTAGATTTCAACTCCTCAAAAGCGAACTCACACTCAACTATCCAAGTGAAGGCTTTCCCCTTCTCGGTAAGCGTAGACATTGGTAAAGCTATTTTTGAGAAGTCCTTAATGAATCTCTTGTAGTATCCGCTAAACCGAGAAAACTGCGAACTTCAGTAACTGCTTTCGGTCTTGGCCACTTCTTTATTGCTTCTATCTTTTTAGGATCCACATCGAGACCCTTCTGACTGATAACATGTCCCAAGAATGCAACCTCTTAAAGCCAGAACTCGCACTTTGAAAATTTGGCATACAGCTGATTCTTCCGAAGAGTGCTCAACACTGTCCGGAGGTGCTCGACATGATCTTCTTGACTCTTTGAATATGCCAAAATGTCGTCTATGAAGACGATAACGAATCGATCTAGAAATTCTCGAAACACTCTATTCATCAGATCCATAAAGGCGGATGGGGTATTAGTTAACCCGAATGACATGACCACGAACTCATAGTGTCCATATCTAGCACTGAACGCCGACTTTTGAATGTCCGCATCTCAAATTTTCAAATGGTGGTAACCTGATCTCAAATCTAACTTGGAGAATGTGCAATATTCCTCAAGCTGATCAAACAAATCGTCTATCCCGGGGATAAGGTACTTATTCTTACTGTCAGCTTATTCAGCTCGCGGTAGTCTATGCACAACCTCAGGCTACCATCCTTCTTCTTAACAAACAGTACTGGGGAACTCCAAGGTGAAGTGCTGGGGAGAATGAAACCCAAGTCGATCAATTCTTGCAACTGAAGCTTCAACTCAGCAAGTTCTCTGGGAGCCATTTGGTAAGGACTCTTGGCCACTGGCGCAGCTCCACGGACAAGATCTATTTGGAAGTCAATCTCTCTGGTAGGTGGCGCACTAGGTAACTCCTCTGGAAAGACATATAGAAACTCCTGAACTACATGCACTTCTAACAGATTAACCTTGTCTTCAGTATTCATCAGTACTAAGAACGTTACACAACCCTTGTTGATGCATCTAACAACCTTAATTGAGGAAATGATTAATTTGGAGACACCCTTCATGCCCTGGAAGGTAAAGAAAACTTGGTTGGGTCCTTCAAACTGTATCACCTTGCTCCTGCAGTCAATTTTTGCATACAAATCTGATAGCCAGTCCATGCCCACAATCAGGTCAAATCCTTCTATAGGGAGGAGTGAAGCTTCTACAACGATTTTAGTTTCTCCAAACTACACTGTAACTCTACACTTATTTCTGGTCTGCAAAAGGGATCCATTAGGCATCATGACCTCTAATGATGCTGACTCTGGAAGGATTCCTAAATCCAACCTATGCACAAGGGCTTCTGTTATGAACGAGTGCGAAGCACCGGTGTCAAATAGAATTTTGGAGGGTACGTTTCAAATCATAATAATTCCTACACGCATAAATGCAACATGGGCTTATTTTAGTGTCACTAAGGAGGAACGTACTAAATCGTCTAGGATGTACACATACTTGTCACAACGTCCTCCTGCTCCAAGGCTTCCTACTGGCCTAACCCATAAGCTCTGGGTTGCACCGGACCTCATCCTGAAGCTGGCTTCACCTCAGATCCTACATGTGCATTTCCTTTGTCAGTTCTGCTAGGACCACCAACCTCAAATTTTGACTACAATAGAGTTATGATTTTAAGACTAATGTGGAAAGGGGTATAAATTAAGATGATTACACGAACGAACATTCATTACCTGAACAACGGGAGTCCCCTGACAGTAACGGGCTATATGCCCCGGTTGCTGGCACTTGTAAAAAACTCCTGCAGTAGCTAAACACTCACCGAGATGGTGGCGATATCACTTAGGACAGAGGGGGTAATCCTTGACCTTGGCCCCGGTCTGACCGCCTCTCTTATCATCAGTTCTCTGCTTCTTGCTCCAGTTCTTTCCCTGACCATTCTTGTTCTGATGTTGATGCTGTTGTGGTGCATCCTGAGTCCGCTTCGAATAGAAGTTATTGCGCTTTTGCACCTTCTGCTGATCAGCTTCCAGCTTCCTTGCAGTGTCCACCAAGCTCCTGTAATCGGCAATGACCATCGTCATCAGTGGCTGCCTCAAAGAGTCATGCAAACCATCCACGAACTGGCTACATTTCTCGTTCTCGTCCCCTTGCATCGTGCCCGCATAATGAGATAAGTGTGCCTATTCTCGCTCATACGCTATTACAGTTTTGTCCCCCTGAATGTGCCTGAAGTACTTCTCCTAGAAACTGCGACGCTCGGATGGGGGTACGAACCAACTAGCTAGCGTCATCGAGAAATAATTCCACGTGAACATATTTGCGATACGACCTAACATAAAAGAAACTCATATTACCATTACGCTAAAAGGACAATGAATTCTAGAAAAAAGGGCAATTTAAACCACGTTACTTACCAGCGGGGTCGTCCACCAAATGCCTAGTCCACCACAGTTTGGCTCGCCTTTCAGGAGGAAGGAAGCTAGAAGAAACTTCTTATTCTCTGGGCACTGCATCACTTCGAGCAGGTCGTGGGTCTTTATCATCCAATCATCGGTCACCATCAACATTTCTTCTCCATTGAAATTGGAGGGATGGAGGTCCCGGAAATTTCTCAGATAGCGTTCCATCCCTAAGTCTCCGGCAGCTGGTACAGGGACTGCTGCTGGATCTGCTGCAAGCAGTGCATTTCTGAATTCCAACAGAGCTAAGGCTACTGCCCTAACGATAATAGTTGCAAAGTCGGTAGGTTCTGGTACAGCTGGTGCTGCTGGTGCTGTTGGTGCTGCTGGTGCTGCTGGTGCACCACCATCATCCATGACAATCTCAGGAGTGGTATTCTGACGCGATGGTTCGTCCGCCTTGTTGGTATGCGATGCCTATATGATAGAAGAAAAAGGTTATTGATGTACGTGACAAAAGAAGAATTTACTAAACAGATATTTTCATACAACACATAGCTAAGCTAGATGAAATTTGATGACTCTATCGTCAACGGAATGTCTCAGTTGAAATCCTAAGGCTCTGTGAACCTTTTGGGTCGTGAGATCCTAAACCTATCTCTAATAACAATTATAGCACCCCAACTTAGTTTATCAACAAATCAGCAGTCCGACCGGGCCCCGTGATAAGGAGCAAACCAAGTAACAGAAATAAAATTGGTACATAGTAGGTATCAAAGAAAAATGCTAAGGAATACTTACAGCGGAAGTAAAAGATAAGCTAAGGGTAAATATGTACCTCAAAAATCTGAATTTCACAGAGCCACTAAAATTGCAAGAGTCAAACAAAACTTGAAACACTGAATTCTTAAACATAGACTGATATAAGAAACATTAGACAAATCTGATACATGTCCAAAATTACAATAAAGTGCTGAGAGAGTAAACTACTGAGTGAAAACAAACTATAAGAGCAACGTCTGCAAACACGATTATCCTAGGGGCAACACCCCACCTGTGACCCCTGTAATAATAAGCCCAAAAATGGGTCAGCCCAACTGGAGAGTAAGAAAGACCTTTCTTCTTAGTCACACTAAAATATTTTAAAGAAAATATGCGTGCAAGTTTTTTAAAATAATAATTTATGTTATGGAAAATATTTACTATTATACCATGCTTACTTTACTAAAATTGGATTTGAAAGATAAATGTCTATTGTAGTGTAATCATGTCATGCATTTTCATTCAAGTTCCGAAAATATTTTACCATAGAGATTTTCTACCTTTCAGCATGAACTTGAATTCTATTTGTCTTAAGCTTGTCACTCGTCATATTCTATGCATAGTAGATTCTTTTGCGCATTCTAACGACCCGAGTCCCAACTAACGAACGCAGGGGTTCTAGTGTCTCACGGACACAGACTCGCATCTACTAATCTTCTAAATGGAGAACCGTCTCCCTACACACCAAGCTCATAGGGTCTACTATGCACTATGAGTAAGATAGTGTGCCTCTATCTATCACGTGAGAAAGTCTCAATCGTGCCTCCTAATTCTTTTTCATTAACTGTGGATTTCATATTTATTCATCTGATATCGTAAGCCATATTTCGCGCTAAAGAATTGCCTCGTATACTTATTCTGGTGGTTAGTATATTTGTACGTATAAAGGAATACATGGTTACATGCATTGTACGAATTCATGAATTTCATACGAGTTCATTATTTCTTATCATGCTACACATTATAATCTAGATGTATGCGATCTCAATATATTACAAATATTCCCTTACTATACGAGAAATAATATGTGCATTTAACTGCGTGTTATGTCTAGCCATAAATAATAGAATTTCTTACTGTAGCATTGCGACATTCGTACACATGACGAGGTGGCATGATTTCTCTGCTCTACTGAATCTACACAATTGAACACCTTCTAGATTCTAGGGTTCGGTGAATACACATTAACGGAGGTTAGACAGTGGAAGGGGGTGCTAAACATATGATTAGATAATGATTTCCTACTTACCCTCGCGAGGACAAATTTTCAACGATGAAGCTGAGTCAGAAGGAGCGAGCCTACTCCGCTCTATTTCTCGATCCTTCTTCCACCACTAGGGTTTCTCCAAACCTGAAAGGAGTCAACCCACTGAATTTTTAGAGAGATTCCTCAATTTTCTTACACAAGGGTGTAAAGTCCATGACATATACGAGTAAGAACAGAGGGAGAGAGAGTAATTACCCCTTTGTCGAGAATCGATTTTTAAAAAGTACCACTGTTGAGGGAAAGCCTTGGATCGCACAAGGGAGTTCCTGAAAATCCTGGAGGAGGAAAACGAAACCCTTATTAGACAAAGAAAATGGCCAAGGAAGGAAGGAGAAGCCACGAAATTGAAAAGATAATCCACTGGTCTGAAAGGAAAAGTTTCATTTATCCAAAACAACGGTAAAAAAAAAGAAAGCTAACGGGAGCAGAAAAGTTGAAGGGAGGGGGCTGCGGTTACCTGCGCAGATACGCAAGTGACAACTTCGATCGAGAAGAGAGGAATGACGCCTCTTTGCATCTGCTATCGCCAGCGAACACAAACAGAAGGCATCTCAGGGGCAGTCGACTGGAATGTGACCGGAGTTGCCGTCTGCGGGGAAGGAGCGGATATCGCCTCAGCTGCGTGAAACGCCAGTGCGTCGGTTACGAAAAGAAGACGTGAGGGCTTAGCAGGGGAGTTGTGAGGTTTTTAATTGAGAGACCACGCTGGAGGTGTGGTTAAGGAATCCGAAAAAATATCAAATTTGAATACTTCCAATTCAGAACAATGCCCTATTTTGCATCTCAATTCTAGCATAAAAACTCCTGAAAACCTCAAAATTGCGTCGCAAAATAATTCCAACGATTTTATTTAACAGACTTTATTTGTTTTAATTATTGACCAAAAGAAATCATACCTCGCCATGACCATGGTTCGATCAATGATGCTCATTGTCGAACCCTGAAATTTTGAGAGCATGACGCATTAATTTTCCGGATGTTACAAAACATGAAACTTAGTGGGACCATTTTTAAGATGTTCATTAAGGGGATAAATTAACCATGTTTTGAGAATTGAGGAAAATCCTCTTGGTCAAATCTCATAAAATTTAAAACATGCACTTAGTACCACAGGACAATACTCTATAGAGAAAATCATCAACCTTTGGGATGATTTACATAGGAAACTGGATTTCGTATGATTTGGTCACATAGAACCTAAGTGAGTATTTATAGGGTCAAAGCTTACTGAAATGTCTTAGAATTTTGTATATAGACCTTTTATATCAGTAGGAAGCTCTGAGAATTTTATTAGAATTAATAATTGAATAAACCTCATATTCATTCACAATGTAGAGTTTGGAGTTGTAATTTAGAATATTCATATCTTGAATTACTGACACTATAATACTCTAGGAATCTGGACATAAACTTGTGATAACATTATGAACCTCTGGTAATTTTTCTGGAATTTATGATTATATATATTTGGTACTTCGTTCACAATGTAGAGTTTGGAGTTGTAATTTAGAATATTCATATCTTGAAATATTGACACTGGAATACTCTATGAATCTGGACATAAACTTGTAATAACATTATGAACCTCTGGTAATTTTCCTGGAATATATGATTATATGTATTTGGTACTTCGTTCACAATGTAGAGTTTGGAGTTGTAATTTAGAATATTCATATCTTGAAATATTGACACTGAAATACTCTAGGAATCTGGACATAAACTTGTGATAACATTATGAACCTCTAGTAATTTTCCTAGAATTTATGATTATATATATTTGGTACTTCGTTCACAATGTAGAGTTTGGAGTTGTAATTTAGAATATTCATATATTGAATTATTGGAACTGGACTACTCTAGGAACCTGGACATAAACTTATGTTAACATTATGAACCTCTGGTAATTTTTATGGAATTTATGATTATATATATTTGGTACTTCATTCACAATGTAGAGTTTGGAGTTATAATCTAGAATATTCATATCTTGAATTATTGACACTGTAATGCTGGAGAGACTTGTATATAGATCCTTGATATCATTATGAACTTATGGAACTAGAATTGACTCATCCTGATTTAGGATTCATGTAGTGACCCCTTTAGGACATGTGGATTCGATTAAAGGTCGCCGGTCTGCGAATAGTAAATACTGAAAAACTTAGATTTAGACCCATCCCTTTTGGTCACCACCCCTCGAGTTATTAACTCTCAGAGATTTGCAAATGCCTAGTTGGGTTGGAAGGTTAATCACCAAGGGTAGTCATCAGAAGTAAAGACTGGGGTGTGTTTAGTAAAACTATCAGTTCAGGAATTGACAATGACATATTGTGAGAGGTGAGGAGACACCTAACAGGAGGTACACGTTGTGATTGAGAGATAACACAAAGAAATAGCCTGTCACTAGGAAGGGCAGGGTTCGGTGTTCAATTGAACACTGATACTCGTCTGCTAGAGTCGTTTGGTAATCCACCTTAGGATATTAGAGTAATTAGAGAACAAATGGGCATATAAGAATGGGCAGTCACCAATAAGAGTAAATATCCTGGAAATGAGTATTTGGGCTTCAGTCACCATCGCATTCCCTGGTACTGTTGTGAGCCCTTCACCGGGTAGACCACGGGAAGTCCAGGATTCACCCTAAACCTTTAAGTATAACTAAACGATAGACAAGAGTAGTAAGTAGGAGAACTTGATGCGTAAATCTTGTCCCAAATTTTGGGACGGAACGGTACAAGGACTAGAAAGTCTTGCGAGCGGTAGGCTCAGTATTATAAGGAAGGACTGGGTTAGTCCTGCGAGCGGTAGGCTCGGTATTATAAGGAAGGACTGAGTTAGTCCTGCGAGCAGTAGGCTCGGTATTATAAGAAAGGACTGGGTTAGTCCTGCGAGCGGTAGGCTCGATATTATAAGGAAGGACTGGGTTAGTCCTGTGAGCGGTAGGCTAGGTATTATAAGGAAGGACTGGGTTAGTCCTGCGAGCTGTACGCTCAATTTATAAGGAAGGATGAGTTTAGTACTGCGAGCGGTAGGCTTGGCATTATACAAGGAAGGACTGGATTAGTCCTGCGAGCAGTAGGCTCGGTATTATAAGGAAGGACGTGTTTAGTCCTGCGAGCGGTAGGCTCGGTGTTCTCTAAGGAAGACTGGATAGTCTGGTGAGATGGAGGCTCGGGAATACAATTAAGAGGCGTTCTTACCAAATAGTATGCGGATACCCTGGTGTGTTCTTCAAGGGAGTACAAAAGGTCTAGGCCGGGAGGTGTCATACTAGCCTAGGACTGGAGGACCCGATCCACTGCCCCTGTTTGCCTCAACGGGGCGTACCTGAGCGGAGACTCAAAAAGCGGGATAGAGGTGGTGCTTACTAGATAGTACGCGGATACCCTGTGTTCTTAGGGGCGTAGGTAAGGTCTAGGCTGAGAGATGTGTGACATAAGCCTAAAAGTGGGCATGCCCGATCCACTGCCCTGTTTGCCTCAACCGGGTACCTAAGTGGACACACTCGAACAGAGGGAACTAACAAAGGTCTGTACGTACAGAGTCGAGTGCATGTGTTGCATCATTGTATTGCATAACATATCATAAATCATTCATAACAAGACCCCATTGATGAGTCCCATTTATATACACTTTTATGGACTCATCCGGGCTACTTTTCACTCTCGTGCATGTCATTTTCGATCTATTAGTGCATCTATTTCTCTTATGCTCATTTACGCGCACTTACGCGCTTCGTTCTCTTTTTAGGCCCATTTTGGTGTGCATTTGCGCTCCATGTTATTGGGGGTAAGCACATGGTGCTCCCCAATCCTTTCTCTATGTTAGATTGGTGCTGGAGGTGCATTCCCAGCTGGTTTGCTATGCTTGCAGGTGGTTGGATCATCCCCCTTTTGCCCAAAAATCACGATTGTGCATAACACACGGTCGTGCATTTTCTTGACGCACGGACGGCTGCGGTCGTGTGCCTTCATCTGGGTAGAAAACCGGTGATCCGAGTTTGTTCGTGCGTTTTTATGCACGGGCAGTTGCCCGTGCGCGAAGGAAACGCACGATCGCCTGTTTCGACGCATTTTTAGCCAATCTGAATATGTTCGTGCGTTTTTACGCACGGGCGGATTTGCCCATGCGTGAGTAAAACGCACGAGCGTTGCTGCTTCTTCCTCAAGCCATTTTATTCGTTAAATAACGCACAGACAACACACGGGCGTACGTTCGACCGCGCATGACTAAATTTCTGACCGTTTAGTATTTAAAGCAGAAAATCTGCTGCAATCGACACCCCGCGGGAAAAGCTCTAGTTTCGCCCAGTTCGCCTCTCCACCACCGTTTGACCTAGGAGGAGCTCCGGCAACCATAGTCTTGCAAATCTTCCGCCAAAGCTCCCTCCTTGGCCTCCTCCATCATCTTTGAGCTCAAGAACGCCATAGACGGAAAGTCTCTGCTGCATTCAAGGTGTCGAACAAGAGTTACCTCGATCTAGACCACGAAGAAGACGGGTAATAGTAGAGGAAGGTGACAGCTCCTCCGGACCCCGGACGCAACTGAAGACCGAGCACGGACGAGGCTTGACAACCCTACGATTCCGGCCGAGAATCTTCAGCATAGTCTTCGAGCTTCGGTTTTCTCTTTTCCCCTACGCTTTGCTTCAGAGTTTCCCTTCTATGTGTTTGTTGTTGTGGATGATGTTCATAAACTCTATGTTTTAGTTAATATGATTTCATGTTCTTGAGATCTTATGTGGTTTATGAGATTCGAGGAGCGTCGTAGTCCGCCATCGACTCCACCGCTTTGTAGTGCTCCGCACTAGCAATTGCTAGCTGCGTGTTCAGCGACGAGGTGCCTACCACCCTCATCCGCTAGCCTTCTCGTCAACCCGCTCACCGAAGCATGGCATCGCGACCTACATTCCATCCCGATAAGCGAAGCGGAGCTCTAGGCCCGCATTTTCTTTCTCTGTTGCTAACTTAGGAAAACCACCATCAAAACCCCTTTTTATTAAGTAGTTAAGAATCTATATAAGCGTTTCCCTAACAAGGATTCATACAACCCAACTGGAAGTCCTCTGAGAATGATATTCGGGGTGTCTCTCCCAATTTTATTACTTGTACGACCGGTGCACATGCCGTAATCACATCAAGGTTTTGGCGCCGTTGCCGGGGACTGCGAGCGTTTTATGAATTTTCTTCCAGGAAGATACTATAAAGATTCTTTGTTGTTTTTGATCTTTTCTGTTTTTCTTTGTTGTGTGTAAGCTAGTTTATGCAGGGGCAAGGCCCTGAAGAGTTCTTGGAGTACGACCCTAAAATTGAGAGGACGCCGCACGCATGTCGCCGTGCTGCTGCGGACATGGATCTCAACATCAACAGGAAGGAGATTAACCCCGGGGGTGAGGATGCACCCGCTGCAGGTCATGCAGATGAGGAGAACGAGGTGGACCGGGCGTGGCCTAGAACGATGCAGGATTATACCACTTCCACTGTGGGGAGTGTGTATCCTAGCTTTGGCCCAGCTATCACGAACAATCAGTTTGAGATCAAGCCGACGATACTGAACATTATCCGCCACAATGCCCAATTTTCTGGGATGGCAAGTGAAGACCCCCATCTTCACTTGGTAGAATTCTCAGAGGTCTGCGGAACGTTCCGGTACGCCGGAATAGCGGATGACACGGTGAAGTTAAGATTATTCTCGTTCTCCATTCGAGACATGGCGAAGGCATGGCTCCATACAATTTCGTCGGGCACAGTTACCACCTGGGATGCGCTGCAAGGAAAATTCTTCTCCATGTTCCACCCAGTTGATAAAATAGTGAGCATGAGAAGGGAGATCGCAACCTTCTTGCAAAACGATCAGGAAACCCTGGCGGAAGCGTGAGAAAGGTTCATGGACCTTCTGTGGAAATGCCCCCATCATGAGTTTCAACCATGGAATTTGGTGGAGAACTTCTATTTTGCAATCGAGCCTAACTATAGGGCTATGATTGATGCTGGTGCCGGTGGAACCATTCTGAACCACACTCCTGAAGAAGCACTGCGAATTCTACAAGACACCATGACTCATAGCTCCTTCTGGACTGCAGGGAGAAACACCCCAAGGAACGCGAGAGTACTTTTTGAAGTATGCACCTCTGGAGCACCAGCTGAGAGCATCACATTGCTGAAGAAACCTACCTCTTCATCTGCCCCAGTGATGGCCATTTCTTGTCTTGGGTGCGGGAATCCTGGACATCATGCATATGAATGTCCCTCAGGTGAAGTCTCTTCCGAGCTCTCTAATTTCATTTTAGAAGAGAGTGTTAATTTTATCCAAAATCAAAACCACAATGCACCTTACTCTAACACCTATAATCCGGGTGTGAGAAATCACCCCAATTTTTCCTGGAATCAAAACACTGCAGGCCAATGATGGCAACCGGGCCAGCATCAATATGATGCTCAAGCGTCCTGAAGCCAACCGAGGCCGTCTCATCCGGGTTATACCCAAGGTGCTGCGATGCAAAGGAAAAGTACCTTGGAAGAGATGATGGAAAAGTTCGTAGAAATGGCCCAAACAAACATGGCCAACCAATCGACCTCGATGAGGAACTTGGAATTGCAAGTGGGCCAATTGGCTCAAGTGCTTTCCGATCATACTCAAGGTGCTATTCCTAGCACAACGGAGAAGAATCCCCGTGAGCAAGGAAAGAGCATAGCCGAGGCGGGTGAAGGGCATACGGGCGAGTTAACTGTGAAATGTAAAATTAACAGCATTGAAACCACCGCTTTGTATGGCACCGGATCATCGCGCAACGTGCTTGCATTGCAAGACGTTGGAAATCTGAATTTAAAAATCAACAACGATGATCGGAAGTTACTTACCCTGGCCAATGTAATGGTGGTGGATACAGAAGGAGAAGTTAGAGATGTAGAGGTTGTCATAGATGGAACTTCGATTATCGCAAACTTCCAAGTCTTGGGCCCCATGGAAAATAATTCCATTCCTATCCTGGGTGCCCCATTCTTGAAGGAGAGTGGTGCCAACATTCACATTCCTAGTGGATGTGTAACCTTGTCACCTAAGGTGACACATCCCACTCACCCATCCATGACAACCAACGACATCACATTTTTACCTGTTATGACTAATAAATCTGTGAATGAGTTGATTTTAGATGTAGAAAAGCAAGGGGAAGAAAAGAATGCTGAGGAAAAGGAGCTGAGAAGTGAAGAAGAAGCTAAAAACGAGAGTGGCGAGGTCGCAACGTCTGAAGTCACAACAGCCAGCATGGCTAAAAACATTTCAATTAACTCTACTGAGGCCAATAGTAAATGTAAACGTTTAAAACAGGTTAGCTGGGCAGATCTATCACCCACAGGGGGTGGGGAAATGACGCCCCTGGCTTCTCCAAAACTGCAGAACAATGAATTGGATCAAGCTCCTATTGCTCGATGGCGCTCTCCCACGGTGGAGAGATTAAAGCAGGTCGGAACATTACAAGCAGCGCGCTTTCCAGTCCTCCGGCACGAGAAGGAAGAGGTTAGGGGCAGGTTAGAGAAATCTCCCTTGATCCCTAAAGCCTTCACCTCCTTCCCATCTCGTGTGGCTGGTGAGAATCATCACAAATCAACCTACAGCTGAGTCGTGATGAAGTCTCAGGATTTTATGTTTCAACGGCTTTTGTTTTGCTTATCGTATCTCGTTGTCTTTGTTTGTGTGTGCTATTGTTGTGGTATTCTGAACTATTTCTAAGAACTATGCTTGAACTATGTGGCTACTATGCTTAATACAGGTATTTGGTCCACCTTAAGGACGGTAAACAAAATGGCTTATGGGAGACGACCCAATTTTGCTGTATTACTTTTGTTTCTGCGTGTGCGGAGATGTCATTTTGCAGGTATGGCGACATCTATGGCGGACACATTGTAGCTGAATTCATGATTAACGCCAATCTTCTGGTATGCTCATTTCTGAGCATGGGGTAACCTCTCCTCCCAATTTTTTTTATGAATCTAGCATGATAATCTGTGATGATTAGATTTAAGTCTGGGGAGAGTAGTTGTCGTTACCCACTTGCACGTGCACATAAGCACAGTATACTAGAAGTTACAATAATTCTATTTTATTTCTCATTATCATAGCACACCACTACACCCACTTGAGCGCGCACTTAACCATAAGCGCGTAACGAGTCTAACTCATTTTCTTTTGTTGGATTGGGAAAATTGTTGTGCTGGCTTAAGGTTGTAAGACGGAGTAAAATGTTGACTCCCGTAGTGCTCTAGTCGAGTATTCGCGTCTTGCATAGATTTGTATGTAGAATAAATTTTTCTTTATGCTTATAGTTTTGTAATTTTTCTATTTTGCGTAATAATTGTTTATTCTACTCAAAAGTGGTGAATCCGGTGTGAATCTGTTGGTAGCGTAAGAATGTGTGTAGACGGTTGTTAGGCTCGTATTGCTCGAGTCGAGAGGAAGAATTATCTTTCTCGGTGGCTAAGAACTTGCCCCAAGCGACTCTCGAAGCATTGGTATAAGTTAGTTCAGTGCGTGAGCACGATGTAGGCCATCATTTTGGCCAGGTTGAGCTTTTGTGCTGATCCTATCATGATCCTCGCTACCCCATTTGTGCATACCCCGTCTTTTGATTCAGCTCCACCTTTGTTTCACCAAGGCCTGCAAGATAATCCTAGTCGCACACCCAAATCTGAGCTTTAGTCTTGTTTTATTTTCTTTATTAGGGTGTTGTTGCAGTGATGTCTTATTGTGGAAATTGTGGTTGTTGCTATTGAGAAAAAATTCTGCTGAAAAAAGAAAAAAAAAGAATAATAAGAAAGAAAAAGAAAAAGAAAAAAAAGGGAATGAGATTGTTCTGAGAAAAGGGTTAAATTGAAAATCTGTAATTATTGTGTGTTGGGAGTAGGCGGTGCACACACCCATGTTGCAAAGTCCAAGTCTGGGGGTGTGGTGCACCCACGTGTTCATTGTGTTGCGTGGATAGTTTATTCTGCGCGAGCTCAATTGGGTTTAGGTGCTTTAAGCCTTCAAGTTTATCTTTGTATACCCTACCTTAACTCAAGCCTCATTTCCAACCTAAAGTCCTACTGATTTGCGCGTGAACCAAACTAGTATCGTGGAGAGAGTGTGACAGGGTGAGCTTATGGCCACCGATTTGATGGATTTTAATGGAGGTTGTTCCGAGCACCGATCTTGGGTAATACTAGCCTCATCAATCAGTTTACTTTCTTCCTACGCGAGACCGGACGATTCACCGTGATTCAACTTTTAAGTAGAAATAATATATATGTACGCAATTAGATTATTACAAATTGTTTGTATAACTAAACATTTCTTCTACATCATTTCTATGTGCGCGAGCATACGACTTCGCATGGTACTCCGCTTCTACAATCGTTAAGCCAGCTAATCGATTTTTTCGTCCGCCTAAGGAATGATTTCCTCGAGACGAGCAAATGGTTAAGTCTGGGGGTGTAATGAGTCTCATTTATATATACTTTTATGGACTCATCCGGGCTGCTTTTCACTCTCGTGCACGTCATTTTCGAGCTATTAGTGCATCTATTTCTCTTATGCTCATTTACGCGCACTTACGTGCTTCGTGCTCTTTTTAGGCCCGTTTTGGTGTGCGTTTGCGCTCCATGTTATTGGGGGTAAGCACATGGTGCTCCCCAATCCTTTCTCTATGTTAGATTGGTGCTGGAGGTGCATTCCCAGCTGGTTTGCTATGCTTGCAGGTTGTTGAATCATCCCCTTTTTGCCCAGAAATCACGATTGTGCATAATGCACGGTCGTGCATTTTCTTGACGCATGGACGGCTGCGGTCGTGCGCCTAAATCTGGGTAGAAAATCGGTGATCCGACTTTGTTCGTGCATTTTTACGCACGGGCAGTTGCCCGTGCGCGAAGGAAACGCACGATCGCCTGTTTCGACGCATTTTTAGCCAATCTGAATCTGTTTGTACGTTTTTACGCACGGGCGGATTCGCCCGTGCGTGAGTAAAACGCACAGGCGGTGCTGCTTCTTCCTCAAGCCATTTTATTCGTTAAAAATGCACGGGCAATGCACGGTCGTGCGTTCGACCGTGCGTGACTAAATTTTTGACCGTTTAGTATTTAAAGCAGAGAATCTGCTGCAATCGACACCCCGCGGGAAAAGCTCCAGAAGCCCGCCATTTTCACCCTGTTCTCCTCTCCACCACCGTTTGACCTAGGAGGAGCTCCGACAACCATAGTCTTGCAAATCTTCCACCGAAGCTCCCTCCTTGGCCTCCTCCATCATCTTTGAGCTCAAGAACGCCATAGACGGAAAGTCTCCGCTGCATTCAAGGTGTCGAACAAGAGTTACCTCGAGCTAGACCATGAAGAAGATGGGTAATAGTAGAGGAAGGTGACAGCTCCTCCGGACCCTGGACGCAACTGAAGACTGAGCATGGTCGAGGCTTGACAACCCTACGATTCCAGCCGAGAATCTTCAACATAGTCTTCGAGCTTCGGTTTTCTCTTTTCCCCTACGCTTTGCTTCAAAGTTTCCCTTGTATGTGTTTGTTATTGTGGATGATGTTCATAAACTCTATGTTTTAGTTAATATGATTTCATGTTCTTGAGATCTTGTGTGGTTTATGAGATTCGAGGAGCACCGTAGTCCGCCATCCACTCCACCGCTTTGTAGTGCTCCGCACTAGCAATTGCTAGCTGCGTGTTCAGCGACGAGGTGCCTACGACCCTCATCCGCTAGCCTTCTCGTCCACCCGCTCACCGAAGCACGACATCGCGGCCTGCATTCCATCCCGACAAGCGAAGCGGAGCTCTAGGCCCGCATTTTCTTTCTCTGTTGTTAACTTTGGAAAACCACCATCAAAACCCCTTCTTATTAAGTAGTTAAGAATCTATATAAGCGTTTCCCTAACAAGGATTCATACAACCCAACTGGCAGTCCTCTGAGAACGATATTCGAGGAGTCTCTCCCAATTTTATTACTTGTTTGACCGGTGCACTTGCCGCAATCGCATCATGATGCGATGATTCGGCAAGTGCACCGGTCGCGCAAGTAATAATAATGGGGAAAATCCCCGAGTGTCGGTCTCTTGAGGAACACAGTAAGGTGGAGTTAGGTTTCGAGGAAGGACTTGAGATTGAAGTCCTTAAATCGGATGGAATGCGGGGGAGTTGGGTTGGCTTTTGGAAAATAAAATAAAAGCTATCAACTACTCCTATGCAATGCCGCTATGCAATGCCGCTATGCAATGCTTCGCTTGGCGGGATGGAGACTAGGCAGGCCTTGAGTGCGCTGCATCGAAAGGGTGGATGGACGAGTAGGCAAGCGGAATCGAACTGTGCAGGCCTTGAGCGCACTGCTTCGTTAGGCGGGATGGAATACGGGCCGCGATGCCACGCTTCGGTAGGCGGATGGATAAGTAGGCTAGCGGAGTGAGGGTCGCAAGCACCTCTTCGACAAGCACGCCACTAGCAATTGCTAGTGCGGCACACGAACGTGACGGCGGAATGGAAATGGACGGCGGCGCACCTCAAGCAACTCAAATAGATAAATTACACAATCACATAGACATGAAATATATATGTAAATATAACTAATTCAAGTGCCACTTCATCATCATGATTAGATCTAGCTACAAATACATCAAAAAGAGAAGAATAAGGCAAGAAATCGACCGAATCCGAGTCTCGTTGTAGATTCACGGTTGGAATCGCCGGGTTGTCAATCCGCGTCCAAGCTCGGTCCGCAACTACATCCGGGGTAGAGAGAGCTGTCACAACTCTCCAATGGACCCGTCTTCTTCGTGTCACGATCCGGTAGAGGTTGCAAACTTCCTCTTGCTCGATGGAGATGGCAGCTAGATCTCTCTTTGAAGCTCTTGGATGAAGGAGGAGGCCGAGAGGAAACTCCGGCTCAAGATTGGCGTGAAGAACAAGCCCGGAGCACCTCCAGATGGTGGGCGGCGGTGGAGGGGCGAAACTGGCGCGGAACGGCGGAAGAACGGCGGAAAAATGCGGCCGATCCGACCTAAATCGCGAGCAGCGGAATTTATAGGCGCTGGAATAAACAGTGCGCACGGTCAGTGGCGCACGACCAGTGGTCGTGCGCACTAGAATTCGGTGATCGTGCGCTCTGCCTGGACGGAGCCTGCAAAGACAGAAATTATTAAATAACATGTTCGCACGACTAGTGGCGCACGACCGGTGGTCGTGCGCACTATCGTAGGTGGTCGTGCGCACTGGTTGAAACAGAACTCATGAAATTGATGATAAGCGCGCACGAACAGTGGCGCACGACCGGTGGTCGTGCGCACTAGCGTAGATGGTCGTGCGCACTGCACCAAACAGAACTCATAAAAAGGGTTAAGTGCACACGATCAGTGGCGCACGACCAGTGGTCGTGCGCAATAGAACCGGTGATCTTGCGCAGTGTTCCTGTGCAGAATTGCACCGGGAACACCTGCACGACTCCTATTCCAGCGTATACCACTAATCTAGCCACTGAAAGTGGGACTTAACAGCGTAAGAAAACTAATAACAAAGATAGATACGAAATTACACCAGAATGGGCCTAGAAGTGCACCTAGCATAGACTGATCAATATGAACTATAACAGGGCTAAAGTGCGGTGAAATGACTAAATAAATGGCCCAGATGAGTCCATAAAAGTGTATATGATCAGGACTCATCACACCCCCAGACTTACCTGTTTGCGCGTCCGGAGCAAACAAATTCTAAGCGAACGGGGAAAGAAAAGTAGATGGCTTAAAACTACAATACAGAGTACCATGCGAAGTCGCATGCTCACGTGCATACGAAGAATAGTAGAGAAGATTTCTGATTATATAAACAGTCTATATATTTCTAAAAGAGTAAAAGCATATTACAACTACTCAAAATGGTGAACAACGGTGAATCATTCGGTCATGCATACAGAGAAAGTAAACTAAGCGCTGAGACGAGCATTGCTCAAGATCGGGATGCAGGAAAAACTCCACTGAAATCCATCAGTGTTGGTGACCATAAGCTTGCCCGGTCACATTCTCTCCACGGCACTGGTTTGACTCAAATGCGTGAATCAATAGGACTTTAGGTTTTAAATGGGGCTTGGGTTTAGGTGAGGTATACAATGATAAAGACGATGGTTCAAATACTAAACCCAAATGAGCAAATGCATAACATTATCCAAGTGGCCACAAAACACGCGGATGCACCACACCCCCAGACTTAGACTTAGACGCATGGGTGTGTGCACCGCCTACTCCCAAATATAAATCTCAAACAGATTTTTTTTCAATTAAACTTTTCATTCTTCTTTTTCTTTTCAAATCTTTTTCTTCTTTTCTTTTTCTTTCTTTAACAATTTCAGCAAATTTTCAAAGATGCACAACCACATTTTCACAATGTACTACCACAATCAACACCACCAATTTGAAATATAAACAAAATGCTTGCTTTTTGGGTGTGCGACTAGGATTGGAGTTTAGGCTTTGGTGAACAATAGTGGGGCTGAACCAAAAGAATGGGGTAGGCACAACTGGGCTAGCGAGGAAATGATGATAGGAATGGCACAAATGCTCAACCGGGCCAAGATGATGGCCTATATCACATTCACGCAATTGACTAACCGTATACCCATGCTTCAAGAATCGCTTGGGGCAAGTTCTAGCCACCGAGAAAGATTCTCCTTTCTCCCGACTCAAGCAATACGAATCTAGCGATCGTTTACACACATCCCTATGCTACCGTTTGATTCCACCAGATTCACCATTTGAGTAGAGTAAACAACATTTACACTAATAGAAAAAAAAATATAAAACCATAAGTATAAAGAGAAGTCTAATCTACACAAATTTCTATGCAACCGAGCACTCGACTAGGAGCACTACTAGAGTCAACATTTTACTCTGCTACATAGTCCTAAGCCATCACCTAGACTTTCCCAAATAAGCAGAAGAATTAAATTCGCGACAGAGCAAGCAAACAGATGAGTATGCGCTCAAGTGGGTGATGTGGTGTGCAATGAAAATGAACAACAATTTAAATGAAATCTTCTAGCATGCAGTGCAATAGTGCACGTGAGCGGGTAAACAAAACTACTCTCCCCCAGACTTAAACTAAACAATCCGCATAATATATGACATGAAAATCAGCAAAGGCTAGGGGAAGAGAGTACCCAATGCTCAGCAAGTGAGCATACCAGAAGATTGGCGTGTAAGCTAAAACGAGCTGCAGCATCCGCCATCCAGAATAAGTACCTGCAGAGGTCAGCTCCGCAAAAACAAAGACAAAAGAAAACTGAAAAGAAAGTACTACTAACTAAATATGATTAGAAGAAAAAAAATGCAGAAAAGAAAGATAACTACTGGGGTTATTGTCATCCCAGCACGACTTATTCTAAATTAAAACGGTTCTAGCTAATGGGCCTATGAAAAAGAAAATGCACAGGTAACTGCTCCATTATCCGTTTCGGTAGCTGGTACCGATACGGAGATAAGGCAGTCACCCCTCTACCTAAATAATAATACCTGCTCCTCATAGGTAGAGGGAAAAGAAAATAAGAAGAGGAGGAGGCCTGGTCCTCACTCATCTCACCAAAACTATCCTTGCCCAGCAAGGTATCGCCCACAGCAGGTCCGCAGGAGGAGAAGGCAACGAGTGGAGCTTCCTCTACGGAGGGGGGGATCAACCTCCTCACATGAGAGGATGCTCTCATCATTGACTTGAGCATTATGCTCCAAGTCCTCCTGATGTACCTGTGAAGACTCAACCTGCACAGGCTCAGATGAAAAAGGGGGGTCAGGAAATAAAAGAGAAGTATGACATAAATAATCAAAAATCGGGGGAGTGGTCCCGGTCTCACTCCCATTAGGTTGGGGAAGTAAAATAATGTTTGCATTGTCATCAATGCTACAAGATTCGGCGGGATCAACGGTGGCCAAGCTTAGGATTTGGACTTCCTCCACCGGTGCTGAGGAAAACTCCTCTTCACCTAGAAGGTTGTCCTCCTCCATAGGAGTAGGCACAATACTAAGATCAACCGCCTCCTCTTGCGACACATCATCAACAATGTCGTCAGGGACGAGTGTAGTATGCACAACAGGGAGAGGAATAGTGCTCGGATAAAAGTCGAGCACCGATTCCTCACAAAGAATCGAATCCACTAGAGGTGGTGGATGCACTGGGAGAATGGGCTCAGCAATGTCGGTGCCCAGATCAGCCACACATCCGGTGACCGTATCCATGCCATACCCTTCAAGATATGAAGGTGACAAAGACACATAACCGGATGTTGAAGGTGTGCCGCCAGAGTTAGGAGTTGGGACGATCCGGATGTCCGGCTCGTCATCCTCGTCCAATTGGCGAAAATACTCGGCACAGTCCTTCAAGACATGATCAGTGCTCTGACAAAACCGGCACTGCCTAGCAGGCTTCTTTGGCACAGCGGGTGCTGAAGCCGAAAAGAAGTATGACGGTAAAGGCTCAGCAGAGTAGCCATAAGACTTACGCGCACCATATGGAGTACCAGACGAAGTCGGTGCTCCATATGCTGGGCTATAAGAATTATGCCTACTATTCTCCGTAGGACATTCATCACTAGAGTGGGAAGTAGCTCCACACCAACGACAACGAAAATTAAGATGTGCCCACATAGTGCGAAGATAAAACGATTCAAAAAGAAGAACACTATTGTGCGAAATACTACACCTAACAAAAATTTACTAAAGCAACCTACTATAAAACAAGAAAATGGAATAAAGAGAACAGAAATAAAATAAAAGATGCGATAAACAAATGGAAGGGCTTCTCTCTCAGATTCTCCCTCTCCAGAAAACTCACACGACTGTGTTCCCCGGTAATGGCGCCAAAAACTTGATGCGATGATTCGGCAAGTGCACCGGTCGCGCAAGTAATAATAATGGGGAAAATCCCCGAGTGTCGGTCTCTTGAGGAACACAGTAAGGTGGAGTTAGGTTTCGAGGAAGGACTTGAGATTGAAGTCCTTAAATCGGATGGAATGCGGGGGAGTTGGGTTGGCTTTTGGAAAATAAAATAAAAGCTATCAACTACTCCTATGCAATGCCGCTATGCAATGCTTCGCTTGGCGGGATGGAGACTAGGCAGGCCTTGAGCGCGCTGCGTCGAAAGGGTGGATGGACGAGTAGGCAAGCGGAATCGAACTGTGCAGGCCTTGAGCGCACTGCTTCGTTAGGCGGGATGGAATACGGGCCGCGATGCCACGCTTCGGTAGGCGGATGGACGAGTAGGCTAGCGGAGTGAGGGTCGCAAGCACCTCTTCGACAAGCACGCCACTAGCAATTGCTAGTGCGGCACACGAACGTGACGGCGGAATGGAAATGGACGGCGGCGCACCTCAAGCAACTCAAATAGATAAATTACACAATCACATAGACATGAAATATATATGTAAATATAACTAATTCAAGTGCCACTTCATCATCATGATTAGATCTAGCTACAAATACATCAAAAAGAGAAGAATAAGGCAAGAAATCGACCGAATCCGAAGTCTCGTTGTAGATTCACGGTTGGAATCGCCGGGTTGTCAATCCGCGTCCAAGCTCGGTCCGCAACTACATCCGGGGTAGAGAGAGCTGTCACAACTCTCCAATGGACCCGTCTTCTTCGTGTCACGATCCGGTAGAGGTTGCAAACTTCCTCTTGCTCGATGGAGATGGCAGCTAGATCTCTCTTTGAAGCTCTTGGATGAAGGAGGAGGCCGAGAGGAAACTCCGGCTCAAGATTGGCGTGAAGAACAAGCCCGGAGCACCTCCAGATGGTGGGCGGCGGTGGAGGGGCGAAACTGGCGCGGAACGGCGGAAGAACGACGGAAAAATGCGGCCGATCCGACCTAAATCACGAGCAGCGGAATTTATAGGCGCTGGAATAAACAGTGCGCATGGTCAGTGGCGCACGACCAGTGGTCGTGCGCACTAGAATTCGGTGATCGTGCGCTCTGCCTGGACGGAGCCTGCAAAGACAGAAATTATGAAATAACATGTTCGCACGACCAGTGGCGCACGACCGGTGGTCGTGCGCACTATCGTAGGTGGTCGTGCGCACTGGTTGAAACAGAACTCATGAAATTGATGATAAGCGCGCACGAACAGTGGCGCACGACCGGTGGTCGTGCGCACTAGCGTAGATGGTCGTGCGCACTGCACCAAACAGAACTCATAAAAAGGGTTAAGTGCACACGATCAGTGGCGCATGACCAGTGGTCGTGCGCAATAGAACCGGTGATCGTGCGCAGTGTTCCTGTGCAGAATTGCACCGGGAACACCTGCACGACTCCTATTCCAGCGTATACCACTAATCTAGCCACTGAAAGTGGGACTTAACAGCGCAAGAAAACTAATAACAAAGATAGATACGAAATTACACCAGAATGGGCCTAGAAGTGCACCTAGCATAGACTGATCAATATGAACTATAACAGGGCTAAAGTGCGGTGAAATGACTAAATAAATGGCCCAGATGAGTCCATAAAAGTGTATATGATCAGGACTCATCACATCACCCATCACATAAATTAGTATGGGCTCTTTTATACGATGAGTTTAGCGTAGTACCAGATCCCTTGATTATTATGTTTGTATGGGCATCCATATAAGTTAAGGTTGCTTTCATAGTCGCTCTAGTTTACTTATAGCTGCTCTGGTTTACTTTTCTAGCTGCTTAGATTCTTTTAGAACTGCGTGTATATACTCACTTTGACGCTCGTTTATATACTGCTCGGTTTCATAATAATACTTCTTTTATTATGATAGATATGCTAGAACAATACATAACTTTATATATGGTAGAACTACTAGATAGGTTCACCGTCATCTGCTTGTTATATATTACCCCTTGTTGTCCTCCTCTTCACTCCTCCTGCCCGGTCCTCAGGAGTAACCGGGGAGGGGATGCGGAATTTGGCTTAGTCTTTTTGACTAACGGTCAGTGGACTATATGATTTTAGGAGTTGTTATGCCAGAGCAGCATGACCTCATTCAGGAGACCAGGATAAGAGAGCGCGATAGGATGGAGCAGCCCGTACCAGCAGTAGCCGCAGTAGATATGTGTGTAAATGTTTTTGAGACTTCCGCATGAGCATGCGTGAACCTGTAGTGAGGATATTGATGCACTAGGCATATGCCCCTATTCATTTTAGTACTTTCTCATTATGGACTTTTGTATTTTGATATTTATGTATAATGTGATTTGTGGACTTGTGTCATTTAACACTTCTATTACTATGATATGTGTTGGGAGAAACCCCTTTTGATTTAACTTAACAAATTAACTGCAAGTGATTTTACTTCTTAGGATTATTACCCACATTGTACAGTAAGGGTAATCTGGTCATTAGATGTCCTAGGATGTCATACTCAACTTAGAGTATCAAGACCAAGTTAAGACAAGCTTTAAATCAGTTAAGTTAAGACTTGCATCGAATACAAGTCGACGCAACTTCGACTTGATATCGACGCAACTCTGACTAGAAATCAAAGCAAGTCAATTAGTCTGTCGAAGTATAAAGCCAAGTCGACACAACTTCGAAAGGAACTAGACGCAGAAGATAGAGCTTGTTGAAGTCATCTAAGAAGTCGACGCAACTTCGACTTCAACTCGACGCAAAAGTTATAGCTTAAGTCCAAGTCTTCAACTAGACGGATACGTCGATAAGGAATAGACGTAACGTCGACATCTGAGTTCAGCCAAAGCTAAGAAGAAATTCGAAGCTACATCGATAAGAGCTCAGAGGTGCGTCGACATGAAGATTGATGAAGTCGACACAACGTCAAATATAGTCTGAAAAAGAAAGTATCTCCAGCTGTCTTTCTAACACATTTTCAGAAGGACCACCAGATTGAAGAAAGCTCTCTAACGGCTCATTTGTTTCCAAGAAGGAATGAAGCATTCCAGAAGGGCAAAAGCATTCTTGGAATGATTTTCAAATATGATGGATAGGTCGGGAACAAAAGAGGAAAGAAGAATTAATGGACCCAATTAGAATTCTCCTCAGGACTGTCCAAAATTAGAAAGAAATTCAAAACTCAATGATGGACAATAAGTAAGAGGAGAAGAGAAGAAAACCAGAGAGCATTTATTACAAATATCTGGGCTGTTGATTAGGGTCTTCTTCTTCCTTCAAAAACCCTAGAAGATAGATTTACAGAAGATTATACTCTGCACAAGAAAACAATCTGCTTCTTCTTCTTTAATATCATATAGCAGCAGAACTACTACAAGAGCAGAGAGATAAAGGATCAAGCAAAAACAACCCTTGCAAATCATCACTATCATAAGCAAGGGTTTATCAAATCAGATCCAGTGAAAGCAAGAGAGAAGCATCAACAAAGCTTCTGAAGAATTCTGAGAACAAAATTCTCTTCTTCTCCTTCTCACCTTCTCCTTCTCATTCCCTTCACTTGTACAGAGTTGTAAGATCCCTCTTCCAAAAGATTCAGTGGTTCAAGATCTCCTTAGCAAAAGATCTGAGTGGTTCAAGATCTCCTTATCAAAAGATCTGAGTGGTTCAAGATCTCCTTATCAAAAGATCTTTGGTTCTAAGAGTTTCCTTATCAAAAGACTCAGACACAGGTTGTGCAATCCTACCAAGGAGGTAAAAGTGAGGAGTACCCATATTTTGGGGAAACTTTATAAAAATCTTGTGTCCTCTGTGTTGTGCCTTTTCTGTGTTGTCCCCTTATTTATTGCTTACTGTTTTTCTGTTTTTACATTTACTACACTTGATTTATTCTGCACCTTGGTATTGCAGAAGCATAATTCCTTAGGTGTTTTATTGTATGCTTAGTTAGGATAGAAAAGATTTTAAATCTCTATTCACCCCCCTCTAGAGAATTCTCAGAGGCACACTGTGCACTTTCAATTGGTATCAGAGGGAGGTTGATCATTAAAAGGTTAACACCTTGATCGAAAGATCTCCTATTCTCATTTCTCTATTTTAAAACCAGTTAAAACTTATTTTAAATAAAATGAGTTTTAAGGATTATGCATTAACAAGACCTCCAGTGTGTAACCTAAATAAGTTTACACTCTGGAAGGCCAGAATAAAGCTGTATATGAACTCTATTGATGAGGATATCTTTGATGTTATCATTTCAGGTCCTCCAGCCCCATACAAGAAAGATGCCAGTGGAGCTTCAACACAGGAACCTGTACCCAGGGCTGAGTGGACAGAGACAGAGAAGAAGCAGAAGGAATGTGATGTCAAAGCTATGAACATTCTGGTATCCACCACGCCAGATGACATCTTCCAGAAGGTAGCTAACTGCCAATCAGCCAAGGAGATCTGGGAATCTCTTTCCAGAATGGTAGAAGGAAGTTCAGATGAAAGAAAGTACAAGAAGCCCTTCTCATATCTCAATATGAGAACTTTCAAAAGAAGGCTAAATAAAGTGTTGCTGAGATGTATGACAAATTCAGCATCATTGTCAATGAGCTAAGGAGTCTGGACAAGGAAATTTCCTTGATAGAGATCAATGATAAGATCCTAATGTGCTTCCCTAGCTCATGGGATTCAAGGATCTGGGCCATCAGAGAGTCTAGATGCCATAGAGAAATCTCAACTAATGCTTTGCTAGGAAAGCTGAAGTCATATGAGATGCTACTGAAAAGCAGAGCTGAAATAGAGGCAAAGGAGACAACCCCAACTCCTATTCAAAGGAGCCTTGCTCTGAAAGCTGATGAAGGAGAGCCCTCTATTCCTAAAGATGAGATGGTCAGTCTCCTAGCAAGGAGATTCATAAAGTGGGTCAAGACTGAAGACTCAAGGAGAAGAGAAAGGAGCTCAAGGCCAAGATTTGATAAGACCCCAAAGAAGGAGGTAATTTACTTCACCTGCAACAAGCCAGGGCACATAGCTCCTGAGTGCCCACATGAAAAAAGGGTAAGGAGCAACAACAAGGATGAACAGAAAAAGAAGAAGTCTTTTAAGGGGAAACACAAGAAGAAAGCCAAGGGTTTTATTGCTGAAACCTGGAGTGACACTGAAGAAGAGTCAAGCTCCTCTTCATCAGAGAGTGATGAAGAAAAAGATGTTGAAGCAGCCTGCATGATGGCATTGGGGATGTCATCAGATGATGAAGAAGAACAGGTATCCCTATTTGATGAATTTGATTTCAATTCTGCTGATTTCAAAAATTGCTTTAAAGAATTTTGTAATGATTTCCTTAATATACAAAAAGAAATAGAAACATCTAGGGTAGAACTAGAAAACCTAAAGAAAGATGAATTATATATGAGAAATCAAGATTTAATAAATGCAATAAACAATAAGGAATCAGATCTAATTAACATTATAAATGAGAATATAGAATTAAAGGGAGAGCTAACAAAGGAAAAAGCCTTTGAGGTCTCACTCAATGGGAGGAGTCAAAAACTCAAAAACATTACACAAAATCTCTCTATGAGATTTATGCACCTGGGACTAGGAGCAGACCCATGCACCAACACAGAAGTCCCTCAGAAATCTGTCTGGAAAAATCTAGTTAGATTTATTAGACCTAGTGACTATCAATCAGGTGAGGGGAGTGCGATAACTAAGGACAGTAATAATCTAACTAAAATAGATGTGCATAACAAAGTAATTCTAAACACTGAAAAGAAATTAATGGGCAAGAACAATGCAGGGAAATTTAACAGACAAAAGGCTAAAGCAAAATAAAGAATAATAAAATACTTTGCTGATCTTTTATATTTAGATTCATTCTATGCACATTTTCAGTACCAAGGTAATAAGCATAGGTTTGGGAAACTCATTCCTTATCATCCAAAAGGGTATCATGAAAGACCATTTTATTCTTTCATTGAACCTTACAATGGTAAAAGCAAAGGGCCCAAGGTAACCTGGGTTCCTTCTAATATTTGAGCTACTTGTGCAGGATTAGGTAGGATCTCTACTAGGAAAGAATGAAAGAGAAAGGAAGAACTAAGACCAACAAGGGAGTGATCTCTTTTCTGAATTCTCTCTTTATCTACTTTAGTTCATGAAAATAATAGTATAAACACTATTTTCAATAAAAATATTGCTGGGAAAAACAGCAATTACTTTCTAAGAAAATAGAGCTATTTATTAAGAGTTGGGTAAACAAAAATTCGACGTACCGTCTAAATCTACTCGACGCTTGCTTCGAAAGCAGGTTTGAAACAAACAAGTTGAGTTGCGTCGAATATAATTCGATGCACCATCTAATTCCATTCGATGCGAGCATTGATAGATGCATGTATCTGACAATTCCAATGGTATTCGACGTGGCGTCGATAGCATATCGACGCATGCATCGAAATAATAGTTGCTTGTTGAATTCGAAGATGCGTCGAGTTCTACTCGACGCAATGTCGACATAATAAGCGCGCACAGTTTCACTTCTAGAAGCTGCTTCGAATCTTTTAACGCGCTAACTATTAATCTTTATCGACGGTGCTTCGAATAAAACCCTAAGTTGTGACGAATCATCTTCTTTTAAGCAACTTAGGCGTCGAATTCATTACGCTTTTGAACTTTCTCTCTCTTGCTCTCGTGCTATCCTCTTCTCCATCTCTCTCTCTCTCTCTCTCTCTCTCCTTTTCTCTTGTGTTTACAGGTGCCTAAACTCGATGGCTCCACCAAAAGTAAACTCTGGCTTTGATGTGGATGTCGATTCCTTCAGTACTGCAGCAGAAAGCTTCAAAGCCATTCTTGGCTTCTTTCAAGATGTTGGTTTAATCAAACTAATATCTATAAGGTGTAAGGTATTGGACATTGAATTGACAGAGTTAAAGGATAGCTTTCACAAAGGAGATGATGGATGTTGGACATGTGTGTCACATCCCTTTGTTTGAGAATAACAAACCCCAAATTGTATTTGATCTTGCCTGTCGTGTGTTTATAATGTGCAGGAACTATATGTGCAATACTCCACAGGTAGAAAGCAGCTGAATTCAAACATCTGGAAGAATTCACTACCGCCAGCATTAGTGCTAACGCTCCGCGGTAGATCATTCTGTCTCAGCGGTTTCGTCTCAGCGGTTTGGTTTCATCTTAGCGGTTCTGTCTCAGCGGCTTTGTCTCAGCGGTTTAGTTTCGTCTCAGCGGTTCCTTAGCGCTATCGCCAGGCGTTAGTTTAAGTTCGTACACAGCGCCACGCAGCCGATGGTTTCGCAACCGCTCCACACGAACGCTACCGCAGGCGCTAGGAGCTACCACAGGCGCTATCTTCAAGTTCTATAAATTGATGAGCTCTCTCTCGTTTTGAGTGAGTGCTTCCAGAGAGATTACTTGTGCCAAATTTCCAGAGCTGCTACTCTGCCGAAAGTTCATCTCCCACTCAAAGCCAAAGAGGATTTCTGGAGAAGGAAGACACCACGGTGCATCCGAAGAACGATCGCTTCAACCTCGCTTATGCTACAACGATCCTTCATCCTCATCTTCAGAGATCTCATATAGGGAGTTTCATTATTGTTATCTTTATTTTCATTCCATATATTTTTGTAACCGTTTAGAGAATTTGCCTTGGGTTGACGACTAGGTCTGGGTAGGACTTAGGGAGGAATTCTCCTTGTGTTTGCGACTAGTTCTAGGTGATTAGATCTAGCGGGCTCGAGGCCATATCCGGGGAAGGATTGGCTAGAGCGGCTTAAGGCCATATCCCAGGAAGGATAGGCTAAAGCCAACATGTTTGTGGGGATACAAGCCGGTATAGAAAAGGAAAACTTATTTTTTACTTTGTACGCCTCCGATTTCTAGCGATATTGAAATCAAATTTATGTAAACACTTTTTTATATAATATAATCATGACTCTTTTTGTGTGTACTTGATTTCTATCATTTGGCATAATATATAGAATTGCAAATTACAAGTGTTTCCTCCTTTAAGTTAAATTGTTATTTTGCTCTAATTTTTCTCTAAACAATTTAGTATAAATTTACAAAGAATTTTATTCCCTTATTCACCCCCCCCCTCTAAGGGCGCCAATCGATCCAACAAGAAACATATTTTGGATTTGAAAACCTTAAACATGCTTCTACACCAATGAGTGCATCACTAAAATTAGAAAAAGATGAATCAGGAATTTCTATAGATCAAACTTTATATAGAGGTATGATAGGATCTCTACTTTATCTAAGTGCAACTAGACCCGATATTATGTTTGCCGTATGCTTATGTGCTCGATTTCAAGCCAATCCAAAAGAATCTCATTTAAAAGCGGTAAAACGAATTTTTAGATATCTCATTGGGTCATCTAGATTAGGATTATGGTACCCACACAATAATTCATTTACACTTTACGGCTACTCCGAATCAGACTACGCCAGTTGTTCACTTGATAGAAAAAGCACTAGTGGTACTTGTCATTTTCTAGGACCTTCATTAGTTGCATGGTCTTGTAGGAAACAAAATTCGGTTGCTCTCTCCACCACGGAGGCCGAATACATTGCATTAGGGAGTTGTTGTGCACAAGCACTATGGATGAGCCAAACTTTAGAGGACTTTGGTTTTCATCTAAAACTTATTGAACTAAAATGTGACTACAAAAGTGCCATTGATCTCACAAATAATCTGGTACACCATTCTAGATCCAAACATATAGATGTACGCCATCATTTCATAAGGGATCACATTAAAAAGGAGAATGTTAGAATAAGTTTCATTGGCACGGACTCTCAACTTGCTGATATATTCACTAAACCTCTTTTCGATGCAAGGTTTCAAATGTTAAGGTTGAAATTAGGAGTCTTAGACATCTTAGGATGAATAACATGTAAAATGCTAATGTTTTATGCAATTTGAGCAATCAAGACATCTCTGAAAATTACAAAATTTCTGCATAAGACTACTCTTAAGACCCCTAATCAATATCAAAAATCAGATTTTTAAAATTCTTAAAAAATCGTGTGCTGTTTCCAGCGCTAGCGTTAGCGCCGGCGCTAGCGTGAATGTTTGAATTTTGTGATTTTCAAAATTTCTAAAAATCTTTAAAAATATGTTAGTTTATATGTACTAATTTATTTTTGTGTTTCTGACTATTTTATTTTGTTTTATTTGTATTATGAAAAATTAACTACAAAAATTCAAAATTAAAAAATACAAAAAAATGTTTGTGTGATTTTTCTGTTTTTATTTCATTAAAAACTTTCAAAAAAATAGTATGATCTTTATTGCTAATATCAAGCATGAATGAATTCTATTATTTAGAATTATTTACAATGTTAAAATTTATTCCTTGAAATTACAATGAACATTGTTTTATTTATCATGCTTTGATATATCTATTTAAAGTGCATCAATTGTATTGGAAAATATGTGTAGAACCAAGCTTTGCATGCCTCTAAGTATGAGTAAATGTTTTATGATTGATAATGATACATTTCACTCACTTATTTTGATAATCAACATGTGTGTTTAAATCTAAAATGCTTGCTTGTGTATTGTATTTGTACAATGAATTAAAAATTGCATAAGTTTATTGCCTACACTATATTTGAATTGCACTTATGAAATTTAGAAAAGTGGTTAAGTTAAAAAAATGGGTTTGCAAAACAAGTGTTTTCGGAGAATGTTGTCTCACAAATGTGAACAAAAAAATTTATATATATAGACAAATATAACACCACCAAGCACTACTTGAACCTCCTGATAAGTCTTAATAAGCATTGTGAGGTTGAGCACCTTGGAAAGAATATTAAAGTGTCTTGTGCAAATCTTGGTTACTACACCACTTTGTTAAAATTTATGTGCATTAAAAATGTGTGAAAGTTGATATACTTGAGTTTTATTGTGCACTTTACTCTACATATGTCTTGTATTTTGTGATTTAAATCAATTGTTAACATTACTCAAAATACACTTATGTGCACATCATTATCTTTCATAACACTTCTTCTCATGAGTATTGGATTCTAATGCTTTATTTATACTACTCTTTATATAAAAAATGCACTAGATAACCTAGCATGATCTCTACAATGTTTTTGGTAACTTAAATTTAAGTAACATTATAGTATATTCCCTTTTTCATATGTTCATTTCATGCTTGGTATCTTTATGAAAGACTTTGAGATTTCAAAAAGGTTAAAACATCTTTCAATTTTGAACTAAAACTCATATTTTTACTTATGCTTTTCATGCTTACAAAAAAATGTTTCTTATAATCTCCCGCTTGCTTAAAACTCTTATCTATTTATTTGAAATCTATTCAATATTATACTTAAACTCTTTATCATTTCATATTTACAAAAGCTCGATCTTGATTTATAACTAGGCTAAAGAATGTCTCCTTACTACCCTCACCCTACCTTCTTTTGATAATACCAAAAGGGGGAGATTAATTGAAGAAATCTATATAGGAGAAATATAGAAGATTAAGGGGAGAATAATTCATGTAATCTATCATTTAGGGGGAGTAAAACATAAATTGCATTTATGTAGAGGGAGCATTAAGATAGGGGGAGTATGCACATTTCTCATTCTTATCATATTCTATAGTTGCACTATTTATCATGCTTATCATATACTATAAACACTAATATTGATTTCTTGCTAAGAGGGTTTGTTATTATCAAAATGGAGAGATTGTTGGACATGTGTGTCACATCCCTTTGTTTGAGAATAACAAACCCCAAATTGTATTTGATCTTGCCTGTCGTGTGTTTATAGTATGCAGGAACTGTAGGTGCAATACTCCACAGGTAGAAAGCAGCTGAATTCAAACATCTGGAAGAATTCACTACCGCCAGTGTTAGTGCTAACGCTCCGTGGTAGATCATTCCGTCTCAGCGGTTTCGTCTCAGTGGTTTGGTTTCGTCTCAGCGGCTTCGTCTCAGCGGCTCCTTAGCGCTACCGCCAGCTCTAGCGCTACCGCTAGGTGCTAGCTTAAGTTCGTGCACAGCGCCACGCAGCCGACGGTTTCACAACCGCTCCACATGAACGCTACCGCATGCGCTATCTTCAAGTTCTATAAATTGATGAGCTCTCTCTCTCGTTTTGAGTGAGTGCTTCCAGAGAGATTACTTGTGCCAAATTTCCAGAGCTGCTACTCTGCCGAAAGTTCATCTCCCACTCAAAGCCAAAGAGGATTTCTAGAGAAGGAAGCCACCACGGTGCATCCGAAGAACGATCGCTTCAACCTCGCTTATGCTACAGCGATCCTTCATCCTCATCTTCAGAGATCTCACATAGGGAGTTTCATTATTGTTATCTTTATTTTGATTCCATATATATTTGTAACCGTTTAGAGAATTCGCCTTGGGTTGGCGACTAGGTCTGGGTAGGACTTAGGGAGGAATTCGTCTTGTGTTGGCGACTAGTTCTATGTGATTAGATCTAAGGGGCTCGAGGCCATATCCGGGGAAGGATTGGCTAGAGCGGCTTGAGGCCATATTCGGGGAAGGATAGGCTAAAGCCAACCGGTTTGTGGGGATACAAGTCGGTATAGAAAAGAAAAACTTGTTTTTACTTTGTATGCCTCCGATTTCTAGCGATATTGAAATCAAATTTATGTAAACACTTTTTTATATAATATAATTATGACTCTTTTTTATGTTTACTTGATTTCTATCATTTGGCATAATATATAGAATTGCATATTACAAGTGTTTCCTCCTTTAAGTTAAATTGTTATTTTGTTCTAATTTTTCTCTAAACAATTTAGTATAAATTTACAAAGAATTTTATTCCCTTATTCACCCCCCACTAAGGGCGCCAATCGATCCAACAATGGCTCCATAAATGGAAACATATATGAGACTGCCATCAACATTACAGAGGAGATGTTAACTCAAACATATGATCTACCATTTGGTAGTGATTCTAATGAACTTTCACCAGAAGAGACCAACATGGCATTACAGATTATGAAATTCAGCAAAGAGAAGGCAATAACCCTAAAGAAGATTGACCTTGGGGAAGAATACAGATTTATTACAGACATTGTAGGGAAGGTGCTGCTCTACAAAATCTCTGCTCATGATGCCATTCCAAAGCAGCAGCTGCAGATAATGGGAGCCCTTGTTCTGAAAAAGATGATAAATTGGGGGAGATGCCTACTGAAATTGATTGGGCATAAGTACACTCATAAGGAAAATGCTTATATGAGGATTATGAGTCAAGTACTTCTCCAGCACTATCCAGATGTGTGCAAGTCCAAGGGAGTGCATATTCCTCTAAGAAAAAGAATCAACATAGGAATATTTTCAAAGTGGACCAGGCAGATCTTGAAGTCTGGTCAAGCTCCATGTTCACGTCCTCCCTCTCCACGTCCTCAAGATTCAGAGAGACAACTACCAGATTCCCCAAGGGATAATACTCCTCCTCAAGACTCTCCGGCAAGCCAACCAGATAATCATCCAGGTGCTGATCTAAATGCTGATCAAGCCCCATTCAACCAGGCCAGCTCCTTCATTCCTCCCATAAAACATGAATCTCACCTTCAAGACAATATGTCTGTTCCTCCACCACCACCAGTTCATATATCTCCAGAAACCTACCAACCTATTTCCCCTACCTACCAAGATCCTCTTGATCTAAGTGAGAATCTCACACATCCACCTTCACACCTGCCCCTACCTCCCATCCTACACCTTCATTTGACCTTTAGCAAGTTATCTCTAAGGCAGTAGGTTTGGCATCTAGCACATTTGCTTACCTACTGGCCAGCCAAGCCAGAAGATTTGAAAAGAAGTACTCCTAAATGGAGTCTGAAATCCAAGATTCAAAGAGGTCTCTCCTGGGTCTCAAAGAATTCATGTCCTCCTCCTTGGTGACAAAGGATTTCTTAATCTCACTTGTCAGCAAGGTTAAGAAGGGGGAGAAAATTCAGGAGGAGGAAATACCTACTCTAGAGATGAGTGGTCATGAAAAAGGCAATGATGTTGAAGCCCCTGATAAAATTACTATCTTCCAAGATGTTCAGGGGGAACCTAATGTTCATGGGGAGCCTCAAGAGAATCAGGGGGAGCTTCCAGATCAAGAACCAGCTCAAGAACCATCCCAAGAACCAGCTGGAAAATTGAACCAAGGGGAAATGATTGCTGAAGATACAACATTAAACCAGGGGGAGGTGATCCCCTATACTCTGGGGAGCCTCATGAAGATGATCTGCTGGATGAGGTTGCCAATATTGTTAAGGAGGCTGCTCAGACTGCTGAACAAGATCAAACCCATCAAGAAGCAGCAATGTCCCCTGAAGATAATGAGCCTCTGAAGTTTGCATCAAGGAAGGCAATTCCACAAGTCTTCTCCAGAAAAAAAGGAAAAACTCATGATAGAGGACACTGAGGTCCATGTACTCTATTGTTGAGGAGTTCAACACACTTCTAGTCTCTAGAGGATACAATTATTAAGAAAAATATAATTTACCTAAATGTATGAAATAGTCTGTGATTTCATTCTGTCATATTTTATTGGCTATATTGTCTTGTATGCATGTCTGCTTATATAAAAGAATGTGTAAAATCACTTTAAAACAAACTGTAAAATTTGTTAAGATAAATAGGGGGAGATTGTTGGGAAACCCCTTTTTGATTTAACTTAACAAATTAACTATAAGTGATTTTACTTCTTAGGATTATTACCCACATTGTATAGTAAGGGTAATCTGGTCATTAGATGTCCTAGGATGTCATACTCAACTTAGAGTATCAAGACAAAGTCAAGACAAGCTTTAAATCAGTTAAGTTAAGACTTGCGTCGAATACAAGTCGAGGCAACTTTGACTTGATATCGACGAAACTCTGACTAGAAATCGAAGCAAGTCAATTAGTCTATCGATGTATAAAGTCAAGTCGACGCAACGTCGAAAGGAACTCGATGCAGAAGATAGAGCTTGTCGAAGTCATCCAAGAAGTCGACGCAACTTCAACTTCAACTCGACGCAGAAGTTATAGCTCAAGTCCATGTCTTCAACTCGACGGATACGTCGATAAGGAATCGACGTAACACCGACATCTGAGTTCAGCCAAAGCTAAGAAGAAATTCGAAACTACATCGATAAGAACTTAGAGGTGCGTCGACATGAAGATTGATGAAGTCGATGCGGCGTCGAATACAGTCTGAAAAAAGAAAGTCTCTCCAGCTGTCTTTCTAACACCTTTTCAGAAGGACCACCAGATTGAAGACAGCTCTCTAACAGCTCATTTGTTGCAAAGAAAGGAATGAAGCATTCCAGAAGGGCAAAAGCATTCTTGGAATGATTTTCAAATATGATGGACGGGTCAGGAACAAAAGAGGAAAGAAGAATTAATGGACCCAATTAGAATTCTCCTCAGGACTGTCCAAAATTAGAAATAAATTCAAAACTCAATGATGGACAATAAGTAAGAGGAGAAGAGAAGAAAACCAGAGAGCATTCATTACAAACGTCTAGGCTGTCGATTAGGGTCTTCTTCTTCTTCCTCCAAAAACCCTAGAAGATATATTTACAGAAGATTATACTCTGCACAAGAAAACAATCTACTTCTTCTTCTTCAATATCATATAGCAGCAGAACTACTACAAGAGCAGAGAGATAAATGATCAAGCAAAAACAACCCTTGCAAATCATCACTATCATAACCAAGGGTTTATCAAATCAGATCCAGTGAAAGCAAGAGAGAAGCATCAACAAAGCTTCTGAAGAATTCTGAGAACAAAATTCTCTTCTTCTCCTTCTCACCTTCTCCTTCTCATTCCCTTCACTTGTACAGAGTTTTAAGAATCCCTCTTCCAAAGGATTCAGTGGTTCAAGATCTCCTTAGCAAAAGATCTGAGTGGTTCAAGATCTCCTTATCAAATGATCTGAGTGGTTCAAGATCTCTTTATCAAAAGATCTTTGGTTCTAAGAGTCTTCTTATCAAAAGATTCAGGCACAGGTTGTGCAATCCTACTAGGGAGGTAGAAGAGAGGAGTACCCACATTTTGGTGAACCTCTATAAAAATCTTGTGTCCTCTGTGTTGTGCCTTTTCTGTCTTGTCCCCTTATTTATTGCTTACTGTTTTTCTGTTTTTTCATTTACTGCACTTGAATTATTCTGCACCTTGGTGTTGCTGAAGCTTAATTCCTTAGGTGTTTTATTGTATGCATAGTTAGGATAGAAAAGATTTTAAATCTCTATTCACCCCCTCCCCCCTCTAGAGAATTCTCAGAGGCACATTGTGCACTTTCAATATGTGGTTGGCCTGGATGATGTTGATTAGCCAGCAGAATCAACATATTATGGTGGCGACCATCTCGTGAGTTGGTGCCACCGCAAGACGGCAGTTCTGGGTGGTAAGACCCGAGAACGAATGAAAAAAAGGGATCTTACAAGGAGTTTGACTCCGAGTTATAAGATATACAGATCTGAGGTAATTTTGTTGAAGTGGCCGAGGCTAGCACACTGCTAAATAGCCGAAGGGGGAAAGTGGACTACCAAACTCGGAGAACGACTATATATTTTTATGTTTATGGTTCTTTCTGTGTTTGTCCGTTTTATACTTTAATTATTCCGCAATTAGATTTAAAAAGGCAAACATTACCTATTCACCCCCTTTAGGTGAAGATTAGATAATCCATATCTTACAAGTGGTATCATACATAGGTTGTTCAAAGGGAGCTTAACAGCTTGAACAAGATCTATAAAAAAGGATTCAAAGTCTAACCACCTTGATTTCAGGAGGAAGTTTCAAAGAACTAAGGTCTATGAAATTACTCATCTGTAGAAAAGAGAAGTTTGGTATTTTGAAGGAGAGGGTCAAGCTCTTCATGGAAGCCTCTGACCCAAGGATTTTCTTAACAGTTGAAGAAGATCCTTTCATCCCTATGAAAGCTTCAGCAATAGATCCACCAAAACAAGTTCCCAAGAAATATAATGAAATGACTAATGATGAAATCATCTTAGTCACCATGGACAAGAGCTAAGAATATCCTAATCAGATGTATTGATGATTCTCATTCCAGAATCTGATTCACAGCAAGATAGCCAAAGAGATGTGAGATTCTCTTATTATGTTCATGGAGGGGACTGAAGAAGTAAGAGATGATAGAAAATCTGTCCTCAACCAATAGTATGAAGCATTCAGGAAAGATAAGAAGGACTCAATCTCTGATTGCTATAAAAAGTTCTTTAAGATTGTAAATGGATTGAGAACTTATGGGAGAGAGTTCTCAAATTATAATCTAAATGATAAGTTCATAAGGTCCTTGAATAAGGAATGAGACATAAAGATATGTGTCATAAGAGAGATGAGGAACTTTGCAAGAATGGAGCCCCAAATCGTATTTGGAAAGCTGTTGTCCCGTGAACACCAGCTGAACACAAGGAAAACAGAAGAAGAAGAAGAAGGAAGCAAGCCATTCCCCAAAGATAAATCAGTTGCCTTCAAGGCTGAAAGTTCAAAAAGAAGCAGGGAGGAGTATCATATTCGACCAGCTAGATCTACTGAAGATGAGGATTCAGAAGCTAGCACTTCAGGCTCTGAACTTTCTGATGAAGAGTTACATCTTCTCTGCAAACATTTCAAAAGACTGCTGTCAAAGAAGGGACGGGACAATTACAGGCCCTCCTCTTCTAGAAAGTCTGGTCACAACTATGATGGACCAAAACACAAGTCCAAGGAGAACATGTATGACTCTAAACATAACAAATATGTTTCTACTAATGTTGTTTGTTATGGCTGTCAAAAAATAGGTCACATAATTACTAACTGCCCAGTAAGGAGAAAAGAAATGCCAAGTCTGATGAAAGAAGATCTCATAAGGGCAAGAAGCATGAGAGGAGCTTCATTGCAAAGAAGACCATGACTCTAAGTGACAACAACATATGCACTTCTAAGTCTGAAGAAGAAGCCTACATTGGCTCACTGCATTGTCTGAAGAAGAGGGGAAGAATGATTATGTTGGGAATATTGCCCTCAATATTACCTTGATTTGAAGTGGCGTCAATCTCAATTCTAAGGACATATTGTATTTGATAAAGCTATACATGTGTAATATATACAGGTACAGGTAACTCAAAAGAAAGGGCCAAACATGCCCTTAGATGTGAAGAAATCATCTATAAGGAGATGAAGATTTGTCTCAGCAGAACCGTTGAGACGAAGGGTCAAAACCGCTGAGACAAGCTCACTGTCTCAGCGGAACCGCTGAGACCAAGAACTGGAGCCGCTGAGAAAGCCTAGAAGCAAGCTGAGCTGCAGATAGCCAAGAATCCGCTGAGACGAGATCGCCGTCTCAGCGGATCCGCTGAGAAGAAGTTGTCTCAGCTGATAAGATCGTCAAACGCTGAGAATCAGCGTGTTTGTCGAACGCAGAGTGCCGTTCGTCGAACGCAGAACTCAGTTCGTCGACCGCTGAGTCAAGACCAGAGAAGGAGCCGCTGTGAAGGCACAAAGGGCGTGTTCGTCGAACGCAGAGTGCTGTTCGTCGAACGTAGAATACAATTCGTCGAACGCAGAGACAAGGCAAATCGTCGAGCGCAGAGACAAGGCAGATCGTCGAGCGCAGAGACCAGGCAGATCGTCGAGCGCAGAGACAAGGCAGATCGTCGAGCGCAGAGCTGGCAAGTTCGTGGAACGCAGGAAGCAGCGGGTTCGTCGAAGACAGAGTTTAGCGCGTTCGTCGAATGCAGACCTTCTCTACAGATAAGTAGGGCGGGGGGACCTGCGGCTAGGGAAAGTTGCAGAAAAGCTACAGGGGACCACCAATCTCTCCCATACTTCTTGGGAGATCAAATTAGAGCCGTTGAAGATAAAAAGAACTATAAAAGAAAGTGTTAGGGTATTTTTCATCCACCGGCTGATTGCGTGCAAAATCTCGATTCGCCATTGACGGCTGCTGCTCTCGACTTTCTTCCTGCTCACTGAAAGAGAAGAAGAAACAGAGAGAAGAAGTTAGCTCCTCCAACAGAAGGGAAATGTGATCTTCCATCACTCTATTGAAGAGGAAGATCAAGTTGTGGCTGTAATCAACATCTTCAGCTACAGGAAGCACAAACTGTGCAGGATCTACAGGAGAGTACCTCTGCTGTAGAATATTTCTAAATCATTTTTCTGTAGGGCATTTTGCCTGAGCCATAAGACCTTTTGGTCTGAGTTTGTAGGAACTTGAGGGTTTTGAGTTGTAGAGCTGAAGGCCTAAGTGTAGGATCTGCTGATCTGAGTTGTAGGGCTTCATAGCCTGAGCTGTAGGAGAAGGAATTCTCTGAGTTATAGGACCTGCTGAGGTCTGAGCTGTAGGATCAGGAGCTGATCTGAGGTAGGGCTGTTTAGCCAGAGGTAGGACCTGTTGTGGTCTGAGTTGTAGGACCTGCTGAGGTCTGAGATGTAGGATCAGGAGCTGATCTGAGTTGTAGGGTTGCTGAGCCTGAGGTAGGGTTTGGAAAAACTTGAGAGATCCTGAGGGATCTGAGTTGTAAAATCTTTGAGCCAAGTTTGGAGGAGTTGGCCTTGTCTAACACATTGTTAGAAAGGTGAAGGGGGAAAGAGGACTACTCAAGACACCCTGTCTTGAGGAACCTCTATACATGCTTGTGTGCTTTCTGTGTGTTTGATCTTTTGCTTAAACTAACTCTGAAATAAGCTAGGATACTTAGAGGAAAATTAAAAGAAACCTATTCACCCCCCTCTAGGTGATTTAGACTTCAAACCTATATTCTTTCAAGTGGTATCAGAGGGAGGTTGGTCAAAAAGGACTTAACATTCTGACCAGTTCCTAAAAGGTTTAGTCAAATCAAATCCCAATGGCCTCCTCTGGATTGCAGAAGGAAATGAGGTCCATGAAGTTGCCCATATGCAATAAACAGAATTTTGGCATATGGAAGCAAAGGATCAGGTTGTTTATGGAGACATCTGATCCAAGGATCTTCATTACAGTTGAAGAAGGACCTTTCACCTTTCACACTGCATCCACTATAGATCCAACAAGAAGAGTGGCCAAACTATTCAAAAATCTGACCAAGGATGAACTTGAGTTGTTCACCATGGACAAAGGGGCCCAGAACATCATTGTCAATGCTATTGATGATTCCACCTTTCAAAACTTGGTACACTGCACTTCTGCCAAGGAAATGTGGGATACCTTGATAGTATATATGGAAGGGACAGCTGAAGTTAGGGATGACAGGAAGTCACTCCTAAATCAAGAGTATGAAGCCTTCAAGCAGCAGAGCTAGGAAAGCATATCCATGTGCTATGAGAGGTTCTTCAGAACAGTTAATGAGCTGAGAACCTATGAGAGGGCATTCACCAATTATGAGCTGAATGATAAGTTCCTTAGATCTCTCACAAGAGACTGGGACACAAAGATATGTGACATCAGGGATGTGCCAAGCTAGGTGAGACCCCAACTCACACACTATTTGGGAAGCTGCTCTCCTATGAGATGCAGCTGTTTGCAAGGAAGGAAGATGACACCTCTTCAAGGGCTCAAGTAAGGGAGAAATCTGTTGCTCTCAAAGCCGACAGCTCCAAGAAAAGCAAAAGCAGGATGGTGTCTCCTCCTAGGAGAAGTGCTGAATCTGAAGTCAGCACCTCAGGATGCTCTTCCTCTGATGAGGAGTTTGCTGCCTTCTCAAGGCAGTTCAAGAAGATGATGAAGAGGAAGCAATGGAAGAACATGCCCCCTCATCATCACACAACAAAAAGGATAGCTGCAAATCAGAAAGAAATCACCCAAAGGGTGATAGGAATGACTCTAAACTTAGTAAACATTCTTCTAACAATATAATCTGTTATAGCTGCAGCAAGCCTGGACATGTCATAGCTGTACAACCCCAATATTCGCCAGGCGAGGAGGCACGGTTTAAGAAGGCAACATGATGAAGTAATAAGCGATGGAGGCCTTAGGGCCAAAGACCTCGCAAGAGAGACCTTGGAGAAGTCCCTCTCGGAGGGCTCGCTGAGAGGCGAGCGAGAAGGGTCGGCGAGATAAACGCTCGCAGACAGTTTGAGGAAGTTTTCTGAGTTCGACAAAAGGAGTACTGCGTTTGACGAACTCTCTCGTGTTCGTCGAGCTCACCTGACTCCGTTGAGCTCACCCCTGTTCGACGAAATCATCAGAAGTCGACGAAGTTTTCTATGCTCATTAAAGCCAAAGGGACGGTCCCGCAAAAGGAGTCGCGAGATCCAGACCTCAGCAGATTTCCTCAAAATACTGGGCCAAGCGAGGGCTGACAAACCAATACCTCGCAGACCGCTGGCAGAAGATTCCTATGTTCAGTAAAGAGGTGTTCAGCGAAATGTGTTCAGTGCGCGGCAAAGTTAATAGGCGATCTCGCAGGAAGGCTCGCGAGTTTAGAGCCTCAGCGTCCAGCGAGCTCAATTCTGCGTTCGACAAATGTCGAATGGAGCTCAGCATTCATCGGACGGTGCCCGACGAACAAAATATATTCTATAGCAGCGCTCGACAAATTACAGCGGGGAAGCAGCGGTCGACGAACCGCCTGTCTCGGCGGACAACGAACAATTTAATGTTCTGCATTCGTTGAGCTCGTCTGTGATCGGCGAAGTGCCCTGGGTTCGACGAAAGGTGTGTTTGTTAGATCTTACGGCGCCCTTAGAGGGGGGGGGGGGGTGAATAAGGGAATAAAATTCTTTCTATAATTTTCAAGATAATTACTAAATTGTTTTATAATGAAGGAGACTGAAATAAACAATTTAGATTAAGAATTGAAAACTTAGAACACAATATAATAGAGATTACGCCAAATGATAGAAATCAAGTAAACACAAAAGAGACATGATTATATTATATGAAAAAGTGTTTACATAAATTTGATTTCTATATCGCTAGAAATCGGAGGCGTACAAATGTAAATTTCTTTTTATTTACCAATCCTTCTCCCAAGGATCGAAAGGCTATCACTTGTCTCTCCCTAGACCAAGCCCAAGCCTATCCTCTAGATCTTCCCAAGATCTAGACGTAGCACACAAGGCCACGATTTCCCAGCAAGCCACGCAAGGACTTGGACGCTCCACACAAGGAAGCGATTTTCCCCTAAGCCACGCAAGGACTTAGACGCTCCGCACAAGGAAGCGATTTTCCCTACCAATACAAAGTAAAATGTATATAAATGAAAATACAAGATAAAATAAGAACTCCCTAGAAATTCAGATCTCTGAAAGGAAGGTTGAAGCCTCGAGATGATCCTTGATGTAGAAGCGCGTCCGATCTCGTCTTCAATTTCAAACCTTCTCAGCATAAATGGGAGTTCATGAGGTTCTGGAGCACTCTGGATGGAATGCACTCAGGAAGGGACTTAGAATCTTCAAAGATCTGAATGCACGAACAAAAGGAGCCAATTTATAGAATTTCGCTGTCGCCTGGGCGACATCAGCTGTCGGAAATTTCCGACAGCGCAAAACTGCCGGTCGTGGTGCTGTCGTGGGCAGTTGTTGTAACCTCCGAGCTGTCGCCTGGGCGACATCGATGTCGGATTTTCGACAGCTCAAAACTGCCTTTTGTCATGCTGCCGTGGGGGAAGTAGTTGTAACTTCTCTGCTGTCGCCTGGGCGACATCCGCTGTCGCCTGGGCGACATCAGCTGTCGCCTAGGCGACATCCACTATCGCCTGGGCGACAGATCCTCTTCATTTTTGTCGTCCGAAACTACTCCAGACTGTAGATTGAGTCGTTCTCATCTCCGAAATGGGGTGGCACGTTCTGTAACTCTTTCTGGATTGAAAGTTATGGCCATTTTAAGATCAGCACACAAAACTCATCCAACCCGAGACTTGTCGTTCTCGGATCATGCCCATGAACGAGGACTTGTCTCCTCATTGAACCTGTACAACCTGGCCACTATAAACACACAAAAGACTAGATCAAATACAACACGGTATTTGTTATTCTCAAACCAAGAGATGCGGAAAGCAAGCTCCAACAATCTCCCCCTTTTGATAATAACAAATACCCATATGAGAAATTAGTGAGTTTATAGATAAGTGCGATAAAAGATATGCATGAATAAAAGGTTTACTGCGTGATAGATTTTACTCCCCCTAAATATATATGTCACTAGATTTCTCATTTTATTCTCCCCCTTTTGTTATTACCAAAAGTGGGTTGTCATGATCGAGCAATATCACTTCATCTACATAGATGCTTTCCATGAAAACTTTTTAATATACTCCCCCTAAATTGTATTCTCCCCCTAAATGTATGCTCCCCCTAAATGTTATAGTTAATTGCAATGGTGCATTCTGAAAAATTGAGATTAGTAAGAGATTTCTTGAATTTATATTTCTCCCCTTTTTTGATATTATCAAAAGTTATTTTGAAATAAAGAATGAATAATTATGAAGAAATAATAAATATGGGAGTATATAAGAGTAATAGATTTTATGTCGAGAAGAAAAATAGGATGCAATCAAAAGCTTGTTAAATACTACTTGTTGAGAAAAATATAGGCATGATGTAACATAAAGTAGTAAGCATCATAGCTAACATGATAAAGTAAGCATTCTATTTTAAGATACCACTTGCTTAAAGGAAAACACAGTGTTAAAAATAATAAGCACTCTTAAACATAAACATCATTTTAGAAGATAAAACCATATAAAGGATAATGAGTTTTAAATTTGAAAAGTTGATGTTTGAGTTAAAGATTGAAGAGATGCTATTCCATTAAGATAAAAAAAAATTGCAAGCATGATTTCATAATATCAAGAAAAGATACACAAACTACAATGTAATAAAATTTTCATTTCAAGTAAACATAAACATTGTAGCGGTCATGCTTTGTTATCTAGTGCATTTACTTAAGTTTGAAGAGATTTGAGTAGATGAGCATTAGGATCCAATTCTCATGAGTAGAAGTTTTATGAAAGATAATGATGTGTACAAAGTAGTGTTTTGATAAAGTATACCAGTGAATCAATCAAAAACACATGACATATATAATGAAATAACACAACATTAAAATACACAAATAATATTACTTCCACACTATTTCAATGCACATGAATAAATAGTACAACTATCAAGGTGCTCTGCACACACAATGCTTATTAAGACTTATCAGGGTGCAAAGTAGTGCTTGGGGGATCACTTTTATACTTTTTAGCTTTATTTTCAAATTTTTTGTGATCCGGTGTACTAAAGAGAAGTGGTGTAGAAATTGTTTGCTATAAGACACTTTACAATTCTTAGCCAAGGTGCTCAACCTCACAATGCTCATTAAGACTTATTAGGAGGGTGAGTAGTGCTTGGTGGAGTTTTCCTTGTCATTTATTATTTGCTTTTTAGTTTAGTGACTAAGGACTCCGAATTCACTTGTTTTGCAAACATAGCATTGTAAACCACATTTCTCTAAAGAATAAGTGCATGAAAAACAAAGAATTGTAATAACCAATTCAATGTTGTGTAGGTAATCTATTTAGGCATTTTAATTATTTATGTTATTACACTACACAATCATGTAAGAATAAGATTGCAAACACATGTAGGCTATCAAAAATAAGTGAGTGAATGAATCATTATCAAACATAATACATTACTCATACTTAGAGGCATGCTAAACATTTCTACACATGTTTATCTACAATCAATTTCATTGCACATAACAAGATAATTCTCAAGGCATGACAAATACAAAACAATGATTTTAAGAAACTTGAAAGTTAAATTAAACATTGTATTTAATCTTTAATTGATATAATTAATCATCCATCCTTGACAATGGCAATGAATAGCAATCACTTTTTTATATATAAATTTTTGAATTTTGTTTATATATGCACAAAACAATAAACACACATAAAGAAAAACATATTTTTGTTCTTTGAAATTGTTTTGTAATTTTGTATTTGTTTTTTTTATATATATTCTCTAGAACTCATAGAAGTCTTTAATAGCCCTTTCAGTAAATGATATTCTATGCCAGAGAAATAAACAAAAATAATGTATGAGAAAATACACATATATATATATATTTTTAAAAGAAATAAAATTTTGTTTTAAAAGGAATAAAAAGATAAACTTTTTACAAACACACAAAATATTAAAATAATACCAGAAATAATTCAAAACAAAAAAAATAATATTTTGGAGCAAAGGAGCTAACGCCAGGCATTAACTTCTTAACGCCAAAACAGAACTGTATTTCTTGATGTTTTGAAAAATATTTTTCTCAATTCATTTGTATTATAAAGAGGCCATCCTTCAGTTGAAATTTCAGAGTATATTGATTAGATTTGAAGGCTCTTTTAGCATGTATTTGGTGATTTTTCAAATACTTGTGTTTGGTAAAATCATTAAAGCTCGAACTATTAAAATATGCAAACACATGATGCAATGTTAGAATAAAAAAAATATGCATGATTTATGTATAAATAGTGAGATAATGTTCATTCAATGAATATAATATAAGTATATCTAAGATCAAGATACCTTAACTACATGACTACACTCTAGCCCCGTACTAAGTGACGGATGGGCATAAGGAGCTGCACACATACCATAGGTTGGGGTGTTAATCCCATATGCATACAAAAGACGACGCTCAACCTAGCACTCTTTCCCCCCAGTGCCTCTCAAGGCCCCACTGGAACCCTCCCCGGTTAAGGACAAGACATGACTTAGAGGTTAGGTCTCTAATGCACACAATCCTATGCCCTCGCTATTGTGAGACACATGTCATAGGTTTATTGATTATAGACATACTAAGCGTTTAAGCCTTACATATATTAACTGTGTTATAATTTCATGATTAGTTTTGGATTTACAATTTTATCGAAGATTGTTGATTTTAAATCCATTTAGAAAAGTTTTATTCATGCAAATAACTACAAAGGAAAATAAGATTTTCATATTTTAATGATATAATTTACTTTAGCATTGCAAGATATAACTAGCATGAGCATTGATTTCTATCTATGGTACGTGATAATGCTAGTGTGATGAATTAGGACAACATGGTGCAAAGCTAAGTAAAGATGGACAAATATAAGATTGAGTTGCATGTATTCAAACATAGAGTTTTGAATTTTCATAGACCTAGAAAGAAGTGACAATTCTATTTGATTTCATCTTGTTGATATCAAGTTAATTCATAGGTCTAAAGATAATGAGATTCATGCAAACAATAAAGATGCACATCACACACACAAAACAAGATATGAAACTATAATACCAATTTCAATCATATATTTCATAATTCCTAAGGTTGATAGAATTAGTTGATTTAAGATAGGTCTTGATGGATCATGAATTATGATATATGATTATAGTGAATTTTAGCATAGGATATTAATAGATCATGGTGGTGATTGTGAAATCATATTTATCATTTTTGAAAATTTTCTTATGATTTTAATTTTTAGAAATTAGACTAAACAAATACAAGGTATTTGACAATAATGATAGTAAAAATAATTTTCAGAGAAATCAGAATTTTTTTTTAGGAAAATATGTTACCGCCAGCGTTAGTGATAACGCCTGGCGTTAGCAACAAAGTTACTATATTTGATTTAAAACACATTGTTTTTGATATTATTTGATTCTGATTTTTCTCGATTATGATTTTCAATATAGGGGCTATTATATGAAGCAACGAAAAATAGACAAATATGCAATTAGTTGGGCATTTAATATTTTAGCCTAAGACCCCTAAAAATCCATTTAAATCCAATTTTGAAAGTAATTTCATTAGTCTTGATAATATCATTTAGAAAATTTAGCATTCAATTTATAATGATAATATAAGACATTTATAGGCAAAGGATTTAAAAAGGATAAAATAAAAAGAAAAGATAGATCACTTAAAAATTATGACTTTATGTTTAATTTAATTCAATTTTGATTTGATAAACATTAGGCTTAAATGTAAAAGTCATATTTCATAATATATCTAAGTGACATTAGCATGTTGGCTCAAAAATAAGAAAACAAACAAAAGAAAAAAAACAATTAAGCATATCATGAAGTAGAGAATTGATATTTAATTTTTAATTATTTCTACTTCATGTAAATGATAGGATACTAATGAATAAGAGATTGAGGTATCCAAAGGGGACCATGTGGGATGGTTCCTTTGGGTACCCAAATACGACATGATGATTTTTTAGGAGACAAGGATAAATGAGCCCTTTCTATTAAAGTTGATGTGTCATTTTTCTTTAAGGGTCTCCATTCATACCTTGGTTGTTTATCTTTAAAATTCATATTATGATTATGTGACATCTTTATATGATTGTATTTGTTTGAAAAATAATTCATTTGAAATTTATGCTTATTCAAATTATTTTTCAAAATAGATTGACATTGATAATCATAATGAATTTTATTATATGGATTCTTTGAAAATTTATAAGAGTGATTGTCTTTCTTTAGAATTGAAAGTTGAAAGAGTGAGTTACAAAATGTTTTAAATGATTGGTCCTTATTTAGATGATTTTCATTTCCACTCTTTCTTATAGACCTACTCTTATAATATGAAGTTAAGCTTTTAGACTTTTGAAAATTTGATAAACTAGAAAAAAGAGATTTTTCATTATATGAAATTTTTTGAATAAACATTTTTAATGATTCTAGTTTATCCTTTAAATTATCATTTTCTTTTATCAATTTTTCATTATGTTCTTTTGAAATTAAAAGTCCTTTTTCTAAAACCGTGAGTTCTTCTTTAAAAGAATTATAATCAAAACAAGGTTTAGCATTTTCAATTAAAGAGCATGAACAAGAATTTGAAACATCAATATAAGATTCTACTTTAGTGTTTGCTTTTAAAGTTTTATTTTCTAAACGTAATTTGGAATTAGCATGTTTCAACTTTGAAATTTTACGTTTAGCAAATTTAAGCACACGAAATGTAGAAATAGAATTAGTTACAAAAAGAGAAGATTTAGATTTTCTTACCTTGCTATAGTTTCCGTCTTCTCTTTTGCTTGATGTTTTGCCATCAACTGAGTCCAATATTGTGACGTTGTCTTCTTCATCTTCCTCTTCCAAACAAGAGTGTCCATCATCCTTTCCGCTTGATGAGTATTCTATGGATCCATCTTTTGTGTAGCTTTCTTGAATATTTGCATAGGCTTGCATATTCTCCGGTTCTTGTGAATGTTCCGTACCTGTAGAAGGAGAATCATAAGTTCTTTCAAGAAAACTCCAAATGTCATATGCGGTAGGTAAAGTATAAATAAGTTTGAAAATATTTTGGTCTAACGCACAAAATATACTATTCATAGATTTTGCATTTAAAATAATTTCGTTTCTAGTTAGTACGCTAGATGGCTTTGTAATAGTAATATTCCAAACTTTTTCATCTAAGGCCTTAAGAAAATTTTTCATTAATATTTTCCACCCTTTAAAATTTTTGCCCATAAATAAAGGTGGTGATAATATTTTTTCATTTATATTAAAATTTTCCCCACTAGTAGAAGCGAGATCATGATCAAGAGATGTCATTATTCCCGGTTGTTAAGCCGATTTGGAATAACCTTCCTCTGATACCAATTGTTAGATCTTACGGCGCCCTTAGAGGGGGGGGGGGGTGAATAAGGGAATAAAATTCTTTCTATAATTTTCAAGATAATTACTAAATTGTTTTATAATGAAGGAGATTGAAATAAACAATTTAGATTAAGAATTGAAAACTTAGAACACAATATAATAGAGATTACGCCAAATGATAGAAATCAAGTAAACACAAAAGAGACATGATTATATTATATGAAAAAGTGTTTACATAAATTTGATTTCTATATCGCTAGAAATCGGAGGCGTACAAATGTAAATTTCTTTTTGTTTACCAATCCTTCTCCCAAGGATCGGAAGGCTATCACTTGTCTCTCCCTAGACCAAGCCCAAGCCTATCCTCTAGATCTTCCCAAGATCTAGACGTAGCACACAAGGCCACGATTTCCCACCAAGCCACGCAAGGACTTGGACGCTCCACACAAGGAAGCGATTTTCCCCTAAGCCACGCAAGGACTTAGACGCTCCGCACAAGGAAGCGATTTTCCCTACCAATACAAAGTAAAATGTATATAAATGAAAATACAAGATAAAATAAGAAATCCCTAGAAATTCAGATCTCTGAAAGGAAGGTTGAAGCCTCGAGATGATCCTTGATGTAGAAGCGCGTCCGATCTCGTCTTCAATTTCAAACCTTCTCAGCATAAATGGGAGTTCATGAGGTTCTGGAACTCTCTGGATGGAATGCACTCAGGAATGGACTTAGAATCTTCAAAGCTCTGAATGCACGAACAAAAGGAGCCAATTTATAGAATTTCGCTGTCGCCTGGGCGACATCAGCTGTCGGAAATTTCCAACAGCGCAAAACTGCCGGTCGTGGTGCTGTCGTGGGCAGTTGTTGTAACCTCCGAGATGTCGCCTGGGCGACATCGATGTCGGATTTCCGACAGCTCAAAACTGCCTTTCGTCGTGGTGCCGTGGGGGAAGTAGTTGTAACTTCTCTGCTGTCGCCTGGGCGACATCCGCTGTCGCCTGGGCGACATCAGCTGTCGCATGGGCGACATCCACTGTCGCCTGGGCGACAGCTCCTCTTCATTTTTGTCGTCCTAAACTACTCCAGACTGTAGATTGAGTCGTTCTCATCTCCGAAATGGGGTGGCACGTTCTGTAACTCTCCCTGGATTGAAAGTTATGGTTATTTTAAGATCAGCACACAAAACTCATCCAACCTGAGACTTGTCGTTCTCGGATCATGCCCATGAACGAGGAGTTGTCTCCTCATTGAACCTGTACAGCCTGGCCACTCTAAACACACAAAAGACTAGATCAAATACAACACGGTATTTGTTATTCTCAAACCAAGAGATGCGGAAAGCAAGCTCCAACAGTGTTGAGCTCGACGAAGTCAGGAGGCGATCTCGCAGGAAGGTTCACGAGACCGGACCTCAGCAGATACCGCCAGAATGGGCCAGCGAGGTCCTCACAGGGCGATCGCCTAGGAGAGGCACCGCGTGCAGGGCTCGCGAGAAGGCCCGCGAGAGCTTCGGCAGTAAGGTTCTCACAGTTCCTTGCCCATAGGTTGATAGGGCCAAATTACCCTTTTACCCCTAGTGGTCTGCCTTTAGCCTCTCCAAACCGTGGAGTTTGGCTGTTAGCAAGCCCATTTGGGGTGCGGATAGTAAAATCAAAAGGCGGGATCCTGCTATTTGCAGGCCAGATCAGAAAACCTATAAATAAGACCTAAAGGGCACCTTTGGAGAGGACTTCACTTCAGCTTCTCTCTCTTCAGGTTCACCTTGGCTAGCATTTCCAGAGCTCTCCAAGGTGCCCGAGTCTCAGCTTTGACTTGGGAGGGGAAGCGCTCAACGATCTTCCGGGTTAGTGGAGGGACCTCCTCGCTGTGACTAAGGTCTTGGTCATCTTCCTTGTCTTCAGTCTACCTTCTCCGAGGGATCCGTAAGGGCTAGCTACCCCTCATTTCGGTGAGGGCCCCGAGCTCCACAAGAGGCCGAGAAATCGGTTTCAACATTTTGGTGCGGTAAGCGTGGAGCGTGGCTGGTCCAAGAAAGTTCCAAGGAGAAGATATGACAGGAGGCGAGGATCAAGGCGAGGAGTTCAGTGAGTCACCGCAGGTGGTGACGCCGAGGATGTTCGCGGATTTCAGGAGGGAGGTGCTTGACACCTTGGGGCTCACGGTCGCGGCGCTGCGGAGTGAGTTTGCGACCCCAGCACCTCAGGAGACCCTTCCCTCAGCAGTGGTTGGCGAGAATGCCCCGGGGGGAAGGGCCGGAAAGGAAATCGGCGGAGGTTCAGTCCAAGACTTGGAGGGGCGAGTGCTGTTCGCCAGCCCGGTGAGCTCTGTGCCAGCGAGCTCTGTGCCGGCGAGCGCGGCGTAGACAAGCGCGCGCCCGGAGGATGTAGCGACTGTGGGAGTGGTCCAGGCGAACACCGTTCTCGCAAGCGCAGTCCCCGCGAGCGCGAGTCTGGCGAGAGAGCTCGGGGGGCGTGTGGAGCGAGAAAGGTTGGCAGAAGGGGGAAGTCCTTTCTGCGAGTTAGTACTTTCTACACCTGTCCCGGCAGGGTTCAGAGAGTGGGACAGGGTGTACTACAACGGCAGGGATGACCCTATCCATCATCTCTAGTCTTTCGAGGACTCGGTCTATATCAGGCCGATGTCAGATGCTTTCAAGTGTCGTCTCTTCGCCGTCACCCTTAAAGAAAAGGCCAGGGACTGGTTCCATCAACTTCCTACAGGGTCGATCTACGCCTTTGAAGATTTGCGCCGAAGTTTCCTGCTGCGATTCTCGACTTCAAAAAAGAGAAAGAAGGACGCCGAGTCTCTCTTCAAAGTGAAGCAGGAACCCAAGGAGTCGTTGGCTCGTTATGCGGACCGGTTCCAGGAAGAAGTGCTGCTCACTCAGGAGATGCCTGGGTTTGCACTCCAGCACGCCTTCACGGTCGGGCTGAGGGAAAGTTTCTTCAAAATGGCTCTGAAGAGGAAGGCCCCCGTCTCCTACGAGGAGCTAATGGAGAGGGTGGCGGAGGAAATCGAGAGTGAGGAGGCCAACCCGGAACTCTCCAAGAGGCTAGCAAAGCTCAGCGAGCCGGAGGTCAGGCAGCAAGAGGTGAGGGGAAGGGAAGAACCCAGGGCCCCGGAGGGGGAGTGGAGGCAGCATGGCGGAGGAATGCAAGGCCAGGGAAGGGGTTACGCCCCGGGGGAGGGGTAACTTCTTTGGGGGTCAAGGAAGACCCCATCAGTTGGGATGGAGGCAGGATCCGAGACCGATGCCTCCTCCACCCCAGCAAGCCATGGCAATCCGGCAGGGAAGGGGAGGAGGAGGAAGGAGAGAAGCGAGAGAAGAAGCGGGAGCAGGAAGGAGAAGGAGGAACAGGGTGGCAGATGCCGAGACGGGGGAGGTGACGTTGTTGTATTGTGACTTTCATGATGAGGAAGGTCACGCGACGGCCATCTTCCCGGAGTTCCTGGAGACAAAAAGGGCCCGAGTGCCCGCGCAGTGACAGCAGCAGCAGGTAAGGATCGAGGAGGTCGTGCCTCGAGAAGACGAAGAGGAAAGGTGCGAGGACCGGGCCGATTTGGGGTCCCGAGGGGGGATCGGGGTGATCCATGGGGGGTGGGGATTGAGGCAACCCGGAAGGCAAGCCTCCAAACCATCTATCGTCGTATCGTAGCTTCGACATACCTAACCCCGCCCCAGCGAAAAAGATTTCCTTCACCCAGAAGGACATGCCAGGGTACGAAGACCCGTTCTGTGATGCGCTGGTTATTCAGACAGCGATCGAGAACTTCACCGTCTCTCGAATCCTTGTGGATAACGGGAGCTCGGTTAACGTTATTTTCAAGAAGGCGTTCGATGGAATAGAGGTGGAGCCGTGAAGGGTGTTGGCCTCGGATAGTTCATTGTTTGGATTCTCTGGGGAGAGGAAGGAGGTGGAAGGTGGTGGAAGGGGGAGTAGGACTCCATGTGACCTTGGTGGGACAGTCTAGGAACTGCCGCTTTGTCATAGTGGATGCCCCCAGCAGTTATAGTGCCATCTTTGGACGACCGCTCATCAGCACATTCCGTTGTGTCCCCTCCACCTTCCACCAGTGCCTCAAGTTCAATGACGCAGGAGTCCAGGTTCGCTTCAGGGGGGATCCAAAGGTAGCCAGGCAGTGCTACGTCACAGCAGTCAACACCATCTCCTGGATGGCCGAAGCCGAGAGATGGGACAAGGAGGTGGGAGAGCTGGCGAGACTCGGAGGAGAGGGAGAGGAGCAGAGAAGGGAAGAAGGTTTGGAGCAGCCGAGGGGGGAGGGGACGGAAGATGTAGAGATTGAGGCCCCGGGGGAAGGGGCGGATGAGGCGATGGAAGAAGCGGTCGAAGTAGGAGGAGAGGAGAGGGCGGAAGGAGTAGTTCATGCCCGCGAAGGGGTCGATGAAGGACCCTGGGTGAAGGAAGCAGAAGAGGGAAAGAAAGAAGAGAAGACCCCAGAGGAAGGGGGGAGGAGTTGATGGAGGTTGATGGAGGTTGAGGAGGGAGAGATAGGGGAAGCGAAGTGCTCAAGTCAGGGGGGGGGGGTATCACCTCCGGGATGTGGAAGGGGTACCTCTCGGCCGAGCCAGAAGTGGAGACGATTTGAAGCGATTCTACCCTTGAAAGTTTTATTATGATATTAGTTGAATATTTTACTCCTTCACTTGATAGTTATAACTGTTATGCGAGAGCAAGCAAGGTGACAAGTATTGGTGCTGGAATGCCCCAGATCGATTCCGCTCCCGGGCTCTCACTAGACGGGGGGTTTCAGGTTGATCTCTGGAGAGGCTGGCAAGGTGACAAGTATTGGTGCTGGAATGCCCCAGATCGATTCCGCTCCCGGGCTCTCACTAGACGGGGGGTTTCAGGTTGATCTCTGGAGAGGCTGGCAAGGTGATAAGTATTGGTGCTGGAATGCCCCAGATCGATTCCGCACCCGGGCTCTCACTAAACGGGGGGTTTCAGGTTGATCTCTGTAGAGGCTGGCAAGGTGACAAGTATTGGTGCTGGATGCCCTAGATCGATTCTTCTCCCGTGCTCTCACTAGACGGGGGGTTTCAGGTTGATCTCTAGAGAGGTTGGCAAGGTGACAAGTATTGGTGTTGGAATGCCCCAGATCGATTCCGCTCCAGGGCTCTCACTAGACGGGGGGTTTCAGGTTGATCTCTGGAGAGGCTGGCAAGGTGATAAGTATTGGTGCTGGAATGCCCCAGATCGATTCCGCTCCCGGGCTCTCACTAGACGGGGGGTTTCAGGTTGATCTCTGGAGAGGCTGACAAGGTGATAAGTATTGATGCTGGAATGCCCCAGATCGATTCCGCTCCTGGGCTCTCACTAGACGAGGGGTTTCAGGTTGATCTCTGGAGAGGCTGGCAAGGTGATAAGTATTGATGCTGGAATGCCCCAGATCGATTCCGCTCCCGGGCTCTCACTAGACGGGGGGTTTCAGGTTGATCTCTGGAGAGGCTGGCAAGGTGATAAGTATTGATGCTGGAATGCCCCAGATCGATTCCGCTCCAGGGCTCTCACTAGACGGGGGATTTCAGGTTGATCTATGGAGAGGCTGGCAAGGTGACAAGTATTGATGCTGGAATGCCCCAGATCGATTCTGCTCCAGGGATCTCACTAGACGGGGGGTTTCAGGTTGATATCTGGAGAGGCTGGCAAGGTGACAAGTATTGATGCAGGAATGCCCCAGATCGATTCCGCTCCCGGGCCTCACTAGACGGGGGGTTTCAGGTTGATCTCTGGAGAGGCTGGCAAAGTGACGAGTATCGATGCTGGAATGTCTCAGAACAATTCCGCTCCCGGGCTCTCACTAGACGGGAGGTGCAGGTTGATCTCTGGGGAAGTAGGCAAAGAGATGAGTTCTTCATAAGGTCAGGTTGATAAGCCTCAGGTTGGCGAGCCTTCGGCGCTGACCTGGGCCTTCTCGCTCGGCGAGAAGAAAGATGTCGCACGATAGTATATGAGTGACGAGAATCAACCCTAAGCACTCCGGGGCATCCGGTACTCGGCAGAGAGGTCGCCGAAACAGGGTGGGAGGTGAGCTCTCACCGAGAAGGAAAGTACCTTGCGAAACCTAGAGGAAAACGCATACCTAAAGGGTAATAATCCTAAGGCAAATGGCGAAAGGCCAGAGCAGGCAAAAACGTCCTATGCCTATCTATTCGATAACATAATGTGCGAGAACGAACATCGCAAGAATAACCTTCGCAAAGACAAATATCGAGGCATGCGAGAACGAGATATCAACATGAGAAATAATATAGCGAGCACAGTACAAGGCCAAAAACATGCATCTATGCATTTCACGGTTTGATTTACATGAGGCGGCGATCTCGCCAGCCCAAAACGAAACAAGAAATAAAACCAAAAATTACAAATATCAGGGATCTCTCGCGAACCCTTCCTCATCATCGCTGCTCTTCACTGGCGGGAGCGAGATGAAAAGCTCCGGGACGATGTCTTCCAGAGTCATGTCGGCCGCGTCGGCGGCTAGGAGACCGGCCGCCTTCATCGTCTGGAAGATATAGCGAGCTGACTCGGTGGACTCCTCGCGAATTTCCTTGTCTCGCGCTCGCCGCTCTTCCTTCAGATGGTGGGGAGAAGGGGGAACGACGACATGGGCGAGCTCGCAATTTAGAGCTTTTAGCCCGGCCACCTCGCCCTCCAGGTCCTGGATGCGAGCGTCGGCTCTTCCGGCGGCCTTGACATCCTGCAAGTAAGATAAATTAAGGGAGCGAAATGGCCGAAGGAGAGGAGGGTGACGAGGTCTAGGTAACTCACCACACTGCCCTCTACGACGAGCAGCTTCACCTTCAGCTGCGCGTTCTCGGCAAGAAGCCCCTGATAGGCCCTCGCGAGCTCCACGTTCTGAAGCTCCAATTGCAAGCAACACCTCCCCGTCATGTGTGCGAGCTCGGCAGAGCGCAACTGAGACCTCGCGCTCTTGAAAGCGAAAGTCCTCGCAGTCTCGTCTTTGTAAGCCCCCGCGTCCTCGCGTCCATAGAGGACGAACGAGAAATCAAAGGCATGACCGCTGACGGTCTCCTTGTCCACCCAGGTAGGGAGGATGGTGGAGATGTCCGCCCGGTTCGTCTCCGGCTTCCAGTTCACCAAGAGCTCGTCGGTCTCATCCCGGCGCCTCTGGTCGAGACTGAAGTTATAGTGGTTGACGGGGATGGGCGGAGCGGAGGTTCTGGCAGTCTCCAGGCTGGGCTCGTCGTCCTCACCTCCCGCGGAGAGGCCGGTAAGGTCGAACTCATCAAAAGCGGCCTCGCTAGGCTCCTTCCCCTTCGAGGAGGCGAGCGAGACCCGGCTCTTCTTATTCTTTTTCTTCGGCGGGGATTTTGAGGGAAGGACATGGCTACTAGAATCCCCCGATCTCTTGCGAGAGGAGGGCTCACCTGGAGTGATGGCGTCTCGGCAAGCCTCGGCCCCCATGGTCGCGAGAGCAAGGTTAGCGTCGGTCTTCCGATTGCTAGCGTAGGGGGGATCAAGGGGGAGATCTCGCTCGCCTGAAAAGTGTTGGAATCACAATAAATACAGAGTTGCTTGGACTAGCAGGAGTTATTGAGCGAGATCTTTACCTTCCCCTGCGAGCACTGGAGGCAGCGAGTCGAGGTTGCGGCGGAGATAAACAACCTCGAAGTTCTTCTTGCAGAAGAACTGATAAAGGACGGCGTCATGGACGCCGAGGGCAGTGGGCCGATAGGTGGTCTCGCCGTGCTGGACTGGCGAGATCGGGATATTGCCGAAGTTCCCCTTAACGAAGAGGAACTTCTGGGCCCAGAAGTGGGACTTGTTGACGGTCTCGTCGACTTTAGGACCCGAGCCCACGAAGTAGGCGGTCCCGTCCTTATAGGCGCGGAAGGAGAACAACTTTCGAAAAACCGGAAGGCTGAACTCGATGCGCTCCTCGTGCAGGTAGCATGCGAAAGCGGTGATCACCGCCATGGCATTAGGGGTAAGCTGACCCAGAACAACGCCGTAATGCTTGAGCACCTGGCGAGCAACCAGAAAACCAGGATTAGTTTATATAATGCGCGAGACTTGACCTGCATAGAATAAGAAATGAGCGAGAGCGATTATTACCTGGCGAACTTCTGGCCACAAGGGGAGACGCAAGCCGACCGCGAAATGAGCGGTGGGGATGGCCAGCTCGTCGACAAGTGGCGCGTTGATCACGTCGTTCTCGCTAGGATGGCGCGCCGCGAATGGAGGGGTGACGTAGTCGGCGATCGCGGTGAAGTATTCCTCATCTGTCAGGTTGCAATGGAAGAAGCTATGCTCAGCGAAAGCCATAACAATCTTTCGCCGACCCTCCGACTCATTAGCATCGCCGCCCATTTCAAAAACCTGCGAGAAAGGAAGTAGAACGAGAACGGGAAGGAGCGAGAGCTCTGAAGCAGAGGAGGAAGAAGGTTGATAGTAAATGCGGTGGTTGGCTCAGCTATGACAGCCTATTTATAGCAAAAGTAAAAGGGCGGGAAGAAGCCCAAGCGTCGGTGAGCGCGGTTAGCCAAAACATCGCATCACGACCGCGGGAGAGAAAGGCCCGCAAGGTTAGTACAAGCAGCATCTTTGCGAGAACAGCACAAACAAACATAATGGCGTAAGGGGGGCCGCCGCGAGATACATTTAGCGAGAACGGAGGCTCCCCGCGAGCACAACATAGCATGAAAATGAAACGGACATGTTAGCAGCGGGCGAGAACTAACAAAAAGCTAGTAACAATTATTATCAGACGAAATAAAGTCAATATATAAGTTGCAAGCCATTGCGAGATTGTCTAGAATAGCGGCACTCATTAACAGGTAATAAGAGTTCGCGACAACATAGAAGTTAGCGAGAATCATGAGGCAACCACTTCCACCTACCCCCACCCCGCGACCCGGACCGCGGCGGTACCCTAGAATTATAGTAATCCTCGGCCGCGCGGCCCTCCCGGTCCATGAGGAAGGCGTAATCCCACATCCTCGCTATATGAACCTCCGGCGTCGTGATGTTCTCATCGTGATCACGTTGTCTCGCGGACCGGAGCCTCGCACACTCTTCCATCAAGACAGCATGCCTATCCTCGGCGGCCTCTCTGTCCCATCTCGCCTGCATGTTGAGGTCCATCAGCATCCGACCATGTTTTCTAAGCAACTCTGCGGCTCATTGTTTCATTGTCTCAGGGTCTCGTAGATCCCCTAAGAAGTCTTCCACCTGGTCAGGGAGGGGGGACATCCCCTCGTCGCCCAACTCAGAATCGGTAGGCAGATTTTTAGAATTCTCTGCGAAATATTACGAAAAGGTTAGATAGCGCGCTTGAGTTCGCGCAGGGCAGGGGGCCGTCGGAATGCTTACCCAGAGGGGGGTGAGAAGTCCCAGGGCGGCCCTGGAAGATGTTACCATAGTGGGGGTAGAGAGATTTACCCAGACCAGGAGGGTAGGCTGTGCTGTTGGTTGGAGGGATCTTTGGCGGTACAGAGCCGCCGGTCTCCTCGCTCGTCAGGAGTCGGAACCCTGGCCTATCTATAGTTTTGTCGGGAGGAGGCGGAGACGGAGGCCGCAATGCCTGGCGAGCCGGGGACTTTCAGGGAGAGACTGTAAGAAGCAGGGAACGAAGGTCAGATAGTTAACAGAAGGAGGGCTGGCATGCGAGATTAAGGGCGTACCTGCGACATTTTTCCCAGCAAGATTTGTATCCGCCGGTAGACTTTTGCGAGACCCACCAGCAGGTTCACCAGCGTCCTCGTTCGGCAAAGCATCCTTCGAGTAGGCATGAATCACAGGCAAACTTATTGACTTAAGCTAGAGGGATAGCTCATACCTTCTCGTGGGGACGGTTATCCGGGGAGGAGTCCAACAACACGGAGCCATCCCCGGTTCGGCAAGCCGCCTTCGCCTTCTTAATCTTCAGCGACTGAGCGGGAGGATACCAATTCATCCAGGAGGGGACCCTGGTCGTGGAGGGTAGCCCGCCGGCTCTCACAGCCCTCAGGCGAGCCTCAGCTTCTTCGGAAAGCGGCATCTCCTGGCAGCTATAGTACGGGGCAAAAAGAAGGAAAAGGAAGTGGCGGCGCACGCTACTAAGGACTCGGGACGATATTTATAGCCCTCATGGTGGGCCCTACCAAAGATTCCTGAGATCATCATACCAGGGGTTGGATGTTTCTTCGCGAGCCTAAATAGCCTCGCAGAGAGCGGAGATTGTGTACAACCCCGATATTCGCCAGGCGAGGAGGCACGGTTTAAGAAGGCAACATGATGAAGTAATAAGAGATGGAGGCCTTAGGGCCAAAGACCTCACGAGAGAGACCTTGGAGAAGTCCCTCTCGGAGGGTGATGCGCAAATCTTAGCACACCGCTATAAGCGGTAGGAAGATTGCGGCACGAAACGGCAGTGTACCGATCGTTCAAGTAATATAAAACGAGGAGTAATCCCCGAGTATCGAATCTCGAAGGAACAAAGTAAGGTGGAGTTTACTTTTAAGGAAGGACTTGAGATTGAAGTCCTTTAGTCGGATGGGTGCGGAAGTGGGTGATTTGGTTTGTGGAAAATAAAGAAAAACAACTATAACTACTCCTATGCAATGCCACTATGCAATGCTTCGCTTGGCGGGATGGAGACTAGGCAGGCCTTGAGCGCACTGCGTCGCAAGGGCGGATGGATGAGTAGGCAAGCGAAATCGAACTGTGCAGGCCTTGAGCGCGCTGCTTTGTTAGGCGAATGGATTACACGGGCCGCTATGCCACGCTTCGCTAGGCGGATGAAAGAGTAGGCATACGGATGGAATGGTTCGCACCGGTGGAGTCGGAATGGATTACACGGGCCGCTATGCCACGCTTCGCTAGGCGGATGGAAGAGTAGGCATACGGATGAGGGTCGCAAGCACCTCGTCGACAAGCACGCCACTAGCAATTGCTAGTGCGGCACACGAACGTGACGACGGGATGGAGGATGGAATGGGGCGCTCCTCAAATCACATAAACCACAAACATATGGAAAATTACACTAATAATATTTAGGGTTTATGGACATCATTGATATAAAAACATACAAACACACACATCAAATAGAATCAGCAAAAATAACAAGGAGGAGGTAAGATTACAACCGAAGCACGAAGACTCGTCGGAGATTCACGGCCGGAATCTAGGGTTGTCAATCCTCGTCTGGGCTCGGTCTTCAACTGCCGTCCGGGGTAGAAGAGGGCTGTCACTACCTCCCAATGGACCCGTCTTCTTCGTCAATAGCATTCAGCCACGATCTTGCCGGAGAACTCTAAGGATATAGTGCAAAATCCGTGGAAATGGAGCTTGGAAGCTTCTGAATGATGGAGGAGGCCGAGAGGATGCTCCGGCTAGAGATTAGCGTGAAGAATATGCCCGGAGCTCCTCCCGAAGGTGGGCGGCGATGGACGGCGAAAAGGGCGCGGAACTGGAGCTCTGGGAGCGGGAAAAAAGATCGATCGAGAATAGGGAGAGACCTGCGGCTTAAATAGAAATTCTGTCAGAAAATGATCACGCACGGTCGAACGCACGACCGTGCGCAGACCACGCGTTATTAAATGATAAAATGTGACTTGGGGAAGACGCTGCGCCGCCCGTGCGTTTTGCTCACGCACGATCAACACCGCCCGTGCGTTCAAACGCACAGGTAAAATCCGACGCTCAGAAATCAAGAATACACAGGTCGACCGTGCGTTTTACTCACGCACGGGCGAATCCGCCCGTGCGTTCAAAGGCACGAGTAAACTCTGACGCTCCATTTTCAGCCCAGACACAAACGCACGACCACAACCGACCGTGCGTCAAGGAAACGCACGACCGTGCGATATGCACAGACATGAATTCTGGGGAAAACGGGACGATCAGGTCACCTGCAAACAAGATATACCAGCTGGGAATACACGTCCAGCACAGAAAAACATAGAAGAAGGGAAGGGGAGCACCATGTGCTTACCCCCAACAACAAGGAGCGCAATTGCACACCGGAATGGGCTTAAAGGTGCACCTAGCATGGAATAGTACATATGAATGAAAACGTGCCTAAAATGTGGTGCATATACTAGAAATACGGCCCATATGAGTCCATAAAAGTGTATATAATTGGGACTCATCACACCCCCAGACTTACTTGTTTGCGCGTCCCGAGCAAACAAATCCGGCGGAGTATGAAAATGGTAGTTAGTGAAGGGAATTGCAAAATAGGAGTACGGTGCGAAGTATCATACGCATGCAAATAGAAATTCAATAAAAGGAGATTCTAACTATGCTAACTAATTTACAAAAGTATAAATGCGTAAATAGAGATTTATTTGTACTCAGATGGTGAATCATGAAGAATTTGTGCGGTCGTGCCGGGTGTGAAATAAACAAGCCACTCAGGAGGGTGTTGCTAAAGACCAGAATTCGGGGATAACTCCGCTGAAATCCATCAACGTCGAGAACCATAAGCTTGCCCGGTTACACTCTCTCCACGGCGCTAGCAAACTCAAAAGTTAAATCAATAGGACTTTCAGGTTATAATGGGGCTTAGGTTACGGTATGATATTCAACGATAAACGAGACGGCTACGCAACCCAATTGAGTCAAAAGATAACGCTGTACCAAAACAAGACCAAAAACGATGCTAGTGTGACACACCCCCAGACTTGGCTTGAAAACTGGGTGTGCACACAGCCTACTCCAACAAATACCAACTGAATTTTCTATTACGCTCAAAGGGATTTCTTTTCATTCCAATTTTCTTTTAACTTCATTTTTTTTCTTTTTCTTTTATCCCCCGGTTGGTTTACAACAATGTTTTCAGCACACAATACACTTTTTCTTTCGCATCACAAAGGTTCCAAACATCACACCAAATCAAGAAATATGATATCAGTTAACTCGCTACTTGGTTGCGATAATAGGATAAGTTTCAGGCTTTGGTGATTGAAAGAAGAGCTGAAACAAAGGAGGGGTAGGCACAAATTGGCTTGCAAGGGTAAGCGAATGGGTCATGGAAATCAAAGCTCAAACTAGCCAACTAGATGGCCTACATCACGTTTAACAAAATGAGATGCTCTCGCCCATGCTTCAAGAATCGCTTGGGGCAAGTTCTTAGCTCACGAGAAAGGTAAACCTTCCTTCCGACTCGAGCAACACACAACTAGCGCTTGCTTACACACAACACCGTGCTACCGCCAATTTCATTCACATTCACCAATTGAGTATAATAAATTTAAAACTACGCAAAAACACTAATCGTAAGTTAAATGCATAGAAATAATCTAATTTTACTCAAATTTCTACTAGAGCATGCAGATGCGACTAGAGCACTGCAAGAGTCAACATCGCACTCTGATTTGCAATTCCTAAGCTAACATCCTATTTCACATTCCAAACCAAGATAAGCGTGAACGGAAACACACACACAAGTGAGTGCGCGCTCAAGTGGGTGGAGTGGTGTGCGATGAAGATGAACAAATAAAATGACTGAAATAAAATACTTCTAGCATGCACTGAGATGTGCACGTGCAGTGGGTATAATAAATATCTCCCCCAGACTTAAACTAAACAATCCAACACAAGATAGAACCATGAAATTCAAAATGAAGTCTCGGGAAAGAGAGTACCCAATGCTCAGCAGGTGAGCATACCAAAAGACGCGTGTAAACCAAGACAAAGCTGCAGCATCCGCCAGAAGAATGACCTGCAGGGGTGAGCTCCGCAAAAACAAAAGAAAATGTACAAAAATAAAATAAAATACAGCTAACTAAACTAAACAAGATGAAATAAGAAATGCAGGAAAAAGTAAGATAACTACTGGGGTTATTGTCCTCCCAGCATGACTTATTCAAATTTAAAGCAGTTCTAGCAAATGGGTCTATGAAAAAGGAAATGCACAGGTAACTGTTCTAATATGCGTGTCGGTAGCGGGTACCGATACAGCGACAGAACAGTCACGCCTCTACCCGAATATAAATAATACCTGCTCGTCACAGGTAGAGGGAATAAAAAGTAAGAAGAGGAGGAATCCTCACTCAACTCACCAAAACTATCCTTGCCCAGCAAGGTATCATCTCCAGGGAGGCAGTAGGAGGAGAAGGCAATGAGTGGGGCTTCCTCTACGGAGGGGGGATCAACCTCCTCACATGATAGGATACACTCATCATTGACTTGAACAGAATGCTCCAAGTCCTCCTGAAGTACCTGTGAAGACTCAACCTGCACAGGCTTACATAGAGAAAGGGGATTAAGAAATAAAAAAGAAGAAGAACATGAATAAAAATCAATCGGGGGAGTGATCCCGGTCTCACTCCCAGCAGGATCCAAGCACAGATCACTGTCGGTATCATATGAGTCGTAACGAGGGGAACACAGGAGCTCGGGGTCCTCGGTGGTGAGCTGGATGTCCAAATACAAGAAGTAAGTAAATACCTCCTCCTCAGAAAGAGAATCCTCCTCATCCCACCGCGGTGCGTCATCGTGTTCAAAGGTATCACACTCCCCATCAGAGAGAATGAAATCCTCGTCCCACTTTGGCGCAACCTCAGACGCCGAATAAACCACCCGCACGACATCATCAGCCGACTCACTAAAGATAGGAGTAGATGAATTTTGCAAGGAATGCGGAGGAACCGGACTGCTCTCATGATCAGAAGATAAATGAGCAGTCGCCTCCGCGAAAATATCCACAGACGCCTCCCCGCAGGAAGAACCAGAATCTGCACACCATACTGGTGCATCCATGAGTTCCCAATCCTCTCCCTGTTGACCATCGAATGAGTGCACATCGTCACTCAAGGGAAGCTCATAAAAGGGGATTGAGGGATGATAAGAAGGATTTATGCTTATTTTAATTATAGTATTTAGGTTAAGTTTAATATAATTTTGTAAATATTATTTATATTTTAGTTAAAAATCACTTCTTTTATAATTTTAGTTCTAAATATAATTGTATTTTTGTTTTGCAGTTTTTTTGGAGATTTTGGTCAAATTTCATAGTACACGCCCTAGGTCACGCCCGTGACCAAGGGCGTGTAACATTAAGATCAGTCCAGGAGTTGTTGCCGCGCATTTGAGCTAGTCCACAGCTAGTCACGCCCTCGGTCACGCCCATGACCCATAGTCACGCCCGTGACCAAGGGCGTGTAAATTTAAAGATCACTTCAAGCTTTCCACGTGGACCTGTCAGCCACCGAATCCAATGTTGACCCAAGTCACGCCCGTGACTCAAAGTCATGCCCGTGATTTCCCGCGTGATCCCTGCTCCCTGCTGCGCCGAATTCAAGCCCATGACCGCATTGATGGAGTTGACCCCAGTCACGCCCGTGACCCATGAGTCACGCCCGTGACTTTTCGCTCATGATCGCTTTTCGCTGCAGCGCCGCACTCAAGCCCACGCCGCATTGATGAAGCCGCCCAAGTACACGCCCAGGTACACGCCCGTGACCAAAGTTACACGGGCGTGTAATGTCCTTTTTCGCGACACAGTCACGCAAGACCCACATCGATGTCGCAGCCGTGCAGAACAAGTATTACACGCCCTAGGTCACGCCCGTGACCGAGGGCGTGTAACCTGGAAATTTTTCCTATAAATTCAGAGGTTCCCCTCCAGCATTCAATCCCCTTCCCCCTGCCCATTTGGGTTGTTCTTGTACAGTTTTCCTTATTTCTTCATGTTTTAGGGTTAACTTTAATTTCATGTAATTTTGTTATTTCTTTTTTTTTCATTCCTTGTAATTTTTTAATGCAAGCTAGCTTAGTTTCAATTCCATGCAATGTAATGTAGGTTTTATTTCATGTAATCTCTTTCTTTTATGGCAATTAAAATTTAAGCTTTCTTTTATTTTCGCAAACTCTCTTTCTTCCTCTTTCTCTCTCTTTCTTGTTTTAATTTTTTCCTTTAGCAATTATTTTGTAGTCTTGATTTTTAGCAAGCTTTGAATCGAAATTATCTCTACACCTTATTATCGTATCTTCTCTCCTTCGATTTATTCTCGAAATATAACAATATCGAGTTCATATTCCGGTTATGAATTTCGGTATTTGTTTTCGTATTCTAGCTAGCCGAGAGGACGTGCGTACGAATCGATCACTCGAGAATAAAAAGAGTTGCACGCACCCCTCGAGAGAGGATGACGTAAATCTTCCGGATAGGAGTCAAATCCTATAGTGGGATTCACAGCGTAAAGCAAGTCTTAGGTAATCAATTATAGGACGAGAGTCCGGTTGATTTTTCCTAAGCTTAGTTGGGCATTAACCTCGAGAGAGGCATGTTCGAGCTTCGGGAATCCCCACGGTCAAGTCTTAGAGTTGAATGATAGTATTTATCTTTTAATTTCATTTCAAAACGAGTTTTAATCAAGTTTTATTTTCTTTCTTTATTTTCGTTCTCTTTTATTTAGTAGCAATTTAGTTCTCGTTTCCGCTCTCTCTCCGATAAAATAATAGTCCGCTTTCTCGAAGTAGAAGTACTCGACAAACCCGAGTTTAATACGACCTTGGTATTTTTATAAAATATCCTATATTATATACGATAAGGTACACTTGCCTTCATCGAATATAGTTTTGGAAAATATCATCAGTCTTCTTCGCATTTTTATAAATCATAAACCCTAAGAAGAAGAAGTTTAATTTTTCTTATCTAGGGACCCATGAAAGAGCTGTACGCGGCGAGAGATTCCTCGGTAATCTCCAAGGGCAAAGATCGAGCAAGATGTGCGATGTCAGTGTAGGGGCCAGTCAACACTCTGGTGGGCCTGTCCGCAGTAGTCTCCCGTAAATGGGGGGATGCTGCGTACACGTCCTCAGAGGGGGAAGGATCGCACAGACGAGGGCAATCCTTCACCATATGGCCTAAACCTTGACATAGCAAGCACCTAATACAATGCTCAGCATTTAAAGCAGTCATGGCGTCGATGTATCGACGCAAAGTGTCATAGAGGCAACACTCGGCTTCAAAATACATCATAGAAATATGTGGATAAAACAAAAATCAACAATTCCTTTCAAAATAAAACTACACGCAACCAGAATTAAATGAACACCTGCTACAGAAAAGCCGAAACTAGATAAAGGAAGAAATGAAATAAAAATATCAAATTTTAACACTAAAATAAACAAAAGAAATGGTATAAACAAAGGGAAAAGGGCTTCTATCTTATAGCTCTCCCTCTCCAGAAAACTCACACGTCTGTGTTCCCCGGCAACGACGCCAAAAACTTGATGCGCAAATCTTAGCACACCGCTATAGGCGGTAGTAAGATTGCGGCACGAAACGGCAGTGTACCGATCGTTCAAGTAATATAAAATGAGGAGTAATCCCCGAGTATCGAATCTCGAAGGAACACAGTAAGGTGGAGTTTACTTTTAAGGAAGGACTTGAGATTGAAGTCCTTTAGTCGGATGGGTGCGGAAGTGGGTGATTTGGTTTGTGGAAAATAAAGAAAAACAACTATAACTACTCCTATGCAATGCCGCTATGCAATGCTTCGCTTGGCTGGATGGAGACTAGGCAGGCCTTGAGCGCACTGCGTCGCAAGGGCTGATGGACGAGTAGGCAAGCGGAATCGAACTGTGCAGGCCTTGAGCGCTCTGCTTCGTTAGGCGAATGGATTACACGGGCCGCTATGCCACGCTTCGCTAGGCGGATGGAAGAGTAGGCATACGGATGGAATGGTTCGCATCGGCGGAGTCGGAATGGATTACACGGGATGCTATGCCACGCTTTGCTAGGCGGATGGAAGAGTAGGCATATGGATGAGGGTCGCAAGCACCTCGTCAACAAGCACGCCACTAGCAATTGCTAGTGCGGCACACGAACGTGACAGCGGGATGGAGGATGGAATGGGGCGCTCCTCAAATCACATAAACCACAAACATATGGAAAATTACACTAATAATATTTAGGGTTTATGGACATCATTCATATAAAAACATACAAACACACACATCAAATAGAATCAGCAAAAATAACAAGGAGGAGGTAAGATTACAACCGAAGCACGAAGACTCGTCGGAGATTCACGCCGGAATCTAGGGTTGTCAATCCTCGTCCGGGCTCGGTCTTCAACTGTCGTCCGGGGTAGAAGAGGGCTGTCACTACCTCCCAATGGACCCGTCTTCTTCGTCAATAGCCTTCAGCCACGATCTTGCTGGAGAACTCCAAGGATATAGTGCAAAATCCATTGAAATGGAGCTTGGAAGCTTCTGAATGATGGAGGAGGCCGAGAGGATACTCCGGCTCGAGATTGGCGTGAAGAATATGCCCGGAGCTCCTCCCGAAGGTGGGCGGCGATGGACGGCGAAAAGGGCGCGGAACTGGAGCTCTAGGAGCGGGAAAAAAGACCGATCTAGAATAGGGCGAGACCTGCGGCTTAAATAGAAATTCTGTCAGAAAATGGTCACGCACGGTCGAACGCACGACCGTGCGCAGACCGTGCATTATTAAATGATAAAACGTGACTTGGGGAAGACGCTGCGCCGCCCGTGCATTTTGCTCACGCACGATCAACACCGCCCGTGCATTCAAACGCACGGGTAAAATCCGACGCTTAGAAATCAAGAACACACAGGTCGACCGTGCGTTTTACTTACGCACGGGCGAATCCGCCCGTGCGTTCAAACGCACGAGTAAACTCCGACGCTCCATTTTCAGCCCAGACAAAAATGCACGACCGCAACCGACCGTGCGTCAAGGAAACGCACGACCGTGCGATATGCACAGACATGAATTCTGTTGAAAACGGGATGATCAGGTCACCTGCAAATAAGATATACCAGCTGGGAATACACGTCCAACACAGAAAAACATAGAAGAAGGGAAGGGGAGCACCATGTGCTTACCCCCAACAACAAGGAGCGCAATTGCACACCGGAATGTGCTTAAAGGTGCACCTAGCATGGAATAGTACATATGAATGAAAACGTGCCTAAAATGTGGTGCATAGACTAGAAATACGACCCAGATGAGTCCATAAAAGTGTAAATAATTGGGACTCATCAGAGGGCTCGCTGAGAGGCGAGCGAGAAGGGTCGGCGAGATAAACGCTTGCAGGCAGTTTGAGGAAGTTTTCTGAGTTCGACGAAAGGAGTACTGCGTTCGACGAACTCTCCCGTGTTCGTCGAGCTCACCTGACTCCATCGAGCTCACCCCTGTTCGGCAAAATCATCAGAAGTCGACGAAGTGTTCTATGCTCATTAAAGCCAAAGGGACGGTCCCGCAAAAGGAGTCGCGAGATCTAGACCTCGACAGATATCCTCAAAAGAATGGGCCAAGCGAGGGCTGACAAACCAATACCTCGCAGGCCGCTAGCAGAAGAGACCTATGTTCAGTAAAGAGGTGTTCAGCGAAATGTGTTCAGTGCGCGTCAAAGTCAATAGGCGATCTCGCAGGAAGGCTCGCGAGTTTAGAGCCTCAGTGTCCAGCGAGCTCAATTCTGCGTTCGACGAATGTCGAACGGAGCTCAGCATTCGTCGGACGGTGCCCGACGAACAAAATATATTCTATAGCAGTGCTCGACAAATTACAGCAGGGAAGCAACGGTCGACGAACCGCCCGTCTCGGCGGACAACGAACAATTTAACGTTCTGCATTCGTCGAGCTCGTCTGTGATCGGCGAAGTGCCCTGCGTTCGACGAAAGGTGTGTTGAGCTCGACGAAGTCAAGAGGCGATCTCGCAGGAAGGTTCGCGAGACCGGACCTCGGCAGATACCGCCAGAATGGGTCAGCGAGGTCCTCGCAGGGTGATCGCCTAGGAGAGGCATCGCGTGCAGGGCTCGCGAGAAGGCCCGCGAGAGCTTCGGCAGTAAGGTTCTCACAGTTCCTTGCCCATAGGTTGATAGGGCCAAATTACCCTTTTACCCCTAGTGGTCTGCCTTTAGCCTCTCCAAACATCGGAGTTTGGCTGTTAGCAGGCCCATTTGGGGTGCGGATAGTAAAATCAAAAGGCGGGATCCTGCTATTTGCAGGCCAGATCAGAAAACCTATAAATAAGACCTAATGGGCACCTTTGGAGAGGACGTCACTTCAGCTTCTCCTTGGCTAGCATTTCCAGAGCTCTCTAAGGTGCCTGAGTCTCAGCTTTGGCGTGGGAGGGGAAGCGCTCAACGATCTTTCGGGTTAGTGGAGGGACCTCCTCGCTGTGACTAAGGTCTTGGTCATCTTCCTTGTCTTCAGTCTACCTTCTCCGAGGGATCAGTAAGGGCTAGCTTCCCCTCATTTCGGTGAGGGCCCCGAGCTCCACAAGAGGCCGAGAAATCGGTTTCAACAATAGCTGACTGTCCAGTTAAAAGAAAGGATAGTGGTGAAAAGAAGCATCATCACCACAAGGATAGGAAGGGAGAAAAATCCCTCCTAGCAAAGAAAGAAAGGAGCTGGAGTGAATATGATCCTTCAACATCAGATTCAGAGAATGAAGAAGAAGCATACATTGGGCTATTTGCACTAGAAGAAGATGAAGTTTATCCAGCTGCTATAGTTGGAATCAGGGCCCCTCTTTCACACTCAGATAGTGATGAAGAGGAGGATGAAGAAGACATTGTTCAGCTAGGCCTTATGGCCTTCACTGATGAGGAAGGGAGTCAGAATGCTTTTGACAATGTTCAGGTACTATCTCATTCCACTGCAAATTCTGATTATGAGACTAGTCTAGAATCTGTTGCACCTTCATCAATTGATGGAAGGGGCATGGAGCTGAGGAAGAACTCAATCAATCGATTGACAAATATGGGTTCTTTTGGAGGCTCTGAAGAAGAGCAAGAAGCTTGCCAAGAGGCAAGCCCAGGAAATTGTTTCCCTCAAAATGACTAAGGATGTCAACACTGAACCTACCACCATGGTCGCTCAGATGAGTAGACAAATTAGCCATTTACAGGGGATAACTGTTGTACAATTAAGCATTATTTCCCTGAAGAACAAGGTCATCAAGGACCTTGAAGAAAAGCTTGAGAAGGAGAAGAGCCTGTGGCTCAGTTCTCCAAGACCAGATCTGTGCTTCCTATTATTGACACCATCTCCTCTGAAACCAATAGGAGATGACTAGGATTCAAGAAAATGGAAGTAGGAGAAGGGAGTGGAGAGAAGAGCAAGGGGAAGGCTATGCCACAACCCACCTTTCAAAAGGTATTACTTCCTTCTAACATGTATGACCATGAAAGCATTTATGGTCACTGGAAGAATGGGAGTTGCTATAGGAAGGAAAATGCTCCTTCCCATAGTGAAAGAAAGGGAATGGGATTGAGTGCAATAAAGGCTCCCCATGAGAAAATTCAAATGGCCCAACCTAGACCATTTGTATTTGGTACTTCAGCCCCTGCATTCATGAATATGAAGGCAAGCCCTTCTAAGGTTAAATCAGCCAAGACAATGACTGCTGTCAAATCAGTAAACTTGTCTGGTAGCTCAGTGTCATATGCCATCAAATCTTGTATGACTGCCAAGTCATTGCAAGCTGATGCCATCAGGACAAAGAGCATCAAGACAGCACACAGAATGACATTCAGTCAAATCATTGCTGAGAGGAACGGGAAGAATGCTGCTGTATCTATCCCTGAACATGATGACTGTGTTGCACAATCCTCAAGAAATGCTCAGAAGAGAAGATACAACATTCATGAATGTTGGTGCTGTGGTAAAGTGGGACATTTTGCCATAGATTGTTGGTACAACCCCAATGTACCTAATGCAAAGAAGAGTCTTCCTGCCATGGGTGCAGCTAGGGTAAGGTTTTTTTTATTATGCTAACAAGAACCAAGGACCCAAGTCATCTTGGGCTCCTAAGGAACATTAAACTCGTTTTGCACTCTGGCCTACTATATAATCTCTCGATGGCACTAAATGACTCTTCACATTCTCACACACCACTCCAGCCGCCGAGACAAAACCTCTACTCTTCCGTCCCTGCGTTTTCATTTTTCTCATTCGACTAGATGGCGCCCAAGATTGCGAAGGAATTGCTAGAGGGTTGTGAGTTGGTGAGGGATGGGGTTCTCCATGCCTCACCAGAGATTTTGAGTGTTATATCCTTGATTTTTGATGTCGGACGAGACTTCTTGCTGTCTGAACCCTCTCAGATATTCAAGCAAGAAGTGCTAGAGTTCTTTGCAAATGATAAGCAGTCGTCTTCTAAGGATGGCTTAACATCTAAGGTTGGAGAGATAAGGGTGAACTGTCTCCTAAGAGACTGGAAAACGTACTGCACCTTCCTAGAGTGGAAGAAGAGGAGATATCTGCAGGAGATACGGAGCAAGCCTTAAAGTGGTATGAATACAGTGTCTCCCAGACTTCATCACTGAAGAAGAAATTCTTCAACCAAAAAGGGAAGCTCTTGTGTGACATTGTGGGAAAGGCACTTCTGTGCAAGCCAGGCTCACATGACACAATCTCACAACCCATGTTTGAGCTGATTGTAAGGATCATCTTAAAGAAAAGGACATGCTGGGGAAATGTCCTGTTCCAAAGGATTAAGCAATGCCTGCAGGCTCCAAACTTTGGAAGGATCTTATCTCTCTTCCTGCTGAAGGCATATCCTGACCATTTCTCATCTTTCAAGGGTGTAAACATTCACTACTTGAAGAGAATAGATATCAAGACATTGGACAGGTCTACAAGGGTCCTCCCCATGAGCCAACCCTCTATGGTGGCTGAGATAAAGGAGAAGAAGAGAGCTAAGAAGAATGAAGGAGAAGGTGATGAAACCTCCAAAAAGGATGATGAACCTCCAATGCACAAGGATGGTGTGGAAGGAGAAGTTGTCCCCAGGACAAGTGGGGATGAGGAGCCCCAAGGAAGAGTTGAACCCAATCCTGAGCCAACTAAGATGAATACTGATCCAGCTGTTCCTGAAGCTGATGATGAACTTCCCAATTCACCTATCCATGGTGTCCCTAGACAAAATTCTCCACCTATGGATGCCCCAAGTGAGGGGGAGCATAGCCCAGCCTATGAAGGACGAGGTGGGTATGCTAGTGGGGGGGGGGGGGGGGGACATCAACAGGAACCCCCCCCCCCCCAAATCTACAAGGTACACCTAATGCCCCTTCTGAGGGGGAGCTGATCCCTGATGATGGAAGGGCTAGAGCTCAGCATGGAGCTGAAGAGGTGGTGGAAAAAGAATTGGCCCAGGAAAGGCCAGTTGTTGTTCTGGACACATCTGACCTGCTAAACTCAATACAACCCATGATTGAGGGTCAGATGTTGTCAGTAAAAGAACTTGTTGCTGAAAGGATACAAGGTGTTACTGCTCAAGATAGGGATGAGCTGAATGCTACAAGAGCAGCTTTATCTCAAGAAATCCAAGCCAGTGAGCAGAGGTTGGAGGTAAGGGTGGCTGCTGTGAGGAATGAGCTGAATACTCAAATCAAGAGTGTCACTGCTGACTCTGCTCATATCCTCCAGCAAATGACCAGATGGTTTGAGATGGCCAAAAACACTGTTGCTGCCCAGCACACAGTTCTGAAGAATATTGCAGACCATCAAGGGGATTCCACAAAAGACATTACATATGTAAAGAATCATCTTTACAAAAATGAAAATGTCTGGGAAAAAGCTGTTGCCAGAATGGCACAAGTGGTCAACACATCAAGCAGCCAAGTCAAGTCCCACATTGACAAGGCAAAGGAAAACATTTTGGATGATGTGGATAGCACTTTCCAAACTCTCTCTCAATCCATAATGGATCAACACTCTGAAATAGAGAAACAAATAATGGAAAAAGGCAAAAAAGGAGAGGAGAAGGTTACCAAGCTAAATGCTAAGCTGAAAGGAGCTCACATAAAGCTATATAACAACATGGAGACTGCCCACCAGCTGATACTCTCCAATCAGGCAGCAACCAGCAAGTATGTGGTGGTAGTGGTCAACAAAGCTTCCAATGAAATTCAAGAAAATATCCTGACTATGGTCAAAAAGGCTAATGATAATCAGTGGGACTCAAGCTTAAAGGTACTGCAAGGAACAAGGATTGCTTTGAATCTTCCAATACTGAATCCAAGCAGAAATGAAGACTTTGACTTCCAAAGTCAATCAGATCTGATTCAAGATGAGAGGGAAGCAAAGAGGAGAAGGGCAGAGGGCATTCAAACTGCTGAAGAATATATGGCCCTGAAAAGAATGGAAAAACTAGAGGATCCACTCCATAAAGATGACAATCTGGAGTTGGACACAATTGTTGTCAATACCTGGGTGAGCCATGGCAATCAACTGAAGGACATTGACCATGTCTATTCATCTGCTGAATGGATCAAGCACCTTGAGAGGGAATCTTTAAGGGAAAGGATTCTCAAAGAAAACTTGGTAAGAAGGGAAACTCCTTTAAGGATTCCCACAAGATATCTTCCCAAGCCACTTTTGTACTTCAAAGTAAAGGAGAAGATCAAGGCTGTTGCTGAAGCTAGGAAGAGAAAGTATGAAGATGGAGAAAGCTCTTCCCAGAGACCATCTAAGAAGAACCTGCCTTGAGATGCTCTTTAAATTATTCAATGTACAATCATAAGTTGAATTATTTGAAATGTCTGTACTGAACATTTAAATTGAAATGATTTTTCAGATTCTGAAAATCATATTGTGTTTGTTACTATTGGTATATGTACTCTGTATTTTATACCTTTAGTATTCAGGAGCTAGAATGGGTTGTTCAAATTGAACAAGATCAGCTATTACAGAAAATAGCTCTCTAATTGAGGGGGAGCAAATTCCCTGCTGAGGTTGAGGGGGAGATGGCAAATGCTAAGAGTGTATAGGTTGACCTATAAGTTGATCCAAAGGGATCTATAGATGTTGCCTCATAATCCATAGAAGGTTAAAGAGTTGAAGAAACCAGAAAGGGGGGGATAGGGCCAATGCTTAGGGCCAATGCCTAGGGTGTTAGATGCCTAGGGTGTTAGGATGCTAGATAGGGCAAATGCCTAGGGTGTTAGGGCCCATGCTTAGGGCCAATGCCTAGGTTGTTAGATGTGTAGGGTGTTAGGATGCTAGATAGGGCAAATGCCAAGGGTGATAGGGCAAATGCCTAGGGTGTTAGGATGCTAGATAAGGCAAGTGCCTAGGGTGTTAGGGCCCATGCTACAGATCATTTTTGTGATATGTTTTTGTTGTTAATGTACCTTAGCATTGGGAATGTTCTGCCTTCTTCAAATATGGGGAGATTGTTGGGAATATTGCCCTCAATATTACCTTGATTTGAAGTGGCATCAATCTCAATGCTAAGGACATATTGTATTTGATAAAGCTATACTTGTGTAGTATATACAGGTACAGGTGACTCAAAATAAAGGGCCAAACATGCCCTTAGATGTGAAGAAATCATCTACAAGGAGATGAAGATTTGTCTCAGCAGAACCGCTGAGACGAAGGGTCAAAACCGCTGAGACAAGCTCACTGTCTTAGCGGAATCGCTGAGACCAAGAACTGGAGCCGCTGAGAAAGCCTAGAAGCAAGCTGAGCTGCAGATAGCCAAGAATCCGCTGAGACGAGATCGCCGTCTCAGCGGATCCTCTGAGAAGAAGTTGTCTCAGCTGATAAGATCGTCAAACGCTGAGAATCAGCGTGTTCGTCGAACGCAGAGTGTCATTCGTCGAACGCAGAGCGTAGTTCGTCGAACGCAGAACTCAGTTCGTCGACCGCTGAGTCAAGACCAGAGAAGGAGCCGCTGTGAAGGCACAAAGGGCATGTTCGTCGAACGCAGAGTGCCGTTCGTCGAACGCAGAATACAGTTCGTCGAACGCAGTGACAAGGCAGATCGTCGAGCGCAGAGACAAGACAGATCGTCGAGCGCAGAGACAAGGCAGATCGTCGAGCGCAGAGATAAGGCAGATCGTCGAGCGCAGAGCTGGCAAGTTTGTCGAACGCAGGAAGCAGCGGGTTCGTCGAACGCAGAGTGTAACGCGTTCGTCGAACGCAGACCTTCTCTACAGATAAGTAGGGCGGCGGGACCTGCGGCTAGGGCAAGTTACAGAAAAGCTACAGGGGACCACCAATCTCTCCCATACTTCTTGGGAGATCAAATTAGAGCCGTTGAAGATAAAAAGAAGTATAAAAGAAAGTGTTAGGGCATTTTTCATCCACCGGCCGATTGCGTGCAAAATCTCGATTCGCCATTGACGGCTGCTGCTCTCGACTTTCTTCCTGCTCACTGAAAGAGAAGAAGAAACAGAGAGAAGAAGTTAGCTCCTCCACCAGAAGGGTCAAGGTGATCTTCCATCACTCTATTGAAGAGGAAGATCAAGTTGTGGCTGTAATCAACATCTTCAGCTACAGGAAGCACAGACTGTGCAGGATCTACAGGAGAGTAGCTCTGCTGTAGAATATTTCTAAATCATTTTTCTGTAGAGCATTTTGCCTGAGCTGTAAGACCTTTTGGTCTGAGTTTGTAGGAACCTGAGGGTTCTGAGTTGTAGGGCTGAAGGCCTGAGTGTAGGATCTGTTGATCTGAGTTATAGGGCTTCATAGCCTGAGCTGTAGGAGAAGGAATTCTCTGAGTTGTAGGACCTGGCGAGGTCTGAGCTGTAGGATCAGGAGCTGATCTGAGGTAGGGTTGTTTAGCCTGAGGTAGGACCTGTTGTGGTCTGAGTTGTAGGACCTGCTGAGGTCTGAGCTGTAGGATCAGGAGCTGATCTGAGTTGTAGGGCTGCTGAGCCTGAGGTAGGGTTTGGAAAAACCTAAGAGATCCTGAGGGATCTGAGTTGTAAGCTCTTTGAACCGAGTTTGGAGGAGTTGGCCTTGTCTAACACATTGTTAGAAAGGTAAATGGGGAAAGAGGACTACTCAAGATACCCTGTCTTGAGGAACCTCTATACATGCTTGTGTGCTTTCCGTGTGTTTGATCTTTTGCTTAAACTAACTCAGAAATAAGCTAGGATACTTAGAGGAAAATTAAAAGAAACCTATTCACCCCCCCCCCCCCCCCCCCCCTCTAGGTGATTTAGACTACAAACCTATATTCTTTTAGATTATCATCCTTCCAGGGTGTGCATAAGGGCACCCTTATCCATGTCAGACAATGAGCCTAAAGGAGAGGACTGTTATGGGCTTATGACCATGACTGAAGAAGAAAGTCAGGATGAGTCCAACTCACCTGCTAGGGTACAAATCATAGCTACCGTATCTACTGCTGATTCTGAATCAAAAGCAGAATCTTATTATGAGTCTAATTCTAAATGATCATCCTCATCTGAGTCTGATCATGAGGATGAATCTGATCTAGTGGATCAGTTTGGTGTCCTGCTGGATGCTCTAAAAAGAAGCAAAAAGCTTGTCAAGGCATAAGCTGAGGAGATTAAATCCCTTAGGATTGCTAAATCTGAACTCCTTGAGAAAGCTGAGAAGCTGGCTCAAGTGAGTGATGAACTCAGCAAGCTAAGAGGGATCTCAAAGATCCAAATTGATACACTAAGTCAGAAGAACAAGATCATCAAAGATCTTGAGGAGAAGCTCCTCATTGAGAGGAAGCTTGTTGCTAGGTTTTCCAAACCACAAACAATGTTGTCAATCATTGATAGTTTTTCTGCATCATATAGAGGTGGTGTAGGATATATCGAGGAGGCAGACAAGGGCATGAACACCAAAGATCAGACTATTTTTCAAAAGGTCATATTGCCTACCAATACCTATGATCATGATCTCTCTTATGGATTTCTATCAATGAGTGCTCTACCAGTGGAACAAAGCCACATAACTCAAAGAATAGATCAAACATTGGACTGAATGCCTTCAAGGCACCTCATGAGGAAATCTAGATGAAAAATCATGGATCATTTGTATTTGGCTCTTCAGCACCAACTGTCAAAGGAAATGGAAAGGCTGTTCCTCAAAGGCCTATCTCTAAGATGAATCATGTGATTGTGCAACCCATATTCCATCATGCACACAACCACAAGATTCATCTAAAAATGCAAAGAATGTTGCAGCATGCTCTTTTGATCATCAACATTCTCACTCCACTCATAAGGTGACTTAGAATAGGAGGTACAATAGATTTGAATACTGGTATTGTGGCAAAATTAGGCACTTTGCCATAGACTGTTGGTTCAATCCAATAGTGCTTAGGGAAAAGAATATAAGGCTTGCCAGCAGTGTTGTTAGAAGTCATCCAGTTATTAGATCTAACAAGAACCTAGGACCCAAAATAGTTTGGGTTCCTAAAGTAAACTAATTTGTTTTGCAGGATAGTCCAAAGTCCAACAAAACTCCAATCTAGCATTTGGACAGTGAATATTCCAGGAAAATAATTGGAACAAGGAGCCATCTATATGACTTATCTCTGATCAACCCCATGCAGACATTAAGAGGGAGCATATATCAGATCTAAGGAATTCAAGATGCACTAGAGATGGATTCAGTTGAGGGGGAGACTCATGATGAGCTCTCAGCTCAAGCAACAGTTGAAGGGGAGATTCCCGATGAGCTCTCAGCCCAAGACACTGCGAAGAAGTCTGGAAGTATTAGTAGGTGTTGAGGGGGAGACTCATCTAGATTCATCTTCCCTAGGTGATCAAGTGCAAGGATATAGTCCTTAATCAACTTATTAAGAAGTAAAAAATGGGAGAATATTATAAGAAACTCGTATCCTCTAGAACAACAGAAATTGAAAAGTCGGAAAGGGGGAGAATAAATTGAAAAGTCAGAAAAGGGGTGAAGGTAACAATATAAGGTATTCTGAACCTTAATAGATGCAACACATGAATATTATTTTTGATATTTTTATTGTGTGTAGTTTATCATTGTTTGAAGTACTGACTTCTTCAAATAGGGGGAGATTGCTGGGGACTTTGCCCACAATATTCCTGATTTGAAAAAGTCATCATGTCAAGGATAAACATACTATGTATTTGATGCATGCTTTTAGTTATGTGATTTCAGGTATTAGATAGTGCAAGCTTAGCATAGGGCTAGACTTAGTGTCATCAAACATAGTTTTGACAATGTAATCCCTCATTATGCAAGACACCATGTCGACCAAAGATCTAGACTATGTTAGACTTGTCACTCACTCATAAACATCAGGGAGAAAGGTCTAGAAAGTTGTGTGGAGCTAGCATATCGTCGAGACAGTTCAAGTTGCGGGAATTCAAATCTCTGTCGCCGCCGATTGCGCCAATCAGACCAGTCCTTTAAGGAAAGAGATTTCGAACATAAAGTCTGATGAATTCGACGTTGATGATCTCTTTCATATAAATACATATGAGATGTGAAGAGAAAACCCTAATCCTAAGATTTTGAATCAATCGAACAGTTTTCTAAAGAACAACCGCAAACTCCAAGTGCAGAGAAAATATCAAGGAGACACTTAAAAGATTAACTCAAGTGCTCCTAAGATTGCTCCAAGTTATTCACACTCAAATCTCTCAAGAGCAAGCCATTTTCTTTGATATCTAGCTAGGTTCAGATCAAATCAAGTTTTCAAAGAAGATTATATTCAGATCTATTGCTGGTCCAGGAAGGTTGTTATCATCCAGCCAAGAAGACTCTATTATTCAAGATCTATTCTTTGAGTCTAAGAAAAGTTGTAACAATACTTATTCTAGTTTTTTTGTAAGATCTCTCTAAGATCTGAGTGTAAGGTCCTGTGTGACCTGAGATAGGATTCTGCGTGAGCCTGAGGTAGGATTCAAGATTGAATATGAGTTGTAGGAGTTGTAAATTCTGAGTTGTAGGATCATGTATTGGGGATTTTATGTAGGGTCCTGTGTGACCCGAGGTAGGGTTCTGGATTGAACCTGAGGTAGGATTCCAATTGTGAATCTAAGCTTAGTATCCTGAGCTAGGAGATCTGAGATAGGGGATCAACTAGTATCCTGAGGTAGGAGTTTGACTCTGAGTTGTAAGATCTGCAGATCAAAGGTGATTTGGTTGATGTGGTCGAGGCTAGCACACTACAAGATAGGCGAAGGGGGAAAGTGGATTACCAAACTCCGGGAACCACTAGAAAACGAGATTTTAATACCAATCACCAATAGAGGAGCGAAGCAGTTCTCTAGTGGGGGGCACCATTATCGAGTTCACCTTATAGCACTTAGAGAAAGATTAATTGTCACAGAAACCCAATACTCAAGACCTGTATGATTAATATCAATATCTCTGTCGCGTTAAATCCTATCTGTACAACCCGTATTTGGCGAGTGGGTCCCTCGAGTCAGTTGATGGGACAGGGGTCAGCCAGACCATTCGCCCGTACCAAGATAGGAAAAAGGATCCCCAGATTAGTGGGGGTAGGCTGCAGGCGAGTGGGAGCCTGACGAGTGATGCCTCCACGGACCATTCGCTCAGAGGCTTGATCATTCGCCCAGTCAGGCGGGAACTCGGCGAGTGGTTCCCTAACGGACCACTCGCCCAGAAAGCAGTGAGGAGGAAATGACCATAATACCCCTTGTGGTCTGCATATAGCCCTTCAGAACAGCGGAGTTAGGCTATTCATAGACCAATTTGGGGTGCCTTTAGTAAATTTAAAAGGCGGATTCATGCTATTTACAGACCAGCCTAGGAAAACTATAAATAGACCCTTAAGGGCACCTTGGAGGAGATCCGATTTTAGAGCATCCTCTCCTCTAGGCTAGTTTTGGTTGGCAGCCAGTGCCCTCCAAGGTGCCCGGTTGAGCTTTGGTTTGGGAGGGGAAGCTCTCTAAGATCTTCCGGGTGTGTGGCGGGACCTCCTCGCTTTAGCCTTGGGTCTATTCCGTTTCCAGCATCCACCGTCAAGAGAGTCTAGTGAGGGAGAAATAAGCATCGGCTACACCCCCAGTGGGTCCGAACTCAAGGGACCAGTTGCTGGTTTCAACATTTTTGGTGCGGTGAGCGTGGACCGTAGCCGGTGAAAGAAAATCCCAAGCTGGTTTCGATGACAGGAGATGGAGGAAATGGTTCTGACTCGGGTCACTCGCAGCCACCCGCGGCGGGCGAGTGGCTGGAGATGTTTGAGAAGTTTAAGCGAGAGGTCCTGCAGACGGTTCTCGCGTCAAGGACCGAGTGCGAGACCCCGGTGGTTCCAGTGGTCCCGCCTTTGCAGATTGGCGAGAACGCCCCGGGGCAGCGACCGGGAAAGGAGGTGCCAGCAGAAGGCAGTGCGCGAGACCTCCCCGGACGGCAGTTGTTCAACAGTCCGGCGAGTGCCAAGGAGTGTGAGTTGGTCCCGCGCGAGAGGACCACTCGCCGAGCAGGGGAAGGGAGCCCCTTTTGCGAGATGATCCTCTCGGCCCCAGTGCCAGAAGGGTTTCGTGGGCCGGAGATGTCCTACTACACCGGCAAGGAGGATCCAGTTGTGCACCTGCAGTGGTTCGAGGACATGACTTCAATCCTTCCCATGTCGGATTCTTTCCAATACCGACTCTTCGCAACCACCCTGAAGGAAAAAGCAAGGGACTGGTTCCACCAACTTCCCACAGGTTCCATCTACGCGTTCGATGATCTGCGCCGAAGCTTCCGACTACGTTTCTCGACGTCAAAGAAGAGGAAGAAGGATGCGGAGGCTCTCTTCAAGATCCGGCAGAGGGAGGGAGAATCCCTGGCTAAGTACGTGGACAGGTTCCAGGAGGAGATACACCTAGTGCAGGAGGTGCCGGGATTCGCCCTCCAGATGGCATTCATCGTAGGGCTGCGAGAAGGGTTCTTCAAGATGGACCTGAAGAGAAGACCTCCCGTATCCTTCGAGGAGTTGATGGAGAGGGCCGCGGAGGAGATCGAAGGGGAGGCGGCCAACCCCGAATTCTATAAAAGGTTGGCAAAGATGAGCGAGCCCGAGGCAAGGCAACCAGAAGGAAGAAGGCGAGAGGAGCCCAGGGGCCAGGGGTTCGAAAGACCACCTCGGGTTTGGAGGAACCAGGAACCCAACAACAGGTTGGGCTGGAGGAACCAAGAAGGACCAGCGCGAGGTCAGGATGAAAGGTACCAAGGAAGGGAGGCAGGAGGAGTGAATCAGGGATGGAGGCAGGGTCCTAGACCCCCTAACCCCCCGAGGGAGCAAGCCATGGCGGTAGGCCGAGGGAGAAGAGGTAGAGGAGCAAGAGGAGGAAGAGGAAGAGCTGGAAGAGAGGACAGGGTGGCGTTGCCTTACTGTGATTTTCATCAGGAAGAAGGTCACGCGATCGCCACCTGCCCAGAGTTCTTGGAAATGAGGGAAAGAGGACGGCCACGGCGGCCGCATGCCAGAATTGAGGAAGTGCTTCCAGAGGCAGAAGAGGACCGGTGTGAGGATAGGGCAGATACAGGAACCAGGGGGGGAATCGGGGTGATTCACGGCGGGGTTGGGATAGAGGCCTCTCGCAAGAGGAGCTTCCAGGCCATGTTCCGAAGGGACGTCGCGTCAACTTCCCAGACCCCACCCCCCTCCGAGAAGCTCACCTTCTCCTCAGAGGATATGCCAGACTACGAAGACCCATTCTGCGACGCCCTGGTGATCCAGACGGCAATAGAAAACTTCACGGTCTCTCGGATCCTGGTGGACAACGGGAGCTCGGTGAATGTGATCTTCAGAAAAGCTTTCGACGCGATGGAGGTAGAGAAGAAGAGGGTGCAGGCCTCCGACGGGCCACTGTTTGGTTTCTCAGGAGAGAGGAAGGAGGTCGAGGGAGGCGTAGGTCTCCAGGTGACGCTAGGAGGAGTCCCGAGAAACTGCCGGTTCGTCATCGTGGACGCTCCGAGCAGCTATAACGCCATCTTTGGAAGACCCCTCATCAGCGCCTTTCGGTGCGTGCCCTCATCATACCATCAGTGCCTAAAGCTTCATAGTGGAGGAGTCCAGATCCGCGTCCGAGGAGATGCTAAGGTGGCGAGGCAATGCTACGTAACTGCCGTCAACACCATCTCATGGATGGCGGATGCCGAAAAGATGGATGAAGAGATGGAGAGGCCGGAGGGGCCAGGAGAGGGAGAGGAGAAGGAAGAATAAGGGGGAGAGGGCGATGCCCGAGAGAAGGTGTTGGAGGTCGCTCGTGAGGAGCAGGAGGTTGAGGTGTTGGAGGTCGCTCGTGAGGAGCAGGAGGTTGAGGTGTTGGAGGTCGCTCGCGAGGAGCAGGAGGTCGAGCCGATGAAGGCGGAAGGAGCTGCAGGAGAAAAGGCCCGGGAGGAGGGGCGAGAAGCGAAGGGCCAGTGGAACGAGCCAGCCCGGCTCGAGCCGGCAGAAGAGGTGATAGAGATGGAGGTTACCACCCAGGCAGGAAGGGTGGAGAAGGTGCGGATCAGCGGGGGCCTCGGCCCGGAGGACCAGAAAAGGATGCTGGAGTGCATCCAAAAGAACATGGACATCTTCGCGTGGAGCGCAGCGGACATGCCGGGCATCGAGGCGGACGTGGCTTGCCATCGTCTCAACCTCGATCCAGAAGCCCGCCCCATCCGGCAGAAGAGAAGGGCTATAGCTGACAAGCTCGAAGGACCAATCCGCGAGGAGGTGACGAAGCTCCTCGAGGCAGGTTTTGTAACAGAGATCCAGTATCCAGGCTGCGTCTCCAACGTCGTAATGGTAAAAAAGGCCGATGGCCGCTGGCGTATGTGTGTGGACTTTTCATTGTTAAATAAGGCCTGTCCTAAGGATTGTTATCCCTTGCCTCGGATCGACGCGCTGGTTGACTCAGCCGTCGGTTTTTCTGTGATGAGTTTTTTGGATGCTTTTTCAGGTTATCACCAAATAAGAATGCACCCACCAGACGTCAAAGATGTCTCGTTCATCACCAGGGAGGGATGCTACTGCTATAAAATGATGCCCTTCGGGCTGAAAAATGCAGGAGCAACCTACCAGAAGATGATGGATCGGGTATTCAAAAAGCAAAGGGGAAGGAACCTGGAGGTCTACGTGGATGACCTTATGATAAAAAGCAAGTGCGTGAGCTCCCACATCCAGGACCTCGAGGAGACCTTCGCCACCCTACGCAAGTACAAGATGCGCCTGAACCCCCTGAAGTGTGTGTTCGGGGCCAGCAAAGGGAAGTTCCTCGGGCACCTTCTCACCCCCTGGGGGGTAGAACCTAACCCGGACAAGGTTAGGGCTATAATGGAGCTGGGGTCGCCTCGGAGCGCCAAAGAGGTTCAGCGCTTGACCGGAAGACTCGCCGGGCTGAACAGGTTTCTATCCCGGGCAGGGGAAAAATGCTCTCCCTTCTTTAAGGCGCTAAGAGGCAATCAGAAGTTTGAATGGACGAGAGAATGCGAGGAAGCCTTTCAGGCCTTGAAGAGCCAACTCACCAAGGCTCCGCTACTACAAAGTCCCAAAGAAGGGGAGGTCCTACATTTATATCTCGGGGTCGGGGCGGAGGCCGTAAGCTCCGTCCTGGTTCGAGAGGAAGGAAAGAAGCAGCTACCAGTCTACTACGTAAGCAGGGTCCTGAGGGAAGCGGAGCTCAGGTACCCAATTTTAGAAAAGTTGGCCTTTGCCCTGGTCATCGCAGCCAGGAAGCTCAGGCCATACTTCCAGGCCCATTCGATCCAAGTAGTGACGGACCATCCACTCCGCCAGATCTTCGAAGGAGTGGAGCACTCGGGAAGACTTGCAAAATGGTCAATCGAGCTAAGCGAATTCGACATTACCTTTGTCCCCCGATTATCTATAAAGGCGCAGGTGGTAGCTGATTTCATGACAGATTTCGTGGCCGAGATGAAGGAAGACGGAGCCCCTCGTCACATTCCGTGGAAGCTGCTAGTGGACGGAGCTTCGGGCAAGAACTCTCTTGGAGGAGGGGCAGTGCTGGAGAGTCCCCACGGAGTGTTGATAGAGCAGACGCTAGTGATACACTTCCCAATCACCAACAACCAGGCGGAGTATGAGGCTGTGATCGCCGGCCTGCGGTTGGCCCGGGAGCTCGGGGTCCATGACGTGGAGGTACTCACGGATTCCATGATAATAGCTTCTCAGATAAGGGGAGAGTTCGAAACAAGGGAGCCTGTGCTCATGAAGTATTTGGCAAAAGTCAAAGGTCTCGTGGGGACGTTCAAAACTTTCTCCATCCAGCATGTCCCACGAGAAGAGAGCACTCCGGCAGATCGGTTGGCAAAATCTGGTCCTCGAGCCGGAGGAACCCTGACGGACCTATTCCGTCCTTCGATTGAAGAAGAAGAGCTCATGGAAGTAGAACAACGGCCCTCCTGGAAGGATCCCTTCGTCACCTTCCTTGCAACGGGAAAATTTCCAAAAGAAGTTCCGGACCAGAGGCGCTTCCGGTATAAGTCTGCCTACTATGTGCTCCATGAGGGTGACTTGTATCGGAAGACCCTCTCGGGCCTCCTGGCCCGATGCATCTCGGAGGAAGAGGTCCCAAGGATCTTGGAGGAAGTCCACTCCGGCGAATGCGGCAGCCACTCGGGGAGCAGGATGTTGGAGGCAAGAGTCGTGAGGCAGGGGTACTTCTGGCCAACCCTAAGCAAAGACGCGGCAGCCTTTGCAAAGAGATGCCAGAAGTGTCAAATGTTCGCCCCGCTTCAGCTCGTGCCAGCCCAGAGGCTGAAGAGTATCACGGCGCCCTGGCCATTCGCCATATGGGGAATGGATCTGGTAGGACCCTTCCCCCAGGCTAGCGGGCAGAGGAGATTTCTCCTAGTCATGATTGACTACTTCACAAAGTGGCTGGAGGTCAAGGCGTTGGCTAAGGTCACCTCCCAGGTAATCCGCAACTTCGTATGGGGGGAGATCATTTGTCGACATGGGCTTCCGCAGGCCATAGTCACGGATAATGGACCGCAGTTCGCAAGCGAGGAATTCATCAGCTTCTGTGGCCAGCTGGGGATAGACCTTAGGTTTGCGTCCGTCCACCATCCCAGGAGCAACGGGCAGGTAGAGGCGGCGAACAAAGTCATCGTGAACTTACTCAAGAAAAAGGTGGAAAATCTCAAAGGCAATTGGGTGGAACAGCTCCCCTCAGTCTTATGGGCTTTAAGAACCACCCCCAACACCGCCACGGGAGAGACCCCTTTCAGGCTCTCTCACGGCTGCGAGGCGGTCATCCCCATAGAGTTCGAGATTACAACACCACGGGTAAAGGTCGCCGCAAAGGGAGAGGAAGCTTGGAGAGCCGAGAACGAGGAAGAGTTACGGCTCTCCCTCGACCTCATCGAAGAAGCCCGGGACCGAGCAGCCATCCATCAAGAAGAGGTCAAGCGGCGGATGGCCAAGTATTTCGATAAACACGTCAGGATCAAGCAGTTCGAGAAGGGAGATCTGGTACTCAAGAAGGTCGACGCAGCCGGGAGGTCCGCCGCGGTGGGAAAGCTTAATCCTAACTGGGAAGGCCCCTATGTTGTGGAAGAAGCACTGAAATCTGGGGGGTATCGCCTTCAGAATGTGGAGGGCCAACCCCTCAGCCACACATGGAGTGGCGACGACCTTAAACGCTTTTATCCTTAGTACCATGTAATAATGATACTCTTTTTGAATGAAAGCATTTTGTCTAAACTATGTGTATGAAAATAATGCTACAGCTCGCAGGAGAGACCCTGGATGTTCCAGAGGTTGGCCCCGAGCAGACCCGCTGTCCAGGCTCTCATCTAGCTGGCAGGTCCGAAGGCTCACTCGGTGGCAGGTTCTATGCTCCGGAGGTTGGCCCCGAGCAGACCCGCTGTCCAGGCTCTCATCTAGCTGGCAGGTCCGAAGGCTCACTCGGTGGCAGGTTCTATGTTCCAGAGGTTGGCCCCGAGCAGACCCGCTGTCCAGGCTCTCATCTAGCTGGCAGGTCCGAAGGCTCACTCGGTGGCAGGTTCTACGTTCCAGAGGTTGGCCCCGAGCAGACCCGCTGTCCAGGCTCTCATCTAGCTGGCAGGTCCGAAGGCTCACTCGGTGGCAGGTTCTATGCTCCGGAGGTTGGCCCCGAGCAGACCCGCTGTCCAGGCTCTCATCTAGCTGGCAGGTCCGAAGGCTCACTCGGTGGCAGGTTCTATGTTCCAGAGGTTGGCCCCGAGCAGACCCGCTGTCCAGGCTCTCATCTAGCTGGCAGGTCCGAAGGCTCACTCGGTGGCAGGTTCTACGTTCCAGAGGTTGGCCCCGAGCAGACCCGCTGTCCAGGCTCTCATCTAGCTGGCAGGTCCGAAGGCTCACTCGGTGGCAGGTTCTATGCTCCGGAGGTTGGCCCCGAGCAGACCCGCTGTCCAGGCTCTCATCTAGCTGGCAGGTCCGAAGGCTCACTCGGTGGCAGGTTCTATGTTCCAGAGGTTGGCCCCGAGCAGACCCGCTGTCCAGGCTCTCATCTAGCTGGCAGGTCCGAAGGCTCACTCGGTGGCAGGTTCTATGTTCCAGAGGTTGGCCCCGAGCAGACCCGCTGTCCAGGCTCTCATCTAGCTGGCAGGTCCGAAGGCTCACTCGGTGGCAGGTTCTATGCTCCGGAGGTTGGCCCCGAGCAGACCCGCTGTCCAGGCTCTCATCTAGCTGGCAGGTCCGAAGGCTCACTCGGTGGCAGGTTCTATGTTCCAGAGGTTGGCCCCGAGCAGACCCGCTGTCCAGGCTCTCATCTAGCTGGCAGGTCCGAAGGCTCACTCGGTGGCAGGTTCTACGTTCCAGAGGTTGGCCCCGAGCAGACCCGCTGTCCAGGCTCTCATCTAGCTGGCAGGTCCGAAGGCTCACTCGGTGGCAGGTTCTATGTTCCAGAGGTTGGCCCCGAGCAGACCCGCTGTCCAGGCTCTCATCTAGCTGGCAGGTCCGAAGGCTCACTCGGTGGCAGGTTCTACGTTCCAGAGGTTGGCCCCGAGCAGACCCGCTGTCCAGGCTCTCATCTAGCTGGCAGGTCCGAAGGCTCACTCGGTGGCAGGTTCTATGCTCCGGAGGTTGGCCCCGAGCAGACCCGCTGTCCAGGCTCTCATCTAGCTGGCAGGTCCGAAGGCTCACTCGGTGGCAGGTTCTATGTTCCAGAGGTTGGCCCCGAGCAGACCCGCTGTCCAGGCTCTCATCTAGCTGGCAGGTCCGAAGGCTCACTCGGTGGCAGGTTCTACGTTCCAGAGGTTGGCCCCGAGCAGACCCGCTGTCCAGGCTCTCATCTAGCTGGCAGGTCCGAAGGCTCACTCGGTGGCAGGTTCTATGCTCCGGAGGTTGGCCCCGAGCAGACCCGCTGTCCAGGCTCTCATCTAGCTGGCAGGTCCGAAGGCTCACTCGGTGGCAGGTTCTATGTTCCAGAGGTTGGCCCCGAGCAGACCCGCTGTCCAGGCTCTCATCTAGCTGGCAGGTCCGAAGGCTCACTCGGTGGCAGGTTCTATGTTCCAGAGGTTGGCCCCGAGCAGACCCGCTGTCCAGGCTCTCATCTAGCTGGCAGGTCCGAAGGCTCACTCGGTGGCAGGTTCTATGCTCCGGAGGTTGGCCCCGAGCAGACCCGCTGTCCAGGCTCTCATCTAGCTGGCAGGTCCGAAGGCTCACTCGGTGGCAGGTTCTATGTTCCAGAGGTTGGCCCCGAGCAGACCCGCTGTCCAGGCTCTCATCTAGCTGGCAGGTCCGAAGGCTCACTCGGTGGCAGGTTCTATGTTCCGGAGGTTGGCCCCGAGCAGACCCGCTGTCCAGGCTCTCATCTAGCTGGCAGGTCCGAAGGCTCACTCGGTGGCAGGTTCTATGTTCCAGAGGTTGGCCCCGAGCAGACCCGCTGTCCGGGCTCTCATCCAGCTGGCAGGTTGGAGGGTCCACTTGGTAGCAGGATCCAAATTCTCTAAGGTGGATCCAGGAGCATTCGCAGGGACCACCCAAGCGAATGATAATCCTACCTCTCTTCCTGACTGCCCGGGCGAAATCCCCGTCCGAGCGAATGGTGAGGGTACGCGAGTGTTTCGGGTAGCGGGAAGTCGAAGAGGGGCAACACACCTAAGTCATCTTCGAACACTCGCTGGGTGGCCGGGGCGGTTACTCTACGACCTAACGTCCTGGTAAGCCTAGCGAGACGTCACAGCGAGTGATAATCAAATTTGAGATAACATAAAAATTAAGATTATGCAGAAATTGAGATAGCATAAAAATTGTAAACCATAGATATATCTTTTGGGGGCATTCGCCCAATTCATGGTTACATCAGAAAAAAGAAAAGGTAAAAACAGGAAAAAAAGGGGGGGGGGAATACAGAGGGCCCCCCTCAAGGGTCACCAGACTCCTCCGAAGAATCTTCGCTCTCATCCTGGTCGGGAGCGTCTTCTCGCGGCGCGACGCCGTCGTCCTCCGGGAAAGGAATCGGAATGTAAAGCTCCGGGACTACTTGGCGAGTGATGAGGCATTCGGCCTCCGGCTTCAAATACCCAGCCCGCCGCAGCACCTGCAACGAATGCTTGACGGCGCGTTGCGCATTCTCCTGAAGCAGTTGCTCCAGCTCGTGATGGGGGTAAAAGTGCCCCCCATCACCCGGGGCGAGTGTTGTCATTCCAGCTTCTCGCAGTAGCTGGGTCTCGGCCTGGGCGAGACGGACTTTCTCCTCGAGGTCGGCCACCCGCGCGCGGAGCATCCCAGCACTTGTAGCATCCTGAAAAAAAAATAAAGTTATCATGATGAGGAGTATGGGACGGTTAGTGATAACCATTCACGGGAGTGAAAGTAAATGTACCTCTACAACCGGGCGGCTGGCGAGAAGAGCTTCCGCGGTCTTTAGTTTTTCCCTGAGATCGCTCGCCTCCTGGGACAGAAGAGCCCTGGTCTCCTCGACCTTGGCCAGGTTCCGCGAGACCTCAAGGCTTCGGCGAGAGGACATATGCGAGAGCTCGAGAGCGCGCAGCATAGCCCGGGCGGCTTCGTGGGCGAGAACCTGAGTCTTCTCCAAATCGAAGACCTCGGCGTCCTCCCGGCCATAAAGAGCATACGCCAGGGCATAGGCCTCGCCGCTGGCAATGTTGGTCTCCACCCAAGAGGGATGGAGAGTGGATAGCGAAACCCGGTTCGCGTTCCTGTCCCACTTCAGCAAAGGAGCCCCGGAAGGATCCACGTACCTCTCGCCGTTCGCAAAGTTACGATGGTCCCGGGGCAACGGAGGCGGCGGCAGCGCCAATTTGTCCGGAGGAGCATTCGCGACAGGCGCGTCGGTCCTCAGGGTTGAGGGTGGAGCACTCGCCCCAGAGGATTCGCCCAGAACCCCCTTACCCTTCGCCGCAGGAGGACAGGGCGACTTCGAGGGAGGAGGGGAAGAAGCCTTCACCGACTTTCGCTTCCGGCTACTAGGCTTGGAGGAGGAAGGCTCCTCCCGGCAAGCATCCGCGGCGGCTTGCGCGAGAGGTAGGCAAAACCCAGGAGGGCGCGGCGGATGAACGGGAAGATTACGCACACCTGCATGATATTGCGAGTGGTTTAGGCGAATGGAGTAAGAATCACAACCAAAATGAATTCAAAAGTCTTGGAATCTTACCCTCGCCCTGCGGAATGAACGGGAGCGTGTTGACGTTTCGCCGGAGATAGACGAGGTCCATCCCGTACTGAAGAATGTATTGATGAAGTTTCGCCTCATGCCCCCCTAGGGTCGGGGGGCGGAAGGTCGACTCCTCCTCCTGCACCGGGGCGAGAAGGGTGTTACCTAGGCTCCCGCTGACGAAGATGAAGCGGCGAACCCATTCGTGGTTCTTGTTCGGGAGCCCGTAGTGTTTGAGAGGGCTTAAACCCGAGAAGAAGGAGATGCCGCCGGAGCAGCGGAAGGTGTAGAGTTTGCGGAAGACAGGCAGCGAGAACTCGATCCCTTCTTCTCGCAAGTAGCTCGCGTACCCGACCAGCATGGCTATGGAGTTGGGGTTGAGCTGGGCGGGCACGACCCCATAGTACCTGAAAGTCTGGCGCAACTCCGGCCAGATGGGGAGGCGAAAGCCCACCTCGAAGTGCTCTAGCGGGATCGCGAGAGCACAAGGCGAGATAGAGTTCAGGCGCTCCTCAGGCCTGGGCTTTCGCCCCTCGAACCCCCCGGGGACGTAGTCAGCAACCGCCGTCAAGTAGGCTTCTTCGGAAAGGTCGCAGGAATCGAACACATGATTGACGAATGCGCTAGCACACTTGCCCCTTCCTTCGGCATCGGCACCCATCTCGCGAATGAGGGAAAGGAAAGGAGCAGCAAAGAAGGGAGAGGTGCGAATGCTAGGAGCAAGGAAAGAGAGGGAGCGAATGGTGATGTATTTATTACGGTAGTTGAAGGGCCTATTTATAGAGGCGTTAAACGGCGTTTGGGCTTTCGAGGCAACGGGGGGTGCGGATAGCAATCTGCGGCAGTCCGGCGCCTCGAAACCCGGTCCAAGTCTCTCTCGCCCATTAATGGCGAGTGACCTATAACTATTCGCTCATCGGCTTTGCGAAAATGATCAGGTAAGCATTCGCAAAGCATATCATTCGGCGACAATCAGATAGGCTGAGGAAAGTGAATAGCGATAAATAGAGCATTCTCAGAATCATAATATACATAGTTATTACAGACAAATATTAATGTTCGACACTCGCGGCGAGGCGGGTAGGAAAAGAAAGAGATTATGGCGTCTGGGTCAGTACTCCACCCAAACCCATCGACCTCGCTTTCGCGACCCTGCTTCTGGGGGCATTCGCTGACGGTAGTATGTCATCATGTTGGTGATCTCGTGGGAAGCCAGTTGGAGCTGGTCCCGGGCTCTCGCCGCGTGACTTTCAGGCGACAGCTCCCCACCTTCGCCCCCCAGTCGCTCCACTGTCGCGAGAAGCCGCGAGTAGTCCCTCCGGAGTTCCTTCAGCTCGCGCTTGATCTCCAGCTTCTCCTCATCCACCTGGCCGGCAGCATTTCGCTGGAGATATATAAGCTTCCCAAAGATCTCCGTGATTCGCTCCTTCAGGGTCACGTGGTCAGATGAGTCACCCAAGAAGTCAGCGAGATCACCTGGGGAGGGAAGGGGCGAGAGCACCCCGTCTTCCCCCTCATAGTAGGACTCAGGGGGGGAGACCTCCCGATACCCTACGAGATTATAAAAGGATCAATACGATGAAGTTAGTGAATGCGGCGAGGACAAGATAGAAGCCTCACCTGGGGCAGGTACCCTGTGGCCTGAGGGGCGAGAAGTATGGAGGTGTACTTCGGGCAAACCGGCGAAAGGGGGGAAAACCTTCCCTTTTCCGGGGCGGAAAGGCGGGGGAGGAGGAGCCTGATCATCCGCCGGAGGATTCGCGCTATCTTCAGCACGGAGGTGCTGACCCGGCTCCCGCTCGGGGTGGACCCTCTGCTCATTCGCTGTAACAGAAAGGTTCCGCTGGGTTGGGGAAGCCGGAGGAATAGTGTCCCGTAGCGAGACGTCTGGGTTGAGGACTGCAAAAAGTTGAGGGTCAGAAACAATCCGTCTCAAAGGTAAATCGGAAGGATTCCCAAAACTTACTGGACTGAAGTACGGTCTCGCCCGGAGGAGGGGGAGGAGCCAGGGCCAGATCTGGAGGAGGTCCCTCAGACTCGGGGGGTGGCGCCGCGACACTATTCAAGACGACCGCGTGGCCGTCCTCTGACACCGAGGTCCCCTGCGAGTGGTCAAAACAACTTTGGAGTAAGGGTCCGAACTAAAAGGTAAGGTGGGGGGAATTCCCATACCTGGGTCCCGAGGTCAACAGGAGTACGCGCCGGAGATTCGGACACGGCCTCGCCTTTCTGACGATTCAACCGAATCGTCTTGGCTCGCCGCGAGACGTACGGGACGCTTGGGTCTCGCTTAGATGTCAGCCAGGGAGCGAATCTGGCAGTTTTGGGGGCGGTTGCAACCTGGGCCGCGGCCAGGCGCTCGATCATCTCTTGCGAAAGGGGTTTCGCGGAAGGCTTATGAGAAGACATTGGAAGTGGCAAAAGGTCAAGAGAGAGAAGAAATCCTGAGCCGAAATGGGGAAGTGGTCCAGAAAAAACCGGACACGGGATGTATATATATATAGGATAACGGTGGGACCCACAGAATCTTGCGGGGCCCACTCAACAAGCACTCACCAAATAAGGGATTGGACTGTTCTTTCCGAGTGGGCGAGCCACTCGCAAAGAGCGGGGATTGTGTACAACCCGTATTTGGCGAGTGGGTCCCTCGAGTCAGTTGATGGGACAGGGGTCAGCCAGACCATTCGCCCGTACCAAGATAGGAAAAAGGATCCCCAGATTAGTGGGGGTAGGCTGCAGGCGAGTGGGAGCCTGACGAGTGATGCCTCCACGGACCATTCGCTCAGAGGCTTGATCATTCGCCCAGTCAGGCGGGAACTCGGCGAGTGGTTCCCTAACGGACCACTCGCCCAGAAAGCAGTGAGGAGGAAATGACCATAATACCCCTTGTGGTCTGCATATAGCCCTTCAGAACAGCGGAGTTAGGCTATTCATAGACCAATTTGGGGTGCCTTTAGTAAATTTAAAAGGCGGATTCATGCTATTTACAGACCAGCCTAGGAAAACTATAAATAGACCCTTAAGGGCACCTTGGAGGAGATCCGATTTTAGAGCATCCTCTCCTCTAGGCTAGTTTTGGTTGGCAGCCAGTGCCCTCCAAGGTGCCCGGTTGAGCTTTGGTTTGGGAGGGGAAGCTCTCTAAGATCTTCCGGGTGTGTGGCGGGACCTCCTCGCTTTAGCCTTGGGTCTATTCCGTTTCCAGCATCCACCGTCAAGAGAGTCTAGTGAGGGAGAAATAAGCATCGGCTACACCCCCAGTGGGTCCGAACTCAAGGGACCAGTTGCTGGTTTCAACACTATCAATCATCAAGGCTTTGTTGTCATTATATATATCATGCAGTAGTGCACAACAAAAGGAGATGCAGCTTAATGAATTTATACTTGAGGTAGCCTACTCTATGGCTTCCTCCACACATGGGTGCTGGATCTCACCCGCACCTGCCACCTATGCTAATGACACATTATTAGAACCACAAATACAATCCAATCCCTATTAGCATCAAGCATAATATAACATTTATAAGGGAGGAGATATCTGGACTTTTATTGGGTCGTGGTAGTCTTCCCGCGACCGTCGCCTACGTACTTCGTATCATCATGCATACGATTTCAGACACACGTAGTTCTATTAGTTTCGCACGGGTTGTCTTCCCAGACCGTCCTTCATGCGGGTTGCCTCAGAGTATAACTCGTCAGCCATCCAATTTTCTCCCCACGACACAATTCCTCGAAGGCACAATGTATTCCCGTAGGAATAATTCTCAAAGGCACCGCATATTCCCGTAGGAATAATTCTCGAAGGCACGATATATTCTCGTAGGAATATTTCTCGAAGGGGCAAGATATTCCAGTAGGAATCATTCTCGAAGCACAATATATTCCCGTAGGAATATTTCTCGCAGGCACAAGATGTTCTCGTGGAAATCATTCTCGAAGGCACAATATATTTCTGTAAGAATATTTCTCGAAGGCACAAGATGTTCCAGTAGGATTCATTCTCGAAGGCACTGCATATTCCCGTAGGAATAATTCTCGAAGGCACAAGATATTCCAGTAGGAATCATTCTCGAAGGCACAATATATTCCCGTAGGAATATTTCTCGAGACACAAAATGTTCCTCGTGGGAATCATTCTCGAAGGCACAATATGTTTCCGTAAGAATATTTCTCGAAGGCACAAGATGTTCCCGTAGGATTCATTCTCGAAGACACCATATATTCCCGTAGAAATAATTCTCGAAGGCACAAAATGTTTTCGTAGGATTCATTCTCGAAGGCACTGTATATTCCCTTAGGAATGATTTTCGATGGCACAAGATATTCCAGTATGAATCATTCTCGAAGGCACAATATATTTCCGTAGGAATATTTCTCGAAGGCACAAGATGCTCCCGTGGGAATCATTCTCGAAGGCACAATATGTTTCCATAAGAATATTTCTCGAAGGCACAAGATGTTCTCGTAGGATTCATTCTCGAATACATTGTATATTCCCGTAGGAATAATTCTCGAAGACACGATATATTCTCGTAGGAATATTTCTCGAAGGCACAAGATATTCCAGTAGGAATCATTCTCGACGGCACAATTTATTCTCACAGGCACAAGATGTTCCCGTGGGAATCATTATCGAAGGCACAATATGTTTACGTAAGAATATTTCTCGAAGGCACAAGATGTTCCCATAGGATTCATTCTCGAAGGCACCATATATTCCCGTAGGAATAATTCTCGAAGGTACAAGATATTCCAGTAGGAATCATTCTTGAAGGCATAATATATACCCGTAGGAATATTTCTCGAAGGCACAAGATGTTCCCGTAGGATTCATTCTCGAAGGCACCGTATATTCTCATAGGAATAATTCTCGAAGGCACAATATGTTCCCGTAGGATTCATTCTCGAAGGCACAATATATCCACGTAGGAATCTAAATTACAGTCAATACAGAAATGAAACCCAAAACATCGATCTGTTTGCTCTGCTCCAAGAGCGACGACAAGTTCGGCGCTATTTAGGGTTGACTCTGAAGGAATGACCCATCTTCATGTCAACTCTAAATTATAGGCAATAATGAAATAAAAGCTAAAACATAGAAATGTCTACTCTGCTCCAAGAGAGGCGGCCAGTTCGACACTATTTAGGGTTGACCCTTAAGGAATAACCCATCTTCATATCAATTCAAAATTATAGGCAATAATGAAATAAAAGCTAAAACATCGATCTGTCCGCTCTGCTCCAAGAGAGGCGGCCAGTTCGGCACTATTTAGGGTTGACCCTTAAGGAATAACCCATCTTCACATCAATTCTAAATTATAGGCAATAATGAAATAAAAGCTAAAACATCGATCCGTACGCTCTGCTCCAAGAGCGGAGGCCAGTTCGGCACTATTTATGGATGATCATGAAGGAAAGTCACATGTTCACGTCAACTCTAAATTATAGGTAATTATGAAATAAAAGCCAAAATATCGATCTGTCCGCTTTGCTTCAAGAGCGACGGCCAATTTGGTATTATTTAGGGTTGACCCTGAAGGAATGTCCCATCTTCATGTCAACTTTAAGTTTAGGCAATACTGAAATAAAGTACACTAACTGAAATACTGAAATAAAGTGCAGTAATCAAAATGCTGAAATAAAGCCAAACATCGATCTGTACGCTCTACTCCAAGAGCGGCGGCCAGTTCGACACTATTTAGGGTGGACCCTGAAGGAATGTCGCATCATCACGTCAAATCTAAATTATGGGTAGCCCTGTGCAAAAATATCCGAAGAACCTAGAACCGGACCGAAACCGGCCGGAACCGGACGGTTCGGGTCGGTTCTCACATTGGTCGGTTCGGTTCCGGTTCTTGGAAAAAAGAACCGACGGTTCGGTTCGGTTCTCGGGTCTCATGGTTGGGTACCCGAGAACCGATCCGAACCGTATATTTGAATATTTTTTTAATCGGCTCAGTTTGCATGGATGTCCCGTGGCTGTCATAGGAAATAGGAATACCGAATACTTAAAAAAAAGTTAAGTATTAATGTTTCATACTTTTATTATCATATTTTCCCATGACCCATCCATCCCTGTCTCCATGCCCTAGCACCGCTCGCCCGCTCTAGCTCCCAATCCCCGTCTCCAGCCCTAGCGCCGCTCGCCCGCTCCCGCTCCCCATCCTCGTCTCCCCAGCGAACAGGAACGACTCCCTTCTTCCCGTCTCCCCAGCAAACAGGAATGGCATCGCTGGTCCGCTAGGCACAGGCGTCGATTACAACGTCCCTTCTCCTCCCGCCGGCGTCGATTACAATGTTCCTGCTCCTCCTCCGCCGACTGTGCACTGTAAGTTGGGTCTTAAGAGTTGGAATATGTTTATTGATGGTGGTGATGATGATGAATATTTGCCTATAATGATGTGGCTGCAACTTCTTCTACTGTGTTTTCTAGTTTACTTCATTTAAACTTGTGATACCAAAAGCTATTTCAAATGTTGGTTTGGAGGCTTCCCAAATCGATTTTTATGAAATGAATGAAGCTTTTTCTGTATGTTCCTTCTCCTAGTTATGATTGTGAAATCTCTTCCTAGGAACATTATTTACAATGTTTCTTGAACAAAATAATGCCCCTGGTTAATATGTTACCAGTTATCATGGTGTTCCCCTCAAAGATGCATCTTCTGTGATTTCGTGTGATACAAACCATACTGAGCAGTATGTCTTCAGGCAATATTGAAATAAAGTACAGAAATGAACTGGACCAGTACGAGACTGGAGTGGTTCTGAAAAAAAACTGAATGGAAGATACTGAAACTGAAAGTAGCGGGACCAGTATGAGAATGGAGTAAAAGAAAGTGCAATAGAATAAAAGGGTTAGTAGTCCTTCACTCTATATATAGAGGCTTCGGTTCCATCTCCATTCATAGGAGGAAAGTTATGTACTCCGTTCATAGGAGGCAAGTTTATTACTCCGTTCATAGGAGGCAAGTTCATTACTCCGTTTATTGGAGGCAAATCCATTACTCCGTAAGGGGTTTTAACACAAGCTCTTTTAACCCCAATTCCTTGCGCCGGGGTGAATCAAGTCATGTATTATGACCGATATTAATTCTTTCGATTTAAACATCTTTCATTCAACAAATATCAAAGAGAGTCGGAATTTTAAGAAACATGAACCAGAGGTTGTATTTGCCCTAACAGAATCCCCATAGTTTTCTCAAATCATTTTAAGCTTGTTTTGGCCTCCGATAAATTATTTGTCTCGAATAAACCCTTATATTAAAATACCAAAGATACTTTTGCTAATCCATAAATTGTCAATTTCTAAATGAGAGTTTATACTAAAATAAGGAGGCTTCCATAATTTTATCAGACTCATTTCACCAAGTAGGAGCTCTCTGGAATATTTAAAATAAAGAAGAGACCACAAATTAATTTTTCAAAAATAGATAACCTTTCACTAAATCACCAAACTTTTTCAGTGGGTAATCACCAGATCTACTATTATCTAGAGATTTTCTCAGATTTTTATAACAAAGTTAAAAGCCTCTGATATTATTAAACCAACAATTTTTACCTCATTTATAAAAATATCAGAAATGCATAATAAAATCTGATTATTTTCCTAGGCCGTGTCATACTCTAATACACATCATATAAAAATTTGAGCCCATCTTGATTAAACCCTTGAAAAATATCAGGAATCAATATAAAAATCTGATTATTTTTTCTAGGTTGTCTTATACTCTAATACACATTATATAAAAAAATTCAGCCATGTGGGTAATGCAAATCTCCCCTTGGAATTTTTACAAGTAAAGGAACCAGCTTGATTAAATCATTAAATTGTCATAATGACTTTTGCAAATTCTCAAATAATTACCACAAGTGTACATGGGCTCTGGGACCATCCCATATTTATTTCAAAATTTCTGATCTCATTTGATCCCTCTGGTAATTCAAAAACCCAAATATTTGATGTATTTTAATTTTTAAAAATACTTACCCTCTTCCAAAGATTATGAAAATTTTAAAGCAGGTAGCCCTTGCCAAGATGCACAACTTTTATGTTCAAAGTTTTTGCACTTGGGCTTCCAATAAGGCCCAGAAAAATCAAATTATATAATAAATATAATTATAAAATTTTATCAAAACTTACCTTTCCTGTACGCACCGCCGCCCCTTGCGGGCCTTCCCTGCCGGTGTCCGGCCATCGGCCAGCCGTGGCTCCGCCCCCGGCCGAATCTAAGGGGGCAGGCGCTCCCTCCGGCGGTGGTCTGGTGGCCTACCGCCGCCAGAGTTATTTTTTTTTTAAACTGAACGGAGGAGAGGGGGGACGGTGGCGATGCTCCGGCCACCAGAGTTCGCATGTGACACGTCTGGATGGTAGGGAGGAAGGAGAGGAGAAGGTTCCACGTGGTTGGGGTCCTCCGAAAGCCCTCCAACGAATTTTCCATGGGAGGGTGGGGGAGGAGGCGGTGGAGCTGGGAGCCTCTTCTCAGACTCCGGCAGGCAACGAGGTGGTGGGGCTGGTTTCAAAAAATCCTGGGAGGGGATCTTGGAGCTGTTCCCCTCTTGGTGAAGCCTTGGGAGGCTTTTTTATAGGAGTGGCTCTGATCCCTCCTCCCTCTCCTCCTCCCTCTTGGCCATGCACAGGCCATGGTTGGGCTGAGGTATGTGCGTTGGCATCCTCCCAAAGGTGGGAGGGTACATATAGGTTAAGCCTAGGGGTTTAGGGTAGCTTGGATGGTCCAATGAGGGCTCACCTCTTGGATGTGTGTTTTCCCCTTTTGGTTTGAGTGGAGGAGATGAGTTAGGGGGTTTTGGTTGGCCTTGATCTCATCCACAAGCTGCCTATGATATGCAGAGGATTTGGGTTAGTGGAGATTGGGTGGAGAGGGTTTAAGAGTTATAAAATCACCTCTTAGAAGAGGGTTGACCATAGTCACCCCTAAGTGGGTCCCCCCCCCCTAACACATGCCAAGGTAAATGTGGGTTCGAGTCGTCGAGTGTCGAGTCAACGTGGATGTCACGGGGTCGAAATCAAGTGTTTACGTATCTCGAGATTTCATATAATTTTACGAGCGTTTATTTTATTTACTTGATTAAACGAAGTCAGAATTGAGCGAAAAAAATTCTGTTGCACTCGTATCGATCATACGAGTCTAAAGCAACTGACAAAATTCAATTCGGAGCTCGTTTGCTCATTAATCTTAAAATGGCGTTGTTGTGACGCTCAACATTACTCAAAATATTCGTTTTCTCCAAACGACCTCGGATTGGAACAGAACGTATTCTGTTGCACTCATATCGACCATATGATTCTAAAGCAACTAACGGAAGTGAATTCAAGGAACGTATGCTCACTATACTAAAATAGCGTCGTCGTGATGCGCTACGGTACTCAAAACGATCACTTTCACCAAATGACCTCAGATTGGAACGAAACGAATTCTGTTGCACTCGTATCGACCATACGAGTCTAACGGAACTGACGGAAATCAATTGGAGCATGTATGCTCATTAAACTAAAATAGCGTCATCGTGACGCGCTACGATACTCAAAACGGTCACTTTCACGAAATGACCTCGGATTGGAACGAAACGAATTCCGTTGCACTGGTATCAATCATACGAGTCTAACGAAACTGACAGAAGTCAGTTCAGAGCACGTATGCTCACTGTACTACTTTGGTATTGTGGTGAAGCACAATGCTACCCAAAACAATCATTTCTCTAAGTGACCAGCATTATGTGGCGAAGGTCAGGTCGTGGTTTTCCTCTGACCCGGCCTAAGCTCCTCCAAGAGTTCAATTGAACCAGCTAGACCCTATTTCAAAGTTGGGATGTTACAAATCAATAAAACAAAGAAAATTTTTGTCCCCGAAAATGCGAATGTGTCATGGGGATTTCAAACGGAACGTGTTGTAGACAACTAAAGTGTCGAATGATCCCAAACTTTAAGAGTCAATAGATCTGGCCTTATCTACTAAGCCATGTTGATTGCTTCTGTCGTGTAATATATAAGTAGAGCAAGTGAACTAGGGGGTAGCTTTACCGTAGCCATGTTTGTTCCGCCGTAACTCTGATATATATTGTTCGTGAGAATATTTCGCGCGGACAATTTGTACGTATAATGAATTATCAGCTTATATAGTTATATCGAGTAAGTAATTCTAGCATAATTGGATCTTACCAATGTACGCACAACTGAAACGCAAAAGATTATCAGTTGTATCCTGAAGGTAAGCAGTATAAACCTATTAACATATAATCAACTCCCATACAGAGGTTGAATGTTAGTGAAATAGGTAAACGTCATAATTTACATAAGCATTGTAAAATCCATCAACATATAATCGACTCCCATACGAAGGTTATATGTTAGCAGAACAGACAAAAATTGCAAATAAGAGTGGAATTCCATGAACATATAACCAACTCCCATACGAAGGTTATATGTTAATGGTACATGTAAATATGTATGTTTCGATGCAAATGATGTTTATGCAAGCCATGCACAACGAGTTCTCACGACTCGTCACAACTCCCTGTGTCGACATAGTCTGACTGCTTTTCTTCCAGCAGGGTCGCGAACCCCACGAGCCTCACCGATGTGGCCGTTGGTGACAGTGACTAGTCCTGCCACTTCTGAGTGTGGACGTACCGCACTACCCAGGCCCTATCGTACAACCCCGCGTACTCCTGGATGTGAGCAACATCCGGCAATTACAAAAATCGGTTATCCAGCGGAGGGACCCTTCGGGGAAATAATAAATAACCTCCCGGGGTTCACACACTCCCTAGTGCCCCATGAGTCGTCAACCTTCCCATTCATGTACGAACGGTCCTTGGGCATGACTGACCCGCCACAGTAATCACATACAATAGTTTACCAGTTTGCACCTTATGTTGACATAGCTTGACCGCTTCTTTTATAGTAGGGTAGCGAACCCCGTGGGCCTCACCGATGTGGCGTCGGTGACAGTGGCCGGTCCTGCCACTTCTGGGTGTAGATGTACCACCCTACCCATGCCCTAACGTACAACCAAGTGTACTCTCGGACGTAGGAGACATCCGACATAAACTAAATTTGTCCAACCAGTGGAGGGACCCAGCAGGGCATATAAGATACAACGGAGCTCCTGGGGTGCACATCTCCCTGTCGCCTAAAGTTGCCAACCTTCCCACACCGGTACGAATGGTCTACGGGCATGACTGGCCCGCCACTTTTTCCACCGTAAGTATTTTACAATAAAAACAATGAATAAAATAGGTAACTAGCACATTCGGGTCCGTAGTGGCTTACCCTTTTTAACGAGGCTTTCTGGGTGGCCGAGTATGCAAATATCGCAAGTCCCACGAATGTTAACCGTGTACTTCTGGGATTGGGTGCATAAAAGTTTTTCTTACTTTTATATAAACTTTTCTAGATTTGCCACTAATTTACTTCAAATCCAGCGCATCGCCTCAGTAATTATTTCCTGAATTATTAACGTTATTGAAATGATTAATATTTTCCTCATAGTTCTTCTACGATTGCACGATTTTATTTAAAACAGATCGTCGAATTGATAGATGTTATATTAAGTCAAAACATACTTCATATTTGCAATCATTAAAGTAATTCTCAATTTGTACGCAAAATTCCATTTGATTAACTTACCTCAAATGGAATTTTGAAAACGAGATTTTAATGCCAATAAAACAAAGAGACTTAAACCCGGGGTTCAAAATCTGGAATGGTCATTTGTAGGGTTTAATGAAAGTGTTTTATGGGAAAAAGATAAATCATCGTTTGAGATCAGATGTGGTAAAAGACTTTTAAGTGTTGATCTGAGTCATAAACATCTTGTATGACTAAAACTTAATTTGATAAATTTGAGTGACAATTTATATATATATGCCAAGTTTGTTGTCAACTTTTACCTTTTAGGTCCACCACCGCTTCCGCTGTGGTGGTTCATCCCGAACCACGATACAACGACTGATGGAGAAAGAGTTGTTTCTGTGATCACTATTGGTCGAAAAAATCAGTTGCGCTCTGATCCATTTGTAAGACCCCCTCTTAAAATCGGCGGTCCGACCGAGAGATCTTATCGCACACCACCCATTTTGCACAACGCCAGAGTTATTACGAAGGGTGAAGGTACTTCCTTCTCCAGCCCCTTCTCTTGAACACTCCGTTGTCGTGCATAGGGGTGATGTTAAGCGAAAGTTACCACACACTAACAGAGTAGCGAAAAAGTTCTCTAGTGGAGGGCACCATTATCGAGTTCACCTTATAGCACTTAGCGGAAGATTAATTGTCACAAAAACCCAATACTTAAGACCTGTATGATTAATATCAATATCTCTGCCGCATTATATCCTATCAATCAAGGCTTCATTGTCATTATATGTACCATGCGGTAGGGCAAAACAAAAGAAGACGCGGCTTAACGAATTTATACCTGAGGTAGCCTGCTATGTGGCTTCCTCAACACATGGGTGTTGGCTCTCACCCGCACCTGTCACCTGTGCTAATGACAAATTATTAGGACCACGAATATAATCCAATCCCTATTAACATCAAGCGTAGTATAACATTTATAAGGGAGGAGATATCTGGACTTTAATTGGGTCGTGGCAGTCTTCCCATGACCGCCGCCTACGTACTCCGTATCATCATGCATACAGTTTCAGACCCATGTAGTTCTATTAGTTTCGCACAGGTTGTCTTCCCTGACCGTCCTTTGTGCGGGTTGCCTCAGAGTATAACTCATCAGCCATCCAATTTTCTCCCCACGGCACAATTCCTCGAAGGCACAATGTATTCTCGTAGGAATAATTCTCGAAGGCACCGTATATTCCCATAGGAATAATTCTTGAAGGTACGATATATTCTCGTAGGAATATCTCTCGAAGGCACAAGATATTCCAGTAGGAATCATTCTCGAATGCACAATATATTCCCGTAGGAATATTTCTGGCAGACACAAGATGTTCCCATGGGAATCATTCTCGAAGGCACACTATGTTTCCATAAGAATATTTCTCGAAGGCACAAGATGTTCCCGTAGGATTCATTCTCAAAGGCACCGTTTATTCCTGTAGGAATAATTATCAAAGGCACAAGATATTCCAGTAGAAATCATTCTCGAAGGCACAATATATTCCCGTAGGAATATTTCTCGAAGGCACAAGATGTTCCCGTGGAAATCATTCTCGAAGGCACAATAAGTTTCTGTAAGAATATTTCTCGAAGGCACAAGATGTTCCCGTAGGATTCATTCTCGAAGACACTGCATATTCCCGTAGGAATAATTCTCGAAGGCACAAAATGTTCCCGTAGGATTCATTCTCGAAGGCACTGTATATTCTCATAGAAATAATTCTCGAAGGCACAAGATATTCCATTAGGAATCATTCTCGAAGGCACAATATATTCCCGTAGGAATATTTCTCGAAGGCACAAGATGTTCCCGTGGGAATCATTCTCGAAGGCACAATATGTCTCCGTAAGAATATTTCACGAAGGCACAAGATGTTCTGTAGGATTCATTCTCGAAGACACTGTATATTGCCGTATGAATAATTCTCGAAGGCACGATATATTCTCGTAGGAATATTTCTCGAAGGCACAAGATATTTTAGTAGGAATCATTCTCGAAGGCACAATATATTCCCGTAGGAATATTTCTCGCAGGCATAAGATGTTCCCATGGGAATCATTCTCGAAGGCACAATATGTTTCCATAAGAATATTTCTCGAAGGAACAAGATGTTCCCGTAGGATTCATTCTCGAAGGCACCGTATATTCCCGTAGGAATAATTCTCGAAGGCACAAGATATTCCAGTAGGAATCATTCTCGAAGGCACAATATATTCCCGTAGGAATATTTCTCGAAGGCACAAGATGTTCCCGTAGGATTCATTCTCGAAGGCACCGTATATTCCCGTGGGAATAGTTATCGAATGCACAATATGTTCCCGTAGGATTCATTCTCGAAGGCACAATAATATGCAATACTGAAATAAAAGTAATAATGAAATAAAAGCTACAACATCGAACTGTCTGCTCAGCTCCAAGAGAGACGGCCAGTTCGCCACTATTAGGGTTGACCCTGAAGGAATTACCCATCTTCACGTCAATTCTAAATTATAGGCAATAATGAAATAAAAGCTAAAACATCGATCTGTCTGCTCTGCTCCAAGATCGGCGGCCGGTTCGACACTATTTAGGGTTGACCCTGAAGGAAAGTCTCATCTTCACGTCAACTCTAAATTATAGGCAATAATGAAATAAAAGCCAAAACATCGACCTGTCCGCTCTGTTCCAAGAGCGGCGTCTAGTTCGACACTATTTATGGTTAACCCTAAAGGAATGTCTCATCTTCACGTCAACTGTAAATTTAGGCAATACTGAAATAAAGTACAGTAACTGAAATACTGAAATAAAGTGCAGTAATCAAAATGCTGAAATAAAGCCAAACATTAATTTGTACGCTCTGCTCCAAGAGCGGCGGCCAGTTCAGCACTATTTAGGGTGAACCCTGAAGGAATGTCCTATCTTCATGTCAACTCTAAATTATAGGCAATATTGTAATAAAGTACAGAAATGAACTGGACCAGTATGAGACTGGAGTGGTACTGAAAAGAAACTGAACGGAAGGTACTAAAACTGAAAGGAGCGGGACCAGTACGAGACTGGAGTAAATGAAAGTGCAATAGAATAAAAGGGTTAGTATTCCTTCACTCCATATATAGGAGGCTTCGGTTCCATCTTCGTTCATAGGAGGAAAGTTCTGTACTCCGTTCATAGGAGGCAAGTTTATTACTCCGTTCATAGGAGGCAAGTTCATTACTGCGTTCATAGGAGGCAAATCCATTACTCCGTAAGGGGTTTTAACACAAGCTCTTTTAACCCCAATTCCTTGCGCCGGGGCGAATCAAGTCATGTATTACGACCAATATTAATTCAATCGATTTAAACCTCTTTCATTCAACAAATACCAAAGAGAGTCGAAATTTTAAGAAACTTGAACCAGAGGTTGTATTTGCCATAACAGAATACCCATAATTTTCTCAAATCATTTTAACTTGTTTTGGCCTCCGATAAATTATTCGTCTCGAATAAACCCTTATATTAAAATACCAAAGATACTTTTGCTAATCCATAAATTGTCAATTTCTGAATCAGAGTTTATACTAAAATAAGGAGGCTTCCATAATTTTATCAGCTCATTTCACCAAGTAGGAGCTCTCTCGAATATTTAAAATAAAGAAGAGACCACAAATTAATTTTTCAAAAATAGATGACCTTTCACTAAATCACCAAACTTTTTCGGTGGGTAATCACCAGATCCACTATTATCTAGAGATTTTCTCATATTTTTATAACAAAGTTAAATGCCTCTGATATTATTAAACCAGCAAATTTTATCTCATCTAAATCTTTAAAAATATCAGATAAAAATCTCATTATTTTCCTAGGATGTGTCATACTCTAATACACATCATATAAAATTTTGAGCCATGTGGGTTATGAAAATCTTCCCCTAGAATTTTTTACAAGGACCCATCTTGATTAAACCCTTGAAAAATATCAGGAATCAATATAAAAATCTGATTATTTTTCTTAGGCTGTCCCATACTCTAATACACATTATATAAAAAATTCAGCCATTCGGGTAATGAAAATCTCCCCCTTGAATTTTTAAAAGGACCAAGCTTGATTAAACCCTTGAAAAATATCAGGAATCAATATAAAAATCTGATTATTTTTCCTAGGATGTTCCATACTCTAATACACATTATATAAAAAATTTCATCCATGTGGGTCATGAAAATCTCCCCTTGGAATTTTTACAAGTAAAGGAACCAGCTTGATTAAATCATTAAATTGTCATAATGACTTTCGCAAATTCTCAAATAATTACCACAGGTGTACATGGGCTCTGGGAACATCCTATATTTATTTCAAAAATTTCTTATCTCATTTGACCCTTCTGGTAATTCAAAAACCCAAATATTTGATGTATTTTAATTTTTAAAAATACTTAGCCTCTTTCAAAAATTATGAAATTTTTACAGCAGGTAGCCCTTGCCAAGATGCACAACTTTTATGTTCAAAGTTTTTGCACTCGGGCTTCCTATAAGACCTAGAAAAATCAAATGATATAGTAAATATAATTCTAATTTTTTATAAAATTTTATCAAAACTTACCGTTCTTGTACGCACCGCCGCCCCTTGCGGGCCTTCCCCGCCAGCGTACAGCTACCGGCCGGCCGTGGCTCCACCCCTGGACGAATCTAAGGGGGCGGGCGCTCCCTCCGGCGGTGGTACGGAGGAAGGAGAGAGAAGGTTCCACGTGGTTGGGGGTCCTCCAGAAGCCATCCGGCGAATTTGTCATGGGAGGGTGGTGGAGGTGGCGGTGGAGCAGGGAGCCTCTTCTCCGGCTCCGGCAGGCGAGGGGGTGGTGGGGCTGGTTTCGAAAAATCCTGGGAGGGCCTCTTGGAGCTGGTCCCCTCTTGGCGTAACCTTGGGAGGCTTTTTTATAGAAGTGGCAGTGAGCCCTCCTCCCTCTTGGCCATGCACATGCCATGGTTGGTCCAACCATGGTTGGGCTGAGGTCTGTGTGTTGGCAGCCTCCCAATGGTGGGAGGGTACATATAGGTTAGGCCTAGGAGTTTACGCTAGCTTGGATGGACCAATGAGGGCTCACCTCTTGGATGTGTGTTTTCCCCTTTCGGTTTGAGTGGAGGAGATAGTTAGGGGGTTTTGGTTGGCCTTGATCTCATCCACCAGCTGCCTATGATATGAGGAGGATTTGGGTTAGTGGAGATTGGGTGGAGAGGGTTTAAGAGTTATAAAATCACCTCTTAGAAGAGGGTTGACCATAGTCAACCCAAAGTGGGTCCCCCCTAACACATGCCAAGGTAAATATGGATTCGAGCCGTCGAGTGTCGAGTCAACGTGGATGTCACGGGGTCGAAATCAAGTGTTTACGTATCTCAAGATTTCGTATAATTTTACGAGCGTTTATTTTATTTACTTGATTAAACGAAATCAGAATTGAGCGAAACAAATTATGTTGCACTCGTATCGATCATACGAGTCTAACGCAACTGACATAATTCAATTCGGAGCTCGTTTGCTCATTAATCTTAAAATGACGTTGTTGTGACGCTCGACGTTACTCAAAATAGTTGTTTTCTCCAAACGACCTCGGATTGGAACGGAATGAGTTCCGTTGCACTCGTATCAACCATACGAGTCTAACGCAACTGACGGAAGTCAATTCGGAGCACGTATGCTCACTATACTAAAATAGCGTCGTCGTGACGCACTACTGTACTCATGACGCGCTACTGTACTCAAAATGGTCACTTTCACCAAATGACCTCAGATTGGAATGAAATGAATTCTGTTGCACTCGTATCGACTATACGATTCTAACGGAACTGAGGGAAGTCAATTCGGAACATATATGCTCATTAAACTAAAATAGCATCATCGTGACGCGCTTCGGTACTCAAAATGTTCACTTCACCAAATGACCTCGGATTGGAACGAAACAAATTCCATTGCACTCGTATCGACCATAGGAGTTTAACGGAACTGACGGAAGTCAGTTCAGAGCACATATGCTCATTGTACTGCTTTGGCGTTGTGACGAAGCACAATGCTACTCAAAACAGTCATTTCTCTAAGTGACCAGCATTATGTGGCGAAGGTCGGGTCGTGTTTTTCTCTGACCCGGCCTAAGCTCCTCCAAGGGTTCAATTGAACCGGCTTGACCCTATTTCAAAGTTGGGATGTTACAATCCTAGCCATCATATCTTAACGCCCCGCATCAAACAACTAAAAATTCATGTATAAAATGAGTTTACGACCCTATACACATCTTGGAACACGTTCGTGTTCTAGGTCATATCTATCTACTTAAGTTCCTAGAGTAGTACACGGGTTGTTACATGGTCATGTGCCTGGCCGTTTGAATTTACATGGCTACCTACACGACCGTGTCAATTAGTTCGACAGGCCATGTAGCTCAATGGACAGAACTCTCTTACACAGTTTCATTCTTGGGCATCTACACGCCCCAGGGCATGCCCATGTCCCAGTCCATGTGCGCTAACACAGACCTATACACGACTATGTAAATTAATTCAATTATCCATGTGTCTCTCGAGAAAGCTGGGTCTTGGCACAACCATGTACACGCCCATAGACACACCCACATCCCAGGTCGTGTACAACACTAAAAGCTCTAAATGGCCTCCAAAGCACACCCAATCAGCCCCAAAACCACCATGGGACCTTCCTAAATCTCTTAGGGTCCTCATGACCTCTTTTAATTTAAGTTCTTGGGGGTGTTACAACTCTCGCCCTAAATGAATTTCATCCCAAAATTTTAAGAATAGAAAATGCTCTAAAACATTTCATACCTGAGGAAATAACTCGGGGATACTCCTCGAGTATGGCTTGCTCTCTCTCCCAAGGGAGCTCCTCTCATCCATAGTTATCCAACTGAATCTTGACCATCTTTATCATTTTGTTGCGTAACTATTGTACCTTAGTGTCTTCGATGAGAATGAGCTTAACTTTAATTGATAACCCACCATCAACCGACAGCTTATCAGTCGTAACAACCTGAGTATACTCTTGCACCGCCTTCCTTAGTACCGATATATGGAATATTTCGTGCATACCACTAAGCTCTATAGATAGAACAAGCCTATAAGCAGCGTCGTTGATGTGCTATATGATCTTAAGCAGTTCCAAGTATCTTGAACTTAGCTTTTTCAAGCGTCGGATACTCAATACACCCTTAAACGGTTTGATCTTCAGATAAACCCAATCGCCAATAGCGAACTCTATGTTTCTGTGTTTGGCATTGTAGTACTTTTTCTACCAATCACAGGTAATTAGTAATCTCTTGCATATTGCCCAAATCATCATATTCTCCTCTTCGACATCTTTCCGCTTCAACAACTTTGTGCTGCCCATTTTTGCCCAAGTCAAGGGCGTACAACATTTCCTACCATATAGGACTTCGAAAGGAGTCATCTGAATACTAGCTTGGTAGCTATTGTTGTTTGCAAACTCGATCATATAGAGGTGGTCTTCCCATCTCTTTCTGAAATCGAAGGCACACATCCAGAGCATATCCTCCATAGTCTTGTTGGTCCTCCCGGTCTGCCCATCCATTTGCGGATGAAAGGTCATGCTAAACTACAGCTTGGTACCTAATAGGTGGTGAAAAATCTTTCAATAATTTGACGCAAAATGCCCATCTCGATCACTCATATTGTTATGGGGAACATCACGTAACTATACGATGTTATCAACATACATCTTCACGAGTTTTTCCATAGAAACATCCTTCTAATTCAAAATGAAGTGCGACACCTTTGTTAAACGATCAACAATCACCCAGATGACGTCGTTGCCTTGCTGCGAACTCGATAATCCGTGCACGAGGTTCATTGATATATCGTCAAACTATCCACTAGGTCGTTGGCATTCATCTTTCACAAGTGCACAAGTGTGACACATGGCATGTATAAGGTGATGCCCTGCTTCTTGATCGGCCACCAAAGCAGCTTCTTCATGTCCATGTACATTTTAGTGCTCCCTAGATGAACCGAGTATTTGGTAAAATGTGTTTAATATATCAATTCAACCCAAAGTTTTCCAAAACCGGGGACACACAATCTATTATCCTCCTAAAGAAGCCCATCTTCAAAAGAAAACTCGCCATTTGACCCTTCTACGATCTCTTCCATATAGTGATTCATGCTCTCATCAAGCTCTAAAGCCTATTTTACTAGATGTCGTATAGGACCTCCGTCCAGTTCAAGCATGTTGTAGCCACCGTACTCTTGTCAACACATGTGATCTCAAGCTCCTCCAAGTCACGGATTAGATGCTCATCATGCACTGAAATCTAATTCGCCTATACTGGAGCCCATTATCTTATCGCGTCCGCAATAAAATTACCCTTCTCGGGAGTGTAATGAATATTAAAGGTGTAGTCCCCAAGGAACTCCATCCACCTCCTTTGTCGCATATTCAATACTCTCTAATTTAACAAATACTTCAGGATCTTGTGGTCCATGAGGATACCGATCTTCTAAAGTTGCCACAATTTAAGAGCAAACCCTACAACCGCTAACTATAGGTCATGGACCAGGTGGCCCCTCTCATGCACCTTAAGATGACGTGAGCCATAAGCAATCACCTTTCCAAACTGACACAAAATACAACCCAAACCGCTCCCTGAGGCGTCACTATAAACTTGATAGCCTTCTACCCGCACGAAGAACACAAAATCGGCATCGAGTTCAGTAGACTCTTTAACTCCTCAAAGCTTGTGCGCACTCCGGCATCCAAACGAACCTATGTTCCTTCCTGGTCAACGTGGTGAGAGGAATTGAGATCCTCGTGAATTTTTCCACGAAGTGCCTGTAGTAGCGAACAAATCCCAAGAAGCTTTGATCTTCCACCATAATTTTCAGTACAATCACTCTCGGATAGCCACTATCTTCGATGGATTTACCACAATACCCTCTCCACTAACCACATTACCCAAGAATGCCAGAAATGATAGCCAAAACTTGCATTTGAAGAACTCGGCGTATAGATGATGCTTCCTTAGGATGCTCAACACTACATGCAGGTGATCCACATACTCTTCCTCTGAATGGGAATACCCCAAAATGTTGACGATGAAAATGATGACGAATCCGTCAAAATAATCCCAGAATGTTTTATTCATCAAATCTATGAATACTGATGACACATTAGAGAGGCCGAACGACATCACGGTAAACTCGTAGTGCCCATAACAGGTACTGAAAGCCATCTTCGGAATGTCACATTCCTGAATTTCAACTGATAATAGTCGGACTTAAAATTCAATTTTGAATACACAGTTGAACCAATTACTGTTTGAATAAGTCGTCAATGCGCGGGATTAGATACTTATTATTCTCTATTAACTTATTCAATCCACGATAATCTATGTATAGCCGTAAGTTTCCGCCCTTCTTTTTCACAAACAGGACCGGTACACCCCAAAGGGAAGAACTCGGGCGTACGTAGCCTTGTTCTAACAATTCTTGTAGCTGAACTTTCAGCACTGCCATTTCCTTCGGCGTTATCCGATATGGTGAGCATGACACGAGCTTGGCATCCGACACTAGCTCAATACAAAAGTCAAACTCACACTGATGCGGAGCCATATGGAGCTCATCAGAAAACACGTCAGCATACTCCGCCACTATCAGAATGTCAACTAAATTGGGCTTGCCCTCCGAAGCATCCATAAAAGTGAAGAACAACTCCACACAAATAATATAACATGGGTGCACGTGCAATGTTAAATATATTCATCATCTAAGTTGTAACATTCTGCTGGTACAAATAATATAACATGGGTTCGACTGGGGCCCCACGACAAACCATATACACAAGCTAGACATTATATAAGGCACGAAATGAAAACTAAACAAAGAGTGTAAGAACTACCAGAAGCTTAATAAGAATGTCCATATTTACTAAGGAAAATGTTTCAACAAGAGTGTTGTCTTTACATTACATCATGAGTATCAATACATCAAATAATACTAATATAAAAAAGCATAAGCTTACAGTCTGGCTAATGCAAAAATAGTCAAAGTAATGACTTTCTTTTTCAATTCAGCTTTGGGATTTAAGACCATTATAGCCCTCTATGCTCCATGACACTTGCATCAACGACAAATAAGATGTAAAGGAGGGTCAGCTATGAGTTGACCACAAAACCTTGTAATGACCCCTCGATCATCCTAGTGGACTCTGTGGCGGGATACCGCTCACCTGCAAGCATGCCACGTCAAACAATATGTAAATGAATTGAAAGTACATCTAGGCTACACAAGGTGAAGGCTCAAGCACAATCAATCTTCTAAGTTGAGCATATAAAAATGGGGAACCTAGGTATGCAAGTGATGTTGGTCCGGTTCACCTGAAGGTTTCACCACAACCACCTAACCACAACATATGATGCTAACAACCCATCATACAACAATTCAACATCCATGAGTACACAAGACCACACGAGTTCATGCACTCAAGGTACGCACGAGAAGTACTCCTAAAGAAGTCTAGTTTATATCCAGCACTAGCACTAAAACTTTGCTTGGATATACAATCCCAAGCTTTTGATTGGGCATTAGCTGGTTGAGATGATTTCATGTAACACGGTTTAATCCCACTCTTCTTTTTGAGCATTTTTCGGTCGATATTTCACATAACATGGTCAATCAACTCCATTTGAACATTTATCAGTCAAGATACTTTCACGTAACACGGCCTATCGATTTCGTCTGAGCATTTGTTGGTCGAGATACTTTCACATAGCCCATCCTAGGGTTTCTGTTTTCTCCAAACCCACAAACAATATGATGTATTTCTTGAAGTAATTCTCCGACAAGCATACTAGGTCTAACCAAAATGTACACTCAATCAAAACATCACCGATCCAGGCCTACGACTATGGGTAAGCTTCACACAATGCCTAAATCCGCAACGATTACTGAATTTCTATATTTATATTATGCTAGAGATAGACACAATCAACCCAAGGTTCTAGCAAACCAAAGGAGGTCACACCCTCCACTAATTAGCAAAGGAGACTCTTCCTAAGAAAGAAAAAATGCTATAAAATAGACACGCATTGTCCTAAAACAGAAGAGAAGGATCATTACCCATTGACGGATTTAGCGCCATGGAACGAACAACGAGATGGATGAAATTGATCACAACAGACTCGTCTTTGCGGATCCAGGCTCGGTCGACATTTGGAGCTCCGGGGCTGCTCTAGTGGCAGGATATTCCTTCTTCTTCTTCCTCATTTCTTTCCTCTTTCTTAAACCTAAGAGAGTGAATGCCCAAGTGAAAATGAGCTTCAAATATTCCCTTTCCCGACCTAATAGGCTCATGTGAGAATTCAAGCCATCAGATCTTAAAGCCCCACATCATATGACTCAGAATTCATGTTTAAAATGAGTTTATGGCCCTGTACACAGCTTGGAACACAGTCATGTTCCAGCCCGTGTCAATCAACTTAAGTTTCTGGAGCATTACATGGCTTGGTACATGCCCGTGTCACTGTCCATGTTCACTGACATGGCTGACTACACAAGTAAGTTAATTAATTCAACATGTCATATAGTTCACTGGACAGAACTCTTTCAGAATTTAATTCTTGGTCATCTACATGACCAAGGACACACCCATGTCCAAAGCCATGTGCACTAACACAGCCATATACAAGACCATGTAAATTAATTCAACAAGACGTGTGTCTCTCTGGAAAGTTGGGTCGATGAGTAGGATTTATACATATTTTTAGTATAGTATTTAAGTTAATATTAATATGAATTTGTAAATATTATATCTAATTTAGTTAATAAATCTTATCTTTTTATATTTTTATTCTAATTTAGTTTTATTTATGATTTTGAAGGTTTCTGGAGCTTATTGTTCAAAAATGCCAGTCACGCCCTCGGTCACGCCCATGACCAAGAGCGTGTCAATATAAAGATCAAGTCCAACCCTATTGTCGTATCTTGAGCCCAATTCCACGAAGAAATTCAAGTCACGCCCTCGGTCACGCCCGTGACTGAGGCCGTGTAAGATGTCCCGATGATATGAAGCATGTCTCACCGATATTGCAAGTCACGCCGGTGTCACGCCCGACAAGCCCGTGTTATCCAGATCATCCCCTGGACACGCCCGCTGACACGCCCACCGCCAAATTGAAGCTTGCCGACATAGTACACGCCCGTGAACCTCCTTGGTCACGATTGTGTACTATGATTCATCCTCCCTGGACACGCCTAGCTCAGCCAGATTAATGTCAGTCACCTCCCATACATGTCACGCCCTAGGTCATGCCCGTGACCTAGGCCGTGTACTACCCGAAACATCGAATTTTTCCAGATTCATCCTCCGCTGCCTCCAATTGCACCCCCTGTCATTATTCCCTAGTCACGCCCTAGGACACGCCCGTGACCAAGGGCGTGTACTTCAGATTTTCTCTCTATAAGTAGAGCCCAAATCCAACAACTTTTTGAAGTCCACCTCTGCCCTTTTGGGTGGCTCAATTTCTATATTTTTTTCCTTTTTAGCTTAGATTTCATTTCAAGTATTTTTATTCCATGCACTGTAGTTTAGAATTTAATTTATGCAATGTCTCTTCCTTTCATGTACTTTCCTTTAGTAGTTAAGATAATGTAGTTTTTGTTAATTGCAATCTTTAAATGAAATATCTCTCTTTTATATTTCCGATCTTCCTTAGATTTATTCTTAATCTTGATTTCATATGGCGATGTATGATTTCATATCTGTTTTTGTCTAGTTAGCCGATAGGCTCGTGTGCGAATCGATCGCTCAAAAATAAAGAGAGTTGAACACATTCCTCGAGAGAGGATGATGTGATTCTTCCAGTTTGCGGGATTCACCTCGTACAATGAGTATTAGGTTATCGATTATAGAACGAGAGTTCGATCGATATTCTTAATCTCAGTTAATCGTATCCTCGAGAGAGGTGCACTCATATTTTGGGAATCTCCACGGTCAAGGCTAGAATTAGAAGTTATAAGTTATCTTTTATATTTCATTTCGAAGTTTGTATTGATCAAGTTAATTTTATTTTCTTTATTTTAGTTTTAATCATCATTTTATCTTAAGATTTTATCCGATAAAATAATAGTTTGTTTTCTCAAAGTGGAGGTACTCGACAAACTCGTGTTTTTATACGACCTTGATATGTCTTTCATATCCTATGCTATACATGATAGGTACGTTTGCCTTTATCATTTATAGATTGGAAAATAAATCACATTTTTTCTTAACATGGGCCTTGGCACAACCATGCACATGCCCATAGACACACTCGTGTCCCAGGCCGTGTACAACCTTAAAGGCTCTAAATGGCCTCTAAAGCACACACAATCAGTACCAAACCTCCATGGGATCTCCCTAAGTCTCTTAGGATCCTCATGAACTTTTCTAATTTAGGTTTTTGGGGTGTTACATAAGTAGTGTCAAAAAATAATCACATTGTTAAACCATTGGTAATCTATTTTTCTCAATTCATAAGAAGATGACTAATCAATTGAGATCGTTCACTTGAACATCAAATGAGAATATAGTATCATCAAATTTACATTCTTTTAATAATTCTAAAAGTTTTGAAGTGTCACCACTGTCAACTTTTGTTCTCCTATCCTCATCAATGAAATTATGAGCATTACTTCTCGAAAAAACCAATATTTTGAGAACCTCAAACTTCATCAGCAGTATAAGTGTATGCATCCCTCATTTTGATTCCCAATTTCCCCTTGACTTTAAGACACTACATGTTTCTTCAGTGACACATCTATGTGAACTGAGCAAATGTTCTTCTGTTACATCACACTGATACAACACATAAAAGATGATTGTGTATATCTACAAATATCTCAACAACTATAACAACATGACAATTAGTCTTGCAATATATACGTTGAATTTAACTTTGGAATTTGGAAGCATAAAAGTTCTTTTCTCTCAGATTCAGAGCAAGAAAACTCCCCCATTAGAATCTTGGTACCATTTGAACAAAATATATGCTCTTTTTGAACACTAAATTCTTTTTTGAATACATATTTATAAAACATTTTGTGTGCTTCCTCCTCACTTTGAATTACATTGAAACATGAACTACTGTTATTACCATATTACTAGGGTTGAAAGCTAAAACAAAAACTGCAAAAAAACATTAAACCACATCACATTGCAACGATTTTGAACTGCACTGAACGGTTTGGTTATGGTGCAGTGTTGTTGATTGCAAAACTACATATTGTGTTACGAGGTTCTGAGTTCTTCGACAAAAAACATCGCTAATGCATATAATTTTTCTAGTTTACCATGTTTTAAGTAAAAGAAAAAAATATTTTTATTGGTTTCCTTTACCATCACATATAATATGCCTAATGACTAATACATATTTTGTGATGCTTTAGAGTTGAAAAAAGAAACACAAGAATACCCAAATCTTCTTGTGGAGGAAGATGCAGACTGTAGTGCAATGTGCATGTTGTTGATAATTATTGCTCTTGAATTCCCCATAAGGAACGCATTGTATGGTCTGAATGATGCATCTTGGCAAGGACCGCTACATCTACAGGACTTGAGTGTAGTGTTAAATATGCAAGAGTCCTCGTCGTATGGTCCGAATGCGATGTCTTGGGAAGGACCGCTGCACCTCTAAAAGAACTTGGGTGTAGTGTTAAATATGCAAGATCCCACACATATTAGGCGTCCTAGAAAGGTAGATCGTAGGATTTGTGATCGACTTAGGTTTGGAAGTTGGAATATAGTTACGCTAATGGGAAAAGCGATGGAAGCAGTGGATACAATGATTAGGAGAAAGATAAATATTTTATGTCTGCAAGAGACTAAATAAGTGAGTGAGAAAGCTAAATTTCTAAATAATACATGTTTTAAATTATGTTACACAGGAAAAATAAAACAAATAATGTAGTAGGTAATATTGTAGAAACTACTTAGAGGGATGAAGTTGTTGATGTAAGCAGAAAAGATGATAGAATCTTAGCTCTTAAATTAATCATAGGAAAGAAAACTATTAATATAATTAGTGCTTATGCGCCATAAGTAGGATTAAGTGAAGCTATTAAAGTACAATTTTGGGAAGACTTAGATGATTTGGTAAGAGAAATCCCACAAAGCGAAAAAAAATTCATTGGAGGAGACTTAAATGGACATGTATGGAAGAAAAATACGTTTATGCAGACGTTCATGGAGGATTTGGATATGGAGAAAGAAATGAAGAAGGAAGAACCATTCTAGACTTTGTCATAGCACATGAGCTAATTGTGACAAATACGTTTTACATGAAGAGGGGAGAACACTTAATTACGTTTAAGAGTGGACAAAATAAGTCACAAATTGACTATTTTATGTCTCGCAAAATAGATTAAAAAATTTGTAAGGATTGGAAAGTCATACCTGGAGAAAATTTGACAACACAACATATGCTAGTGGTGTTGGATGTGCAAATTAAATATAGTAACTCTAAGAGAAAGACAAAAGTGTTGCCAAAAAATTTGGTGGTGGAACTTGAAGAAGGAAAAACAAGTTGCTTTCAAGGCAGTGGTTATAAAACAACTAGTTGATAATCTTTATGATAATCCTAATGTCACATGTGATGTTATGTCTTCTCATTTAAAGATAAGTGGAAAGAACATACTTGGAGAGTCAAAAGGTCGTGTGCCCCCACATAAAGAATCTTGGTGGTAGAAAGAGGAAGTGCAAGACAAAGTGAGGGCAAAGAGGGTCGGCTACAAAACATTATATTCTTATAGGAATGATGAAAACTTGACAAAGTATAAAGTGGCCAAGAAAGAAGCTAAAAATGCAGTAAGTAAAGTAAGAAGTCAAACTTATGAAGAATTTTACAAATGACTAGATACCAAAGATGGAGAGCGTGATATATATAAAATTGCTCGAGCTAGAGAGAGGAAGACAAGAGATTTAAGGCAAGTTAAATGCATAAGAGATGAAACAGATATAGTTTTGACGGATGATGTCGCTATTAAAGAGCGATGAAAAAGATAATTTTATCAACTATATAATGATGGAAAAGATCAGAGATAAATGTCGCTTTGAAGAAGATGAAAAATGGAAAGGCAGTTGGGTCATATGATATACCCATCAAAGTATGGAAATGCTTAGGGAGAGAAGGAATTTTCTGGCTTACAAGTTTCTTCAATAAGATAATGAAGACAAAGAGGATGTCATACCAATGGATGGAAAGTATTTTTGTACCTTTGCATAAGAACAAAAGAGATATACAAAATTGTGTCAATTACAAGATAATTAAATTAATGAGTCATACTATGAAACTATGTGAATCAGTAATAGAGAGAAGAGTATGACAAAAGACTAGCATCTTAGAAAATCAATTTGGATTGATGCCAGGGAGGTCAACCATGGATGTTATACGTCTCTTGAGGAGACTCATTGACAACTATCGGGAAAGACAAAAAGATTTGCATATATTGTTTATCGATCTGGAGAAGACTTATGGTAGAGTTCCAAGTGAGGTCTTGTAGAGAGTTTTAGAAAAGAAATGTGTAAGTGTATCATACATTGACGTAATCAAAGATATGTATACAAATTTAGTGAACAGGGTGAGGACATCTCGAGGATTAACACAGGAATTCCTATCGATGTTGGCTTATATCAAGGGTCAGCTTTAAGCCCTTATCGCTTTACCCTTAACTTAGATGAGCTCACCGTACATATCCAACAAGCAATACCTTGGTGTTTATTATTTATAGATGATATTGTTTTGGTTGTTGAGACACGCGAGGGGTTCAAACGTGAAACTTGAATCTTGGCGAGACACTTTAGAAAAGAAGGGTTTTAGGTTGAGCAAGACAAAGATGAAATATATAGAGCTTAAATTTAGTAGTGCAAGAGGGTCAGATGACTCAGTCATTAAATTGGGTGACCAAGATATTTCTTACAGTGAGTGCTTTAAATATTTGGGATCGATAATTCAAAAAGATGGTGTAGTTAAAGATGTGATACATAGAATCCAAGCAGGTTGGTTGATGTGGAGAGGCGCATTGGGATCTTATGTGATCGTAAAGTACCATTAAAACTTAAAGACAAGTTTTACCGTACTGCAATTAGGCCAGCAATGCTCTACGGTTCTGAGTGTTGGGCAATGAATGGTGTACATGAGCAAAAAATGGGAGTTGTGGAGATGAGAATGCTTAGGTGGATGTTGTTGAAAATGTTGATGAGTGAAGTTGGCGGTCTGGGTGGTGATCGCGCGGTCTGGTCTAACCGCGCGACCTCGCGGTCTCCTCTGCGGTCTGACTTATTTGGTCTAGCCGCAGCCTCCTGTCTATTCGGCCTGAACACCGTTCTCTCTGTCCAAGGCTGCCGATGTGAGGTCGCGCGGTCTGTTTCGTGTGACCGCGTGGCGAGCTGTATTCTGTTCTGTGCGGGTTAAGCTGTTGACCGCACATGGTTGTTGTTCTGGTATCCGGCAGTCCGGTCTGGTGACTGTCTGGGTTCTTATTGGTGAGCGCCGACTAAGGTTCTCTTAGTCGTGCGGTCTCCCTTTTGTGTTCGCATAAGCCGGTCTCTTGGCGATCTGCTGATGTATGTGAATACTGGTAGTGGGCGTCATGACCGTGCGGGTTGTCATGATCGCGCGGCTTCTTGGTGGAGTGGCGATCTCCTGGTCAGGTTTGAAGTCGGTAAGCTCACTAAGCGCAGAGCGATCTTCTGCTGACCGCGCGGGTAGACCGATCTTGGTCGCGCGGTCAGGGCGGTGACTCTATCTCATAGGGTGGTGACTGGATCTGGTCCCACGTCTATAAATAGGTGTCACTGTAGCAGCAATATCAATCGCACCAAGTGTAAGCTGAACTCGCGCCTAGTTCTTGTGGTCTCTTTTTTGGTGGCCGCCCGGTTTGCTGATTGAACTTCTTTTGTGCAGCTTCTGCGGATTGTGCTGACAGCAGTGGTCACCTCTTCTTCTAAAGTGTCCGTGCGGTCTTGCGGCTTGCAGTGTGGGTTGCTGGAGTTCGGGAGAATCAGTGGAGTTCGGGAGGTCGCGGTGTTTTAGTTGGTGTTGTTCAAGTTGTCAGCAGACTGTTCGCGCAGTCTCCTTTTCTAGTCGCGTGAACACCCAGGTCGCGCGGTTTTGCGGCCTCTGTGTTCAGACCACCAGTTATCTTTCTTCAGCATTGTATTCTTTCCTTTGGTTTTGTGTACTGGTGAAATCATGTCTTGCCATGTATACCTCGCTCTGTAATGAAGATTCCTGCCGTTATCAATAAAGATTGTTTTGTTTCATGTGCTTCTGGTTGTTGGCTGTAACTTTAACTTGTACGATTCCTGCTCACTCCTAGATCTACGGAAAATTTTCACATGGTATCAGAGGAAGGTTGGAGTGGATAGAGCAGTGAACAACTTAAAGTTGTCATCGCCTTTGTGAAGAAGGAACCAGTGGTAGAGCCATGGAAGCAGGTTTTGGAAGAGGTCTTGGAATTGAGATGCTCACGTCGACTAACTTCAAGAAGTGGAAGTCGTGCATGCAGAGTTATCTTCTAGGCGAGGACCTCTGGGAGGTCGTTGGAGGAGATAGTACGGAGGAAGTTGTCCTAGTTGGGGATAATGGTCATGAGGTGAGGAATTGGAGGAGGATTAATGCGAAAGCAGAGTTCACTCTAAAAAGGACTATATCACCTGACCTATTCGATCACATCTTAGGGTGTAGATCAGCTGTCGAGATCTGGAGAGCCCTGGATGGGCTGTTTAACAAGAAGAATGTAGCGAGGTTGCAGTTCCTGGAAAATGAGCTGGCTAGGTCGGCTCAGGGAGATCTGTCCATCTCTACGTTCTTCCTGAAGATGAAGAACCTGTGCGCTGAGATTTCAGCACTGGATCCTGATGAGCCAATTTCTGAGGCGAAGCTGAAGAGACACATCATCCGCGGCTTGTGGAAGGAGTATATGGCCTTTGTGACGTCGGTGCAGGGTTGGGCAAATCAGCCGTCTCTGCTGGAGCTGGATAATCTGGTTGCATCGCAGGAGAGCCTGGAAAGGCAGATGGCGGGGGTGTCAGTGTCTGGGGGAGAAGGCGAGGTTCTCTTCACAGGGAAGAAGAAGAGATGCGATAAGAAGAAGAAGACCGCTGGAGGCAATGGGCCTTCAACTTCTGGACAACAGGAGAGTGTCTATGCTCCCAAGGCTGAAGGGAAGAAGAAGGGAGAAGGAGCCAAATGCTTTAGGTGCAGAAAGCTTGGTCACATCAAGAAGGACTGCTGGGTGAATCTTCAGCCAGGGCATGCTGCTGCAGGGAAGGAGGATACTGAGGCCAGGTCAAATGATGGAGGATGGGGAGGAGCCTTCTCGGCTTCTGTCGGAGCTGTGGCTCCTATCAACTATCAGGAGGACTGGATTGTGGATTCGGGGTGTGGTCACCACCTCACCGGGGATGACAAAGCTTTCTTCAGCACAGCCTTACTCAGGTAATGATGTTATCATAACTGCTGATGATACTGTGCATACTATCGAGAAGGTGGGGGTTGTTTCCTTGGGCAGTGATAGGGGGCCACTAACGTTGAAGAGTGTCTATCATGTGCCCGGAATGAGGAAAAACCTCTTCTCCGTGACCAACGCTGTAGACGCTGGGTATCACGTTCTGTTCGGTCCAACAGAAGTAAGGTTTCTACAAAATGTTGAGGTGGTAAAGGCCGATGTCGTTCATGTCAGGAGAAGGGCAAAAGACTTGTTCATTTAATCGACAAGTTCTTATGTTGACAAGATGAGGACAAATGATAGTGTCGTTATATGGTACGAGAGGTTGGGGCATGTAGGGATGGATAAGCTGAAGGCTATGGCGATAAAAGGTCTAGTCAAGGGCCTGCATAGTCTATCTTCCTACGGTGACGGTCATGTTTGTGCGGGTTGTCAGTTCGGCAAGTCTCATCGACTGTCGTTTGATAAGTCACAGACAAGGAGTAGTGTGTCGTTGGAGTGTATCCACGGTAACTTGATGGGACCAACTGCTACCCCAAGCCTCGGAGGCAGCAGGTATATACTGGTGTTGATCGACGATTACACCAGATATGTCTGGGTCTATTTCCTGAAGGAGAAGGCGGAGGCGTTTGCCAAGTTTGTGGAGTTCAAGGAGCTAGTGGAGGGTCGGCTAGGCCTGCGGATAAAGAAGCTGAGAACTGATAATGGGGGGGAGTTCACCTCTGGTGAGTTCTCTAGTTTTTGCAGGAAGGCGGGCATCCAGAGGGAGCTTATTTGTGCGCATACTCCACAACAAAACGGAGTTGCAGAGCGAAAGATCCGTCATCTGACGGAGACCTGCAAGTGTTGGCTGCATGCCAAGAGTATCCCAAGGTCCTTTTGGGCGGAGGGAATGTCTTGTGCCGCCTACGTCATCAACAGGATGCCTCTCAGTCCCATCAACATGTTGACCCTGTTGGACATGTGTGTCACATCCTTTTGTTTGAGAATAACAAATCCCAAATTGTATTTGATCTTGCTTGTCATGTGTTTAGAGTGTGAAGGAACTATAGGTGCAATACTCCACAGGTAAAAAACAGATTGGAGATGACTTTCTGGAAAGTGTGCTATCGCTCGCGTTAGTAGTTAACGCCCCGCGTTAACAACCGCTGAGAAGAAAACCGCTGAGATGAAAACCGCTGAGATGAAAACCGCTGAGAAGGAATCTGTCGAGAAGCCAGAGACAACGCAAGCGTTAGTTCTTAACGCTGGGCGCTAGCCGTTCAACGAATTCAGAAGGAAACTGCGTTCGATGAATGGAACCTGCGTTCGACGAACTTGGAGTTCCGTTCGACGAAATTGCCTGCGCTCGACGAAAATGCGCTCGACGAGCTGCGTTCGATGAACTTGGAGTTCCGTTCGACGAAATTGACTGCGCTCGACGAAAATGCGCTCGACAAGCTGCGTTCGATGAACTTGGAGTTTCGTTCGACGAAATGAGCCTGCGCTCGGCGACATTGCGCCTGACAAACTGCGTTCGACGAACTATGAGTTCCGTTCGACGAAATTGATTCCGTTCGACGAAATTGGTTTTGCCACGATCCTGACGGTTGCGGTTGACGTAATAGGTTTCCGTTCGACGAAGGCGCGTTCGACGAAAATTGTTTTCGTTCGACGAAATTTGGTTCAGCCACGCTCCCAACGCTATGCACGATCTCATCAACTACCGAACACGATTCACTAACGTCGGCGTTAACTCCTAACACCACGCGTTAGCTCCAGTGGTTATTTAAAGACCTGATTTTATTTTTGCTCGGTGCTGGAGGATTATTGATGTAAGATCTCTTTTCTCAAAACCCGTTCGGGTACATGAAAACTCGAACCTCTCCCGTATCGCACGGTTGAGGTGGATCTTCGCCCAGAATCGCTGCCTTGCGGTGTCACCAACACTCGGGTTGGCTAACCCCGCTCAGCACCGACTCTGCCGGCTATGCGATCATAAGTAAATATATGTCAAAAGTAAGTACAGAATTAAAGGCATGTCCACATGTCACAACATCATATAGATATATAATGAAACAGAAATGTCCAAAAGGAGACAGTACAAGCAAAGGGGCCTAAGCCCGATACATATCCAAAATGAGTACTCTCTCTCTACAACATGCGGAAACTACAAAACTCTCAAATACTAAAATCTAACTATCTAATCATCAACCTGTGGCGTCGTGGTAGTACGCTGCATCCGCTGCCCAGGTCCTGCCATCTCGTCCAGCTGCACGCGGGACAACTCCGTCTCCTTGGACTCCTGCGGTCACAACCGACCGTTAGTCATAAAGACTAAGTCGTTTTGTCCTCGCCTCCCTCCACGACTCCTAGGAACCGAGCGGGAGGAAGAAGCGGAGGACAACAAGGAGTAAACAAGGAAAGAGGTGACATGGCACTAATCTAGCAAGTATAGGAAAAGCAGTAAAACTAGCTAGCAGTATAGTTCAAATAAATGACAGTAAAGTAGAGCATGAAGTAAACCAGTAATAAAAATGTGGTGCAGTAAGTAAAACTAATCTACCATCACAGATTCGTACCTTAACTTATATGAACGCCCATACGACATATAAGTTAAGATGTCCAGGTAACCCATCATATAAAGAGCTCATACTAATTTATAAGATGGGGGTATGCTAATGTGTATGTTATGCTATGTTATGCTTATGATGACTTAATGTGTTTATGCAATGTTACTCACCCACACGACTCTATGCACACAGACCTTTATAGTTCCCAATTTGTTAGAAAGGAAGCCAACCTTTCGGGTACCGACCGTTATGGCTCACGGTGGCAGTGGATCGGGCACTCCACATCCTAGGCGGGTATGCTCACTACCAAGCCTAGACCTCACGTACGCCTCAACGCTAAGAACACAACAACGGAGCTCCTGCGTACTCTTGCTGGAATCCACCAGACTTTAAGGTCGGGGTGGGTTATTAGGGATTGTCCTCCAGACCGCGGTACTCAAACTTACCGGCCCTCTAAACCTCACCCTCACCTGAGTCAACGTACTACTGTCGGTGACACGACTAGCCTAGTACCGAAGACTCGCCACTAATTGCATAAGAAACATGTGTTATTAAGTCCACCCGAGCCTCCGGCTCAGGGACTAACACACAAGCTGATCCAACCCATCTCCTCCTCGAAGGAGATCCATACTAGTTTGCTGACCTAATTAGGCTACTCTTGCCTACAATTTAGTTAGTATTATATTTAGGGTGAATCTTGGACTTCCCGCGGTATACCCCGTAAAGGGGCCCCCCAACGGTACTAAGGATTTAATGGGCTCAACCCCACCATCCTCTTTCTCAAGACAATTACTTTAGTTGGTGATTAACCTTTAGTTCACCCCTTATTATTTCATATAATTAAAGTAACTTAGCTCAACACCCGTCCCACCCAATTGGGTTGGACGTACCTCCACCCTCATGCACTAACCCTAGCACAATCTCACTGCTAACCCTAGGTTTGGCCATCCTTGAATCATTGCGATCTATAACTCAAATAATGAATGGATATAACTTCTAAACACTGCTTAGGGGTCTGAATTGTCTAAAATTCAAAATTCTGTTTTTACTAATCGCAGACCACTAAGTTGAACTAACCTCAAACCTCATAAGGGAATCCTTCTAAAAACTCATCACCAAGGTCTGGTATAATTATCCTAGGCTCCCACTAACCTTAATAAGGTATGTTCCAATTTCCATAATTTTCCATATTAATTTGGCATTTATTATTATTTAAAGTAGTTAAGGCCTTAAGTCAAATTACACATGATCTATCCTCAAAATGCTTCTACATGCTACATGAAAATTATAAGTAAGGTAATGTTTCATATCAAGGTGGTTTACTGAGTTTCAAGACCATAGGATGTCATGTGGCCTACTAAATCATCATAGTTGTATAATTACAAAAATGCCACTATAATTAGGAAAAATAGTATTTCTCATCTAAAAATTCTACAAAAATTACCAAGTGTCCAAATGGTGGTCTAGAGTCCTCTGCCGAATGATTGTATCATTATCATATGATTTGACTGATTAAAATGATTTAAAATCCAAGTGTAGTAATTACCAATTTCTACATGATGTACATAAAATACAAGTCCACAGGCTTCCAAATAATTATCATGGGCATATATCAACAGAAAATGACAGATAACCAAGTTTCATAATTTTGCCCAATGATTTGACATTTTAAAATGATTTAACATCCAAGGGTTGTAAATACCAATTTCTACATGATGTACATGAAATACAAATCTACAGGCTTCCAAATAATTATCATGGGCATACATCAACATAAAATGACAGATAACCAAGTTTCATAATTTTGCCCAATGATTTGATATTTTTCATAATTAAATTCCTCTAAGCTAGTAAGCACTTAAAAATTCCTCCACAAGGGATAACACCTCAAGAAATCATAATAAAATTACCATAGCCTATTTTCATCCCAATTCAGCCACTGATAAAATATCATAACCATACAAGGACATCTGACCATGCATTTTGTTTATTTGAGGAAATAGTGGCAATTTCATTTAATAAGGGAGAAATACAAAAATGACTCAAAATATTCCCAATAAATTATCTAAGCCATTTTATTCTCTTAAAAACGTGACTACAAAGTTCTGAGCTAAGGCAAGGACATTTGGTCCTATGTCCTTCACAAACCCTAAATTGCAACCTTAGAGTTTACCCTTAAGGTTTTAGGACACACCACCCTAATGGCTCCAAATGCTCCATTAGGAGGTGTCACATGCATTTATATATCAATACCTACATAATCTTCCAGATTGGAGGAGGCCAACTCACTCAACTCCTCATATGGCCTAAACCCTAATTTGCCCCTTAAGGGCCCTCATTAGGGTTTCCCATTTTCCATATCAAATCAACTCCAAATTGAGTGAAAATTTAGGCAGGCACTACTCATGTACTAAAGAGCATGCCACCAAAATTTGGTATCATTTGGACTTCATATGCTCCAAAAATCAACTTTATTTAAATATCATAACTACCACAAAAACTATAGGTAAAAGTGCCCATCAAGGGCTGATCTTTGGGCATAGGGTACCCCTAGGGTATACCTACCCATGGTTAAAATATCAGCTTCAAAGCTTGAGGGGTTTAGGCTAGGTAATTATTTTAGTAGACTGACCTAGTGTAGGACCAGTCCTAGTAAAACAGCTCCCCAAGGAGCTGTGGGTCACCAAATGACTAGAACTCAAGCCCTAATGAAAGTCAAGACCAAGGCCTACAACTTTTATGTTGGGCACTTTTTCAAATTCAGTCATTAAGAGGAAGAAATTCTAATAGTTTGAATTAATTTATATAAAGAAAATAGGCTTTGCACGAATCTTAAAGCAGATCTGGCGGCAGCGGCTCATCTTCCTCCTCCAGCCAACGGCTGAGATTCAACCGCGTTGGGCGACTTTGCGAGGGAGATTGTCGGCGATCCATCCACCACCACCGCCGGCAAACACCACTGACACCTTCGTGGTGGTCGGGGCTACCGTCAGCCGGCGACTGGTGGCCGGAGGAGGCGGTTTCCGGCGATACCAACCTTCCCGTTTCGAGGCGAAATCCATGGAATTTAGGAGTGTATTCTGGCTCAATTGAGCCCGATCCTTCTTCGTTTTATGATAGGAAGCTAGCGTGGGGGAGGGGAGGAGAAACGAACAGTGATTGGGGCGTGGCGGCGGCTCCGGCGACGGTTCGCCATGGATATGCCTTGCTCCGGCGACCCTGCTCCCGAACTCATTTCTCCGGCAATAGCTCTGCTCCAGATGTCGTTCCCGACTGCTCTCTCCCTCCTGAAGGTGATGGTGTGGCTGGAATGAGGTGAGGAGGCCTCCACAGCCAGTTTTGAATTCAAGCCTCCTCGGGCATGCTCCTTGCTGCCACCCTCCTGCACCAGCTGGCCCCTGCTTCCCTCTGGGTCAAGCCCAGACCCACAGCAATCAGGGTTGGCTCGTAGGCTGATTGGAGGTGGAGTGTAGAGGGGGGGGGGGGGTGGGGTGTTAGCTTTTGCTTTTCACTTTAGCTTTATGCCTTTTTAATCAACTTTTGGTCCCCCTCTCCCTTGGGTTAATCAAACCTAATGTTTGGGGTTCAGTCCAAGGCTGATGATGGGCAAGACCTAAGTCCATGAATAATGATTAATTGATGGGTGTTGGGTTCCACTCAATTTAGGCTTGGAATTCACCTTAAAGGGCTAGGTTGACCATGGTTGACTTTGGTCAACAAGGTGAGTGGGTTGACCCCACTTGGGGGTCATGGGTCCCTTAACATCACCCAACATTGGTTGGTCCATGGTGGGGCCCCATTTGGGCTTATTTAGCCCTAAGGTGTGATTTTGACCTAAATTAAGCTAGAGTTGACCTTGGTCAAATTGGTCAATTGGTTGACCAAGTGATGGGGGTTTCAGGTCCAATGAGTTCCTTAAAGTGTTTAGAGTGTGGTGGTAAGGTTAATTTGAACATCTGGAGTCAATTGAACCCTAATTGACTTAGATTGGTTAATGTTGACCAATATTTGACTTTGATCAATTTCATGCAATTGGGTCTCACGCAAGTGCAATTTCCATGGTTATGGTCTTCCTTAGTGGTTAGGGTGGTATGGGGGAGGTCAATTTGGTGAGTTGAGGATCAATTGGCCTAAGGGAGTGACATTGGACTATGTTGATTTTTGTGCCCTTGGTGTGCACTTAGCACACTCCACTTGGCCCAAGGGCCTTAGTGGCCACTCTGCACATCACCCATGCCCTAATACCAACTAGCGGTCTAGAAGGATTGGGGATGTTACAAATCCCAATAAACAAAAGAAGTATTTCATCCTCGAAATTTAGGTTCGGGTCTACGGGTTGCAAGTACTTATAAGAATAAAGGATTTCAAAGGCGTTTAATTTGTACCTGAGGTGATGAGTTCCGGGAAACGTTGTTGCATGAAGTACAAGGGCACCTAGCTGTGATCCTCTTGCCCATGATTGAACTATAATAATCGGACATCGGAATCTCCTTCCACGGAAGAACTCAGACCTGTACTACATGAGAACTCAAACTGGAGCAACAGTCTTTACCAAGATTTCTCATTGCACTTCTACTATTCCTTGCTAAGATTGTCGGCAATATTCCTACCAGGGGTTAATTGAAGGTTTATCCCGCCGCTCAGACCATCGTGCCACTAATCACAATGCGGGTTCTACTTGCTCCATCCCGGTAACAAATAGGAAAAAGACACTTCAAAATCAAAACAAGCTAACCAGGTGTGGGTGATATCAAAATTACTACACGCCCCTGGAGGAGGATCTATCTGTAATACATAAGATCCTTACAGAGCTAATTTATATTATCAAGCCGTGCTAAATGGCACCGAAATCCTTCGAGTTCAACTTAACTTCATAAGGTTATACTCACGAACCATGCGTACATAATACTCTGCTCATAAACCGATTAGCCAGGACGTGATCATTTAGCCAACCGTCATTGTCTATTCTGATTCTTCACTATACGATTCCCTTACACGTAGGTGTTCATCACCACCTACACCAAGAGACCTTATCCCTTAACATATGAGGTCTCTGCTGATAGACCGTTTCCGACTCCGCGGATACAAGGTCAGGTTTATCAGCTACAAAATAATAACATAAACCTTGTTTACAATTGTACCAGAGTCTCTTATGACCTACGAATGCTACATGAGGTTAACGCTTCCTCACGTTAAATAAAAGTAAATATCCTCCATGCTTTTCTTTGAGGAACATGACGTCTGTAGTTTAAAAATGATGTTTGTGAAATGACTCTCATCTACTTTCCATATCCATTTGGTTCATAACTCACACGGGTAAAACCCTTTTTATCATGACATGCTTTGACACAATTTGATTTCAACATGAAGGGTGTCTCGTTAAAACCCATTAATCTTCGAAAAGTTTCACCATTTATATCTGGAAATCAAACCTGTCTCCCTTATTCTTGAATCTTCATAAATGTGATTATAATTTTTGGAGGAATTGCAAGTTCTGGTTCTTAAGATCGGAGGATTGTAAGTAAATTATATATCTTCAATATATCATTCGTCAAATTTCACTTTAGATTTCCAATATCGAGTGGGCTAAACTTCCAAAGTCAAGTGGTCTCATCTCACTTAAGCTATAAACTATGAATTAAAGGATTCATCATAACGACCCTTCTCTTAGTTGTGTTGTCCAAAAATTACGTCGATAAATATCATCCGGTAATATTAATAATTTCAAGCGGGAGTTGGTAGTAACAACAACAAATCATTTGTTTTTAACTCTCAAAACCTCAACATTTTAGTACATGATGGTCGTTGTCATTTTTCCCGAGATCCAAACATGGTAAGATTCTCCACCTTAGCCCTAAATAGTTTATATCATGATATTACAAGATTCAAAGAGTCACCTTCCTAAGCACTCTGGTTATGCATAAACCAACTCTAAGAGAAAAAGATCTTAACTAAATTTACACCAAGGAGAGGGCTTGAATTTTAATAAAAAAATACTATCTGAAAACTACCCTTGAAAGCCCTGGAGTGTAAGAAACTCTAGTTGTAGTTTTTACTTGCGAAAACTTGATTCCAATCTTCAAAATTTCACGATGTGATACATTTATCCCAAGCTACTAAACCTGGCATTCTTCTTATTTTCAGTACTTGACTAAATCGAGACATTTGTTCGGACGTCAATGTTTATTAATTGTTCCGATAACTCTACAAATCGATGTCTCGAGGTTAAGGAGGTGTATTTACAACAATACACTTGTAAGTTTGTTACGATAAACTGATTATTTCTTATGGTCATGAGAACTTATAGCCCAGTCTTACTTCTATCCATTCTAAATCTTACTTGGTCTTGAACTGAATTTGCCGTTTATGACGTTTTTCCCTTGTGACCGGTAAGAGCTTGATGACCAAACGTCCTTATAAACGACAAAACGACATTGCTTGAATCAGGAAGTTAGAGAAATTCCCTAACTTCTTAACCTGACCTTCTTGATTTCGAGAGTCTTATGCCCATACACTGGACAACCCTTTACGTATAACCAAATGATTAACAAGTTAATCACTTTTGTCGACCTAGATTCAGCCTTGGAGTAATAAAATGAGTACACGCTCACTCTTGAAGTGTATGTTGGAACATGGTCTTCCGCATCTCCTAGGTTTGAGAATAACAAATCCTATGTGTATTTGATCTTGTGTGTTCAAGTGTGCAGGATAACATAGTCCATATGACTCAAGGAGTACTCATGATGACTGCCCCCAAAATTGAAGCCAGAATTCGAAGAGGCTCACTAGCGCCGGCGGTAGCACCTAGCGCCGGGCGCTAGCGATGAATAGCGCAATTCCAGGAGCTGTTATAGAAGGCGCTAATGCCTGGCGGTAGCGGATAACGCCGGCGGTAGCGATGCACACAGAAGGAATAAAAGCAAGGTTGTCGCGGATTGAAGATCCTGCCGCGCAAGAAGTTTCTTAATCGGTGATAGCGCCGGCGGTAGCTACTAGTGCTGGCGGTAGCATGGCGCACAAAAGGCATAGAGCAAAACGTTTCCGCGGATGGGAGATCCTGCCGCGCAAATTGTTTCCTAATCTGGGCTAGCGCCGGCGGTAGCGCTTGGGCTATAAAAGGACCCCCTCTCCTCTTATTTTCGGACACACCTATTGCATACACCTTAGAGAGAGAGTACTAGAATTCCAGAGGCTTGTCTTAGCCAAAATTTGAGGTCCCAGCGAAGCTCTGCCCATTTCTGAAGGAGAATTCCATCACGCCGAATCCAGACGAAGTCCGCTTCAACAAACGCTGATTCTATAGCGGATCTTCACCTCCGACTTCAGAAGTTCATCTTAAGGGAGGTTTTGTTATTTTATTTCTCTTTCTTCATTGTAAACGGTAGTGAAATCGCCTCGAGTTGGCGACTAGGTCTGGGGTAGACTTAGGGCTGAAATTCGCCTCGTGTTGGCGACTAGATCTAGGCTAGTTCTAGGGGGTGCTCGAGGCCACATCCGGGGAAGGATTGGCTAGAGCGGCTTGAGGCCGAATCCGGGGAGGATAAGGCTAGGGCCACCGGTTCGTGGGGAAGCAAGTCGGGATAGAAATAAAAAGAGCTTTTTTATTATTCGCCTCCGATCTCTAGTGTCATCGAGATCAAGTTTTGTAAAAATTATTTATCATTAATAAAGCTTGTCTCTCTTTTTGTTTTACTTAATATTTCATGTCTTTAATCTTGCAATAATTCAAAGAATTTTCAAATATAATCTAAAGTTTTTGAAAACCCTTATTCACCCCCCCCCCCCCTCTAAGGGCGCCGACCGATCCAACAAGTGGTATCAGAGCAGTTTTGTTCCAATTGGCTTAACAACCGGGAACAATGGCGTCTCATGATCTCGCTTTTCCTGAGGGTCAAGGGGTTAGTCGACCAGCTCTCTTTACTGGGTCAAATTTTAACTACTGGAAAAACCGAATGATGTGTTTTCTTATGACCAAGGATGTAGAAGTATGGAACATGGTAGAAGTACGGTACTCTCCGCCTACAACTGTAGTAGGAGAGGCGACATTAGCAAAACATAAAGATAAATGGGATGACAACGATAAACTAAGGTGTAAAAATAATGCTAAAGCAATGAACGCTTTATATTGCGCTTTAAATAGGACTGAGTTTAATAGAATTTCTGCATGCACAACTGCTTATGATATTTGGAATCAATTGGAAGTTACTCACGAAGGTACATCGCAGGTGAAAGATGCCAAGTTGTTTCAACTGGAATCTGAATACGAAAAATTCAGGATGGACACGGAAGAGGACATCAACTCGATGTACACTCGCTTCACAAAGATTGTCAACGCATCAAAGGCGCTTGGAAAGACCTACTCCGACGGGGACTTGGTGAGGAAAATTCTTCGTTCCTTACCTACAAGGTTCAATCCGAAGGTGACGGCCATCTCGGAGTCGCACAACTTAAGAACGCTCCAGATCGAGAATCTCATTGGGAATCTCACAACCCATGAGGTAGAACTACAAATTCAACATGACGAATACAACAAGGAGCCGAAGAAAAAGGCGTTAGCGCTGACATCAAAGAAGGAGTGCATCGAAGAGGACGATGATGAAGAAGGACTCCTGGTGAAGAATTTCAAGAAGTTCATCAGAAATCCAGAGAGAAGGAACACATTCCGAAAGTTCTTCCAAAAAGATACTCGACGAAAGGGATCCTCCTCTTCATCGAAGAAAGAAAAAGGAAGCGATGACGAAGAAGAAAGGCCGCCTCCAGAATGCAATCACTGCAGAAAAACCGGGCACATTCGGAGCCAGTGCCCAAAATACCAAAAGGAACGGAAAGAACAAAAGAAAGCAAAAGAAAAGAAGAAAGTGCTGAAGGCCGCTACTTGGGATGACTCTTCCTCTGAAGACTCAAACGATTCTGAGTCAAGTAGCGAGGAGGAAGCAAACTTGTGCTTAATGGCCAAAAGCGACGATGACGACACCAGTGTTCTTAGCGACACTGGGGTATCTCCTCCTACCTTTGAAGAACTTTATGATAAATTTGTTTTATTAAATCTTGAAAATGAATCTATTATAAAAGAAAATCGTAAGCTCACAAAAAAATTAGTCTCTCTTGAAAAAAGAAAAGTTTCATGTCAAGAATGTGAGCACTCTTTATTTATGATAAAAGAACTTGAAGTTTCTCTCTCTAATGCCCTTTCACAAAACAAAATCATTGCAAAAGAAAAAGGGGACTTAGAGAGAAAATTGAAAACTTATATATTACAAATTGAAAAGAACAAAAAAGGATTTGAAAACAAATGCGTTATGATTGTTCAAGAAAATACATCTCTTAAAAAACAAAATCTAAATCTAAATTTAGCCATAACCAAATTCGGGATTGGTCAAAAATCCCTGGATATGCTTCTGGGTAATCAATGCTTTGGGTCTGGAAAAATCGGACTCGGATATAAAAGTGAACACTACCGCCCGACGCTAGCTACTAACGCCGGCGGTAGCTCTAATGTTAAAAATTCTTCTGTTTTTTCTAATGTACAAACATCATCCAGCAAGGGCAACGTAGAAACTCAGAAAAGGGTCTCAACCCCCTTTATTTCGTGTGCTAATTATCTTAAATTTGGACACACGTCTGGCTCTTGCAGGAATATAATAAATCAACGATCATTAAAACAAATCTGGGTACCTAATAAATCCACTTACTCTATGGGTGGTACCTCTTGGGTATCTGGGTCTTTACTCTCATCCTCTTTCTAGATTTGCAGGAAGGCTAAGGAAACAGAAGACGTGTGGTATTTGGACTCAGGCTGCTCCAAACACATGACGGGAAATAAAGCAAAATTCCTTAGCCTAGAAAAGAAGAAAGGAGGAATAGTGACGTTTGGCGATAACGGTAAAGGAAGGATCATGGGAGTTGGTACAGTGGGTAACGCATCTTTTCTTATATCAAATGTGCTTTATGTGAAAGGATTAAAACATAACCTAATATCTATAAGTCAACTGTGTGATAAAGGTTTAGACGTACTTTTTGAATCTTCCACTAACCTTTGCAAGATTGTTAATCCTAAAACAAAAGATGTGTTATTAACTGCACCTAGAATTCATAATGTTTACATAGTTTTATTTCATGATCTTTCTAAATCTTCTATAAAATGTTTTATAACGAAAAATGATGAATTAGAATTATGGCATAGACGCTTAGGCCACGCTAGTACAAAGCTCATCCTAAAACTAGCAAAAAGAGAATTGATTAGAGGATTGCCTCGGTTAAATGGAAATTTATCTTCATTATGCTCTCCATGCCAAAAAGGCAAATTTACTAAGTCATCTTTTAAAAGCAAAAATGAAATTTCTACATCAAAACCTCTGCAATTAATTCATATGGATCTTTTTGGTCCCGTTAACACTGCGAGTCTTGGTGGTAGATTATACACTTATGTTCTCATAGATGACTATTCTAGATATTGTTGGACTTTATTTCTCTCCTCCAAATCTGATGCGTTTTGCGAATTTTCAAAATTATGTACTCGCATTCAAAATGAATTAGATTTAAAAATAAAATGCATTCGCTCAGATCATGGAGGTGAATTTGAAATTGAAAATTTTAAATCTTTTTGTGACATGTTAGGTATTAAGCATGAGTTCTCTGCACCACGCACACCTCAACAAAACGGTGTTGTAGAATGGAAAAATAGGACAATACAAGAACTTGCACGCACCATGCTATCTGAATATAAATTACCTAAGTATTTTTGGGCAGAAGCCGTAAGCACTGCATGCTATATAATGAATAGAGTTATGCTTCGCCCATCATTAACTCTCACACCATATGAACTCTACTATCAAAAGAAACCTAACGTATCGTATTTTAAAGTATTTGGATGTAAATGCTTCATTCTTAATACCAAAGATTCTTTAGGAAAATTTGACGAAAAATGCGATGAAGGAATATTTCTTGGTTATTCTTCAACTAGTAAAGCATATAGAATATTTAATAAAAGATCAAGTAAGGTAGAAGAGTCAATTAATGTCATATTTGATGAGCTTGTTACTTGTGCAGAGAAGCTCCCTACAGGTACCGATGATGAACCTTTGCCATCCTTGGAGCACGATGAAGAAGAACCGTCCAAAGAAGAGGAGGAGAAGCCCAAAGAAGATGAATATGTACCTCCAAGCATTCTAAACTTCTCCAAAAATCATCCAAAGGAGCTAGTCATTGGGGAACCTTCTACTGGGGTAAGAACTCGGTCCTCTCTTCATGAAACATTTTCAAATATTTGCTTTGTGTCTGAAATTGAACCTAAAAACGTTTCCACCGCTTTAAATGACGAATTTTGGTTCTTCGCAATGAATGAAGAGTTAGGACAATTTGAAAGAAATAAAGTTTGGAATTTAGTAGAAAGACCATCTAATCATCCAATTATTGGCGTAAAATGGATTTTTAAAAATAAGCTAGATGGTGAATCTAGGATTGTAAGAAATAAAGCACGCTTAATTGCTCAAGGCTATTCACAAATCGAGGGGGTAGACTTTGAAGAAACCTTTGCACCCGTAGCTCGCTTAGAATCTATACGAATATTTTTGGCATTTGCGAGTTTTAAAAGAATAAAATTATTTCAAATGGATGTTAAAAGTGCCTTTTTAAACGGGTTTATTAAAGAAGAAGTTTATGTAGAACAACCCCCCGGTTTCATAAATGAAAAATTTCCAAATCATGTTTACAAATTAGAAAAAGCGCTTTATGGTTTAAAACAAGCGCCCCGTGCATGGTATGATCGTCTTACATCGTTTTTGTTAGAGCACGGTTATGTTATGGGAAGTGCAGACAACACACTCTTCATTAAGCATAAAAATAACGAATTAATTATTCTACAAATATATGTTGATGACATCATTTTTGGAGCCACTAATGAAGAGTTGTGTAATGAAGTAGTCTTAATAATGAAAAATGAATTTGAAATGAGTCTTGTAGGAGAACTATCATATTTTCTTGGTTTTCAAATTTCACAAAGAACTGATGGTATTTTTATTTGTCAATCAAAATATGTTCACGATATGCTTAAACGATTTGGATTTGAAAATCTTAAACAAGCTTCTACTCCTATGAGTGCTTCTTTAAAACTAGGAAAAGATGAATCTGGAATTTCTATTGATCAAACGCTATATAGAGGAATGATAGGTTCTCTTCTTTATTTAAGTGCATCTAGACCAGATATAATGTTTGCCGTATGTTTATGTGCTCGCTTTCAAGCCAATCCAAAAGAATCTCATTTAAAAGCGGTAAAATGTATTTTTCGTTATCTAATTGGGTCATCTAAACTAGGATTATGGTACCCACATAATGACTCTTTCACACTCCACGGCTATTCCGATTCGGACTACGCCGGGTGCTCACTAGATAGAAAAAGCACTAGCGGTACGTGTCACTTTTTGGGACCCTCTTTAGTTGCATGGTCTAGTAGAAAACAATCTTCGGTTGCACTCTCCACCACGGAGGCTGAATATATTGCACTTGGTAGTTGTTGTGCACAAGCGTTATGGATGAGCCAAACACTAGAGGACTTTGGATTTCATCTTAAAAACATAGATCTTAAATGTGACAATAAGAGTGCAATAGATCTCACATATAACCCCGTACACCATTCTAGATCCAAACACATCGACGTTCGCCATCATTTCATTAGGGATCACATTAAGAAAGAAAATGTAAAAGTAAGCTTCATTGGGACGGACTCTCAACTTGCTGACATATTTACTAAACCCCTTCCCGATGCAAGATTTCGATTATTACGACTTGAATTAGGTGTCCTAGATCTTTCAAGTTAAAACATGCTCACAAATACAATTTTCTTCACTTTTAACCATCCAAAACATCTCCTAAAAATCTGCAACTTCAGCATGGAACTACTATTGGGACACTTAATCAAGATCCAAATTTAAAATTTCCAAAATCCTTAAAAATCGTTCACTGCCTCCCGCACTAGCGCTACCGCAGGCGCTAGCGTCCATGTTCTATTTTGTGTATTTTTTGAATTTCGAAAAATTTCTAAAAATATATAAATCTATATTTTCTACTTAGTTTTGCACTTCTGTGTTTCTTTATTTTTTGAAAAATCAAATACAAAACTACAAAAACCAAATTACAAAAAATATGCTTTTCTTTTTCGCTTGTGTTGTTTCCTTTGTTTAAAGTTCATCTTTATGCAAAAATCAAATATAAAAATTACACAAATATGTTTTTCTTTGCTAAAATCAAATACAAAAATATAAAACTTTAAAACAAACAAAAAAAAACTGTATGATTTTTTCAAACATGATTTAATCTATTATTTCGAAATTCTACAATGTTACAATTTATCTTTTCAAACTACTTTGGACATTGTCTTTCTTCATGCTTTGATATATCTATTCAAATGTGCATCAATTATAGTTTAAAAGTTGTGTAGGATCAAGCTTAGCATGCCTCTAAGTATGAGAAATGCTTTATGTTCGATAATGATCTTTATTCACTCACCTTTTTTTGGCATTGTCTACATATGTATTTAATCTAAGATTGCTCGTGTATGTTTTGTATTAGTACAAATAAATTAAAATTGCACAAGTATCTTACCTACACTCCTTATTTTGCACTCTTAAAAATTAAGAAAAGTGGTTATGTTTTTTATAAATTCTTTTGATTTGCAAAACAAGTGTATTCGGAGAACTTTGTACAAAACAAAAGTATAAAATAAATGACAAAGATAACTCCACCAAGCACTACTTGAACCTCCTGATAAGCCTTAATAAGCATTGTGAGGTTGAGCACCTTGGAAAGAATAGTAAAGTGCCTTGTGCAAATCAAATCTTTCTTTCAAAAATAAGAAATACCACTTACTCTTAAGTACACCGGATCACTAGTCTCAAAATTCAAAATAAAATATGTGATCCCCCAAGCACTACTTTGCACCCTGATAAGTCTTGATGAGCATTGTGTGTGCAGAGCACCTTGGTAATTGTACTTTTTTATTGTGCATTAAAGTGTGTGGAAGTAATCTTATTTGTGTTTTATTATGCTCGTACTTTACATATATCTTGTATTTTTGATCAAAACATTTGTTTACATTCCTCAAAAATACACTTATGTGCACTTCATTATCCTCCATAACACTTCTTCTCATGAGTATTGGATCCTATTGCTAATTCTATATTACTTTTTATTTATGAAATGCACTAGATAACCTAGCATGTGTTCTACAATGTTTTGTATGTCTTTGGAATTATGAATTAAAGTAACATTGTAGTAAATTCTTTTTGAAAAACATTATTTCATGCTTGGTTAGGTCTAACTGCAAAATGTTTTACAAAAACATCATCTATTGTGAACGTTAACTCAGATTTTTTGGATTATCATTTGATGTTTTTTGTATTGCTATAAGTCTTCCGCATCTTAACCATATAAGTGTTTTGCCTTGCGTTTTCATGCTTACTTAATATCTTGTATTCTTTGCATCATCACATATTCTTAAAAATCCTATCTTTCATTAAGTGATAGATTTACTTGGGACACTTTTTATTGGTTACTTCAAACATAAAAATCTTTTATACTACAAACTCTGAAAATTTTGTAATGCTCATAACTCTGATCTATTTCAATGAAAAATAATTCTAAAACTCCTTATCATTTACTTAAAAAAGCTCGATCATGCCTTCTCTTCTGTTTACAAATTCTTTGGTGCTTTGTTTCCCTGCCCTCTTTTGCTAATAACAAAGGGGGAGAACTAACATGATAAATATAACCCGCTATCATAAACCCAACATGATAAATTCAGATGATAGTTTACATATTAGGGGTGCACTCACTTAGGGGGAGCATGTATTTAGGGGAAGCAATTCTAAATGCTAAAATCAATAATTATCCTAAGTCATCACTCTCACACACACACAAGTAGAGTTTCATCATGCTTATCTATTAATGCTTTGATTTATCATTAATGGATTTGTTATTATCAAAAGGGGGAGTTTGTTGGAACATGGTCTTCCGCATCTCCTAGGTTTGAGAATAACAAATCCTATGTGTATTTGATCTTGTGTGTTCAAGTGTGCAGGATAACATAGTCCATAGGACTCAAGGAGTACTCATGATGACTGCCCCCAAAATTGAAGCCAGAATTCGAAGAGGCTCACTAGCGGCGGCGGTAGCACCTAGCGTCGGGTGTGAGCGATGAATAACGCAATTCCAGGAGCTGTTATAGAAGGCGCTAACGCCTGGCGGTAGCGGATAACGTCGGCGGTAGCGATGCACACAGAAGGAATAAAAGCAAGGTTGCCGCGGATTGAAGATCCTGCCGCGCAAGAAGTTTCTTAATCGGTGATAGCGCCGACGGTAGCTACTAGCGCTGGCGGTAGCATGGCGCACAAAAGGCATAGAGCAAAACGTTGTCGTGGATGGGAGATCCTGCCGCGCAAATTGTTTCCTAATCCGGGCTAGCGCCGGCGGTAGCGCTTGGGCTATAAAAGGACCCCCTCTCCTCTTATTTTCGGACACACCTATTGCATACACCTCAGAGAGAGAGTACTAGAATTCCAGAGGCTTGTCTTAGCCGAAATTTGAGGTCCCAGCGAAGCTCTGCCAATTTCTTAAGGAGAATTCCATCACGCTGAATCCAGACGAAGTCCGCTTCAACAAACGCTGATTCTACAGCGGATCTTCATCTCCGACTTCAGAAGTTCATCTTAAGGGAGGTTTTGTTATTTTATTTCTCTTTCTTCATTGTAAACGGTAGTGAAATCGCCTCGTGTTGGCGACTAAGTCTGGGGTAGACTTAGGGCTGAAATTCGCCTCGTGTTGGCGACTAGATCTAGGCTAGTTCTAGGGGGTGCTCGAGGCCACATCCGGGGAAGGATTGGCTAGAGCGGCTTGAGGCCGAATCCAGGGAGGATAAGGCTAGGTCCACCGGTTCGTGGGGAAGCGAGTCGGGATAGAAAACAAAAAGAGCTTTTTTATTATTCGCCTCCGATCTCTAGCGTCATCGAGATCAAGTTTTGTAAAACTTATTTATCATTAATAAAGCTTGTCTCTCTTTTTGTTTTACTTAACTTATTTCATGTCTTTAATCTTGCAATAATTCAAAGTTTTTCAAATATAATCTAAAGTTTTTGAAAACCCTTATTCACCCCCCCTCTAAGGGCGCCGACCGATCCAACAGTGTACCATTCACTTAACTTGCCAGTATAACTATAGCGGTCACCACTTGGTATAAACAATCCCTGCTATTTAGGGTGAAGTAATTCTCCAAGGGTCTCAAACTTCTAAGGAGGGTTGGTCCACAAACAAAAGTGTATGAATAAGATCTCGCCAATACCCGAGTATCATTGAATACTCCAAACTTCGAGATTACTACGTAAATGTCACAACATTTTCTAAATAAAGTCTAGGGGGCAATCCAAGTCTGTATTTTATTGGCCCAATAAACAAAAGGATAAGCCCCTACTGATTTGGGCTAAGTCTCTTCAATACTTCTACGGTATATTCATCTTACATACGTACATAAACTTTAGGGCATATATTCTCTGACTTGGTGTTCCACCCTGAGACTTATTATTATGATAAGACTTAGGCTCCCAATGTTATAAGTTATGCTACCTTTTCCGAGTTCCCTATATGATTAACTAGGAAAGGGGGCCTTTTCAAAAAAATTCAAATTCCAATTCGACCTCTGGTATTTTATGGTGGTTGCCTCAACGCACTGTAATGGGAAGTATCAAGTTATGGTAAGGGAGTTATGCTTATGAGTCTTCTATTACTCTAAAAGAAGCCTACAGACACCCGATCTCCTCGAGATGGTCCTACCACTTTGTAGTAAAGCGTAATCTTTAGCGTGAAAGTCTCAACGTCTAGACTTATACTAACTTCTTCCCTTAGTTACGTTGGGTATCCTTAACCTTCAACCAAATCTAGACTCAAGGTCGCTCTTTAGACTAGGATGTGTCACTAAATTGTCTAAGTAAGTCAAAATTTGACCTAACTTGTTGCTTAGTGGACTGTTTTATGTGATTTCATACATGGGCACACCATAGCTTCCGCTGCATAGTTTGTCCGCAAACTACACTCGAGCGGGGTGACCCAGTATGTTGTGGACTGTTCTCTTATGATCGTTCGTTCAGTGATACCATTTGTAAGATCTCTTTTCTCAAGACCCGTTCGGGTACATAAAAACTCGAACCTCTCCCGTGTCGCACGGTTGAGGTGGATCTTCGCCCAGAATCGCTTCCATGCGGTGTCACCAACACTCGGTTTGGCTAACCCCGCTCAGCACCGACTCTGCCGGCTATGCGATCATAAGTAAATATATGCCAAAAGTAAGTGCAGAATTAAAGGCATGTCCACATGTCACAACATCATATAGATATATAATGAAACAGAAATGTCCAAAAGGAGACAGTACAAGCAATGGGGCCTAAGCCCGATACATATCCAAAATGAGTACTCTCTCTCTCTCTACAACATGCGGAAACTACAAAACTCTCAAATACTAAAATCTAACTATCTAATCATCAACTTGTGGCGTCGTGGTAGTACGCTGCATCCGCTGCCCAGGTCCTGCCATCTCGTCCAGCTGCGCGCGGGACAACTCCGTCTCCTTGGACTCCTGCGATCACAACCGACCGTTAGTCATAAAGACTAAGTCGTTTTGTCCTCGCCTCCCTCCACGACTCCTAGGAACCGAGCGGGAGGAAGAAGCGGAGGACAACAAGGGGTAAACAAGGAAAGAGGTGACATGACACTAATCTAGCAAGTATAGGAAAAGCAGTAAAACTAGCTAGCAGTATAGTGTAAATAAATGACAGTAAAGTAGAGCATGAAGTAAACCAGTATTAAAAATGCGGTGCAGTAAGTAAAACTAATCTACCATCACAGATTCGTACCTTAACTTATATGAACGCCCATACGACATATAAGTTAAGATGTCCAGGTAACCCATCGTATAAAAGAGTCCATACTAATTTATATGATGGGGGTATGCTAATGTGTATGTTATGCTATGCTATGCTTATGATGACTTAATGTGTTTATGCAATGTGACTCACCCACACGACTCTATGCGCACAGACCTTTATAGTTCCCAATTTATTAGAAAGGAAGCCAACCTTTCGGGTACCGACCGTCGTGGCTCATGGTGGCAGTGGATCGGGCACTCAACATCCTAGGCGGGTATGCTCACTACCAAGCCTAGACCTCACGTACGCCTCAACGCTAAGAACACAACAGCGGAGCTCCTGCGTACTCTTGCTGGAATCCACCAGACTTTAAGGTCGGGGTGGGTTATTAGGGATTCTCCTCCAGACCGCGGTAATCAAACTTACCGGCCCTCTAAACCTCACCCTCACCTGAGTCAACGTACTACCATCGGTGACACGACTAGCCTAGTACCGAAGACTCGCCACTAATTGCATAAGAAACAGGTGTTATTAAGTCCACCCGAGCCTCCGGCTCAGGGACTAACACACAAGCTGATCCAACCCATCTCCTCCTCGAAGGAGATCCATACTATTTTGCTGACCTAATTAGGCTACTCTTGCCTACAATTTAGTTAGTATTATATTTAGGGTGAATCTTGGACTTCCCGCGGTATACCCCGTAAAGGGGCCCCCAACGGTAATAAGGATTTAATGTGCTCAACCCCACCGTCCTCTTTCTCAAGACAATTACTTTAGTTTGTGATTAACCTTTAGTTCACCCCTCATTATTTCATATAATTAAAGTAACTTAGCTCAACACCCGTCCCACCCAATTGGGTTGGACGTACCTCCACCCTCATGCACTAACCCTAGCACAATCTCACTGCTAACCCTAGGTTTGACCCTCCTTGAATCATTGCGAGCTATAACTCAAATACTGAATGGATATCACTTCTAAACACAACTTAGGGGTCTGAATTGTCTAAAATTCAAAATTCTGTTTTTACTAATCGCAGACCACTAAGTTGAACTAACCTCAAACCTCATAAGGGAATCCTTCCAAAAACTCATCACCAAGGTCTGGTATAATTATCCTAGGCTCCCACTGACCTTAATAAGGTATGTTCCAATTTCCATAATTTTCCATATTAATTTGGCATTTATTATTATTTAAAGTAGTTAAGGCCTTAAGTCAAATTACACATGATCTATCCTCAAAATGCTTCTACATGCTACATGAAAATTATCAGTAAGGTAATGTTCCATATCAAGGTGGTTTACTGAGTTTCAAGACCATAGGATGTCATGTGGCCTACTAAATCATCATAGTTGTATAATTACCAAAATGCCACTATAATTAGGAAAAATAGTATTTCTCATCTAAAAATTCTACAAAAATTACCAAGTGTCCAAATGGTGGTCTAGAGTCCTATGCCAAATGATTGTATCATTATCATATGATTTGACTGATTAAAATGATTTAAAATCCAAGTGTTGTAATTACCAATTTCTACATGATGTACATAAAATACAAGTCCACAGGCTTCCAAATAATTATCATGGGCATGTATCAACACAAAATGACAGATAACCAAGTTTCATAATTTTGCCCAATGATTTGACATTTTAAAATGATTTAACATCCAAGGGTTGTAAATACCAATTTCTACATGATGTACATGAAATACAAATCTACAGGATTCCAAATAATTATCATGGGCATACATCAACATAAAATGACAGATAACCAAGTTTCATAATTTTGCCCAATGATTTGACATTTTTCATAATTAAATTCCTCTAAGCTAGTAAGCACTTAAAAATTCCTCCACAAGGGATAACACCTCAAGAAATCATAATAAAATTACCATAGCCTATTTTCCTCCCAATTCAGCCACTGATAAAATATCATAACCATACAAGGACATCTGACCATGCATTTTGTTTATTTGAGGAAATAGTAGCAATTTCATTTAATAAGGGAAAAACACATAATTGACTCAAAATATTCCCAATAAATTATCTAAGCCATTTTATTCTCTTAAAAACATGACTACAAAGTTCTGAGCTAAGGCAAGGACATTTGGTCCTATGTCCTTCACAGACCCTAAATTGCAACCTTAAGGGTTTACCCTTAGGGTTTTAGGACACACCACCCTAATGGCTCCAAATGCTCCATTAGGGGGTGTCACATGCATTTATATATCAATACCTACATAATCATCCAGATTGGAGGAGGCCAACTCACTCAACTCCTCATATGGCCTAAACCCTAATTTGCCCCTTAAGGGCCCTCATTAGGGTTTCCCATTTTCCATATCAAATCAACTCCAAATGGAGTGAAAATTTAGGCAGGCGCTACTCATGTACTAAAGAGCATGCCACCAAAATTTGGTATCATTTGGACTTCATATGCTCCAAAAATCAACTTTATTTAAATATCTTAACTACCACAAAAACTATAGGTAAATGTGCCCATCAAGGGCTGATCTTTGGGCATAGGGTACCCCTAGGGTATACCTACCCATGGTTAAAATATCAGCTTCAAAGCTTGAGGGGTTTAGGGTAGGTAATTATTTTAGTAGACTGACCTAGTGTAGGACCAGTCCTAGTAAAACAGCTCCCCAAGGAGCTGTGGGTCACCAAATGACTAGAACTCAAGCCCTAATGAAAGTCAAGACCAAGGCCTACAACTTTCATGTTGGGCACTTTTTCAAATTCAGTCATTAAGAGGAAGAAATTCTAATAGTTTGAATTAATTTATATAAAGAAAATAGGCTTTGCACGAATCTTAAAGCAGATATGGCGGCAGCGGCTCATCTTCCTCCTCCAGCCAACGGCTGAGATTCAACCGCGTTGGGCGACTTTGCGAGGGAGATTGTCGGCGAACCAGCCACCACCACCGCCGGCAAACACCACTGACACCTTCGTGGTGGTCGGGGCTACCGTCAGCCGGCGACTGGTGGCCGGAGGAGGCGGTTTCCGGCGATCCCAACCTTCCCGTTTCGAGCCGAAATCCATGGAATTGAGGAGTGGATTCGGGCTCAATTGAGCCCGGTACTTCTTCGTTTTATGATAGGAAGCTAGCGTGGGGGGAGGGGAGGAGAAACGAACAGTGATTGGGGCGTGGCGGCGGCTCCGGCGACGGTTCACCATGGATATGCCTTGCTCCGGCGACCCTGCTCCCGAACTCGTTTCTCCGGCAATAGCTCTACTCCAGATGTCGTTCCCGACTGCTCTCTCCCTCCTGAAGGTGATGGTGTGGCTGGAATGAGGTGAGGAGGCCTCCACAGCCGGTTTTGAATTCAAGCCTCCTCGGGCATGCTCCTTGCTGCCACCCTCCTGCACCAGCTGGCCCCTGCTTCCGTCTAGGTCAAGCCCAGACCCACAGCAATCAGGGTTGGCCCCTAGGCTGATTGGAGGTGGAGTGTAGAGGGGGGGTGTTAGCTTTTGCTTTTCACTTTAGCTTTATGCCTTTTTAATCAACTTTTGGTCCCCCTCTCCCTTGGGTTAATCAAACCTAATGTTTGGGTTCAGTCCAAGGCTGATGATGGGCAAGACCTAAGTCCATGAATAATGATTAATTGATGGGTGTTGGGTTCCACTCAATTTAGGCTTAGAATTCACCTTAAAGGGCTAGGTTGACCATGGTTGACTTTGGTCAACAAGGTGAGTGGGTTGACCCCACTTGGGGGTCATGGGTCCCTTAACATCACCCAACATTGGTTGGTCCATGGTGGGGCCTTTCGTGCCATAGGAGCAAAAGTTTCATGATAGTTGAAAGGTAAGGTAGGATGCTAAGAATTACTCTAGAGGGGGTGAATAGAATATTAAAAATTTCTTTTCAGTTTTTAATCATTCATAGCACATCCACAGATTATCTTGTTTGTTAATTATTATGCAGCAGAATAGTAATCAAGAAAAACAAACAAAACAATTAAGAGCTATGCAATCGAGAAGATACAATTTTTTTATAGAGGTTCCCCAAATTTGAGTACGTCCCCTCTTCTGCCCCTTGTAGGCTATCCGCTATAGGCTTTGCTGAGTCTTTTAATAAGGAGACTCATAGAACCGATTACAACTGAATCTTTTGATAAGGAGATTCAAAGAACCACAAGAGATTTTGATAAGGTCTCTCAAACCAACAACATGTCAATAAGATGGCTAAACCAAACAAAAATCTTTTTGATAAGGAGAATTAAAACCAAACAAAGAGCCTTTTGACAAATTCGACTCAAAACTACCCTTAGATTCTTTTGATAAGTTGGATCAAAAACCACTGAATCTATGGAAGAATGGTTCTTAGAACTCTGTCTGGAAGTTGAAATTGAAAGAGCATAAATATAAGAAATATGTCTTCCACTATCATTAGCAATAATTGAAAACTTGGTTCTTTCAAACACTGTGTGGATAGAGAGAACTAGTATAGGCTTTTCTTGATAGATCAGATTCAATAGTCAGAAGGTTGAATCCGTTGTGAAATTATAATCGATAGATCCCCTTGTAATTTCCACCTGATAAACAGACTTTTGATCAAAAGAAGATGATCATTGATCACTGCTGTTCGTTTGCTTGAAACTTTGAGAGAGAGAAGAAGAAAGAATTCAACCAGAAAGAGAGAGAGAGAGAGAGAGAGAGAGAGAGAGAGAGAGAGAGAGAGAGAGAGAGAGAGAGAGAGAGAGAGAGATCGTGCGATTTATTTTGCACAATTTCTTTGTTATATTCTGTCACTGTTATCTCAGAATAGGAATGTCCATATATATATATACAGATTGTCGACAATGATCTCTTGCCAGATTTGCTTCAAAGAGAATAATAGTCTTACATACTCAAATCGATGGCTATAATCAGTCCTGATTTATTACCTTGATTTGTTTGTGCTCAATTAGAATTTACTCTGCATGGATGTCGACTCAAGACTTCTTGAACTCCGACTTTGAAGTATAAGTATATTGAGATGGAGTAGATAAGAGAATATCTTAATATATATTTGTGCTCTGACTTCTGTAGAACTTGAGCTCTGAATATTAGTATCATAGTCAGGACATAATTCTGAACTTCTCAATGTACGTTGACTTCTGCCTTTATTACTTGTCGATGGCAGTCAACATCTTCTCAAAGTAAACCTCTTTAGTTAGCCATACTCTAAGATCTCCCAAGGCCTTAGTTCACTTTTTTGCCATTCCAGGCTATAAACAATGTCATTTATACAACAAAGGTATCTTCTTACATCACTTTGATAATCTGATATATCACATTATGAAGGAATTTTTCTCAACAATCTTCCCATATTTGATTTATTTGATCTTGCAGATTAAGTGATTTTGAATAAGAAAGAAATCATCACAAACCTATAGATAAAAATATAGAGAATAGATAGACAAGAGAATCTATGCACACCCCATTTTCATTCTTTAAGATTTTCATCATAGAACCTTTACAATTAACTTCAAATATACAAATGCATAAGAGAACATCTAAGTACGTTCATCGGTGCACCAATTTTGTATGGGATTCTCACCAAGAAAAGCATAGATGTGAAAGTGTAAGTATTCTTTGAGCTTATCACAGTATTTAGAAAACGTTCTTGGCTCTCTGTCTGGATTGTCTTCTAAGGAATTTGACACAGATGTTAACTTTCTCCAATTTTCTAAAGCAGAATCATAAACATCTGAAATACTGAACCCTCTTTTATAAAGCTCGTGAATCATCTTTTCAATTAATGAGATTACTAAGTCTAAATCAACAATGTGTTTGCCTTTTTGAAGCTTGAGTTTATCCTTATCAATTTGAGCAGCCTTCTTCTTAGGAGTTTCAAAAGAAGGTACCAGAATAAGGGGAACAGAATGACTCCAATTCCCAGGTAGAGCCTCGGTGAAGTCTGGTCAGAAGGGTGTTATCAATCTTGATTTTTCTTTGGAGACATAGATATCATCTTCTTTAATCAACCAATCTGTATAAGTTCCGAACACAGATATGCTAGTTTTCCTAGGCTCTCTTGTAGACCTTGATAGGAGAGACATCGGTCTTAGATGATGCAACAAGAGGAATGATCGTAGTCTCACTGATCTGAGTAATTCCCATAGTCTCCCTATGGAATACTGCTCCAATGGAAACACACACATTTTCCTGAAACAGTGACTCCTCTTGGGAAAGGGCAACGTCAACTAAGGTTGTTAATGCAGCGTCTGAGGACTCCCCCCATTTATATGGCAAGGAAACATCCTGTTGTTTATATGGCAAAGAAACATCATGTTGGGAAGATGAAGTATTCTCAATGATGAGTGCAGTATCAACAGAAGTTTGAATATCATTATCACTGAGAGCACCATGATCAGAAGAGCAAGTGATATCATTAGGAATCTTGTCAGACGAACAAATCTTCTCCCACTTCTTGATTTCAGTCAATAGAGAAATCAAGAATTCCTTAGTGAGAGGAGATGAAGTGATACATTGAAAAAGTGTATCAACTTTTGTTGAAAGAGGTTATTTTTGTATCAAGAACTAGAGACGTAGGAGAGAAATGTTGAGACACTGTGCTATCTCAGCTGTCATTAAGGAGGTTATTGACGAAAAGGTTGAGAGAATAGTGCGAGTCACTGGGAGTAATTGTAGAGATAGGAATATTAGTATTTGGTGACACAACTGGAACCTCGAGATGAGGAGATGGTGTGATAACCCTAGCATGGGTATCAAAAATCATATGATTAGAGGGAAGAACTGAGATAGTCTCAGAAGCAGATACCTCGGGTAAAATTTGTGAAGAAGAAGGCAAAGAGTGACATTTAGTGAGGACTGAAGTAGATTCAGCAAACTCAAAGAATTTTCTCTTGACGGGTCTTATCAATCTTTCAAATACTTGAGTTGTCATCCTCATTCCAAGAGGAATGTGAACCCCCATACTCAAACAGACTACTGAAAAGGAATGTTGCAAAACCATACTCAACATCCTTCCATGAGGTTTCAATTTAGTCTCAATTAACTTCATCAGATATCTCCCCCAATTTATTTTCTTCTTCAAAATCAATATTTCCGTCACCTGCAGCTGTGCTCTTGGTATTGCATCATGAGCGGAGAACTTGCACATCAAAACCTTACCACATATATCAGCAAGGAATTGATATTCTTCTGTGACTTCCTTCTTTTTCATATTGGAGGATTTCTTTCATATACCACATTGTGTGCAGAACAACACCAGTTTCCTCAGTAGTGAGGACAGTTTCATCATGACCATCTAGTAGATTGAAAGTTGCAGATATTTCAACATCTGTGATTCGGATAGGAACTCTGTGGATTGTTCCTGATAGAACATAATCCTCTGTCAAATTAAACGAAGAGTATTTACACTATTCTAAGTAAGGTCTTATATCGAAGCTTTCATCTAGCCTCAGCGCAATCAGATTCAAGAGGAAAGCTTATGCTGAGATGATCTCAGCATACGTCGAGTTCTTTTTTGGAACAAAAAAAATATGTTCATTTTAATCATAATTTCAGATATTATTAATGCAGCTCTATCTAACATTCCAAGAGTATTCATGAAATACTTATACTTCATTTCATCTAGAGGTTTAGTGAAGATGTCTGCTTTTTGTTCTTCAGTGGGGAAAAATTCTACTGCAATTTTTCTTTTCTCCACACTGTATCTGATGAAATGATGTCTTATCTCAATATGATTAATCCTGTTGTGGAGTACAGGGCTTGAGGCAATTGAGATAGCACTTAACTGTCATAGTAGATTATGGACTTAGTGAAAGAATATCGATAATCAAACAGTTAATTCTACATCCATAGGAGTTGTGAACAACAACTCCCAGCTGAGATATATTCAGACTCAGTTGTAGATACAGTGGTTTGCTTTTTGCTAAACCATGAAATAAACCTTACACCCAGGAATTGGCATGTTCCTGAGGTACTCTTTCTATCAATCCTGCACCCAGTATAATCTGAATTTGAGTATCCAGTTAGCTCAAATCATGATTCTACTGGATACCATAGGTCTAATTCAGGAGCCCCTTTTAAATATCTCAATATCCTTTTTACAAAGGTCATATGAGATTCTTTAGGTTCAACTTGGAATCGTGCACAAACACAGGTTGCAAGCATTATGTCAGGTCTACTAGTAGTAAGATATAGGAGAGATCATATGATGTCCCTATAAATCTTTTAACCAACAAGTTTACCTACCTCATCCTTATCAATTACTGCATTTACAACCATGGGGTTTTCATTGTGCTAGCATTCTCAAGTCCAAATTTCTTGATTAATTCTCAGGTATATTTGGAGTGAGAAATGTGAATGTCTTTACCAGATTGTCTTACTTAAAGACAAAGGAAACAGGTGAGCTCCCTCATACTACTCATTTCAAACTTAGATTGCATCAAAGCAGCAAATCTTTTGTAGAGTTTGTCGTCTGCAAACCCAAATATAATATCATCAACATATATCTGTACTAATAATAATTTTTCCTTATGTCTTATAATAAACAATATTCTATCTATCGATACTCACAAAGGAGTGTTTAAGGAGGAAGGTAGAGAGAGTCTCATACCAAGCTCTTGATGTCTGTTTGAGACCATATAAGGCCTTATTTAATTTATAAACAAATGATGGATTAGTAGGATTGACAAAACCTAGAGGTTGTTCAACATAAACCTCTTCCTGTAGAATATCATTGAGAAAAGCACTCTTCACATCCATCTGAAATACTTTTATTCTGTTGTGTGTTGTATAGGCTAAAAACATCCTTATGGCTTCAAATCTGGCCACAGGTGCAAAAATTTGATTATAATCAATTCCTTCTTCTTGTTTATAGCCATGAGCAACAAATATGGCCTTGTTTCTGGCAATAGTGCCTTCAGTATCTAGCTTATTTCTATATACCCATTTGATTCCAATAACCCGGTAATTTCTTGTCCTTTCAACTAGAGATCATACTTTACTCCTTTCAAATTGAGTAAGCACTTCTTGCATGGCTATAATCCAATGTGGATCATGTTTACTTCTTAAAACTTTTGGGGCTCAACTTATGAGAGAAAGCATTGGAGCATCATCTAATTAATAAATGTACTCCTAGTTTGCACACCTGTAGAGATATCCCCAATTATTTGTGAGGTGGGGTGATCTCTGAGAGTAACAAGCTCTGGTGGAATAACTTCTTCTTTTTCAGCTTGTTGAGGATCAACAAAAACTGCTTGAACATCTTCAATAGCTTCATTATGTCTTTCATCATTTTCAGTTGATTGAGCATTAACCAGATTGGCTCCTTCAGATGATTCATCATCCTCATCATTTAATTCTTTCTGGTTGAGCTCAATATTCTTTTGAATTAATTCAGATTGCACTGGAGAATTTGATGAACTTGGACCAGTTTGATTCACAGTCAAATCTTCAATCTGACTAGTTAATTCTTTTACTTACAAGTCAGAGTTTATGGAGGTACTCTTTCCTTCGCATAGCATGTTAGTTTCATCAAATACTACATGCATTGTTTCTTCAATTTTAAAAATTCTTTTATTATAGCATCTATAAGCCTTGTTAGATGTAGAATAGCCAATGAAGATTTCGTCATTTACTTTCTTGTCAAATTTTCCAAAATGACTTTTTCATTATTATGTATATAGAATATCTTAAAGTATGATATATTTGGAGTTTTGCCTTTCAACAACTCATAAGGAGTCGTACCGCTCATAAGGAGTCTTACCCTCGTTTTTATGGATGAGGCTTCTGTTGAGAACATAGTTGGTTATGTTCACTGCCTCTGCTCAAAAGGACATATACAAGTTAGCCACAGCTAATAATGTTCTTCCTGATTCAATCAGCAACTCTATTTTGTTGTGGAGTTCTAGGAGCAGAGAAGCTATGCCTGATCTATTCATTCTCACAAATTTCAAACATTCTATGATACTTAAACTCAGTTTTATGATCACTTTTGATCATTACAACTGAAGTATTCAATTTAATTTGAATTTGTTTGATGAAGCTTGAGAGAATCTTAAAGGTATCAGAATTAGTTCTCTGAAAGAACACCCAAGTGAATCTAGAAAAATCATCTACAATGACCAATGAGCTGAATTTTCTCCTAAGTTATGGACAGCAATAGGTTCAAATAGATCCATATGTAAAAGATAAAGGATCCTTGAGGAGTCATTCTTATCTGCTCTTTCAAATGAAGTCTTAGTTTGCTTACTCAATTGGCAGGCTCTACAGGGCTTTTCCTTTACATATCTACCTTGTGATAGACCTCTAACTAGATTATCCTTATAGAGTTTAGACAATATTTTTAGATTGAAGTGTCATAATCTTTTATGTTATAACTCTGCATTGCTTAAGCTAGAATTAAATAGGCAAATTTCATTTTGGTTTGAGGAAAAATCAACAATATAAACATTTTCTTTCATGTTACTAATAAGGACTACATTGTCTGTGATTGATGAAATTATAAGAAATTGAGTGTGATTGAATACAACCTTGTATTCTTTGCCACACATTTGACTTAGGCTGATTAGGTTGTGTTTCAACCCTTCAACATAAACAACCTTGTCAAATATAGTTGACCCAACTCTGATCATTCCATAACCTTGGGTTTGGCCACAGCTGGAGTCACCAAATATTACCTTTGGTCCTTGCTTAACCCTATAATTTTTCAGCAATTGCTTGTCTCCAGTCATATGTCTAGAGCAGACACTGTCTAAGTACCACAGCTAGTTTATAACTGGACAGTTCCTTTCCTGCAAAAGAATTAAAAGTTAGGTGGAACTCAGGTTACCTTGAGTCCAATTCTTCCATTATAGGGGGTGGCAAAGGAGTAAGAGGGTCTATCCTTGTACCCCCTAGGATGGGAGGTGGTTGGTTGATTATACTAGCAATCTTTCAAGTAGTGTCCTATTTTATTGCAATAAGAGCATTCATATCTATTATAAGTATTTCTATTAATAACAAATTTAGAATAGAGAGGGGTCTTATAGGAAATTCTCTATTCCGTGATTCTGCATTTGATCAGGCATACGTTGAGTACCAGTCAACATAAAATATGTATATCTCAGTGTACGTAGAGATGAATTTATCTTATAATGATTTTTGCTTTGATAACCTAACTGACTTCCATATCTGTTTGAGGGAGCTTTTCCTAGGATTCCTCTTTGTTTTGGAGGAAATGAATCTATCTTTACAAAATTCATTTGTTCATTATTTTCCTTATAAGAAACTTTCCTTCTATCATCTTCTGAAGAAAAAGGAATGTGAACTAACAATCCTGCTGGTTCTTTTCCTTTAGCACTGATAAATTTCACTGAATTTTTCTAGGCTAGTGTGCTAAGAGAATCAGCCTTCTAGGGAGAGCCAACACTTAGACCTAGATTTTTGAACCTGACTGAAAGGTTTTCAAATATAACCTTCAGCTGCTAGCTCCTCCCATTCAAGTTATCCTCAAAAAGCTCTGTTTAATTGAGTTCACCTTTCAGATTTTTATTCTCTGATTTCAGAGAATCAACTTCTTCTTTTAGCTTAAAATTCTCAACTCTTAATTCATAGTTTATTACAACATAATTTTCTTCTCATAATCTTTAGTTAGATGAGTTATTTCTTTTCTTAAAACTTTTATTTGGCTTTCTGCAACTGAAAGTCTTCAATTAATGGTAGCTAATCACCTAGAGGGGGGTGAATAGGTTATTTTGAGTTCTATTTAAAATTCTTGATAAAATCCTAATAGTATGTGAGTTATAACCGAGCTTTCAAGAGACAAACACAAACACAGAATTTTATAGTGGTTCCCCTATCTAGGATAATCCACTTTCCCCCTTCTCCCCTCTAGCAGTGTGCTAGATAGGGCTTATATCTCCTCCAGATCTCAGACAACAAAAAGGTCTTACGGCTCAGATCTCAACAAATCTTACAGTCTCAGATCTCAACAGATCCTACAGTCTCAGATCTCAACAGATCCTACAATCTCAGATCTCAACAGATCCTACAATCTCAGATCTCAACAGATTCTACAATCTCAGACTTCACAAAGTCCTACCTCAGCCTTTATAACAATAGGCTTACACTCAGATTCACCCCTGAATCTTACAACTCAGATCACAACTGATCCTACACCTCAGATCCTTGAAAGATCCTACACTCAAATCTGACAACTCAGATCCTACAGGAATGGAAAGAGATAGTAATATCACTTAGACTCAGATTCTTCAATGTATTGCGTCTTCTTGATCTATCTGAATGATCAGACAGAAATCTTCAACAGAACAGCAACAGCAAAATTGTCTTCTTGAATTGCACAGGCTGTGATGATTGTTCTTCTTTAGGAAGACATATTCTTCCTCCTTGACCTTCTCTCTTCAGAAATAATATCAGCACCAGATTGCTGAAAAGATTTCTTCAAGTTAGAACGATTCTGAAAGAGGAGATGGCTTCTTCAGATTCTTCCTCTGATTTCGCCTTGAACAACGGAGAAGATAATGGCTTCGATTAGGAATATTGAACTACTTTGCAATCACGAATCATCCCTTCTATTTATAACCCACAGCCCGCGCCTTCTGAGACGCCCTTTATGTCAACATGACGTCAGATCTTTAATGGTCTTTAGTGACTTCAGAATTGACGAGGAGTTGAGACATTGTCATCGTCTCGACATGGCTCAGCTTGCTGTAGATGTACTGTTACACAATCTTTAACTCAGAGCTTTGCAGGAAGAGGGCGTTGAGCAGTGTGTATCTCTGTCGACGCTTTTTCTATAAGGTGTCGAGCGATGTGTAGAAGCTCGACACTTTCTACATAGACTGAAACTCTCAAAGCCTCCTTCTTAGGCGGCGAGCAATCTTTAGTCGTTCAACGCTCTTTATCTGTAGGCATCAAGCGATGTATAGGAGCTTGACGCTTTTTAACTTTGCCTTCTCATCTAGACTCTTTTTGCTGACGTTGAGCTAACTGGAGTTGGTCGACGCTTCTTATTCCACGGCGTCGAGCGATATTCCTTGGCTCGACGCTTCTTGACTTGGTCTCAGATCTTCAGTCAGCGACCTTGCCTTTTGAGACAACAGACATGGGTCGACGCTTCTGGGTCACAGGCGTCGAGCGATGTGTGGTGTCTCGACGCTTGTGAACTTAGATGAATTTCTTGAGCACCTAGCTTGACCTGATCTCCTGCACAATGATTCTAGATAATATATCAAATACATTGTGAGGTATATCTTTGACTTAGGAATGGACTTCTCCAAATCTAGAACATTGTGGGCAATGGTCCCAACAGCAACCAATTAGTCTTTACAGAAGTTTTTGATGCTATTTTAAATCCCTCAGATAAAAAATCAAAATTATCAACACAAGTTACCTCATCATTTTCTTCTGGAAGATCATCTTCCTTTCCAATGAGTTCTAGAGCTATCATGCAGACTACTTTTAATTTGCTCTCATCTTCATCAGAGCTTGAATAGCTGTCTTCAGTATCACTGCAAGTCTCTGTAATGAGTCTTTTGCCTTTCTTTTTGTTTCTTTTCTTAGGATCATAATTCTTCATATGATCTTTATCCTTTTTCTGGACTTTGTCCATGATTTGATCAGAACACTCTGGTGCAATATGTCCAGGTTTCCTGCATGAGAAACATATTACTTCCTTTGAAGGAGTTTTGTCGTACCTTGGCTTAGAGTTACTTCTTTCCTTCCTTCTTAAATATTCAGTTTTTATCCATTTCTTGAATTTTCTAGCGAGAACACTCATCAATTCAGCATCCATAGACTGGCTTTCTTCATCAGCAACTTTGAGTGCTATGGACTTCTCTTTGGAGGTTGAGTAGGTGTTCTCCTTTGCTTCTCCTTCTGCTCTAATTTTGAGAAAGAGTTCATAGGATTTAAGCTTGCCAAGGAGAGCATCTGTGGTAATCTCCTTTTGACATCTGGTCTCTCTTATGACCCAGATCCTTGCATCCCATGAGCTTAGGAAGCACATTAGGATCTTATTATTTATCTCTGTCACAGAGATTTCCTTTTCAAGTCTCTTCAATTCATTGACTATGAGACTGAATCTGGAATACATATCTGCCATAGATTCTTCTGAACTTTTCTTGAAGTCTCATATTGTGAGATCAATGATGACTTCATGTCCTTACTGGCTTACTCTCATCTGAACTTCCTTCAACAAAATTTGTCAGTGAATCACAAATCTCTTTTGTTGATTGACACTCGGTAACCTTTTGGAATATATCGTCTGATATTTTTGACACCAGAATATTTATGGCATTGGCATCACATGCCCTAGCCTTCTTTTGATCTTTTGTCAATTCAGCCTTTGTTATCTGCATAAGTTTCTCATCTACATCAATCCAGATAAGACTTACCGGGCCTGTAATGATGGATTCAAAAATATATTCATCAATCGAATTCATATACAACTTTATTCTAGACTTCCATAGAGTAAATTTTTCTAAGTTACAGACTGGAGGTCTGGTGGATGCATGGTCTATATTTTATGTAGAGCTCATGATTAAAGATATTACACTAGTAATTCTTAATACCCTTGAATCTTGATCAAGGTCTTTGTCTTTTTATGATCAACCTGGCTCCGATACCAATTGAAAAATAGGGTAGGATGCTAAGAATTACTCTAAAGAGGGTGAATATAGTATTTAAAATTTCTTTTCAGTTTTTAATCATTCATAGCACATCCACAGATTATCTTGTCTGTTAATTATTATGCAGCAGAATAGTAATCAAGAAAAAAATAAAACAATTAAGAGTTATGCAATCCAAATAACACAGTTTTTATAAAGGTTTCCTAAATTTGGGTACATCCATTTTTCTATAACTAGGTAGACTATCCACTATAGACAGTGTTGAGTCTTTTGATAAGGAGACTCTTATAATCGATTACAGTTGAATTTTTTGATAAGAAGATTTAAAGAACCACAAGAGATTTTGATAAGATCTCTAAAACCAATAGCCTATAGATAAGGTGGCTAAATTAAACAAGAATCAGTTTGATAAGGAGGATTAAAATCAAATATAGAGCCTTTTGACAAGGTCGACTCAAAACCACCCTTAGATCCTTTTGATAAGGAGGATCAAAAACCACTAAATCTGTTGAAGAGTGATTCTTAGAACTCTGTCTGAAAGTTGGAGTTGAAAGAGAATAGATATAAGAAATCTATCTTCCATTATTGTTGTCCTCTTCAGCAATCTCTGAGGACTTGGTTCTTTCAAGCACTGTGTCGATAGAGAGTAGTAGTTATTGGCTTTTCTTCATAGATCAAATTCAATAGGCAGAAGGTTGAATCTGTTGTGAAATTGTGATCGATAGATCCTCATGTAATATCTTCTTGATAAACAGTTTTTTTATTGAGAGAAGATAATCATTGATGATTGTTGTTCGTTTGCTTGAAACTTGCAGAGAGGAGAGAAGAAGAAAGAATTCGATCAGAAAGAGAGATAGAGAGATCTCGTGTGATTTTTTTTTGCACAATTGCTTTACTATATTTTGTCACTGTTATCTCAGAATAGACATGTCCATATATAGATACACATTGCCCACAATGATCCCTTGTCAGATTTGCTTCAAAGAGAATAATAGTCTTCCATACTCAAATATCAACGGCTACAATCAGTCGATTCAAGACTTCTTAAACTCTGACTTGGAAGTAAAAGTATATTGAGATGGAGTAGATAAGATAATATCTCAATATATAGTTGTGCTCTGACTTCTGTAGAACTTGAGCTCTGAGTAATAGTATCATAGTCAAGACATAATTCTGAAGTTCTCAACATACGTTGACTTCTGTCATTATTACTTTTCGATTTAAGTCGACATCTTCTCAAAGTAAACCTCTTTAGTTAGCCATTCTCTTAGATCTCTCAAGGCCTTAGTTCACTTCTTTGCCATTCTGAATGACTCTGAATTCCAGGTTATATACAATATGACATTTATACAACAGAGGTATCTTCTTATATCAATTTGATAATCTGATATATCAAATCATGAAGGGATTTTTCCCAACAATAGTCCCTTCTAGAAACTTGAGAGTAGCCCTTAGCAACCAACTGGGCTTTATGATTCTGGACAGAGCCACTTGGAATGAGTTTTAGCTTGTAGATCCATTTAAGGCCCACAACTTCTTTACCTTTTGGTTTCTCAACTAATATCCATGTTTTATTTTTCTCTATCACGGAATTTCAGTGTCCAATACTTCTCCCCCCTCAGATGTCTTGGAAGCTTCTTCAAAAGAGCTTGGTTCACCTGCAAACAGAGCAATGTGACAATTATCATAAATTTCAGCTAGATCCATATATTTCCTGGGGGGTGATGATCCTCAGCTAGTTTCTTCTGAATCTGATGAAGAAGAATCGATTTGCTCAGCTGCTGGAGTGGACTGGAAAGGGAGTTCTTCAATGTCCTCCTTGAAAGTTTCTACTGCTCCCCTAAATACTTTCCACCCCTATCTATTCTCAAAGCTTTAATCTTGTAATTCTGATTTTCTACAACACTTTTCATTTCTAGGAACTCACTGAAAGCCTCAGATTTCTGAGTCAAGAAGTAAACCCAACCCATTCTCGAGTAGTCATCTATAAAAAAAACACCTGCTGCCTAATGGTGTTGGTGTAGCTGCTGGACCCAAAATGTCTGAATGAACAAGCTCCAGTGGCTTTAGACTTTGCCAGACAGCTTGTTTAGGGAATAACCATCTGTGAATTTTGCTTAGAGCATAGCATTCACATACACCCTGTGCGGTAGAAATAGAAGGAAGTGCCTCTATTAATTGCTTCTCATGCAAAAGCATTAAATCACTAAAATTAATGTGCCCATATCGATTGTGCCAAAGAGTTGAGGTATCTCTTACCATCATCCTGAGAGTCGGGTGATTACCAATTGACATGCGCAAGGGAAATACTTTGCTTCTTGTCATGTTGACAGTAAAAATTGGTTTCTGGGTGCTGTCTTGTTTAATAATGCACTGATTTTTTTCAAACAGGGCACTGAAGCCCTTTGTCAGAAGTTGTCCAATGCTTAAGAGATTTTGTGGCAATCCTGGTACGCAGAGAACATCTGAAATGAGTTTGGTACTGCCCCAGGGGTCCTTACTGCCTATAGTTCCTCGTCCTAGAATTTTCTCAGTGCTGCCATTTCCTAGAGTGATACTAGAGGTGGCTTCTTTAATGATTTCGACATAGGACTGATAATTCCAATCATGTGGTTTGAACAACTACTGTCCAGATACCATAAATCAGTGCTTTGGGTTATTTTGAGTAGTTACAGAAGAGTTTGGATGTTTGATATTCTTCTATAAAATTAGCTTCCTGAGTTTGATTTCTTTCAGTTGAATTTTTTTTTTCTTAAACCATTAATCATTGGTTTGGAAAACAACTTTGGTTTGGAAAGCCTGTTCTAAAACTTGATCAAATATTTTTAAATGACCCTCATGAGCTTGTAGGGAGCCCATTAAGTCAGTTAAGGGCAATCTGAGGATATCCTTAGCTTCTTCTATTGTGGATACTACATGACTGAATTACATGGGCAAATTTCTAAGTATTTTCGGCACCATTCTTCTTTTTTCTATAACATCTCCTAGGCTTCTTATAGAATTAATGATGGTAGTTACCCGGGAAAAGAATGAAGGGATTGTCTCATCTTCTCGCATCGATAAAATATCAAAATCCTTCCAGTATGATTGAAACTTAATGGAAATTACCTTTTGAGAGCCTTTGAATCATTTGCGAGTATCTCTCCGATTTCTTTGGAGGTGGTGACTGCCATTATTCGTGGGAACAAAGCTTTTGCTATACTTAGTTGCAGATATAGCATTGCTTTGGCATCTTTTCTCTCATTTTTTGCATACAATCTTGTTGCAGCTGCATCCATGGTAGTGCTGGTACTCCCTTCTCCGAGCTGTGGGTATCCATTTTGTACTAGATCCAATAGCCCTTGTGAGATAAAACGGGTTCGCATCCATGCCCTTCTCCTTCAACCAGTCATTTGTTACTGTGTTTCTGCCATTTGATGAAGCCTGCTGAGATGCGTGACTTGCTTAGGCAATCACGATGATGGACCAAAAGGCCACGAGAAAGGTTTTCTGATGGAGCTTTTTAACAAAACTCTTATACCACTCTTAGATCATTGTGTGCAGGAATTTTAAGGACACAGAAAATAAAAAGAACAAAGCAGAAGGAGGGAAGAAAGCTAAGCAGAAAATGCATCAGAATTTTTATATCATATCTCAACATTTATTTTACATTGCTTTATATAGAGACTAAATTCTGCTGTTACAGGTTTATTTACTGCAGTACATAAAACCTGGGAAGGTGAATGTCTCCGTTACACATTCAAGTGGTAATTGCCATTTTCTTCAGTTTTTTTATTCTCTAAATTAAATCCTCAATTGCTTCTGCAGTTTTTCTCTTCAATGTGCTCAAATCATAAAAAAATGGATCTCTTTTGAATTTTAAAAAATGAATTAGGAATCAATTTTATTTCTGCATGTCATATTTGACCATAATGATCATCAAAAACAAACAAAATTTGAACTTCGACAAATTATTGAGAGCCATCCTTCTGTTCTATTCACTGGCGATGCCAAATTATCAGATAAACTCAAACTTCCTCGAGTAGAAGAGGAGAATTAACTACACAATCCCTTTGAGACAATTTCTCAACTTCCAAGCAAACAAATAATTTGAGGTTTATCAGTTGAATCCTGCTGGTCGAGGTATAGTAACATTTTGGATTCAAAAACAACTTTGTTAAATTACCTCCTGAATATGTGGAGTCAAGAATGTAAACTCCAGCTTCCACAGTAAATTCCTTTGATAATAAGCACGACTAGAGGAGAATCAACCAAGCAATCCCTTTGAGCACGGAACTTCTCAACTTCCAACAAAACAAATAATTTGATGTTCATCATTTGAATCCTGCTGGTCGAGGTGTAGTCGCATATTGGATTCAAAAACAACTTCATTAAATTATCTCATAAATATGTGTCGCCGAGAATGTAAACTCCAACATCCTCGGTGAACTCCTTTAACGATAAACACAGCTAGAGGAGGACAACCAACTAAACAATCCCTTTCAGATGCTAGATTTCTCAACTTCAACTCAAACAAATAATCTGGTATTCATCATTTCAATCCTACTCATAGAGGGATAGTAGCATATTGAATTCAAAAGCCACTTTGTTAAATTACCTCATGATTATGTGCAGTCAAGAATGTATACTCCAACTTCCTCAAGAATTCCTTCGACAATAAACTCGACTACACGAGGAGACTCAAACAAACAATCCCTTTAAGAAGTGAAATTTCTCAACTTCCGCTCAAACGAATAATTTGAATGTTAATTATTTGATTCCTCCATTGAGTTGCTTCAGCCATGGTTGATAAGCTGTAGTATTTAATTTCCTGTCCAGCTTCTTATAATTCCATTAGAGTAGAACAAAACTGTACACAAACTCCTCATCTGTAACTGGAATCCACCTTGCTCCTTAGGTCATCCCTGTCAGTGAAGCTGCTGCATCCTCTTTTCTTCTTAACATTTAGCCTGTCCATCAACTCCCTTACTTTCTGAACATCATTCCACCTGCCGCCCAAGGCATATAAGTCGGAGACAAGAGTATAAACCCCTCCATCATCATTCGGTTCGGTAATCTGAAGAACTTCGGCTATCACCTTTTCCGCCATCTCAAAATTTTGATATCTCTTGCACGCCGATAAAAGGGAAGTCCAAATCACAACATTTGGCTCAATCTTCATGCTCCGGATCATGGAAAAAGCATCATCTAGCTTCCCGGAATTTGCGAGGAGATCAATCATGCAGCCATAGTGGTGGATTCCTGGCTCTAAACCGAATTCATCAGTCATGGTTGAGAAGAAATTACGGCCTGCCTCGACCCTTCCGGCGTGCCTACATGCATTCAGGACACCAGTAAACGTTATCTCATTTGGCCTGATACCGGCAGACTTCATTCTCTCAAAGAAGAACAATGCTTCGTCACAATGGCCGTGGACAGCTAAACCGCAAATCATGGCAGTCCAGTGCATGACGTTTCTATCAGGCATTTTCTCGAACACGTAGAAAGCACTTTTCAGGCAACCAGTCTTAGCATACATGACAATGAGGGAGGTTCCAAGTTGAACTCCGGTAGACAGTTGGTTCCTCACGATGTAAGCATGGATGGATTTGCCTAGAAGGGCTGAGGAGCTGCTGTCGGGGCAACCGGAGAGCATGGTCACGAGGATCAGGGGGTCGGGTTTGGTTTTTCCGGCCAGATTCATTTCTCGGAAGAGAGAAAATGCGTGGGAAGGATTACCGCTATGCACGTACGCCCAGATAATGGCGGACCAGGAGGCAATATCTCGTTGTGGCATTTGGTCGAAGAGCTCCCGGGCGAATGCGACATTGCCACGGCGAGCGTGGCAAGTGATCATGGTGTTGTAGGTGACGACGTTTCTGTTGGGAATTTGGTCGAACAGGAGCAAGGCGTTGGGGAGAGAGGAGAGGGAGTAAGCATGGAGGAGGGCGGACGAGACATGAATGCAGGAGAGGAGGTTGGTCTTGAGGAGGAGAGCGTGGAAGGAGGGGAATATGCAGCTTTCAGAGGCGACGGGGAAAGCGGAGCACTGCTTGAGGGCGAAGACAGCGGCATTGGAATCGTAGAGGTCGGGGAGTGAGGCGGCGGCGGGAGATCGGCGGCGGAGGCGGGACTTGAAGAGAATGAGCGCTTCCCTGGGAGAGCAAGCGTGGCGGATGGCGGCGGCGGAGGCTGACTCAGCCCATGATAATGAAGAGAGGGGGGTTGAAAATTTAACGACCTCCATCCCGGAAAATCTGAAGCCGGCAGCGCTTCATTCATTAAGAACTGGGATTTGTTATTCATTTATATTTTTTCTTGATGCAACTTTATTTGCAAGTGAAAAGTAAAAGAGGATTCTTAAGTGCACAATTAAAATCGTTACAAATGTCAATCTAATAATTTAAGTTTGAGTGGCACTAAAAGCACACCAACATTCGCCAGTAGAACACCGATAAAAACAAAATAACCTAAAAACCCCTAATCATTCAAAAACTCCCTCTCCTTTAAGTGCACACCAACCTGACCTCTCTCCTTCTCGCGACCCATCTCCTTCTTGGACGCCTCTTCGCCTCTCTCGACATCGACTGACGGAGAAGCCCATTAGCCAACCACTATGTTATGATCTAGTTTATTAAGGGTATTTTTGTAATTGGACAGCTATATAAATAGGCTGATGTGCTCTAGGGTTGCTATGCATATTCTGAGTTGTATTTTGGGTTGTTTGTGAGCTGCTGAATCGGGAGAACATCCCCTCGCCGGCGTGAATCCCTCCAGGGCCACCACCCCTCTGGGAAGAACTTTGTATGTTGTGATTCTCCTCTACTTTTATTGAACTGTTGTGATGCTTGCTCTCTCCACTTTTCTGTTTTTCTGGGGTGCACGCCCCCTCTGTTTTCCTCTGTGTTCTCGCCTATACTGTTCCATTGGAAAGGGGACACATCCATGGTATCAGAGCCTCGACCGGGAGTGGGATGGCACAGGCCGACGCGACCAGATAGAAGGATTTACCCGCCAATTTCGAAGAGCTGTGCCAAAGTCAGGAAGATATCCGCCGCTCGCAGGAGCAAATGCAGTTCAGCCTCCAAACGAGGGAGGACCGGCAACAACGCGCCATGGAAGAACTCCGCCAGTTGGTTTCGGCCCTGCGGATGGATAGGGGTGGTAGTGGGGGAGGCGACGGCTCCCAGGGCAGTGCGGGAAGCAGCACCACCCCGCCCGAAGGCCGACCACCGACATGCATCAGCAACCCTTAGTAAATCATTTCCCTCGCATTGAGTTTCCTCACTTCAACGGGGACACACTACAGGAATGGCTCTACCGGTGTGACCAATTTTTTGATATAGATGGGCGTCGGAGTCAAGAGTCAAGCTAGCATCCATGCATTTGGAGGGAAAGGCGTTGTTTTGGCACCAAGCATTCATGAAATCACGCCTCCAACAACAGCCCCCAACATGGGAGGACTACATATGTGCGCTATCCAATCACTTCAGCTCACTCCTATTTGATGGCCCCATCGGGGAATTGAAGAATCTCCGCCAAAAAGGATCCGTGCAACAATACTTGGAAGAATATGATGTCTTACGCCGCCAGGTACAGATTTCGGAGGAGCACGCTTTGACCTTCTACTTGGCGGGGTTGACAGACGAGATTGCATACTCCGTCCGCATGTTTCATCCCAAGACCCTCGCCGATGTGGCGTCCCTAGCCCGCCTCCACGAGCACAAAATGCAACTACGCCAACGCAAGGGAGTTGGATCGGTGAACGACCACAGGATGGGGGCACTCGGCCAATAGGGGCACCCCGGACATTTACTACTCCGCCAGACCGACGGGGGGGGGGGGGTGAGGGGGGGCACTCAATCCAAAGGAGGGAAGAAGTTGACATCCGTCGAAATGGAGGATAAGCGTAACCGAGGCCTATGTTTTTGGTGCAATGAGAAATATACCGCGGGTCACCGTTGTCCCGGGCGCAAGCAGTCGTATTCTATCCATCTCATTCCGGACAAGGAGGAGGAAGGGCCGGAGGACTCTGAAGGTGAAGGGGGGCTGAGCTCCTTTACGAGGAAGGGGAGCTTCAAGAAATTGCACAGGTCTCGGTGCATGCACTCACTGGGACACCACATTTTTATACGATGTGGGTAACTGCCTCCCACGAGGGCCAACCAATCCATATTTTGATTGACTCTGGAAGTACTCACAACTTCCTCGACAGTCAAACCGCCACTCGGTTGAATTGTACGCTTGTGCCTATCCTGACATTCAACGTGGTCGTCGCCAACTGCAAATGCATTGCGAGCTCTCACAAGGTGGTGGGGTTCAAATGGAAGATGCGGGGCACTTTCTTCACATCTGATTTATTGATTTTGCCGCTTGGTGGATGTGAAATGGTCCTCGGGGTACATTGGCTAATCACGTTGGGGGTCGTCCAGTGGGATTTTCGAAACCTTCAGCTGGAATTTACTTCACAAGGGAAGCGGATTTCATTACGAGGTTCTAAAAGTTTAGCGGGGGCATGACTACAACAGAAGAGGCAAGAGTCACGATCCAGACAACTCCATATGTTAGCGGTTTGCGAAGTGAGCGATGACTCGGCGGGAGAACTTAACCAGCTGGATTCCGAAGCAATTCCTGGGGACGGTGGCGGAAAGGCGCTGAATTCTGCACTGATTCCAGGCCGGACAGCAGTCTTGGACAGCACAACATTCCTGCATGGCATCCTGCAAGGGCAGTCCCTGGATCGGGTCCAAGCGCAGCAGCTACATCACTTATTGTCCGCAGCACAGGAGCTGTTTGAAGACCCCGCGGGACTACCACCCAGCAGGGAACATGAACACCGCATCATGTTGAAGGATGACAAGGTGGACATCAACTTGAGGCCCTACCGGTACCGACCCCTACAGAAGACAATCATTGAAAACTTAATCAACGAAATGCTACAGACGGGGGTGATTCGCCATTGCTGCGGCGCGTACGCATCGCCGGTGGTGCTGGCCGAGAAAGGAGACGGCACATGGCGGCTATGTGTGGACTATCGCCAACTCAATAAGAATATGGTGAAAGACCAGTTTTCGATCCCTATCATCGAGGAGTTAATTGATGAGCTGCACGGCGCGGTGTTCTTCTCCAAATTGGATCTCCGAGCGGGGTATCATCAAGTGCGAATGGCGGAGGCCGACATACATAAGACGGCATTTCGTACCCATTAAGGCCATTATGAATTTTTGGTCATGCCATTTAGGCTCACCAACGCGCCTTCAACCTTTCAGAGTTTGATGAACTGGATCTTTCAAGACCAACTCCGTAAATTTATTTTAATTTTCTTTGAAGACATTCTGATATTTAGTAGGTCATGGGAGGATCATCTCGACCATCTTCGCTTCACTTTTGCCGAACTGCGACACCTGGGTCAAGTGCATTACTTGGGCCACATCTGATATTTAGTAGGTCATGGGAGGATCATCTCGACCATCTTTGCGTCAAGTGCATTACTTGGGCCACATCATCTCTAGTAGCGGAGTGGAGACGGACCCCTCCAAAATCCAGGCCATGGTCGAATGGCCCCATCCGACCACCGTGCGGAAGCTCCAAGGATTCCTAGGCCTGACCGGCTACTACTGGCGCTTCATCCAACATTATGGCATCCTCGCCAAACCCCTCACGGCGATGCTCCAGCAAAAGACCCTCCAGTGGACGAGAGAAGCCGAGGAAGCCTTTGGCCGGTTGAAGGAAGTTGTATCACGCCCGCCGGTTTTGGGGCTAACGGACTTTAGCAAGCTGTTCATCATCGAATCTGATGCCTCCGCAACGGGAGTGGGGGCGATACTCATGCAAGAAGGAAGACCCATTGCATATTTTAGTCGAGCACTCGGCACAAAAAATTCAAGTTTATCGGTCTACGAGAAGGAGCTTCTAGCGATCGTCATGGCCGTACAACAATGGCAGCATTACTTATTGGGGAACTCCTTCGTCATCAAGACCGATCAACGCTCATTGAAGTTATTGTTGGCTCAAAAGTTGGCAACACCGGCGCAACATAAATACTTGGCCAAGCTCTTGGGATACGACTACACCATTCAATATAAGCAAGGGAAGGAGAACTTATGTGTGTATGCCCTTTCATGGAAGTATGAATCAGAGGTGGCGGAACTTAATGTGTTGGTAACAATACAATCTCAAATCCTTCAGCAGTTGAAGAACTCGTGGGTTGCGGATACGGATATTCAAAAATTGATTGCGGAGAAAGAGCAAGCTGCGTCCAAAAGACCTAAATATGAGTGGACCAATGGCTTGTTGAAGCGGAAGGGGAGATTGGTAGTGGGCAAGGATGCTGCCATGAAGGACAGCTTGCTGAAATTGTACAATGACGGAGCGATAGGAGGACATTCCTGTTGGAACAACCCTATTACTAATTTGGGCTAGGATTACTATGTGTTCACTAGGATTAAGTTGACCCCCAATGTATAGTCTAAGGGTCATAGTTTTAGGCTGATAAGATAGCTAGAACTTAGGTTTTCTCTAAGTTTCTGCATTCGACGAACTCAATACTGGGTTCGACGAACTGCTCTCTGCGTTCGACGAACGGCTTCCTCTCTGCGTTCGATGATGGCTTGCTCCAGTCTCTGCGGTCGACGATCTTCAATACTCAGCGGCTCATCGGTCGACGAATTCTTCAGTTCGACGAACTCTAACTTGAGATCGACGAACTCCAGCCTGAGTTCGACGAATTCTTTATCAGATGTTCAGTTCGATGAACTCATCCTTTAGGTCGACGAAATCTTATCTCAGATCGACGAATTTTCTCTCAGTCTGTTCAGATCAGTTATTCTATTTCTCTGAACTCAGCTCAACTATCAGATTCAGTTCTATTCTTCATTTGGAGTTATTCTTCCAGATAAGACAAGTTTTATACTTCCTTTATTTTATTCCCTTTCCATTTCCTTCTCTCGAGAAAAATAGTCGTTTGGCTTATTGGAAAAGGATATCATTTATTATTGAAAATGAAAGGAATTAAGATTGGCTGAATCAGTTGAAGTTCCAAGGAAAGATTTAATGCAGATTATTTTATTCCTATTCAGAGATATTTGAAATTCAAATCAGTCGTATTCTCTCTAAGAAAATATAGTATACCAGAAAGAAAAAGAAGATAGACACGGAGATAGAAAATTTCAGAGCATCTGTCAAGAGAAAAAATTATTCAGAAAGAAAAAGAAAGTTCATCTTCCTCAAGCGGCATCTCATTCTCTGAGAACTTCTTCAAGAATAATCTCTCAGTGTTCTGCTGCAAGTTTCAAATCTTCTATAGATCAACAATAATATGAGGAACTTCTGTCTCTCAGATTCATCATCTTATCAAGAAAGATATTTTCATTCAAGAGAAAGCTCCATCCTCAAGCTGTCAAGAATTTCAATCAGACAGGGGGAGCTTTACACCATCAATCCACTAGAGTCTTCTCTCAGATTGTTGACAGAGAAGAACTTCTTAACCCCTTTCTATCCCTTCTTGTACAGGGTTATAACTCCCTTCAAAAGTTAACCCCTTGGTGGCAGGGCACCTGATCAAAAACCTGTAGTTGGGTTAGAACACTTGATCAAAAGCTCACTTGGTGTGTGGACACCTGATCAAAAACCCCTTGGTGATAGGGCACCTGATCAAAAACCTAGTGGATCCTACCAAGTGTGGTAGAAGAGTAGACGTACCCAGATTTATTGGGGAACTACTATAAAATCCTTGTGTCTCTGTGCTTGTGATTTTCTGTGTTGTTGTGCTGTGCTGATTTCTTTATTTAGTTTTTATAAATCACTCAATATACATATATATATATATCACTATTTTAATTCCGCTATAAAATTAAGGGAAAAGTTTTTAATACTGTATTCACCCCCCCCCCCCCCCCCCCCCCCTCTAGAGTAACATTAAGATCTAACCTCCACTTTCAATTGGTATCAGAGGGTAGTTGATTTTTACAGGCTAACACCTGAATCATAAAGATCAATTAGATCATAATTTATTTTAGAGTTTTATTTTCCTAAAAACTCATGGCACAAAATAAAGAATATTCTAGCACAAGACCTCATATGTGCAATCTCAGTAAGTTTGCACTATGGAAGGCAAGGATTAGATTGTACATGAATTCTATTGATGAGGATATCTTTAATATAATTTTGACAGGACCTCCAACACGTACAACAACAACAAGTGCTGAAGCACCAGTAAACAACAATGTTGTTCCACCACCTGAGTGGACTGAAGCCCAGAAAAAGCAAAGAAGTGCATATGCAAAAGCAATGAACATTCTGGCACAAACAATGTCTGATGATATTTTTCAGAAAGTGGTGGAATGCACCTCAGCAAGAGAAATATGGATCTCACTCAACAATATGGTTGAAGGATCAGCTGATGAAAGAAAGGAAAGAAGATCCCACCTCATTTCTCAATATGAGAATTTCAAAAAGGGAGAATCTGAGACAGTTGCTGATATGTACAATAGGCTCAGTCTCATAATCAATGAGCTGCAGACCTTGGACAAAGTGATCTCTATCACTGAGGTCAATGATACGATCCTTATGTGTTTCCCCAGCACATGGGACTCTAGGATCTGGCCAATCAAGGAAGCCAGAAGCCTTAATGAGATCTCAACTGAGAGCTTGTTAAGCAAACTAAAATCCTATGAGCAGCTTATCAAAACCAGAGAAGCTGAATAATCAACTTCATCTTCAGCATCCAAGAAGGAGAAGAATATAACTTTCCAAGCTACTGAAGAAGAAGAAAAGGCTCCAAGAGATGAGGAGTTCATGAGCCTTCTAGCCAAAAGGTTCTACAAGATGGCTAGAAAGGACTTCAGAAAGAAGAACTCTAGATCCAGAGAAAAGCCAAGGTATGATAAATCCAATTCTAAAGAAATTATATGTTTTGGTTGCAGGAAACCTGGACATATTCTGCCAGAATGTCCAGAAAATCAGAAGAAAGAAAAGAAAAAGGAAAAAAAGAAGACAAGAAGCACTCCAGCAAGTCTTCCTCCCACAAACACAAACACAAACACAAGGGAAGATGATTTGTGGCAGAAACCTGGAGTGAAACAGATTCTGAATCTTTATCCAGCTCTTCTGAAGATGAAGATAAATCAAATGAGAATGACCAATGCTTGATGGCCATTTATGACTCAAGCAATGAGTCAGATCTTGCATCTTCATCCAGCTCTTATGATGATGAGGATAATGAAGAAGAAAAGAATTTTTGTATGATGGCTATCAATGCCTCAGCAAACAACTCAGATGAAGAAGAATCAGGATCAGAAGCTGACAATGATATAGATCAGGTAATATCTAATTTTGATTTCAATTCAGTTGAATTCAAAGATGAATTCAAAGTTCTTTTCTTAGACTTAATAAAATCTGAGAATGAGATAATCACTCTCAGAAATAAGCTAGATGAAATGAACAAATTAAGTGAAGAAAATGCTAATCTTAAGAAAGATTTGGATGCCTCTAGAGAACATATTATTCTCATTGAGAATAAACTTTCAGAGGCTAAGAAATTTGAAGAATCCCTAAATGGGAGAAGCATCAAACTGATGGACATTACAAGCACAGTAAATGCCAGATTAAGTGGCAAACTAGGCTTGGGTGCATCATCAAGTGAGCCACCTCTTATTAAGAAGAACATACTGTCTACACCTATAAAATTCATTTCTGCTAAGAGCAAAGAGGTTGTAGATGCAAATAAAAATATTTCAAATAAGGTTGTTAAGAATAAAGGAATTCAGCAGAATTCGTCGAACGGAGCTCAACGAAATCAGACGAATTCATCGAACGGAGATCGACGAACTCTAAAGACAGATTTTCTGTATAGTCATTATTCGAACGGCGCTCGACGAAAGCACACCCATTCGTCGAACGGCGATCGACGAACTTAGCCCAGTTCGTCGAACAGAAAACATACAGAAAAAAATAAAGAATTCTTATTCTAAACATACTATCAATCCTTTCACTGAATGGATAATACCTCCAAGGAGATATCATCCAAAAGGTTATAAGGATCAACCTGAAATGTCTTTTATTTCAGAGTTTTGTTGTAATACAAAAGGACCCAAGGTAGTCTGGGTCAAAAACAACTAGTTTATTTTTCTGTTTTGCAGGTACACAACTATCCAAGCAAGAATGAACAATGGTATTTGGATAGTGGATGTTCAAAGCACATGACAGAAAATAAGGCCAACCTGAACAACTATAAGGCAAATCTTGGACCCAAGGTGATCTTTGGAGACTCCAACTGTGGACAAACCAAAGGCTATGGTCAGATCAAGGGTTGAGCAGTGACCTTCAAGAAAGTAGCCTATGTCAAGGGTCTGAAGCACAACCTCGTCAGCATAAGCCAATTATATGATGAAGGTTATCAGGTAACTTTCAATCATTCCTTATGTCTTATTACCAATAATAAAAATATTACTGTATTATCTGGTATTAGACATGGAAATATTTATTTAGTCAATTTTGACTATGCCAATTCTGATATTTGCTTATTCAATTCTATAAGTAAAACAAATGAATTATGGCATAAAAGGCTTGGACATATTAACCTTAGAACTATCTCTAAGCTTTCTAAGGACAACCTTGTTAGAGGATTACCTTCTGGTTCATACAAGAAGGAAGGACTCTGCAGGGCTTGTCAATTAGGTAAGCAAACTAGAAGTAGTTTTAAATCTTTATCCAAGAGTGATTCACCTAGGATTTTATATTTGCTGCGTTTGGACCTTTTTGGACCTACTACAATACAAAGCCTAGGAGGGAAGCATTACTCTTTAGTGATTGTAGATGACTTCTCAAGATTCACTTGGGTGTTCTTTCTTAGGAACAAGTCTGACACCTTTAGTGTTCTGACAGACTTTCTCAGGTCCATTAAGATTGAGTACTCTACTGTAGTTGCATTGATTAGAAGTGATCATGGCACTGAGTTTGAGTCTCTTCTGATGAGAGAATTCTATGGAAAAGAAGGGATTAGGCAGTGTTTCTCTGCTCATAGAACTCCTCAACAAAATGTGGTAGCTGAAAAGAAAAATAGAACCCTAATTGAATCAGCAACTACATTACTTGATGATGCAAACTTGCCACTCTCTTTTTGGGTAGAGGCAGTGAACACAGCAAATTATGTGTTGAACAGAAGCCTGATACATAAACTTAAGGGCAAAACTCCCTATGATTTACTTAAGAATAAAAGGCATGAGGTTAACTATTTTATGCTATTTGGCTGTAAATGCTATGTGCACAACAATGATAAGAAGTATCTCAGGAAGTTTGAAGCAAAAGCTGCTGAAGGCATATTCCTTGGATATTCTCTTTCTAGTAAGGCATACAGAGTTTACAACAAATCTACTCTTAAGATAGAAGAGTCCATGCATGTATCCTTTGATGAGACTAACATGTTAATTGAGGAGAGGAACACCACCTCTACCAAACATATTATGCAGGTACCAGCTCTATATGAAGAGCTCAATGGACTAGATCTACAGAAAGAAGAATCTTTACTTCCATCAACACAAAATCTTGAAGACAGTGAAGAAGAAGATCATCCAGATCTTGCTGACAGCTCAAATCAAGTGACAGCTGAACAAATTCCCCATGTGGATATCATTGCTCAACCAACTCCAACTGTTGACCACATCACAGTTAAAGATCATCCAATATCACAAGTAATTGGTGATATTTCAGCAGGTGTTCAAACAAGGCATCAACTTCACCAAAATCAAATGCACACTTGTTTCCTATCACAAGTTGAACCTCAAACCATAAAAGATGCAGAACAAGATCCAAACTGGATTCTTGCAATGTAAGAGGAGCTCAACCAATTTGAAAGGAACAAGGTTTGGGATTTGGTTCCAAGACCAAAAGGCCATCCAGTTATTGGCACCAAATGAGTCTTCAGGAACAAGCTTGATGATCAAGGCAATATAGTGAGAAACAAAGCAAGATTGGTAGACCAAGGATATTCAAAGGAAGAATTCATTGACTATGATCAAACCTTTGCTCCTATTGCAAGACTTGAAGCTATCAGGATCTTTTTGGCCTTTGCTGCATTCAAGAAATTCAAGGTATATCAAATGGATGTAAAGAGTGCATTTCTTAATGGAGACATTAAAGAAGAAGTCTATGTGGAACAACCACCGGGTTTCATCTCTCCAACTCACTCCTCCTATGTATTTAAGCTTAATAAAGCTCTCTATGGTCTCAAACAAGCTCCCAAAGCATGATATGGGACCTTAGCTAATTTTCTGTTGGAAAACAAGTTCTGTAGAGGCATAGTTGATAAAACCCTATTTTCAGGATACATAAAAATCAAACTCTACTAGTTCAAATATATGTAGATGACATAATTTTTGGCTCTACTGATTCAAATTTATGCAAGAGATTTTCTAATCTAATGCAATCTAAATTTGAAATGAGTAGTATGGGTGAACTATCATACTTCCTTGGTCTTCAAGTGAAGAAAACTCCTAATGGCATATTCATATCACAATCCAAGTATGCTAAGGAATTAGTGAAAAGGTTTGGTATGTCTGATGCTTCCACCATGAAAACACTCATGCCCTCAAATGTTGTTGTTGATAATGATGAATCAGGGAAACCTGTTGATCAGAAAGTATATAGAGCAATTGTTGGCTCATTACTTTATTTAACAACAAGTAGGCCTGATATAATGTTTGCTACTTGTATTTGTGCTAGGTTTCAAGTTAACCCCAAAGAATCTCACCTAATTTTATTAAAAAGAATTTTGAGATATATAAAGGGTTGTCCTAATCTAGGACTCTGGTATACAACAACATCAGAATTTGAATTAACTGGATTCTCAGATTCTGATTATGCTGGATGCAGAGTAGACATGAAAAACACATCAGGAACTTGCCAGTTTCTTGGTGATAGGCTTGTGTCTTGGTTTTGTAAGAAACAAACATATGTGTCAACATCAACAGCTGAAGCTGAATACATAGCTGCAGGCAGTTGCTGCTCACAGATATTGTGGATACAAAATCAGCTCCTAGACTATGGTATCAATCTAAATAATTCAATTATATTTTGTGATAATACTAGTGCAATATCTATAGCACAAAATCCAGTTCTCCATAGTAGGACTAAACACATAGAAATTAGGCACAACTTTATCAGAGATAATGTGGATAAAAATAAATTTTGCCTACAATTCATCTCTACTGATTTGCAAAGAGATGATATTTTCACCAAACCCTTGGATGAAAAGAAACATATCTTCTTTATAAATCAGCTGGGAATGATAGATGGAGATTCAATCTGATAAAAATTAAATTTTCTATTTATCCCCTCATTTAGTCGAACGGAGAATGACGAAATGCTATCGTTCGTCGAACAGAGATTGACGATACTTAATAAGTCAGGATCGACATAGATAAGCGCGATCGTCAAATGGAGATCGACGAAAGTTATTTTTTCATCGAACGCAGTCAGACGAAGCCCTGAGTCTTTTCGACTTCTGATTCCATTAGGTTTAGCCGAACCCTGCTCTACGAAAGTGTGCGCCCTTCTCCGATCTCTCTATATAATCAAAGCTTTTATCTTATTTTATCTTTGCGCCTACAGAACTTGCTCTTTCCCGCCAGTTCCCCTTTGCACTTGATCGTTCTCTCTTTTGCAGGTAACAATGGCGATTTCGCAAGCAGTTCTTTCCTCGATAAAGTTTGACGCCGGGTTCGACATTGACTTCAAGTCGTTTGAGCATTCCGATCAAGTCTTCCAGGACATTCTTCATCTGTTTGAAGAACAACATCTAAAGAAGATCATGACAACCAGAATCAAATTACCAGTGACTAAAATCAAGGAATGGGCTTATACAGTCAAGCCAGAGAATGATACCCTATTAGGAACCATATCAGGAAACCAGGTTATTCTAACCCCAGTAACATTATCTAAAGTTTTTGGTTTAGTAAATGGTGATGATGATTTGGATATATCTTCTTTTGAATTCGATAATGCTTTGGTTAAAATGGGTTATTCTGGTGGAAACCCTAATCACCTTTTAAAGAAAAAACATATCTGTGAAATACAAGTTCTTAGCTGATGTAGTGGGCAAGGTGTTGCTTGGGAAAACCTCAGCCCATGACTACATTACAAGGCACCAATTTCTGGTGATGGTGGCCTTGGTTGAGAAGAAGAAGATTAACTGGGGAATGATTATCTTTGAATCAATAAGGAAGAAGATCAGCAAGATAAATGTTGGTTATGGTAGAATTCTGGAAATCTATCTTCAGGAAAGGCATCCAGACCTTTTGGTCTCTCCTAAAGTTTTCATCAATGCTAGTAAGAGGCTGACCTCAGCTTTGTTTGGAAGATGGGAAATGATTATCCCAAAGAGGACTCCAAGAGCAGAATCATCAAATACAGCTTTAGAAGGCACCAGGACTGTGCAAGTCACTCCCCTAACTCTTCCAAAAGTTTCTCTTGTTGTTTCTCCCCCTTCTCTCCCTTCTCATCCTACTACTTCTTCTGAAGAAATTCCTCCTCCCAACTCTCCCATTATACCTTCATCCTCATTGCCATCTTCTCCTATTCTTCAGACTCACCCATCTGAAGAGCATTCATCCTTCAATGACATTCATTCTCCCATAAAACATTTCATCTCCACCTCAATCACCAACCCTTCCCCAATCTCCTATCCCCCAAGATATTTCTCCACCTCAGTCACCCATTATCCCACAATCACATATTCATCCTCAATCACCTATCCACCCTCATTGCCCTATTCATCCACCCATAGCTCATGCTACTAACATATCTTTCCCATACTCCCTCCCATCATCTTCAAATCCTAACCAAGACTTTATCTATATTGAATTCTCATCTGCTGCTGACCAAATCTATCAACATCCTGCTCCAAGGCTGAATGATCTCCTGGATGCATAACTTGCTCCAGTTCATCAAGCTCTTGCTGATCTCTCTGCAAGACTAGCTTCCTTCCCTTCACCCTCCTATTATGTCCCTTCTTCTAGGGGACTAGCTTCAGGATTTCCTGAAACTAGGCAGGGGGAGATGTCTGATGAAGAAGCTCCAGTTCTTCCAGCTTTCAGTGCAGATGCAGTTCAGGCAGATTCAGAGTTGACAGATTTAGTTCTTCCAGCAATAGAAGAAATAAATAAAATTTCTATTAATCCATCTATAGATATTATTTATTTGCTTTCCAAGTTCAATACAGTTTTCAGAGATTTGCTAGAGTATCCAGTTTATTCCAAGGTAATTATTCCTTATACTGCTCCTATTGATAAAGCCATATTGAAAAAATTTCTCAAGAGTTTTGAAATACCAGTTCAAGTTCCAGTTATTGAAGTAAGTCTAGCTCTTCCAGCTCCAGTTCATGTTGAAAGTCCAGCTCCTCCAGCTCCAGTTCATGTTGAGAAAGATATTTCTAAAGTCCTGAAATTGATTGATGACCTCTATGATAATCCCCAATCATCTGATGACAGTGATAATGATGATAGTGATGATGATGATTCTGATGATAAATCATCAAGGAAAAGAAAAGCTAACCATATGTCAAAGGCTGCTCCTAAGCCTCCAAATCCCAACAATGATATTCCCTACTACATATTGCATAATATCACTCTCACTAGGGACTCTCATGCTTGGATGAAAATCTTAAGGAATGAAGCAAATAGAAGGAAGAAAATGAGGAAAACTGGTTATTATCCTGATAATCCAGTTAAGCTCAATCCTCCCCCTCCTCCTCCTCCAACAGCAGGTGCAGTTGGCTCAACAAAGTTCTCTTCTTCCTCTCAAAGTTATTCTTCCCAGCAATCCAAGAGACCAGCTAGTTCTAGTGGTTCTCAGAGTTCTAGGTCTTCAAGACCTCCTTCAGGCTCCTCAAGATTAATATCTTCATAATATAAGTATCATGTCTCTGATGGCTCTTCTCGCAGAAACAAAAACCCTCAAGATCCTTCTCATTTTCAAGAAAATATTTCTGAGTATAGCCCCTCTTCTCCCAATCCAGAAGAAGAAAGGTTAGCTCAAATGGCAAGATTCAGAGAATCCATTGCAGTAGCCCAGATAAATAAAGCAAAAGCTGAATGTAAAGATTACTCCAAATTCTCAACTATGTCAGATTTCAGAAAGAAAGATTTTGAAAAGTACAAATCCAGAAAAGTGTTCAATGCTGAAGAATACTTAGAGAAGCACCCAGAAGCAGTAGTTCCTCAAGCCAAATCTCAAACTATTCTGGGAGCTCAGGATCTTTACATGCGCACGAAAGAATCAGAAAATTCAAACAGATAGATTATTTTCAAGCCTCCATCAACAAAGATGTAAAAGGTTTTGACTTTTTGGTTTGGTTGATATTTCTGTTTTATTGTAATATTGTTAAACTCAGAGCACTACTTATTTTATCTGCTGAAATGGTTTTACATTCTGTCAGATATATTTATGCTCTGCTATTTTTCTGTTATTTATTATTTGAAATTTGTCAAATAGTATCCTAACCCAAATAGGGGGAGATTGTTGGAACAACCCTATTACTGATTTGGGTTAGGATTACTATGTGTTGACTAGGATTAAGTTGACTCCCAATGTATAGTCTAAGGGTCATAGTTTTAGGCTGATAAGATAACTAGAACTTAGGTTTTCTCTAAGTTTCTGCGTTCGATGAACTAAATACTAGGTTCGACGAACTGCTCTCTGCGTTCGACGAACGGCTTCCTCTCTACGTTCGACGAACGGCTTGCTCCAGTCTCTGCGGTCGACGATCTTCAATACTCAGCGGCTCAGCAGTCGACGAATTCTTCAGTTCGACAAACTCTAACTTGAGATCGACGAACTCCAGCCTGAGTTCGACGAATTCTTTATCAGATGTTCAATTCGACGAACTCATCCTTCAGGTCGATGAAATCTTATCTCAGATCGATGAATTTTCTCTAGTCTGTTCAGATCAGTTATTCTATTTCTCTGAACTCAATTCAACTATCAGATTCAGTTCTATTCTTCATTTGGAGTTATTCTTCCAGATAAGACAATTTTATCCTTCCTTTATTTTATTCCCTTTCCATTTCCTTCTCTTGAGAAAAATAGCCATTTGGCTTATTGGAAAAGGATATCATTTATTATTGAAAAGGAAAGGAATTAAGATTAGCTGAATCAGTTGAAGTTCCAAGGAAAGATTTAATGCAGATTTTTCTATTCCTATTCAGAGATATTTGAAATTCAAATCAGTCGTATTCTCTCTAAAAAAAATATAGTATACCAGAAAGAAAAAGAAGACAAACAAAGAGATAGAACATTTCAGAGCATCTGTCAAGAGAAAAAATTATTCAGAAAGAAAAAGAAAGTTCATCTTCCTCAAGCAGCATCTCATTCTCTGAGAACTTCTTCAAGATCAATCTCTCAGTGTTCTGCTGCAAGTTTCAAATCTTCTATAGAGCAACAATAATCTGAGGAACTTCTGTCTCTCAGATTCATCAGCTTATCAAGGAAGATATTTTCATTCAAGAGAAAGCTCCATCCTCAAGCTGTCAAGAATTTCAATCAGACAGGGGGAGCTTTACACCATCAATCCACTAGAGTCTTCTCTCAGATTGTTGACAGAGAAGAATTTCTTAACCCCTTTCTATCCCCTCTTGTACAGGGTTATAACTCCCTTCAAAAGTTAACCCCTTGGTGGCAGGGCACCTGATCCAAAACATGTAGTTGGGTTAGAGCACCTGATCAAAAGCTCACTTGGTGTGTGGACACCTGATCAAAAACCCCTTGGTGATAGGGCACCTGATCAAAAAACTAGTAGATCCTACCAAGTGTGGTAGAAGAGTAGACGTACCCAGATTTATTGGGGAACTACTATAAAATCCTTGTGTCTCTGTGCTTGTGATTTTCTGTGTTGTTGTGTTGTGCTGATTTCTTTATTTAGTTTTTATAACCCACTCAATATACACATATATATATCACTATTTTAATTCCGCTATAAAATTAAGGGAAAAGTTTTTAATACTCTATTCACCCCCCCCCCCTCTAGAGTAATATTAAGATCTAACCTCCACTTTCAATTCTAATATCAACGCAATGTATAGAAGGCTGAAAATGAACTTTTATTGGAAGCACATGAAGCCGGAGGTGTATGACTACATTCGCAAGTGTGAGGTGTGCCAACAGTGCAAGGCGGACACTCAAAAGCCTATGGGGATGCTACAACCGTTACCTATACCCGACCGGATTTGGCAAGACATCTCCCTAGATTTCGTGGAGGGATTACCCAAGAGCAAGGGCAAAATGACTATTTTAGTGGTGGTGGATCGCCTCAGCAAGCAAGCTCATTTCGTAGCCCTTTCCCATCCTTACACGGCAGAAGGAGTAGCTCAAAAATTTCTGGATTCCATAGTATGACTCCATGGACTACCGGCATCCATCGTGAGCGATCGCGATGCCACCTTCTTGAGCCACTTTTGGCAAGAACTCTTCCGCATTCTCCAAGTGCAGTTGAAGATGTCCACAACATATCACCTGCAAACCGACGGCCAAACGGAGGTCGTCAATCGTTGCTTGGAGGGCTACCTTTGGTGTATGTGCTTTGAACGACCTAGGAGTTGGGCGAGTTGGTTACCGTTAGCGGAATGGTGGTGCAACACGACATACCATAGCATAATCAAAATGACACCCTATGAGGTGGTCTACGGTCAAGAACCGGCGTTACACTCGTCGTATATTTCCAATGAGGCAAAGGTGGAAGAGGTGAACCGGTCACTCGAAGCACGCGAGAGAGTTATAACCTTGCTGAAATTTAACCTCGCCCAAGCAAAAAATTGGATGCGGGTCATGGCCAACAAGGAACGGCAGGAGCGGGCATTGGAGGTCGGATCATGGGCCTATATCCGTATTCAATCTTACAAGCAGACGAGCCTCCGCACTCATGGATTCCACAAATTGTCCCCAAAGTTTTTTGGGCCATTTCAAGTGATTGAGAGGGTTGTCCAGGTGGCCTACAGGCTCGAGCTTCCAACTGATGCAAAAATCCACCACACATTTCACATATCGCAGTTATGGGAGTACCACGGAGAAAGACCCCCACTGCAGCTAATCCAGCTTCCGTCGACGGTCAATGGAGACGACAACTTAATGGTGGAACTCATGGTGATATTAGATCGCCGCATCGCGCCTCACAGTGGTTGTGTGATCGCACAAGTGCTTGTACACTGGCTTAACGGTACCGCAGAGGAAGCCACTTGGGAAGATTTGACAGTGTTTACAAAGTGCTACCCGCATTTTGTTATTCCTTGAAGAAAAGGAATTTGTTGGGGAGGAAGTATTGTTATGATCTAGTTTATTAGTAAGGGTATTTTTGTAATTGGACAACCATATAAATAGGTTGTTGTGCTCTAGGGTTGCTATGCATATTCTGAGTTGTATTTTGGGTTGTTTGTGAGCGGCTGAATCAGGAGAACATCCCCTCGCCGGCGTGAATCCCTCCAGGGCCTCCACCCTTAGGGAAGAACTTTGTATGTTGTGATTCTCCTCTACTTTTATTGAACTGTTGTGCTGCTTGCTCTCTCCACTTTTCTGTTTGCCTGTGGTGCTCGCCTCCTCTGTTTTCCTGTGTGTGCTCACCTATACTATTCCATTGGAAAGTGGACACATCACACTACCGCATCTCTCTGTGGTTTTCTCGTAGCATTTCCTCTTCCTTCGCCCCCACCGTTTGTTGTGCAACCGATAAAGAAGAACAAGTGAGGCTCATGATTAAGGAGCTCGCAGTACCGTGGATTCAACGTCTTTCTACATAAGGACAGGGCGTTGGGAATCTTTCATTTCATCTCTTTAATAACAATCTATGTAGATGGGGTGCACCAAAATTTCAAATGGTCGAGCCGGAGACTTTTCACCGCAGCCTCGACTGACTTGTCGTGACAGTTCTGGCGGGCCTTTTTCCGCCAATTCCGGGTCTATTTGACCCCTCAAATTGACACTCAAATCACGTGCATTACATATGAAAGAGCGCGTCCCCCTGGTAGGCAAGAGCATCAGCGCACCTGTGCGGTGCACACTCGCACGCCCTAGTAAGGTGCACACGCACAGGTCTGGATATGCGCACCTGCGCATACACATGCCTGGATGAGTGTGCGCTAACCTACACGCGCGCGCCCATGCGTGTGTCGCGCCTCTTCCCGCTCTCCCACGAACGCTCACTGCCACCTCATTGTCATCGTCGTCGCCATCACCACCACCGTCGTCACCGCCACCCTTCCGGTGGTCCTGACCGGGCTGCCCAAGTTTCCCGGGCCTCCTAAGGGGCAAGGTCGTCATATCCCTAAAAATAGTGATCCAAGCTCAATCGTGTGACCTTATTCGCCCATTCAATAACGAAGAGAACACAATTGCTTGTGTTCCCCCTGAAAAACTATAAAAGGGGCATAAGCATTCATTTGGGGGAGAAAAAAAGGAGTAGAAGAAAGAGCTCTAAGGGGTTCCGATGAAGAGTCGCAGACTTGAGTCCAGCTCCAAGGCATGAAAACTCGGCTCAGCACTCATCCTTCCACTCAACACGCGCATCTCGTGAGCCCGCTTAATTTTCAAGTATGCTCCAGTGCACGCCACCATGCTCTGCTCCGGGACGCGCCACTGCGCTTCGCTCTAGACCTGTGTGTGCATGCTCGCATGCCCTGGTAAGGTGTACACACACAGCTCTACATGAAGCATGACGCGGCAACAATGATGATCTCTCTCGTTCCTTCCCCTTACCTTAAGATCTCTCATAGGGAGTTTTATTTATATAAATTTCATTTCTTTTCTTGTATTTTCTCATTTACTTTGGCTAGTCTTGTTGCACGTTAGAGAAATTCGCCTGTATAGGTGACTAGGTTCGAGAGCGACTTAGGAAGAAATTATCCCATGTGTTGTCAACTAGATCTGTGTGTGACTTATAGATGAATTCTCCTTATGAGTTAGGCGGCTAGATCTAGGGAGTGGGTCTAGGTGCGACCCGAGTCATATCTAGGGAGAGATAGGTGTTGGGAATAGTGTCCTGCAATGTTCCTGATTTGAAGAAGTGCTCAGGTCAATGATAAAAGCACTATGTATTTGATGGTATGTCTTACTTATGACTGCATAGTATAGACATTATGTCCAGTACTTCTTTAATATTTCTAAGTGCAAAATCGTTGAAGAGGATTGGACATATCGTTGAAATCGTTGAGATTACTCGCAGAAGATAGCGGAAGAAATCAGTCATTAATCGTCGTGACAATAAGTATAACACGATGATATCTTTGTGTCAACAAAGAACACACGACGATATCATTGTGAGAACAAGCAGAATCAACCAAGTCAATGTATCATCGTGACAACAAGTATCACACGACAATATCATTGAATAGTCTGGCGTGTTGAAGTTCTTCAGCATTTTGAAATACCTGACTAAGAAGAGATATCATCGTAAATAGGTTATATCGTCTTGAAGACTAAGTCAGAGATCGTGGAGACAGTTTGCAGCTGAAGTAGTAGTCAAAATGATCTCAACAATATCGACAAGAAGACTTCATGTCGTCGTGACTGCATATGTAGTTGAGAAGTTCCATATCATCGAGATATCTTCCTCTAGTGAAGATTTTAGAAGACTTGAAGAAATGTCTAAAGTCCTAAATGGATCGCTGAGGTAGCAAGTTCTGTCGTCGAGATGTTGCTCTTATCGTCGAGACAGACCGAGATTTTTTGAAACGCGCTGTCTGCATTTAATGTCAGCATCTAAGGGAGCAATCAACGGATGCCGTTAAGGAATGGACTTCTAACATTAAAGAGTGCTCATAATAGACCATTAGAATGCCTTGTCATATAAAAAGACAAAATGTGTACCCTAACAATATATAGAGAATAGAATCGGAACACAGAACGACTGTAAGAAGAAGAAACGATTTCTTGAGAACAATACGCTCGTACTTTCAGTTCCTTAAGTCCCAATCAAGCATCATCAACTGATAAGTTGTGTTTTAGAAAGAAGAAGAAGAGGATAAAAGAGAAGCTTTCGTGCATCAGTAAAACTCTCTTAAAGCTTTCTCTTCAAGTCCAAAGGCCATCTACATCAGGCTTCAGAAGAACTCACCAGAGTTGTGTGGAGTATTCATCAACCTTGTAAAAATAACATATTCTATGTAGGGCCTTGTGCCTGAGTTATAGGGCCTTATGCCTGAGGTGTAGGGCATTGTGCCTGAGTTGTAGGGCCTTGTGTTTGAGCTGTAGGGCCTTTGTGCCTGAGTTGTAGGGTTCCTGGAACCTGAGGTAGGATCTCTTGTAGATCTGAGTTGTAGGGTCTGGAGTGCCTAAGTTGTAGGGCCATTGTGCTTGAGGTGTAGGATCTTTGCAATAGATCTGAGTTTTGGTGGAGTTTGCTGATTCTAGCTCACTCTTAGATAGCCGCAGAGGGACAGTGGAATACACTAGACACATTATCTAGGGGAACCACTATAAATCTAATGTTTCTGTGTGATGTGCTTGGTGAGTGTTTCTGTGCTGTGATTTTCTCTGTGTGTTATCAGGTTAAATTTTCAAATCAACTACATCACCTATTCTCCCCTCCCCCCTCTAGGTGATAGTTCCATAAACAACAAGTGGTATCAGAGTTAGGTTGATCAAAGAGTGACTTAACAGTCAGATCTAGATCTGTGGAACTATTTCTAATGATTAGGGCTGATCAACACAAGTAGATTAGATCCATGAAACTTCTAGTGTGCTCCAAAGAGAATTTTCCCATCTGGAAAGAAAAGGGTCAGATTTTTCATGGAGGCTGCAGATCCCAGAGTATTTGTTACTGTTCAAGAGAGACCTCAAATACCCATGACATCCTCAACCATAGATTCTGCCAAGCAAGTACCAAAGAAGTACTTTGATATGAGTAAGGAAGAACTTGCCTTGGTGGCCCTTGATAAAAGGGCATAAAACATCATAGTAAGTGGCATTGATGACTCCACCCTCCAAAACATTATTCACTGTAAATCTGCCAAGGAGATGTGGGACTCCTTGATTATTTATATGGAGGGGACAGAAGAAGTAAGGGATGATAGGAAGTCCCTTCTGAACTAAGAGTATGAGGCCTACAAGCATGGCAAAAATGAAACCATCTCAAGTTGTTATGAGAGGTTTTTCAAGATTGTGAAGGGTTTGAAAAATTATGGAAGGGATTTCACAAACTCTGATCTAAATGATAAATTCTCTAGATCTCTCTCCAAGGAATGAGATATCATGATCTGTGACATCAGGGAGATAGGACAACTGGGCATCATAGAGCCCAAGAATCTGTATGGGAAGCTGCTGTCCCATGAGCTTCAGCTTATCACAAGATTAGCTGAAGAGGAAAGTTTAAGGGGGGCACCAGAGAGAGGTATATGGCCCTTAAGGCTGAAAGCTTAAGGAAAACCATGAACAAGACTCCAATATTTCAGCATCTGTCTGAAAGCAGTGAGACTTTTGATGCCAGGACATCAGACTCAGACAGCACAGATAATGAACTGACCGTCTTCTCCAAGTAGTTCAAAAAGCTAATGTCAAGAAGGAAAAGAGACAGCCATAGGTCATCTTCTTCTAGCTCCAGGAGATCTAGTCACCATGATAGATCTAAATCTTCAAGGGATGACATGTATAAATCTAAACCCAACAAATTTGATTTAACTAATACAGTGTGTTTTTGTTGTAATAAGACAGGTCACATGATAGCTAACTGCCACTCCAAGAAGAGGGAATCTAAGAAATATGAAGATAAAAGAAATCCAAAGGACAAGAAGAAAACAGAAAAGGATTCATTGCAAAGAAGATCAGAACCTTAAGTGATTCTGATTCAAGTTCCTCGGAATCTGAGGAGGAAGCCTTCATTGGCCTCATGGAAATAAATAAAGAAATCCAGGATGAGAACCCCTCTCCTGAGAAGGTACACATCAGAGCCTCTTTATCTACCTCTGATTCTGAATCAGTTGCAGATTCTATGCATGATGATGAGTGAGTTTGCTTACAACATCACATCCTCAAGATCCCAACATGAGGATGAATCTGAGCTGATGCAGCAATATGAAGCTTTGTGGGAAGCTTTCAAGAAAAGCAAGAAGCTCCTTAGAGTTCAATCTAAGGAGTTAGATTCCTTGAGAAATACCGATTCTGAACTCTATGAGTCAGCTGAAAAGCTGACTACTATGAGCAAGAAACTGGATAAATTCAAGGAAGACACAAAGCTCAAAAATGCTAAATTAGGACAGAAGAACGAGGTCATTAAGGACCTTAAGGAAATGTTGTTGGCAGAAAAGAGAATAATTGCCAGCTTCTCAAAGCCCAAGACTATACTATTAATCATTGACAGCTTCTTTGCACCATACAAAGGTGGTGTAGGTTTTAGCAAAGAGATATTCAAGGGAAAGGCTTCTGAAGCCCCACCCTCTTTTTAGAAGGTGTTACTGGCATCTAATCCTTTTGATCGGGATTTTGCATATGGTCATATGACCAATGCCTGCTCTACCACTGGCTGCAAGCCCTCTTCCGCAAATAGAAGAGCAGGTTTTGGGCAGAGTGCCTTTAAAGAACCTCATGAAGAGATCCAAATGAAGAATCCAGGTCCTTTTGTCAATGGACCTGCAACAACAACACCCAAGGAAAAGGGAAAGGCAGTTCCCGCCAAGACAACCCTTAAGAAGGTGAATCACAAAGTAGTAAGATCAGCTTCACAACACTCTCACACTTGTGAGGTTCACCCAAGACCTATTAGGGCAGATGTCTTCACTCCTGCTCACCAGCATTATCATCTCACCCAAATGGTGAGGCAGAAGAGAAGATACAATAAGTATAAGTGCTGGTGCTGTGGAAAAATTAGACATTTTGCCTTGGACTGTTGGTTCAACCCAACAGTGCCTAGGTCAAGAAGAGTGCAGACCACTCAGAAGTTTGGCATTCCAACTTATCCTTTTAATAGGAACCAAGGACCCAAATCCACTTGGGTACCTAAGGTAAAGTAATTTCTCTTGTATGTATGTCCAAAGGCCAACCAATCTCCCATTTGGTATTTGGACAGTGGTTGCTCCAGACAAATGACTGAAGTAAAGAGCTACTTGAGGGACTATACCTCAGTGGAGAATGAACCTTCAGTGATATTTGGAGGTTCGGAAAAGGGGGTGACCAGGGGATATGATAACATTTCCAATGACTTAGTCACCATTAAAAAGGTAGCTTATGTGGAGGGATTGAATCACAATCTCATAAGCATAAGTCAACTCTGTGATCTAGGTTTTATTATTATTTTCTACAAGGATAAGTGTTTAGTTAAGAAATCCTTGAATTCTGAGGCTATCTTAACTGGAACTAGGAGTGGAAACATCTATTGTCTTAATTTTCTTCATTTACACTCTTCTATGCCAATGTGCTTTGTAGCTGATGAGAAAGAAACTATTTGTGCTCAATGTCATAAGAGACTTGCTCACATCAACTATAAAACCATAGGCAAGCTTTTCTCTCAAGACCTAGTTAGAAATGGACCCAACATTAAGTGCATTAAAGAAGGTTCATGTCATGCATGCCAATTTGGAAAACAAACAAGGACTAGATTTAAGGGCATTACTAACAAAGACTCTACTAGGTGCATCTACGCATTATATATGGATCTGTTTGGTCCTATGTCAGTTCATAACTTAGGAGGGGAAGTCTATACTCTTGTAGTTGTTGATGACTATTCAAGGTTCACTTGGGTGTTCTTCCTCAACAAGAAGTCAGATACCTTGAATAACTTAAAAAAATTTGTCAGACAAATTCGGAATGAAATGTGTTGTACTGTGATTAAATTTAAAAGTGACCATGGTATAGAATTTCGTTCAGGTACCATGACAGAATTCTGCCAAGAGCTGGGTATCTCCCAAGAATTCCCTTCACCTAGAACTCCTCAACAAAATGGAGTTGTAGAGAGGAAAAATAGAACCTTAATGGAGGCCAACAGGATAATGCTGAGTGACTCCTCTCTACCAGAATCCTTCTGGGCAGAGGCAGTCAATACAGTCTGTCATGTGATCAATATAGTCTTTATCACCAAAGACCACAAGAAAACTCCCTATGAGCTTATGAAGGGTAGAAAACCTACCTTATCCTATTTTAGAATCTTTGGTAGCAAATGTTATGTCCTTAATAATGGGAAATCCAAACTAACCAAGTTTACTGAGAAAAGCAGTGAAGGTATTTTTGTTGGCTACAACTCCTATAGCAAAGCTTATAGGGTGTACAATATTAATACCCAAGTAGTAGAAGAATCTGTCCATATTGTATTTGATGAGACTAGCCTTATTCACAAAGGCTGGTCTAGCTCTTTAGTGGATGCAGGCACAACAGAAAGGATGGAGAAGTTATCCATTGAAGATCAAGCTGAAACTCAGTGAAAGGTAAAGATTACTCAGTGGCAGTAAACTTGGAGAAAGATGTTGTAGAAGGTGTGGACACAGCAGAAGAAGAACAGCCTGCAAAACCAATCATATGAGAAAACTTCAGAAAACTGCCAACTGCAACTAGACACATCAGACATCATCCACATGAGCAAATTATAGGAGATGTCAGTCAAGGAGTTCTAACAAGAAGCAGGGCCTTGAATGAAGCCATGTATCTGAGTTTCCTCTCCCAAATTGAACCCAAGAGATTTGAGGAAGCAAACTTGGATCCATTATGGATTGCAACCATGCAGGAAGAATTAAACCAATTCAAGAGATGCAAAGTATGGAACTAGTTCCTAGACCCTAAGGACACAATATCATAGGAACCAAATGGGTCTATAGGAACAAATTAGATAAGAATGGAGTTATTACAAAGAACAAGGACATACTAGTTGCAAAGGGATATAGGCAAGAGGAGGGCATAAACTTTGACCAGACCTTTGCTCCTGTTGCAAGACTGGAAGCAATACGATTATTTTTGGCCTATGCAGACCACAAAGGATTCAAGGTCTACCAGATGGATGTCATGTCAGCCTTTCTGAATGGTGATCTCAAAGAAGAGGTATATGTAGAACAACCCTCAGATTTTATTGATTCTGAACACCCTGATTTTGTTTACTTTCTTAGAAAAGCATTGTATGGATTGAAACAGGCTCCTAGAGCCTGGTATGAGACCTTGTCAAGCTTTCTCATTGAGAACAAGTTCTCAAGGGGGAAGATTGAATAGACATTGTTCTTAAGAGAAGTAAAGGGCAAAATCTTGCTAGTGCAGACCTATGTGGATGATATTATTTTTGGCTCTATAGATGATCATCTCTACAAAAAGTTTGCTAACTTGATGCAAGGAATATTTGAAATGAGTAGTATGGGAGAGCTCAAATTGTAACATCCAATTTCCTTCTAGACCCCTTGGGTTAGGGTTAGTGTTGGAGTTGTGAGTAGAGTTCATGGTATGACCCTAGGTCAACCTGAACTTAGGAAAATTGTTATAAGCACCCCAAAAGTGCACAAGTCAACCTAGGTCAATCTACTTCAAATTGGACTCACCAACTCAAATTGAGCTTGCAAATAGACTCCTAACCCTAAGAGAAACTCAATTGACCCAAAAGCCCCATCATAGGGTTACCAAGTTTGGCCAATTTGACCAAATCAACCTTAGGTCAAAATAGGTTAACATAGGCCAATTCAACACAATTGGGTCAATTATACTTGATATGGCCAAATTGACCACACCATTAGATGGTAAACCTCTAAAGGAATTCTATGGACCAAGAAGCCCCATCATGGGGTCACCAATTGGTTCAATTTGAACAAAGTCAAACTTAGGTCAACATAAGCCAATCTTTCATCAATATGTTCAATTGACGCCCAAAACATGAAATTGGCTTCACCCCTGGTCTTAGAACATCATGGGGGACCCAATTAACTCAAAAGCCCCATCATGGGATCATCAATTTGACCAAATTGACCAAAGTAAATTTTCCCCCAATTTTGGTCAAAATCACTACTATTGGTTAACTTGGCCCAATTGGGGCATCACCATGACCCAATTAATATTGGGGGCTGTTAAGGGACCCAAGGTAAACATTTTGGACCAGTCAACCCACCCAATTGACCAAGAAAACATCAAGGTCAACTTTGGTCAACCTTAGGCCAAGATGAAGAAATTAAGAGCCCAAACCAAATCCAATTGGGCTAAGACCTCAACCAAAGCCCACTCAGCAGCCCAAGTGCACAATTACCATGCTTTCCCCCTAAAATTTGAAAGGAGTGACATGCAAGGGTAATAGGGATTTTCCCCACAATTTCCATTAAAGAATAAGAGGAGTTTGGGAATGGAATGGAGGCAATTTGGCACTCCATTCATCTGCCCAAAGCTTATTCTTGAGCCCTCCATCATTCCCCAGCCAGATTTACACTGAATTGATGCCATTTGGCAGCTATGAGGAGCAACCAAGGTGAACCCGAGCTCCCCCTTAATGGAAACACCACATAGAGCCCTCCTCACTCCAATCTAATGACACCATCAGCTTCAGAAGGGGGAAGTCAGTCGAAATTGAGCCCTGGATCAACAAAATTGATGGAGGAATGGATGATCGGCATGGACAAGCATGGAGGTGGTCGGCCATGGCGATTCCGAGCTCTCCTCAACCTCAAGCCCCATGAAGGTACGGTTCCTCCTCCTCTCCCTATGTGCTAGCCTCTTAGATCAAATAGGAGAGATATACAGCTCAATTGAGTCGGATCCAAGGGAAGAAAAAGGGAGAAATTCTGTGGATTTGTCCATGCTAGGGATCGCCGGAATCAGCCCCTCTGGCGGCCAAACCACTGCCGATCAGTATCCCCCACCTCAATGGAGGTGGTGGTGGCAGTGGCCGGCCAGGGAGGTGGCTCAGTCGCCCGGAAATCAGCTTGGGAGATGGCCCCGGTCGGGGCAATCCTGCCTGTTGGCTGAAGGTAGGGGATGAAATCACAGCCCTTGATTTCATTGGCATGATAACCGCAGACCACATATAATTAAATGAAATGATTTGTCACACCATCACATGTATGTTCATGCTCGATTTTGAAGCCCTTATAGGCCATTTCATGAAAAATGTCCTGAAATAGCTTTTGTAGATCTTGAGGTCTACTTTAATTAGAAATTTGAATTAGCCCATTTGGGGCACTGTAGAATCCCCAACATATATTTTAAATGGTAGGTCTGATGGACCTGAATTTTTTACCATGCATGTATGAGCCCTATATTTAGCTTGTGTCCAAAAATTAGTTTTTTAGGAGTTAATTTTCCTAAATTTTTATTCAAAATATGATAAATCAAATAAATGATATTTTTAGAGTTGTGTAACCCCAACTGACCCCAAATTTGGGTGTCACCCTTAATTTGCCAATATTAGACCATGGTTAAAATTTGAGGTCAATTGGACCTCTGCATGTAGGGTAATTCCATTTGCATGTCTCAACTTAAAAAGTGTTATGGTGTGCCAATAGCCAAAAGAGATATTTTGTGTATTTAGTTCAAATGGCTTAGTGTTAGCTTCTGAAATTTTGCACACACCCTCCTTATGATATAATACACCACCATAGCAAAACTTAGGATTTCTAGGATCAAGAATCTTAGGAATATGATCAATATGATCTATGTCACACTTTTGTATTTATGAAATGTTCATGGTTGGTACCTTAAGGAAAATTATGAAACTCTGGAGAATCACTAGCCATACCCTTTAAAATCTCTGCAAATTTTAGTAGAAAATTTCAGAGATTATTTATTTAAGAATTATCAAATTTGCCTCAAGTCACAATTCTGAATAATTGAAAATTCACTAGGCAAAATGTTTGAGTAATTGTTGAAACTCTGGAAAGTGATTAGGAATCTAATTATGAACCTCTGTAATTTTTGGTAGAATTTTTGGGATATTATTTATGGTAAAATTCCATTTATTCACTTTGTCACTCTTCTTATTTTGTGAAATATATATGGTGAATCATCCCTAGAAAATTATGAGACCTTGGATTTGATGTTTTCAATTCACTATAGTTCTATAGTAATTTTCTCAGAATTTTTGGGAGACATAAACTTGTACTTGATGTATAAAGTCATCTTTTCATTCTTTTTTATGTTAAATAAAAATCTTGCTTATAAATTTTCTGGAAAATTATGAAACTCTGGGTATGATGATTTTAGGTCACTAAAGTGCTATAGTATTTTTCTCTGAATTTTTGAAAGACATAAACTAGTACTTGATGTGTAAAGTCATATTTTCATCCCTTTTGTATTAAATAGAAATTATGATTATAAATGCTCTGGAAAATTAAGGAATTTTGGAAATCTTGTTATTATGTCATTCGTTATCTCTGAAAATTTTATTGGCCAGATTTAACTTACTGAAAAAGTACTTCCTTTGAAAATTAGATGATGTCAACCGGTTAAATGATTTTAATTAGAAGTCAAATTTATTTGAAATATGTCAAAACTCCGGTCAACCCTTAATTTATCCATTATGAACCAATGGTAAAAATTGGAACTCATTTGGACATGATATGGTCAAGATTGCATCATAGGAATCAAATCTAGTTCAATCTCATTGTGGTCTGCGAATAGAAAAAACTTAATGTGATGATTTGACCAGCGGAACCACTTAGAAAATCATTAAGATTTGGATTATAACAATAACATATCATTTATATCAGCCCCTAGAATTATGGAGTTTTTGGAGTACATTCGTACTATGGTTTAGGGAATAATTAAGAATCATATCGCACTATACATAAAGGGGCAATTATCACCTTGGGAGATCATGATGATTATTCAGCACGGTGAAGTATTCATGAAATATCTTTAGGGTGTGATTAGAGGCATTTGAGAATCATACAAGACCTACACCATTTAGTGTATAAGAGATTTTAGGTGTTGAGCATCGTTCAAGAGAATGTGTGCTCAAGGATAGGGTGAAGGATTAGTCATAAAGCGTTGAAGTTACAAGGCGTAAGGAGAGTGGGTCATTAAAAGGGTAGTCACCAAAAATAGTAATTATCCTGGAAAGGGGGATTTGGGCTTCAGCCAACATTGCATTCCCTAGTACCACTGCGAGCCCTTCACCGGGTAAACCTCGGGAAGTCCAGGATTCACCCTAAATTTCTAGTATAACAATAATTAGACAAGAATAGTCTAACTAAATGAACAAAGATATACAGTGAACTCCATCCCTAGTTAGAGGATGGTAAATAATATATCAGGATGAGATGATCCTGCGAGCTGGAGGCTCGAGAGGTTGTATATCAGGACGGGATGATCCTGTGAGCTGGAGGCTCAGGAGGTTGTATATCAGGACGGGATGGTCCTGCGAGCTGGACGCTCGGGAGGTTGTATATCAGGACGAGTTGGTCCTGCGAGCTGAAGGCTCGGGTGGTGATAACTTGCATGTGTACAAGAACAAATTAGTGGCGGGTCTTTGGTACTGGACCGGTCGTCACATCGACGGCAGTATGTTGACTTAGGCGGGTGTGAGGGTTTGAGGGGCCAGTAGGTTGTTTATACTGCGGTCTGGAGGACGATCCCCGAAAACACACACCTGACCTCAAAGACTGGTGATTACCAGCAAAGAGTACGCAAGACTCAAGAGTGCACCTAGGACGTGTACATAGGCGTACGAAGGGTCTAGGCCTGGTAGTGTGTATACCCTCCTAGGAAGTGGAGTTGCCCGCTCCACTGCTGTCGTAGCCACAACGGTGGTACCAGAGAGTGAAGCTAGCTCCAAAAATTGGGAACTAAAGTTCTGTGATCACAGAGTCGTGTGGGTGAGTTGCACTTGTATGAATCATATCATAGCATGCATATCATATCATACATAAACCTTAGAACATAATTTGTAGACCCTTATCATATAAATTAGTATGAGCTCTTTTATATGATAATTTACTGTACTTGCGTGCACTATTTTACATACTTACTGCTTACTTACTGCTTTACTTACTACTTGTTTACTACTTCACTTATTGCTCGTATATATCTGCTAGTATAGTTTACCTTGTTATGTATATACTTGCTAGTATAGATTCCCTTGTCACTTGCATTTGTTATTACCCCTTGATGTCCTCCACTTCTTCCTCCCGCCCGGTGCCTAGGAGTCACGGGGGGAGGCGGGGATAAAACTGGATTAGTCTTTATGACTAACGGTCGGTTGTGACCGTAGGAGTTCAAGGAGTTGGAGCAGCCGCACGACCCGCAGGACGTGATGGCAATACTTGAGGAGCAGATGCCGCGCATTACTTCTACCACGAGACAGGCGCCAGATGATGAGAGTGTTTAGCTTCCACATTGATATGTATAAAGAGAGAGAGTTTATTTTGTTGTCTTTTCATTCGGACATGTACTGGGCATAATCCCTTACTCTTTCTTTTGTACTCATTGATGGACTTGTATACTATTTTGGCATATGTATATGTGTGTGATTATGGACTTGGTTTATTTTACCTAATTTTCTTCTTATCTCACGTTGGCCTGGTTGATCGTTCTTGCCGGCAGGATCAGCGTCTTGCGGAGGTGGCTAACTCGTGTGTCAGATGAAGACTTTAGGGACTTGCCAATTCCTTGGAGGAAGACTTATTTCAAGGAGCAGCAAGACGCAAACTAGTGTGGCAATCTCCACAACAGAATCAGAGTACATATCTGCTGGGAGTTGCTGTGATCAGTTGATGTGGATCCAACATCAGCTCCAAGACTACAATATGAAGATGACCAAAATACCTTTGTTTTGTGACTCTTCAAGTGTCATCTCTATTGCTAAGAACCCTATCTCACATAGCATGACTAAGCATATTGAGATCATGTATCACTTCATTAGGGAGAATGTGGAGAATGAGGATATCATCCTTGAGTTTGTCCCCACAGACAAACAAGTGACTGATATATTCACAAAGCCCCTAAATGAAGCTAAGTTTAACTTCTTCAAGTTTCACTTGGGGATGTTGAACTTAGAGTAAATTCTAACTCAACTTCAATATATTATCATCCATTAGTAGTCATTGAAAACATGTATGATGAGTGCTACAGGTATCCCTCAAGAAATGATGAAGTTTCACCAAAGCCGGAAAAATATATGTTGGTTGTCTCAATGACACATATGACTTCACAACGATAAAAAGTTAGTCGTATCAATGATATCATGAGACGTCTCGATGACATTATAGGAATTTCAATGACACAGAGGATATCTAGAAAAATTGAGAAAGATCTATGGTGTCGTGGGAAGATTGCTTGCCGGGTAGATATTTCGATGACACAATACACATCGTCGTAATGCATCCCAGCTGCTTAAAACCTTATTGGATCTTTTAATCAGAGACGTCCAATGATTAACTTTCACATCAACAGTACGAAAAGGTACGCGCCCCTTCATCTACCTCTACTATAAATAGGATAAATTTTTAAGACAAAATTATGCTATCATTTGCCCTAATTCATCTCTGCAACAAACCATTGTTTTGTTTCCGATACTCAACCGTTCCTGCCAATCTACGTCAATGGCTCCAAAGAAAGATAAAGAAACTAAAGAGGCTTCGATAATCTCTAGTTTTGAGCTTATGTGAGGAGGCTTCAACTCCTGCTCAGAGGAAATTTGATCAGTAATAGGGTTGCTGGAGGCAGTCGGGATAGAATATCTGTTGTGTGAGCCATGTGTCCTAATGGATAGAGAACTTCTGGAATTCTTTGAGGGAGCAAGAGTTAACCACTCTAGAACCTCTCTGAAATCTGAGGTGGCTGGGTGGAAAGTGAAGGTATCAATCAAAAGCCTAGGAAAAGCTTTAAGACTGCCCCGACTGGAAGTAGAGGAAGAAGAGGAAGGCTTATCTGTTGAAGACTTCGCTGAAGGATATACTTGGTGTGAACATAGTGGAAAGACCTATGGGTCAATAAAATTTTTTCTGTTTTCAGTGTAAAGTCTTCTAAACTTAGAGTACTATATTTCTTATCTGCTGAAATGAAATTTAATTTCTGTCAGATATGTATGCTCTATGTTTGTTGTTTGTTATTATTATTTGATTTTGTCAAATAGTATCCTAACCCAAATAGGGGGAGATTGTTGGAACAACCATATTACTGATTTGGGCTAGGATCACTATCTGTGACTAGGACTCAAGTTGACTCCATTGTATAGTCTAAGGGTCAAGGTCTAAGTGTGTCTGAGTTAGTTAGAACTTAGGAAAAAATCAAAGTTTCCGTGTTCGACGAACTTCATTCTGCGTTGGACGAAAGCCTTTCTGTGTTAGATGAACGTCGTGTTTTTGTTCGACGAACTTGCTCTTCAGCTCGACGAATTCAATCCTCAAGCCAGTTTAGCAGTTTTCATCTCAGTTCGATGAACTCCAGATTCAGTTCGACGAACTCCATATTGTGTTTGACGAATTAATTCAGTTCGACGAACTCAACTTTCAGTTCGACAAACTCAGTTTTCAGCTCGATGAATTTTCTCTCCAGCTTGACAAATTTCTGAAGGATCGGTTATCTATTTTCTCTGAACCCAGATTGACTATTCAGCAACGGATCTATTCAGTTATTTGGACTTATTCATTATCAGATAAGTCAAGATTTGATCTTTCCTTTTATTATTCCTTTCCATTCTCTTCTTTCGAGAAAGTAGCCGTTGACATATATTGGAAAAGGATATTTTCATGGAAATGGAAAATGAATTAAAGTTTATTGCTGAATCAGATTGCAGTTCCAAGAATGATCATTTCAGATTATTTTATTCCTTAATTAGAAGATTTGAATTTCAAATCAGTCAGATATATCTAAGGAGAAAGAGATATAGAAGATATCATTAAGGAGATATATCAATATACAGAGAAAAAAAGAGATATACCAGTGGATTCAATAGAGAACAAAGAATATATAGAAGATACTTGAAAAATACTCAGAGATACAGAAATCTTCATCTTCTACTACAACATTTTCACTCTTTGAGAACATCAACAATCTTCTCTCAGTTTTCAGCTGCTAGTTCTTAATCTTCAAAGAGTAACAACAATCTGAGAAACTTTGTCTCTCAGATTCATCTGCTATCAAGGAAGATTTTCTACATTCAAGAGAAAGCTCCATCCTTCAACTGTCAAGAATTTCTATCAGACAGGGGGAGCTTTACATAAACAATCCACTAGTCTTCTCTCAGCTTGTTGACAGAGAAGTACTTCATAAACACCTTTTTGTTTATTTTACCTCATCTTGTGTATGGTTCTAACTCCCTTTAAAAGTTAAACCTTTGGTGGCAGGACACCTGATCAAAAACCTGTGTTTTGGTTTGAGCACCTGATCAAAAGCTCAGTGGTGTTTGAGCACCTGATCAAAAATCTCAGTGGTGATATGGCACCTGATAAAAAACCTAGTGGATTCCTACCAAGGGTGGTAGAAGAGTAGATGTACCCAGTTTGATTGGGGAACTACTATAGATCCTTGTGTCTGCTGTGATTGTGTCTTTCTTTCTGTACTGTGCTGTGTTTATTATATTTGTTTAGCTTTTATACTCACTCTGCTACACATATATATATCACTATTCTAATTCTGCTATAAAACTTTTTAATACTTTATTCACCCCCCCCCCCCCCCCCCTCTAGAGTAAAGCTAAGATCTAATACCTCACTTTCAATTGGTATTAGAGGTTGGTTGATTGGTTACACAGGCTAACACCTGAATCAAAAGATCAATTAGATCTTAAATTTTTCAGAGTTTTATTTTTTTTTTAACTCGTGGCACAGAACAAAGATTACTCAAGCACAAGACCTCCTATGTGCAATCTCAATAAGTTTGCATTATGGAAGGCAAGGATCAAGTTATATATGAATTCTACTGATGAGGATATTTTTAATTCCATTTTGACAGGACCCCCTACTCCTTCAGCATCAACAAGTACTGAGACACTAACTAACTCTAATGTTGTTCCACCTCCTGAGTGGATAGAAGCTCAAAAGAAGCAAAGAAATGCAGATGCCAAAGAAATGAACATATTGGCACAAACAATGTCTGATGATATTTTCCAGAAGGTTGTGGACTGCACCTCAGCCAGGGATATCTGGAACTCCCTCAACAACATGGTTGAAGGTTCTGTAGATGAGAGAAAAGACAGAAGATCTCATCTTATCTCTCAATATGAAAACTTCAAAAAGGGAGAAACTGAAATAGTTGCAGACATGTACAATAGACTCAGTCTCATAATCAATGAACTGAAATCTTTGGACAAAGTGATTTCAATCACTAAAGTTAATGATAAGATCTTAATGTGCTTCCCCAACACATGGGACTCTAGGATCTGGCCAATCAAGGAAGCCAGAAGCCTGAATGAGATCTCTACTGAGACCTTATTGGGCAAATTAAAATCCTATGAGCAGCTTATCAAGTCTAGAGAAGATGAACAATCTACCTCCTCTCCAGCCACCAAGAAGGAGAGAAGCATTGCTTTCCAAGCTATATAAGAGGAAGATAAATCTCCGGGAGAAATGGAGTTTATGAGCCTCCTAGCCAAGAGATTTTACAAAATGGCTAGAAAGGACTTCAGAAAGAAGGATCTCAGATCAAAAGAAAAACCAAGGTATGATAAAACAAACTCTAAAGAAATTATTTGTTATGGCTGCAGGAAACCTGGACACATTCTACCTGAGTGTCCAAAGAACCAAAAGAAGGACAAAAGAAAAGAGAAAGAAGAAAAGAGGCACTCCAACAAGCCATCCTCCCACAAACATAAACATAAGGGAAGAGGCTTTGTAGCTGAAACATGGAGTGATACAGAGTCAGAGTCATCATCCAGCTCATCTGAAGATGAAAATGATGCAAATGAAAAGGATCAATGCTTGATGGATGTTTATGACTCTTGCAACGATTCAGAACTTGCATCATCATCTAGCTCCAGTGATGATGAAGATGATGAAGATGAAAGAAGTTTCTGCATGATGGCTATCAATGCCTCAGGAAAAAATTCAGATGAATCAGAATCTGACAATGACAGTGATCAGGTAATCTCTACCTTTGATTTTAATTCAAATGATTTTAAAAATGAATTCAAAACTCTTTGTTTAGATTTAATTAAATCTGAGAAGGAAATAATTTCCCTCAGAAATAAGTTGGTTGAAATGAATCAACTGACTGGAGATAATGTCAATCTTAAGAAAAATTGGCTGCCTTCAAAGAACACATTGTTCTCATGGAGAACAAATTATCTGAGGCTAAAAAGTTTGAAGAATCCCTCAATGGGAGAAGCATCAAACTGATGGACATCACAAGCACTGTGAATGCCAGACTAAATGGAAAACTGGGCTTGGGTGCATCATCAAGTAGTCAGCCACATCTCCTTAAGAAAAACATTTTATCTACACCAGTAAAGTTCATCTCTGCCAAGAGTAAAGAGGCAATAGCTGTAGGTAAGAATATCTCAAGTAAGGATGTTAAGAATAAAGGAATTCAAATGAATTCATCGAACGGCGCTCGACAAAATCACTTCAATTTGTCGAACAGCGATCGACGAACTCAACCAAGTTCATCGAACAGAAATTGTACTGAATTTCAAAAGAATTCTAATTCTCAGCATACTAAGAATCCCTTTACTGAGTGGATCATTCCTCCAAGGAAATATCATCCACAAGGCTATAAGGATCAGCCTGAGATGTCTTACATTTCAGAATTTTGTGGTAAGACAAAAGGACCCAAGGTAGTCTGGGTCAAGAACAACTAGTTTATTTTTCTGTTGTGCGGGTACAAGGCTATCCAAGCATAAAAGAACAGTGGTATTTGGATAGTGGGTGCTCCAAGCACATGACAGGAAACAAGGCCAACCTAAGCAACTACAAGGCAAAGCTTGGACCCAAAGTGATTTTTGGAGACTCCAACTGTGGTCAAACCAAAGGATATGGAAAAATCAAAGTTGCAGCAGTTACCTTCAAAGAGGTAGCTTATGTCAAGGGTCTCAAGCATAACCTCATCAGCATAAGCCAGTTATGTGATGAAGGTTATCAGGTAACTTTTAACCATTCCTTATGTCTTATTACCAATAATAAAAACATTAATGTGTTATCTGGTATTAGACATGGAAATATTTATTTAGTCAATTTTGACTCTGCCAATTCAGACATTTGTTGATTTAATTCAATGAGTAAAACAAATGAGTTATGGCATAAAAGGCTAGGACATATTAACCTTAGAACTATCTCTAAGCTATCCATGGACAATCTGGTAAGAGGACTGCCTTCTGGTTCATACAAGAAGGAAGGACTCTGCAGGGCTTGTCAATTAGTAAAGCAGACCAAGAGTAGTTTCAAATCTTTATCCAAGAGTGATTCACCAAGGATTCTGTACTTACTGCATTTGGATCTCTTTGGACCCACTACAATACAGAGCTTAGGAGGGAAGCATTACACTTTAGTTATTGTAGATGACTTCTCTAGATTCACTTGGGTATTCTTTCTTAGGAACAAGTCTGACACCTTCAGTGTTCTGACAGACTTTCTCAGGTCCATCAAGATTGAGTACTCTACTCTAGTTGCATTGATCAGAAGTGATCATGGCACTGAGTTTGAATCTCTTCTGATGAGATAATTCTGTGGAAAAGAAGGGATCAGGCAATGTTTTTCTGCTCCTAGAACTCCTCAACAAAATGGGGTGGCTGAAAGGAAAAATAGAACACTAATTGAATCAGCAACTACATTGCTTACTGATACTCACTTGCCACTCTCCTTTTGAGCAGAGGCAGTGAACACAGCAAATTATGTGTTGAACAGAAGTCTGATACATAAACTTAAGGGTAAAACACCCTATGAATTACTTAAGAATAAAAAGCCCAAGGTTAACTATTTTAAAATTTTTGGCTGTAAATGCTATGTGCATAACAATGATAAGAAATATCTAAGGAAATTTGAAGCAAAGGTTGCTGAAGGTATATTCCTTGGATACTCTCTTTCTAGTAAAGCATATAGAGTTTACAACAAATCAACTCTTAAGATAGAAGAGTCCATGCATGTGTCTTTTGATGAAACTAATATGTTAAATAAGGAGAGGAACACCACCTCTACCAGAGAAATTTTGCAGGTACCAGCTCTAAGTGAAGAGCTCAATGGATTAAATCTACAGAATGAAGAGTCTCTACTTCCATCATCTCAAACTATTGAAAATAGTGAAGAAGAAGATATTCCAAAAGATCTTGCTGATAATTCAAATCAAGTGACAGCTGAACAAAAGAGGAAACTATTGTTGAACCCACTCCAACTGTTGATCACATCACAGTTAGAGATCATCCAATATCTCAATTCATTGGAGATATCTCAGCAGGTGTTCAAACAAGGCATCAACTACACCAAAATTAGATGCATACTTGTTTCCTATCACAGATTGAACCTCAATCCATAAAAGATGCAGAACAAGATCCAAGCTGGATTCTTGCAATGCAAGAGGAATTCAATCAATTTGAGAGGAACAAGGTTTGGGATTTGGTTCCAAGACCAAAGGGCCATCCAGTCATTGGCACTAAATGGGTCTTCAAGAACAAGCTAGATGATCATGGCTTCTTAATCAGAAATAAAGCAAGATTGGTATCCCAAGGATATTCTCAGGAAGAAGGAATTGATTATGATCAAACATTTGCTCCTGTTGCTAGACTTGAAGCTATAAGGATATTTCTTGCCTTTGCTGCTTTCAAGAAATTCAAAGTATATCAGATGGATGTGAAGAGTGCTTTTCTTAATGGAGATATCAAAGAAGAAGTTTATGTGGAACAACCACCAGGTTTTATCTCTCCAACTCACTCTTCTTATGTATTTAAGCTTAATAAAGCTCTCTATGGTCTCAAGCAAGCTCCCAGTGCATGGTATGGGACCCTAGCTAATTTTCTTTTAGAGAACAAGTTCTGTAGAGGAATTGTTGATAAAACCTTATTTTTCAGGATACATAAAAATCAAACCTTACTAGTTCAAATTTATGTAGATGACATTATTTTTGGCTCTACTGACTCAAATCTATGCAAAAGGTTTTCTAACCTAATGCAATCTAAATTTGAAATGAGTAGTATGGGTGAGTTATCTTACTTCCTTGTCCTTCAAGTGAAGCAAACTCCAAATGACATATTCATATCACAATCCAAGTATGCTAAGGAATTAGTGAAAATATTTGGTATGTCTGATGCTTCCACTATAAAAACACCCATGCCCTCCAATGTTGTTGTAGACAATGATGAATCAGGGAAACCTGTTGATCAAAAAGTATATAAAGCAATTGTTGGCTCTTTACTTTACTTAACAGCTAGTATACCAGACATAATGTTTGCTACATGCATTTGTGCTAGGTTCCAAGTTAACCCCAAAGAATCTCACCTTATTTTATTAAAAAGAATTTTGAGATATATAAAAGGTTGTCCAAATCTAGGACTCTGGTATCCAACAACATCAGAATTTGAATTAACTGGATTCTTAGATTCTGATTATGCTGGATGCAGAGTAGACAGGAAAAACACATCAGGAACTTGCCAGTTTCTTGGTGATATGCTAGTGTCTTGGTTGTGTAAGAAACAAACATATGTGTCTACATCAACAGCTGAAGCCGAATATATTGCTGCTGGCAGTTGCTGCTCACAGATATTGTGGATACAAAATCAACTTCTAGACTATGGTATTAATCTAAATAAGTCAACTATATTTTGTGACAATACTAGTGCAATATCTATAGCACAAAATCCAGTACTCCATAGTAGGACTAAACACAGAGATTAGGCACCACTTTATTAGAGATAATGTGGATAAAAATAAAATTTGCCTGCAATTTATTCCTACTGTCTTACAAAAGAGCTGATATTTTCACCAAACCATTGGATGAAAAGAAGCATATCTTCTTTATAAATCAGCTATGAATGATAGATGGAGATTCAATAAATTAAAAATTAAATTTTCTACTTATCCCATCACTTCGTCGAACGGATATCGACGAAATTGAGTCGTTCGTCGAACGGAGATCAACAAATCCTATTAGATCCAAAGATCGGCGAAGCCAACTCGATCGTCGAACGGAGATCGACGAAAATTTATTTTTCGTCGAACGCAGTTTGACGAAGCTTAAGGCATTTCGACTTCTGATTTTATTAGGGTTAGCCGAACCCCATTCTACGAAAGTTTGAGCCTTCTCCGATCTTTATTTATAATCAAATTTTCGATTCCTTTTTGTCTTTGCGCCTACAGAACCTGCTCTTGCCTCCAGTTCCCTTGCACATGATCGTTCTTTCTTTTGCAGGTACAATGACAATCTCTCAAGCAGTAATCTCTTCGATGAAGTTTGACGCAGGCTTTGACATTGATATGGATTCTTTTGCTCGTTCTGACCAAGTATTTCAAGATATTCTTCAACTTTTTGAAGATCAACAACTAAAGAAGTTCATGACCACAAGGATCAAGTTACCACTAGCAGAAATAAAAGAATGGGTTCATACTGTTCAATCAGTGGATGCAACAACTCTCACATGAAGTATCTCAGGAAATCAGGTTTCTCTTTCACCAGAAATATTATCTGATGTTTTTGGTTTGTTGAATGGAAATGATGAATTGGATATCAGTTCTGATGAATTTAATGATGAATTGGTTAAAATGGGTCACTCCTCTGGAAATCCTAATCATCTGTTGAAAAAGAACTTGTCCATTGAATACAAGTTTTTAGTAGATATTGTTGGAAAAGTTTTGTTAGGAAAAACTTCAGCTCATGACTACATCACTAGGCACCAATTTCTTTTGATGGTGGCCTTAGTTGAGAAAAAGCAAATAAATTGGGGATTGATTCTTTTTGAGTCAATAAAGAAGAAGCTAGGCAAATTAAATGTTTGTTATGCCAAAATATTAGGCATTGTTCTTCAGGCCAAATGCCCAGAACTGTTGGTGTCTCCAACAGTGTTCATCAATGCAAGCAAGAGGCTAACCTCAGCTCTCTTTGGAAAGTGGGAAAGAGTGATTCCCAAGAAGACATCAAGGGCAGGATCTTCCAGAAACACTTCTGAAAGCACCAGGGCTGATACAGCCACTCCCTCACCCCTACAAGAAGTTCCTCCTTCTGAATCTTCTCCTCTTCCCTCTCAACCTCTTCAGAACACTACTGCAGAAGTTCTTACCTCTATCTCTCCCATAGACATTTCTTCTCCATTGCCTTCATCTTCTCATATCCAAATAAATCTATCTACAGATATTCCATCATCATCTCATCCAGATGTTGATTCTCTTCCCCCTCATGATTATCTTCCATCATTTGACCTCCTATCCCCTCAACACTCTCCACCTCATTCTCCTATCCCAGATGCAAATATTCATCCACCCTTATCTGATGCAACCAACATTTTCCTTCCATCAGTGTGCACCAACCAGGATCACACTTCCATTCCCTCACCTTCTATTCCAGCACCCTCTTCTTCTCAACATACTTCAGATTTTGAATATGTTGATTTTTCTTCTATTGCTGACCAGATATTCTCTCATATCTCTCCAAAGCTAAATGCTCTTCTTGATGAAAAATTAGCTCCTATTCTTCAAGATATTTCTGACCTTTTTTCTAAGATTGCATCCTTCCCAGCCTCCTCTTCATATGTCCCTTCTTCTAGGGGCCTAGATTCAGGTCTTCCTGAAACTAGGCAGGGGGAGATGCTTGATGAAGAAGCTCCTTTTGATGCAATTTCAGATGCAGTCATTGCTCCAGATATTGCAGATTCAGTTATGGTTTTTGATATAGAAGCAGCTCCAGTTATTGATGAAGAAGTTGTAGTGATAGATTCTGTGAATAATATATCTATTAACCCTTCAATAGATATTAATTCTTTGTTATCAAAATTCAATTCATTTTTCAGCAGTTTGCCAAAGTTCCAAGATTATTCCAAAGCTATAATTCCTTATACAGCTCCAATAGATTCTGCTTTGCTAAAGAAGATTATCAAAAGTTTTCAAGTTCAGGTTCCAGTTCCAGTTCAGATTCCAGTTACAGTTGAAGTATAAGAAGAAGTTGATTTGGTTAAGTCACCTCCAACTTTTGTTTTTGATGAATCAACTCTATCCCCTCCTACTTTTGTATATGATGATTCCCCTCTTCCAGAGGATGTCGAGCAAGTTTTGGATATTTCTCTTAAAGATATTGATGATCTGTATGATAATCCTACTCAATTTTCTGATGATGATAATGATGATAGTGATGATTCAGATGATAAATTTTCAAAGAAAAGAAAGTCCAGGAGTAAATCAAAGGCTGTCCCTAAGTCTCCTTCCTCAACAAATGATACTCCTTATTATATTCTGAACAATATTACTCTTACAAAGGATTCCCCTGCTTGGATGAGATTCTCCAGAAATGAGAATAACAGGAGAAAGAAGATAAAAAAAATCAGGATTCTACTCTGACAAACCTGTCAAGTTTAATCCTCCTCCTCCTCCAGCAGCAGGCTCAGCTAGCATGTCTTCTTCTCAGAGATCTAACCCTCAGCATTCAAGGAAATCAGGAGATAGTCAAAGAAGCTCAAGTGGCTCTTATAGTTCAAGATCAGCCAGAGCTCCTTCAGGATCTACCCAACCTATTTCTTCAGTGTACAAGTATCACATATCTTATCGTTCATTTCATAGGAAAAGGTATCCTCAAGATTATCAACCTTCTTATCAAGCCAGTGAAATTGATGAAAGGCCTCCTTCTCCAATAAATCCAGAATCAGAAAAGAATGCCTACATGGCTAGATACAAAGTGACCATTGCTACAGCTCAGATAAACAAAGCAAAAGCAGAAGATAAAGACTATTCTCAGTATTCTACAATGTCTGAATTCAGAAGACAAGAATTTGAAAGGTATAACTCAAGACACCTTTTCAATGCTGAAGATTACTTAAGGTTGCACCAAGCAGCAGTGGTTCCTCATGCATCATCTCAAACACCGCTGGGAGCTAATGACCTCTACATGAGTAAAAGAGAATCTGAGAATCCAAACAGGTAAATTATTTTCAAGCCATCTTCATAGTCAGAGTAAAGCTCTTGATTATTTGGTTTTGTTATTTCTATTTTCAGTGTAAAGTCTTCTAAACTTAGAGTACTATATTTCTTATCTGCTGAAATGAAATTTAATTTCTGTCAGATATATATGCTCTATGTTTGTTGTTTGTTTTTATTATTTGATTTTGTCAAATAGTATCCTAACCCAAATAGGGGGAGATTGTTGGAACAACCATATTACTGATTTGGGCTAGGATCACTATCTGTGACTAGAACTCAAGTTGACCCCATTGTATAGTCTAAGGGTCAAGGTCTAAGTGTGTCTGAGGTAGCTAGAACTTAGGAAAAATTCCAAGTTTCTGTGTTCGACGAACTTCATTCTTTGTTCGACGAAAGCCTTTCTGTGTTCGATGAACGTCGTGTTTTTGTTCGACGAACTTGCTCTTCAGCTCGACGAATTCAATCCTCAAGCTAGTTTAGCAGATTTCATCTCAGTTCGATGAACTCCAGATTCAGTTCGACGAACTCCAGATTGTGTTCGACGAATTAATTCAGTTCTACGAACTCAACTTTCAGTTCGATAAACTCAGCTTTCAGCTCGACGAATTTTCTCTCCAGCTTGACAAATTTCTGAAGGATCAGTTATCTATTTTCTCTAAACCCAGATCGACTATTCAGCAACAGATCTATTCAGTTATTTGGACTTATTCATTATCAGATAAGTCAAGATTTGATCTTTCCTTTTATTAATCCTTTCCATTCTCTTCTTTCAAGATAGTAGCCATTGACATATATTGGAAAAGGATACTTTCATGGAAAAGGAAAATTAATTAAATTTTATTGCTGAATCAGATTGCAGTTCCAAGAATGATCATTTCAGATTATTTTATTCCTTAATTAGAAGATTTGAATTTCAAATCTGTCAGATATATCTAAGGAGAAAGAGATATAGAAGATATCATTAAGGAGATATATCGATATACAGAGAAGAAAAAGAGATATACCAGTGGATTCAATAGAGAACAAAGAAGATATAAAAGATACTTGAAAAATACTCAGAGATACAGAAATCTTCATCTTCTACTGCAGCATTTTCAATCTCTGAGAACATCAACAATCTTCTCTCAGTTTTCAGCTGCTAGTTCTTAATCTTCAAAGAGCAACAACAATCTGAGAAACTTTGTCTCTCAGATTCATCTGCAATCAAGGAAGATTTTCTACATTCAAGAGAAAGCTCCATCCTTCAACTGTCAAGAATTTCTATCAGACTGGGGGAGCTTTACATCAATAATCCACTAGTCTTCTCTCAGCTTGTTGACAGAGAAGAACTTTATAAACACCTTTTTGTTTATTTTACCTCATCTTGTAAAGGGTTCTAACTCCCTTCAAAAGTTAAACCTTTGGTGGCAGGGCACCTGATCAAAAACCTGTGTTTTGGTTTGAGCACCTGATCAAAAGCTTAGTGGTGTTTGGGCACCTGATCAAAAATCCCAATGGTGATAGGGCACCTGATCAAAAACCTAGTGGATTCCTACCAAGGGTGGTAGAAGAGTAGATGTACCTAGTTTGATTGGGGAACTACTATAGATCCTTGTGTCTGCTATGATTGTGTCTTTCTTTCTGTACCGTGTTGTGCTGTGTTTATTATATTTGTTTAGCTTTTATACTCACTCTGCTACACATCTATATATCACTATTCTAATTCCGCTATAAAACTTTTTAATACTCTATTCACCCCCCCCCCCCCCCCTTTAGAGTAAAGCTAAATTTTAATACCTCACTTTCAGTTAGTGATTCTGAAGATGCCCCTGATGTTGATCCTGCTGAACCCTCTAGTGCACAGTCAGGATCCTTGTTTCAAATAATGACATCTCTGCTGAATGCACAAAGCAAAAAGAGGGAAATTTTCATTCTGAAAGCAATTAATGATATGAGGAAGGAAATAAAGGCTGAGCTGCAGATTGTGAAAGAAGACATGCACCATCTCAATACTCAACATACTCACTTTCTACACATGGCAGCTCCAACAATGGATAATCTTGGTGAGCAGCTGAATCTCACCAGGCAATCAACTCTTCAAATTATTCAAAATCAGATAACCATGGCAGGGGATACTCAACATGCCTTTCAAGAAGTCACAAACCTTATGGGTGAAGACAGACAACATATTATTCACAGAGTGGACTCCAATGCTCAGACTCTAGATGAACACCTGCTCCAACTGAGAAACAATATAGATGAAGCTGAACAAAATCTTCATGAAAGGATCAACATGGTGAAAGTTGCCTTGGATGATCAAATTGTTGAAGAAGTCATAAAGGGAGAGAAGCTTGTAATAAATGCTAGCTCCCATCAGGTTATATGGCCAGTCAATCAAGTAAAGCAAGCCTTGCAAAAGCCACCCTCTGTATTTGAAATGGAAGAACCATCAGAAAATATTGACTCAGAAGACTATACAATTGAGATTGGAGAGTCATCAACATCAAGGAAAAAGAAGAGGACTCAGAACAATCAAAACAGATAAAGGAGGCTAAGGGAAATTGAGCAAGATCCTCGATCAGGAAGATGGATTCCTAATTCTAGAACCCTAATTTCAGAAGCCTGGATTGAATTTGGATATCCTCGGGATGGTTTAGAAAGGATTTACTACTCTACTGTTTGGAATCTTCATTTCCAACAAGAAGAGAAGAGGAGGAACCACAAGCTAGCTTTTCCTCATGGTCATCCTCCCTCTCCTAAAAGAATTCCCAAGCCAATTAGCTTATTTGAAAGACAAAGGAGAAAAGGAAGAGGAAGCAGCAACATGAACTGAAGGAAGCAAATATCTAAGAATGGTTATCTACAAAAATGAATTAGACAAATGACTGTGACTATTTTGTATAAGACAGTATCTCTTATTTATACATTGTTAGTGGTAGAATCATTCTATATTGCTTGAGTATCTTATTTTTTATTCTACTCATTATTTGGCATTTATCATTGAGGTGAGTTATGACTTCTTCAAATATGGGGAGATTGTTGGGAACAGTGCCCTGCAATGTTCCTGATTTGAAGAAGTGCTCAGGTCAATGATAAAAGCACTATGTATTTGATGGTATGTCTTACTTATGACTGCAGAGTATAGACAGTATGTCCAATACTTCTCTAATATCTTTAAGTCCAAAATCGTTGAGAAGGATTGGATATATAGTTGAAATCGTATATATATATTGTTGAGATTACTCGCAGAAGACAACAGAAGAAATCGGTCATTAATCTTCATGACAATAAGGATAACATGACGATATCATTGTGTCAACAAAGAACACACGACGATATCGTGTGAGAACAAGCAGAATCAACACAGTCAAGGTATCGTCGTGACAACAAGTATCACACGACAATATCGTTGAATAGTCTGGCGTGTTGAAGTTCTTCAGCATTCTTAAGTATTTGACTAAAAATACATATCGTCTTAAAGAGGTTATATCGTCTTGAAGACTAAGTCAGAGATCGTGGAGTAGTAGTCAAAGTGATCTCAATGACATCGACAAGAATACTTCATCTCACTGTGACTGCATATGTAGTTGAGAAGTTCCATATCGTCGAGATATCTTCCTCTGATGAAGATTTCAGAAGACTTGAAGAAATGTCTAAAGTCCCAAATGGATCGCTGAGACAACAAGTTCTGTCGTCAAGATGTTGCTCATATCATCGTGACAGATCGAGATTTTTTGAAATGCGTTGTCTGCATTTGATGCCATTAAGGAATGGGCTTCTGACATTAAAGAGTGCTCAGAATAGACCGTTAGAAGGCCTTTTTATATACAAAGACAAAGTGTGTGCCCTAACAATATATAGAGAATAGAATCAGAACACAGAACGACTGTAAGAAGAAGGAACGATTTCTTGAGAACAATACGCTTGTACTTTCAGTTCCCTAAGTCCTAGTCAAGCATCATCGACTAATAAGCTTTGTTCCAGAAAGAAGAAGAAGAAGAGGATAGAAGAGAAGCTTTCATGCATCAGTAAAACTCTCTTAAAGATTTCTCTTCAAGTCTAGAGGCCATCTGTATCAGACTTCAGAAGAACTCTCCAGAGCTGTGTGGAGTATTCTTCAACCTTGTAAAAACAACATATTCTCTATAGTGTCTTGTGTTGAAATTGTTGAAGTGGAAGTTAGAGGGCTTTTTTTTGACCTGGGCGGTCTGGGAGGAGGTCGGGCGGTCTAGCGTGACCGCACGACCTGGCGGTCTGCCTCTGCGGTCTGGCTTGTCTAAGCCTAACTGCGGTCTCCTGGCTTGATCGCTGGTATGGGTCTAAGTCGGCTGAAGGTGAAGGCCGCGCGGTCTGTCTGTGACCGCATGGCGGGTTGATCGTCTTCAGGTATGCACGGTCTGTGCGTGACCGCGTGGTGAGCTGTCTTCTTCAAGGCTGTGGCGGTCTGGTGTGACTGCACAGTTTGATCCAGGTTTTCCCGAATGCGGTCTGGTGACTGACCGGGCTTTCTGGTGGTATTCGCGGACCAAGGGACTTAGTCGCGCGGTCTCAGTTCGCGGTCTCAGGAGAAGACTGGTATGCGAGCTGGGCGCTGTTCGCGGTCTCAGGAGGAGACCGGCATGCGGACAGGAGTTCGCGGTCTCTGGCGAACACAGGTGGTGAGCAGCTTCATGGCGGCTTGGCGATCTCCTTGTGGAGTCGCGATCTCACTATGAGAGTGGCGGTCTCTCATGGTTTGGTTGAAGCTGGCGAGCTCACCTAAAATGAAGCAGGAGTACTGTTGCTGATCGCGCGGTGTGACCGGTAAAGTTGCGCGGTCTGGAGGGTGGTGATCCTATCTCATAGGGTGGTGACTGGATCAGGTCTCACGCCTATAAATAGGACCCATCGGCAGCAATAATCAAGACACACCAAGTGTAAGCTGAGTTCTCTTCTTCCCTGCGGTCTCTATTTGTCTGACCGGGCGGTCTGCTGATTGAACTCTTATTGTGCAGCTTCTGCGGATAGTGCGGGCAACAGCGATCACCTCTTCCTATGAAAGTGTTCGGGCGGTCTGCGGCTTGGAGTTGCGTTGCTGGAGTTCGGGAGAATCAGGAGTTCGGAAGGAGAGGTGCGGTCTGATCAGCGGTCTGGTGTTGTTCTAAGATCGGCAGCGGGTTGCGGTCTGGCAGGTTGCTGAGATCGTAGGGAGACCGCGCGGTCTCAAGTTATCTTCAACTTGTAATTTTTCCTTTGATGTTTGTGCTGGCGAAATCATGTCTCGCCAAGCATGTCTTGCCTTTGTAATTTGAAGTTGCTATCAATAAAGATCACTTGTTTGCCTCAAGTTGTTTCTGGTGTTTTTTGGCTTGGATCTCTAAGTTGCTTAATAGATTCCTGCTTGCTCTACCAAGATTCAGAAATTTTTCATGGTATTAGAGCGAGGTTGGAGTGGATAGAGCAGGTTGCAACTTAGAGTTGCCATCGCCTTTGTGAAGAAGGAGCCAGTGGTAGGACAATGGAAGGTGGATATTCAAGAGGTCTTGGTATTGAGATGTTTACATCGACTAACTATAAAAAGTGGAAGTCGTGTATGCAAAGCTATCTTCTAGGTGAGGACCTCTGGGAGGTAGTTGGAGGAGATCAGACGCAGGAAGTTGTCCCGGAAGGGGATAATGTAGTTGAGGTGAGAACTTGGAGGAGGACGAATGCGAAGGCAGAGTTCACTCTGAAGAGGGAAATCTCACCTGACCTGTTTGATCACATCTTGGGGTGTGGATCGGATGCGGAGATCTGGAGAGCCCTGGATGGTCTGTTTAACAAGAAGAATGTAGCAAGGCTACAGTTCTTGGAGAATGAGCTGGCAAGGTCAGCTCAGGGTGATCTTTCTATCTCCACTTTCTTTCTGAAGATGAAGAACTTGTGCGCTGAAATCTCAGCATTGGATCCTGATGAGCCTATCTCTGAGGCGAAGCTGAAGAGGCACATCATCCGCGGCTTGCGGAAGGAATATGTTGCCTTTGTGACGTCGGTGCAGGGATGGGAAAATCATCTGTCTCTGTTGGAGCTGGAGAACTAGCTTGCATCGCAAGAAAGTTTGGCAAGGCAGATGGCGGGGGTGTCAGTGGCTGGGGGAGATGGCGAGGTGCTCTTCTCGGGGAAGAAGAAGAAGTCGGATAAGAAGAAGAAGATCGCGGGAGACAATGGGCCTTCAACTTCTGGGCAGCAAGAAAGGGGGTATGCTCCCAAGGCTAACGGGAAGAAGAAGGGTGAAGGTCCGAAGTGCTTCAAGTGTGGCAAGTATGGCCACATCAGGAAGGATTGCAGGGTGGTCACCCAAGCTGGGCATGCTGCGGAGAAGGAGGAAGCTGAGGCCAGGCACATTCAAGGAGGTTGGGGAGGAGCCTTCTCGGCTTCTGTTGGAGCTTCGGCTCCTATCAACTATCTGGAGGACTGGATCGTGGACTCGGGGTGTGGTCATCACCTCACCGGAGACGAGACCAAGCTTTCTTCTGCACAGCCCTATACAGGTAACAATGTAATCATTACTACTGATAATAGTGCATCCAGTAGAGAAGGTGGGGGTTGTTTCCTTGGGCAGTGATAGAGGGTCACTTACTTTGAAGAGTGTCTATCACGTGCCTGGTATGAGGAAAAAACTCTTCTCCGTGACCAACGATGTAGACGATGGGTATCACGTTCTGTTCGGCCCAACAGAAGTGAAGTTTCTACGCAATTTTGAGGCCGTAGAGGCCGAGGTCGTCCATGTCGGGAGACGGGCAAAGGACTTGTTCGTTTTATCGACAAGTTCCTACGTCGACAAGATGAAGACGAATGATGGTGCCGTTATATGGCATGAGAGGTTGGGGCACGTAGGGATGGACAAGCTGAAAGTCATGGCGGTGAGAGGTCTGTTCAAGGGCCTGCCAAGTCTATCTTCCTACGGTGAAGGTCATGTTTGAGCGGGATGTCAGTTCGGCAAGTCTCATCGACTACCGTTTGACAAGTCGCAGACAAGGAGTAGTGTGCCGTTGGAGTGCATCCACGGTGACTTAATGGGACCTACTGCTACCCCAAGCCTCGGAGGCAGCAGATATATGCTGGTGTTGATCGATGATTACACCAAATATGTTTGGGTATTTTTCCTGAAGGAGAAGGCGGAGGCGTTTGCCAAGTTTGTGGAGTTCAAGGAGCTCGTGGAGGGTCGGCTAGGACTGCGGGTGAAGAAGCTGAGGACTGACAATGGAGGGGAGTTCACCTCCAGTGAGTTCTCTATTTTTTGCATGAAGGCAGGCATCCGGAGAGAGCTCACTTGTGCACATACTCCACAGCAGAACGGAGTTGCAGAGCGGAAGATCCATCATCTGACGGAGACCTGCAAGTGTTGGCTGCATACCAAGAGTATCCCAAAGTCCTTCTGGGGAGAGGGAATGTCTTGTGCTGCCTATGTCATCAACAGGATGCCTTTGAGCCCCATCAACATGTTGAATCCGCATGAGATGATGTTCAAGGAGAAGCCAAGCATGGCACACCTTAGGGTGTTTGGTTCCACCTGCTATGTGCATGTTCCAGATGCTCTTCGGACGAAACTAGATGCGAAAGCAAGGAAGCTAGTCTTCGTGGGATACGATGAGCAGAAGAAAGGATGGAAGTGCATGGACCTAGAGACGCGGAGGTTTGTGGTATCTCGCGAAGTCGTGTTCAATGAGGTGACATCTTACAAGGGGTCTTCTGGTGTGGAGATACCAGGGAGCAGGGTGGAGGTGCCGGAGAAAGCTGTGGAGGATCTTCAGGTGGAGCTACCTGTGTCACCAGGTGGTCCATCTCCCTCTAGTTCCGAGACGGGGGCTTCTGGTTCAGGGAACATGGGGAGCAATGCTCCTAGAACGTCTGGAAGAGGAGCTAGGGAAGAAGCTGCTGGAGATAATGCGGTTCAGGGGAAGGAGCTGAGGAGGTCGAAGCGAGCGATCGTCGCCCCTGATCGCTATACAGGAGAAAACGCAGTGAGTTTCGTCTCGTGTTTCTTCGCTGGTCCCTTGGATGAGAGGGAGCCATCGAGCTTTGAGAAGGCCAGAGGCGTGAAGGAGTGGGACATTGCTATGCAAGAAGATATGGCAGCTCTCGAGAAGAATGAGAACTGGTTTCTTGTGCCCAAGCCCAAGGGCACCACTCCTGTGACATGCAAGTGGGTCTACAAGCTCAAGAAGAAAGCTGACGGCAGCATCAAGCGATACAAGGCTCGCCTTGTAGCTCGGGGTTTCTCGCAGCAATACTGTGAAGACTACGAGGAGACATTCAGTCCGGTGGCAAAAATGACTTCAGTTCGGTTCATCATTGCTTTGGCGGCGTTCAGTGGATGGGAGATTTGGCAGCTGGACGTCAAGAACGCTTTCTTGTACGACGAGATTGACAAGGATATCTTCATAGTCCAGCCACCAGGCTTTGTGTCTGAAGATTTTCCGGAGCATGTCTGCAAGCTGAAGAAGGCCCTGCATGGGTTGAAGCAAGCGCCGAAGGCATGGTACGGGAAGATCGCAGAATATCTCCTATTCTGTGGATTTGGTGCTTCAGACTCAGACTCAAGCTTGTTCGTCAAGAAGAACGGGGAGCTTCAAGTCATCATGCTGCTATACGTCGACGATATGATCGTGACGGGGAACTCGAAGGAGGAGGTAGCGCAGCTTCGGGCCGAGCTGTCCATCAGGTTCGAGATGAAGGACTTAGGTGAGCTTCACCATTTCCTTGGACTCGAGGTGCAGAGGAAGGAGAGTGGAGTGCTAGTGTCCCAGGCTGGATATGCGGAGCGGATCGTTGAGCGGTTCGGCATGAAGGAAGGGAAGTGCATCTCCACACTTCTGGAGAAGGCTATGAAGCTTCGGAAGGATGAGGGAAGAATTCTGCAAGATCCGTTGGTGTTCCGAGCTCTGGTCGGGAGCTTGATCTATCTGACGATCACTAGGTCGGATATTGCGTATGCAGTTGGCAGAGTGAGTCGGTATATGGCGGAGCCACGGATGCCTCATCTGCTAGCGGCCAAAAACATTCTGAAGTATGTCAAGACGACCTCGGATATGGGTCTCCTTTACAGGAGGGAAGCGGGCTTCGAGGTGCATGGGTACATGGACGCTGATTACGGGGGAGATTCGGATGATCGGAAGTCAACATCTGGATTCGTCTTCATGGCGGGCCCTACAGCTATATCATGGTGCAGCAAGAAGCAGGATTCCGCGTCGGTCTCCACCACGGAAGCAGAATACAAGGCTTCAGCCTTGACAGCTCAGGAAGCCATCTGGCTTAGGAGGTTGGTGGGAGACGTCCACAAGGAGGTTCGGGAGCCAACTCTGCTCCGCGGTGACAACGAGAGTGCTCTCAAACTGGTAACCAATCCAGTTTGTCACGCGAGGACCAAGCATATCGAGATCGAGCATCATTTCATTCGTGAGAAGGTGCTGGAGGGATCTCTTTCGGTCGAGCATGTTCGGAGTCAGGACAACTTTGCTGACATCTTCACAAAGGCGCTGGCAAAGGGGCCGTTCACACGGCTAAGGAGCCTACTGGGGCTAGTTTCAACTTCCCACTTCAAGGGGGAGTATTGAAATTGTTGAAGTGGAAGTTAGAGGGCTTTTTTTTTGACCTGCGCGGTCTGGGAGGATGTTGGGCAGTCTGGCGTGACTGCACGACCTGGCGGTCTGCCTCTGCGGTCTGGCTTGTCTAAGCCTAACTGCGGTCTCCTGGCTTGATCGCTGGTATGGGTCCAAGTCGGTTGAAGGTGAAGGCCGCGCGGTCTGTCTGTGACCGCGTGGCGGGTTGATCGTCTTCAGGTATGCGCGGTCTGTGCGTGACCGCGTGGTGAGATGTCTTCTTCAAGGCTGTGGCGGTCTGGTGTGACTGCACAGTTTGATCATATTTTCCAGAATGCGGTCTGGTGACTGATCGGGCTTTCTGGTGGTATTCGCGGACTAAGGGACTTAGTCGCGCGGTCTCAGTTCGCGGTCTCAGGAGGAGACTGGTATGCGAGTTGGATGCTGTTCGCGGTCTCAGGAGGTGACCAACATGCAGACAGGAGCTCGCGGTCTCTGGCGAACACAGGTGGTGAGCAGCTTCGTGGTGGCCTGGAGATCTCCTTGTGGAGTCGCGATCTCACTATGAGAGTGGCGGTCTCTCATGGTTTGGTTGAAGCTGGCGAGCTCACCTAAAATGAAGCAGGAGTACTGTTGCTGATCGTGCGGTGTGACCGATAAGGTTGCGTGGTCTGGAGGGTGGTGATCCTATCTCATAGGGTGGTGACTAGATCAGGTCTCACGCCTATAAACAGGACCCATCGACAGCAATAATCAAGACACACCAAGTGTAAGCTGAGTTCTCTTCTTCCCTGCGGTCTCTATTTGTCTGACCGGGCGGTCTGCTGATTGAACTCTTATTGTGCAGCTTCTGCGGATAGTGCGGGCAACATCGATCACCTCTTCCTCTGAAAGTATTCGGGCGGTCTGCGGCTTGGAGTTGCGTTGCTGGAGTTCGGGAGAATCAGGAGTTCGGAAGGAGAGGTGCGGTCTGATCAGCGGTCTGGTGTTGTTCTGTGATCGACAGCGGGTTGCGGTCTGGCAGGTTGCTGAGATTGTAGGGAGACCGCGCGGTCTCAAGTTATCTTCAACTTATAATTTTTCCTTTGATGTTTGCGCTGGCGAAATCATGTCTCGCCAAGCATGCCTTGCCTTTGTAATTTGAAGTTGCTATCAATAAAGATCACTTGTTTGCCTCAAGTTGTTTCTGGTGTTTTTTGGCTTGGATCTCTAAGTTGCTTAATAGATTCCTGCTTGCTCTACTAAGATTCGGAAATTTTACACCTTGTGCCTGAGTTGTAGGGCCTTGTGCCTGAGGTGTAGGGCCTTGTGCCTGAGTTGTACGGCCTTGTACCTGAGCTGTAGGGCCTTTGTGCCTGAGTTGTAGGGTTCCTGTAACCTGAGGTAGAATCTCTTGTAGATATGAGTCGTATGGCCTGAAGTGCCTAAGTTGTAGGGCTTTTGTGCCTGAGGTGTAGGATCTTTATAAGAGATTTGAGTTTTGGTGGAGTTTGCTAATTCTAGCACACTGCTAGATAGGCGTAGAGGGACAGTGGAGTACTCTAGACACATTGTCTAGGGGAACCACTATAAATATGGTGTTTATGTGTGCTATGCTTGGTGATTGTTTCTGTGCTGTGATTTTCTCTGTGTGTTATCATGGTTTAATTTTCAAATCAACTACATCACCTATTCTCCCCCGTCTAGGTGATAGTTCCATAAACAACTGAAAGTGCACATTGTGCCTCAATGATTTCTTTAGAGGGGGGGGGGGTGAATAGAGATTTAAAATATTTCTACCCTAACTGTGTTTAACGATAATTTATTCTAAGGAGTTATGCTTAACAATCCAGGCAGAATAAAAAATGCAGGAAATAAAGTGCAGAATAAGAAAGTTGGATAGCACAGAAAATCACAGCATAGACACAATAAATTTTATAGAGGTTCCCCAAAATGTGGGTAGTCCTCTCTTCTACCACCTGGTAGGAATACATCACTGTGCCTGAGCCTTTTGATCAGGAGACTCTTAGAACCAATGAATTTTTGATAAGGAGATCATGAACCACCAGATCTTTTGATAAGGAGATCTTGAACTACCAGATCTTTTGATAAGGAAATCTTGAACCACTGACTCCTTTGAAGAGGGATTAATAAAACTCTTTTACAGAATGAGAGAGAAGAAGGGAGAAGGTTGAAGGAATTCTGTTCTCAGAATTCTTATGATGGCTGATTGAAGAACAACCAATGTGAAGTCCCACAGAATCTGCTCTTGATTAGCCTCTGCTTTTGATGGTGATGATATGCAAAGACTTTGTTTGTCAGATCCTTTTTGACTTGTTCTAATCAAATCCTACTATTATATGATGGTGATGAGAAGCAGCAGTTGGATCTTCTGGTCTATCAGATGAAGAACACCAGTTCCTTCTATTCTCTTTCACAGCTCTGTATTAGGGTTCCTGAGAGTAAGGGAGAAAAAGACAGTGTTGGGTCCAGCGTTCCTTCACTTGACCCGTAGCGCCTTTCCGTTGATATAAAGATCAAGTTGCGCCATCACCAACAGTCCGGGATTTTGGTGCAGTTGGTTGCGCTGGGTCCTCTCAATTGGTATCAAAGCAGGTTGCGGGTTCGAGACCGGGGGGGGGGGGGGCGCTGATAATTCCTGATATTCTCTCTACCTGTGTGGGTCCTGGCGGGTCAGGCGGCCGGAGCTATGTGTCAAGCCACCTCTGAGCCATGTGGTGCGCCACCTCTGAGCCATGTGGTGCGCCACCTCTGAGCCATGTGGAGCACCTCTGAGCTTGCGGGTCGTGCTGGACGCTGGGGGGGAGGGGGGGGGATTGTTGGGTCCATCGTTCCTTCACTTGACCCATAGCGCCTTTCTGTTGATATAAAGATCAAGTTGCGCCATCACCAACAGTCTGGACTTTTAGTGCAGTTGGTTGCGCTGGGTCCTCTCAGACAGGAAACCCTAATTTGAGAAGAGACGGCTGATAGTGATTAATGCTTCTTCCTTCTCTTCCTTCTCTATCCTTATATACCCTATCTCTATTTTGAATTTGTTTCCTAGTTAGGTAAGACCTGAAAAGGTATATTTGATAGACATTCTCTTTCCTTTCTTAATTACTTCTCGACCCGTCCAACCAGAAGGTGTATGATTCCAAGAAAGCCTATTTCTCCTTCTTTAATGTTTCCTTCTTCTTCAAGCAATTATTAGGCCGTTGGAGAATGGTCTAAAAGAGGTGGGCCATGATAGAAGCATCAGAAAGACAACTGTAAAGATTGAACTTTCACAGACTATATTCAACGTAGCGTCGTATTAACTTCCTCTCTTATCGACGCTGCTTCGAGTTCATCTAAGAGCTGCTTAAATTTCTTTTGTGCTCTGACTGAACTCAGCTAGTCGACGTTCCGTCGATTCCTTATCGACGCACCCGTCAAGTTGAATAGCATCCACTCTGACTTCCATTAACTGCGTCGAGATGAAGTTGATGTTGCGTCGACTTTAGATGAATTTGACATTTATTCCCTTCTGCGTCGAGTTTGAAGTAGAAGCTGCGTCGACTCCTCAAGTTCTTTCGACAAGTCTCTGGTCTCTGCGTCGATATCTATTCGATGAAATGTTGACTTGATCTACTCCGACAGAAAGAGTATGTTGCTTGGACTTCTTATTAGAGTGGCGTCGATATGGACCCGATGTTACGTCGAATTCTATTCGACGTAAATGTTAACTTAGCCCAATTTTGCTTCCCTTGATCTGGTCCTGATACTCTATGTTGAGTATGACATCCTAAGACATCTAATGACCATATTACCCTCGCTATACAATGGGTAATTTAAATCCTAGTGAATAAAATCACTATTAATTAATTTGTTAAGTTAAATCAAGGGTTTTTCCCAACAATCTCCTCATATTTATCTTAACAAATTTTACAGTTTGTTCTGAGTGATTTTATACAATGTTTTATAATCAACAATACATACAATGCAGTAGAGACATAAGAAAATGAGCAGGCAAGATAATCTGATATCAACACAGATGACAGATTAATAATGGTCAGCAAATTCATCATAGATTACCCAGAGTGAGTATCACTTCTTATCTTTGAGAAATAAGAATAGATCTTCATACACTCTTCTATACTTCTTCTCCACATACTTGAAGTTTGCTTGAGTGGCATTCTCTGGATTCTTCTGTATCCTTTAATGCCCTTTGAAAAGCTTTTCCAGGTCTACTTCTGTACTGGGGTGAACATCCTTGAGTGTACAACCCATTCCAACCACCTTGGCTGCCATCAGATTTATGAGTTTCAGATTCAGATCAACTGATGTTGGATCTTCCTCTAATTCTGGTTCAGCAGGCAGTGCTTGGGTTTCACTAACTGTTGTCTTTTCTTGCTTAGATGTTGATGCCTTTGTGAACATAATCTTCTTCATCTCCTTCTCATTTTTAGGTGACTTTTCCCTTTTCTTCCTTTTCTGAGAGAATTGTACTGCTTCTTTAGGGTTGCACCCAATGCCTCCTCTGTGGAGTTGTCCAAATACTTCTAGCATCTTAGCCTGAGGATTCTTTGTAGTATATTTTGACTGATCAAACCAACTAGGTTTGATAGGAATTGGTTTGGCCAGTTCCTCCTTTTCAACTACTTCCTTCCCTCTTTTTAGTATATCAACGAATCTGTCTTTCTTGGCTTGAAGCTCCTTTTGAGCAGTTTCATATTCATATCTTTCCCTCTCACCAATGTCTTCTAATATTGCATCCAGCCCTGGATCAGTATAGGTCTTCATGGTATTTTCTGGAATTTCAACCTTATCATATTTCTTATAATAAGATCTATTCTTCTGGTACTCTTTCCTTTGTTCCTTTGTGTATTGTTCCCAAATGGGTATTCTTCCTCTGCCCCTTCTTCCCCTTCCCCTAGCTTGATAAGGAGGTCTCCCTTTGAAGATAGGTGTTGGAAGGAGAGGAGCAGTTGTATGTCTTGGAGCAGGCTGTGGACAGGGAAGTTGAGCTGCTGGTGAAATTGGATCTGATGCAGGAAGATCTGGAGCATATTCAGTTGAATCATATTCTTGATCAGTAGCTTTGGCAGGAGGAGGTGCTGTAGAAGAATCACCAGAAGACACCCTGAATTGAAGAGGATTGGGATTATATGTCTCATTATCAAGAATGTATCCTTGAAGGTGCATGACATGGATCTGATCGTCTGAGTAGACATGACTCTCCCCCTATTTAGAAGACTCCCCCTGTATTACTGGCATAACTCTTGGAGGTGAAGACTCCCCTTGTATCCTTGCATTGGCGAGCTGTAGTTTATACACTACAACAGGCTCTCCTTCAGAAATGAAGGAGAGAGGGATTGTAGTTGTATAGAATGAATCCTGTGGAACCTCTATAACCTCTGGCCTGCTGCTGGAACACATCTCCCCATGCTTTATATCCTGAAAGAATGATATAAAGCCATCAACAGGCACAACTTCCGATCATACTTCTTTGTAAAAGACTTTCAGATCAGAGGTCAGCTCTTGCAATCGTTTATGTTGACGATGTAATTTGCGATAACATGCTGTAGAGAAGTCCAGATAGAGCAAGCCAAACTTAGACAATACTGTTTTAAGAGCTAGATTGACTGCCTCCATAATGTCTTCATGACTGGGCGGAGAAGCCATTGAAACACTGCGCGAACCTGCACTGAAACAAGGAAAATAGACGAAGAGAGGGAAGAGGGAGGAGAGTAGGAGGGAGAGAACTCGAATAACACAATAAAATTTAAACGCAAAAGTTGCTTTTAGTAGACAACTTTGGGTTTTATTCGAAGCAACATCGAGAGAAGAGCAGCGTACCAAATTATGAGAGGACCCAGCGCCACCGACTCGACCAAAAGCTCGGACTGTTTGGTGAAGGCGCAACTGTTCTTTATATCAACGGATCCTTGGGTGGATCCACGGGGCAGCCAGTTAGGCCCACGGGGGACACACCCTTCCGCTTCGAATAGCGCCGCACGCCGGGGGCAATTCTAGCAGCACCAACAATCCCCCCCATAAATGACCCCGAGGTTTCGAACCCGCGACCCTCTCTGACACCAATTGAGAGGACCCAGCGCCACCAACTCGACCAAAAGCCCGGACTGTTTGGTGAATGCGCAACTGTTCTTCATATCAACGGATCCTCGGGCGGATCCACGGGGCAGCCAGTTAGGCCCACGGGGGACACACCCTTCCGCTTCGAATAGCGTCGCACGCCAGGGGCAATTCTGGCAGCACCAACAAATTATGTCAATGCGCGCGATCTGTCAAGTCGACGGATGCGTCGAGTTGATGTCGACGTGGCTTCGAAATGTAGGCATCAGTAATGACATCGACGTAAGCGTCGATAGGTATTCGATGTTACGTCGAGTGGTATTTGAAGGATCTGTCCCAGAGTGCTCTCGAAGCTGACATCGAGTGTAAGTCGACAGTACATCGATTTGAATTAGACGCAGCTTTAATTAAATAGTTAGGACTTCTTCTAAGAATCTTGCTATTTTTCCCAACAATAATGAAAAAAAATAGTTCTGTATTCATAATAAGGGAGACCTACAGAGCTCCATCAAGCATCCCCAGTGCATTGATGAAGAACTTGTGCTTGCTTTCATCAAGGGGCTTAGTGAAAATGTCAGCCCTTTGAGTGTCAGTAGATATGTATTGAAGGTTGATCTTACCCTTCTCTACATTGTCCCTGAGAAAGTGGTGCCTTATTTCAATGTGCTTAGTTCTGCTGTGAAGAACAGGATTGGAAGCAATTGATATTGCACTAGAGCTGTCATAATAGATTGTGGAATTGGCAAGGGAGAAGTTGTAATCTAACAACTGATTTTGCATCCACAAAATTGTGAACAGCAGCTTCCTGCTGCTATATACTCAACATAAGTTGTAGAAGTGGAGACTGTGGTTTGCTTCTTGCTAAACCATGAAATCAGTCTAGCACCCAGGAACTGACATGTTCCTGAAGTGCCTTTTCTATCAAGCCTGCATCCAGCATAGTCTGCATCTGAATACCCTACGAATTCAAATCCAGATTCAGCTGGATACCATAAGCCAAGTTCAGGAGTACCCTTCAGATATCTTAGAATTCTTTTGACAGAACTCACGTGGGATTCCTTTGGGTCAACCTGAAATTTTGCACAGATGCAAGTAGCAAACATTATATCAGGTCTGCTAGCTGTTAGGTAGAGAAGAGAGACAATGGCTTCCCTGTAAGTCTTTTGATCAAAGGACTTACCTTTTTCATCTCTATCCAAAACAGTATTGGCAGCCATCGGGGTTTTCATGACAGAGGCATTTTCCATCCCAAATCTCTTGATGAGTTCTCTGGTATATTTGGAATGGGATATGATAATGCCATATGCATTTTGTCTAACCTGGAGACCAAGAAAATAGGATAACTCTCCCATGCTACTCATCTCAAATCTTGACTGCATTAGGTGAGCAAACCTTTTGCATAGAGATTGATCTGTGGAACGAAATATAATATCATCTACATATATTTGCACTAGTAGTAGCTAATTCTTATGTGCTCTTGTGAAGAGTGTTTTATCCTCCTTTCCTCTTTCAAATTTGTGTTCCAGGAGAAAAGTGGATAGGGTCTCATACCAAGCTCTTGGAGCTTTCTTTAGACCATATAGTGCTTTATCTAATCTATATACAAAAGAAGGAAAAGTTGGATTGATAAAACCTGGTGGCTGTTCCACATAAACCTATTCTTGTAACTTCCCATTGAGAAAAGCACTCTTGACATCCATCTGGTATACCTTTATCTTCATGTGGGCAGCATATGCTAAGAACATTCTGATTGCCACCAGTCTGGCTACTGGGGCAAATGTTTGGTTGAAATCAATGCCTTCCTCTTGCATGTACCATTTGGCCACAAGTCTAGCCTTGTTTCTGATGATGACCCCAGTTGAGTCCATTTTGCTCTTAATACCCACTTTGTTCCAATCACTGGGTAATTCTTTGGTCTCTCAACCAAAGTCCAGACCTTGTTCCTTTCAAACTGGGTCAGTTCCTCTTGCATATCAGATATCCAGTGAGGGTCACTGTCTGCTTCTTCAAATTTCTTAGGTTCATATTGTGACAGAAAACATTGCAGCATTGTCTCACATGTTAGCTGTTTCCTGGTCTTTACTCCTGCTATTAAATCTCCTATTACTTGAGTTGGAGGATGATCCTTTTGATTCATCCTAGATCTTGTGGGATGATCTAGAGGACAGTCTTCTTCCTTAGCTACCACCTACTCAAAGATAGTAGGAGCTTCATCCTCATTCACTTGAATGATGTCTATAACTGGTAGCTCAGTTGCTGCAGTCTTCTCTTCTTCTGTTGCATAATCATCATTTGAGTCAGTGTCAATGTCCTGTTGTGCCTTTTCCTGACACACAGATGGATGATCCACTATGCTCATCCTCTCCACTTGCTCTGCTAGTTGATCTTCTCCCTGCATGATAGAACTGGCGGAAGTTTCCTTCCCCTTGTAAACCAAGTTAGTTTCATCAAAAACTACATGCATTGACTCCTCAATTTTGAGAGAACTTTTATTGAAACACCTAAAAACCTTGCTTGATGAAGAGTATCCCAATAATATTTCATCATCTGCCTTCTTGTCAAATTTGGCAAGATGGTTTTTCCCATTATTAAGGATAAAGCAAGTACATCCAAAGATTCTAAAGTAAGAGGCAATAGGTGCCTTACCTTTCAATAGCTCATAGGGAGTCTTCAACTTAGTCTTGGGGATGAGACTCATATTCAGAACATAGTTGGCAGTATTGACTGCGTCAGCCCAGAAGGACTTTGGCAAGTTAGATTCAACCAACAATGTTCTTCCTGATTCAATCAGGGTTCTATTCTTCCTCTCAGCCACCCTATTTTGTATGGGGGGGGGGGGGGGCTTCTAGGAGCTGAAAAACTTTGCCTGATACCTTCATCCTCACAGAATCTACACATTAACTGATTCTCAAACTCAGTGCCATGATCACTTCTAATCACAGCCACCTGTGTGTTGAGTTCAGATTGAATCTGTCTAATGAATCTTGAGAGGATCTTGAAAGTGTCTGACTTAGCCTTTAGAAAGAACACCTAGCTGAATCTAGAAAAATCATCAACAATAACTAAAGTGTAGGATTTCCCTGCTAAGCTTTTAGTGGAGATAGGACCAAACAAGTCCATGCGTAGCAGGAAAAGGATTCTAGGAGAATCATTCTTACCAATTGGTTTGAATGAATCTTTGATCTGCTTTCCTATTTGGCAGGCTCTACATGGATGATCTTTAATGAATTTACCATTTGGTAAACCCTTGACTAGGTTCAGTTTGGAAAGTTTGGCTAAGGTCTTAAGGTTGAGATGACTAAGTCTCCTATGCCACAACTTACTATTTTCTAACTAGGAATTAAACAAGCAGATCTCAGACTTTGTATACTCAAAGTCTACAACATATACCTTGCCCTTTCTAAGACCAGTTAAGGCTGTTTGATCAGTCTTAGAGCTGACTATATGACACAAAGACTTGGTGAATACAACTTTGTATTCACCATCACACAACTGACTGATACTAATCAGATTATGTTGAAGCCCTTCAACATAAGCTACTTTTGAGAAGGAGATTTCTCCAATTCTGAGCACCCCATATCCTTTAGTTTGCCCAGAGTGGGAGTTCCCAAAAATTACCTTGGGCCCTTCCTTGGCTTTATAATTTTCCAGCAACCACTTTGCTCCAGTCATATGCATGGAGCATCCACTGTCCAGATACCACTGCTGGTGTGTGGTAGAACAGCCTTCTCTCTGCACATTAGGTTAAACAATAGTATAGACCCTCTCATGATGGGGTCTCTTTCTTCTATCATCATATGGACACATGAAAGAATGAGATGATCTTCCATTGTTCCCCCTTTGGTGAAAAAGTGCTGCATTATTATGCCAGCAATACTTGGCAATATGTCCTATTTTAGAACAGCAGGAACATCTAAGTACAAAAGCAATAGAAGGTTTTGATGTTTTGAGATTCTGTGCAGAAATTATGCGTTGAGAAGAAATCGACGCAGTGTTAGAGTTGTGTCAAGTGAAGTTCGACGTACCTGCATAGTCCCGTCGATAATCATCCGAAGTATGGTATTGGTTGCGTCGAGAGAGATTCGACGCACCCACATAGCTGCTTCGAGATGATGTCGACGCACATGCTGGAGTCCGTCGAGATACATTCGACGCATCCCAAAGATTGCGTTGAGTTCTATTCGACGTATGATTCATATTACTCATGACTTGTGATTTTGAGTTTACAACTTTCTTAAGCAAGTAGATTTCTGACCTCAATTTGTCATTGTCGATCATTAAATCATGTTTAGCTTTATTGTAGGCATTTGTGCTATTTTTAAGAGTGGAGATTACAGAATCAATATGGGCTTGGTAGTCATTTCTATACTCCTCAAAAGTTTCATCCATCTCTTGTATTTCATTTTTATAACTTCTGCATGTAGCACATTCATTCTCCACAGGGAGATCTAAACTTTCTAGGTGCAGTTTATCTAGGATTCCTGATTCATCTCTAGTGTTTACCCTATTAAATGTGGTGATTTTATTAGGGTTATTTATATCATGTTCTCCACATGTTTCTAATGAATTGTCAAGCCTAGATCTAACTGAGGTGCATGGACTGTCACAAACAAGTTTGCTTGTGAGTGGTTGTGATTCTTGATCAAGATGATCAAATCTCTTAGAGAGATTTTGTGAGATCTCTTTGATCTTTTGTCTCCTTCCATTGAGGGAGTCTTCAAAGACCTTTGCTTTTAAGAGTTCTTTTCTTAGGTCTAAATTTTCATTATCTAAGAAGCTCATTTCCTCTTCTTTCTTAAACAGTTCACATTTCAGATTATTATTAACTGAGGATAAAGGATCTAAACTAATAGCTTTTATTTCAGACTTGATCATTACAAGTTCTTTTTGATTGTCAATATAGTTTTGGCAGAATTCTGTAAAACATCTTTTAAAATCTTTTGAAGAAAAGTTAAAATCTTCAAAGATGCTTACTTCAACATCACTAGTGGAATCCTCCAGAGCCATTAAGCAGGCTTCTCCTGGTCCACATTCTTCTTCATCATCAGATGAGGAGGAGCTTGATTCAGAGTCTGAATCACTCCAGGTCTCAGCTCTGAAGCCCTTACATCCTTTCATATCCTTCCTCATGAAGGATTTCTTCCTGTGCTCCTTCCTCAGTTTGATTTTCCTGATCTTTTCATCCTCAGGACACTCAGTAGAGATGTGTCCTGGCCTCCTGCAAGTAAAACAGATGACCTCTTATTTTTGAGTTTTATCATACCTTGGCTTGCTTGAACCCTTCTCTCTCCTCATGGAATCTTCTGTCCTCACCCACCTTTTGAATCTCTTGGCTAAGAGATTAAACATTTCTTCTTCAGTGGTGGAGGACTCTGCTTCCTCAGTTTTTAATGCAAGGCTCCTTTCTTTAGAAGCTGATTTCTTTTCATGGGCTTCTGATTCAGCCCTACTTTTCAATAGGAGCTCATAAGATTTGAGTTTTCCCAGGAGAGCATCAGTTGATATCTCACTGAGGCATCTAGAATCTCTGATGGCTCAGATTCTAGAGTCCCACTTGCTTGGGAAACACATGAGAAGCTTGTCATTGATTTCTGTTAGAGAATTCTCCTTGCCAAGCCCTCTTAGCTCATTTATGATGAGACTGAATTTGTCATACATTTCTGTAATGCTTTCATCAGCCTTTTTCTTGTAGTTCTCATATTGGGATATGAGAAGGGCCTTTCTGTCTTTCCTCTCATCAGAACTTCCTTCAACTAATTTGGAGAGAGATTCCCAGATTTCCTTTGCAGATTTGCAATCATCAACCTTCTAAGATATCTCATCAGACATGGTTGATACCAATATGTTCATGGCCTTGGCATCACATGCCTTGACCTTCTTCTCATCCTCAGTCCATTCAGCTCTGGGAACTGAGGTTTGTATGACCTTCCCAGTGGAGTCTTTCCTTATTGGGGCTGGGGGACCTGTGAGGATGACATTGAAAATTTCCTCATCAATAGAGTTCATATATAATTTTATTCTAGCCTTCCAGAGTGCAAACTTATTCAGATTACACACTGGAGGTCTTGTAGAAGCATAATCCTTAGAGCTCATTTTCTTTATAAAATATGTTTATAGAAAAGAAATGAGAGTAGGGGGTCTTTTTGATCAAGGTGTTAACCTCTTAATGATCAACCTCCCTCTGATACCAATTGAAAGTGCACAGTGTGCCTCTACGATTTCTCTAGAGAGGGGGGGGGGGTGAATAGAGATTTAAAATATTTCTACCCTAACCGTGTTTAACAATTATTTATTCTAAGGAGTTATGCTTAACAATCCATGCAGAATAAAGAATGCAGGAAATAAAGTGCAGAATAAGAAAGTTGGACAGCACAAAAAATCACAGCACAGACACAATAAATTTTATAGAGGTTCCCCAAAATGTGGGTAATCCTCTCTTCTACCACCTGGTAGGAATGCACTACTATGCCTGAGTCTTTTGATCAGGAGACTCTTAGAACCAATGATCTTTTGATAAGGAGATCATGAACCACCAGATCTTTTGATAAGGAGATCTTGAACCACCAGATCTTTTGATAAGGACATCTTGAACCACTGAATCCTTTGAAGAGGGATTAATAAAACTCTTTTACATAATATGAGAGAAGAAGGGAGATGGTTGAAGGAATTTTGTTCTCAGAATTCTTATGATGGCTGATTGAAGAATAGCCAATGTGAAGTCCCACATAATCTGCTCTTGATTAGCCTCTGCTTTTGATGGTGAAGATATGCAGAGACTTTGTTTGTCAGATCATTTTTGACTTGTTCTAACTCAGATTCTGCTGCTATATGACGGTGATGAGAAGCAGCAGTTGGATCTTCTGGTCTATCAAATGAAGAACACCAGTTCCTTCTATTCTCCTTCACAGCTCTGTATTAGGGTTCCTAAGAGTAAGGGAGAAGAAGACAGGAAACCTTAATTTGAGAAGAGATGGTTGATAGTGATTAATGCTTCTTCATTCTCTATCCTTATATACCCTGTCTCTATTTTGAATTTGTTTCCTAGTTAGGTAAGACCTGAAAAGGTATATTTGATAGACATTCTCTTTCCTTCCGTAATTACTTCTCGACCCGTCCAACCAGAAGGTGTATGCTTCCAAGAAAGCCTTTTTCTCCTTCTTTAATGTTTCCTTCTTCTTTAGGCAATTATTAGGCCATTGGAGAACAGTCTGAAAGATGTGGACCATGATAGAAGCATCAGAAAGACAGCTGTAATGATTGATCTTTCACAGACTGTATTCGACGTAGCGTCGAATTAACTTCCTCTCTTATCGACCCTGCTACGAGTTCATCTAAGAGCTGCTTCGAGTTCATCTAAGAGCTGCTTCGATTTCTTCTATGCTCTGACTGAACTCAGCTAGTCGATGTTTCGTCGATTCCTTATCAACGCACCCGTCGAGTTGAATAGCATCCACTCTGACTTCCATTAACTGCGTTGAGATGAAGTTGACATTGCGTCGACTTTAGATTACATTGACATGTATTCCCTTCTGCGTCGAGTTTGAAGTAGAAGATGCGTCGACTCCTCAAGTTCCTTTGACAAGTCTCTGGTCTCTGCGTCGATATCTATTCGACGAAACGTCGACTTGATCTACTCCGACAGAAAGAGAATGTTGCTTGGACTTCTTATCATAGTGGCGTCGATATGGACTCGATGTTACGTCGAATTCTATTCGACGTAAATGTTAACTTAGCCCAATTTTGCTTCCCTTGATCTGGTCCTGATACTCTATGTTGACTATGACATCCTAAGACATCTAATGACCATATTACCCTCACTATACAATGGGTAATTTAAATCCTAGTGAATAAATCACTTTTAATTAATTTGTTAAGTTAAATCAAGGGTTTTTCCTAACAACAACAATAGGATATGACCAAATGGTTCGAGGTGTGAGTCGGTATAGAAAACAAAAGGAGTTTTAAATCATCACATTGATCTAAGCGTTAGAGGATCCTTATCTTTGTAATCATTTTTCGTAGCTTATATATTTAAAAAGTTTTCTTCTTCATTCAAAGTTATTTCTTATAATACAATTGTTTTGAATGTTTTGAAAAAAGAAAACTTAAATGATGATTAAATTCTCATTATATTCATATTCAAAATTTTATTACTAACAGTCCTATCATCATCAATGATTGAACATGTGTTTTAAAAGTGAATCCTATGAAAAGGTGGATTAATAATTTCATTGTGATATTTATCTAAGTTAAATTATTGAAGGCTTTTTATTATAAAGATTATTCATTCTAAGTATTTTCATTAAGGAAAAAAGATTAACAATTTTTTTAAATACCCTTATTCACCACACCACCCTAAGGGCGTCTCACGATCCAACAAGTGGTATTAGAGGTAGATTATTCCAAAAAATATTTCATCACCCAGAATAAATGGTGCATCATGATCTCACATCAAATAGAGGGGAAGGAGCTTTAGATATTGAAAAATCTTTAGCACCACGTTTATTTACCGGAGCGAACTATGATGGTTGGAAAATTTTAATGAAAAAGTTTCTTATCTTATTAGACATAGATGTTTGGAATATCACAATAACAAAACCTCATAACAAATTAAATAGGAGTGAATGCATGTTGAATGCAAAAGCCTTGACCAATTTATATTGTGCACTTTCAAAAGATATTTTCAAATTGATTTATTATTTTTTAACTGCTTACAAAGTTTGGAAATTTCTTGAGGAAATATATAGTCTTCCCTTTGCAGGTGTTGAACAATCCAAAAATGATAAAACAGATCAACAATGCATGGATCCAGGGGAAGAGGCCCCAAATGAATCATACTTGGGGGATGACGCCATTTCAATCCCATCAAGCACAGAAGAAAGTGATAAAGGAACTCCATGTTCAAATCTAAATTCTGAATCTAAAAGCACTGTAAGCCCCATATACTTTCTGGAAAAAAAATTGACTTTTGTGTCTATGGCACTAAGCGAAGCACAAGCAAAAATTATTGCTTTAGAAAAAGTGAATGAAAATTTAATTTTTAAAAAAATATTTTTAAAAAGTAAGTGTTCTAAGTGTCAAAATCTTAAACTTGAAATTAAAGAAATAGATGATACTTTTGAAAGTTTAGATTAGATTATGAAAAACATATATATTATATTGCTACTACTCTTAAAAACACTACCCTTGCCTACACTAAAGTAAGACATAATTTTAAGATAAAAAACAATTTGTTGAAGTCAAAAAATTAATCTTTTACACAAATCATATATATGAACACTCAAAATTTTAATCCACTACATCAAGCTACACATAACATAAAATTGAATGTGAATACGCACAAATCTCCTATCAATTAGTTTTTTTAAAAATCACTACTATTCTAATTCTCAATATGAGAATGACTTCTATGGAAATTTAAAAAACAAAAACTATAATCAACCAAGAAATAAATGGAGACTAGTGATTAAAATCAACTCCTCAACTTCACACACGAAGGCTCATTCATTTCTATTACAAACTAGATCACCTCAATATGTTTGGCTACCCAAAGGAACCGTCACATTAGGTCCACTTTGTCTACCTAAACCACTCACTCATTAAGAATCATTAGAATACATGAAGTAGAAACAAAACTGAAAGGGACACACTCAGAATCTACTTTATGATAAGGGTGATCGCAATTAAAATATAAAATACACTAAAAAAGTTTATGAACTAATTAACACATGCTAATTATTCTTATTATTCTTCGAATTGATATTATGATTCCTACTATGGAATATTCTTCTAATGATTTAAATTAAAAATGACTATATATTTTTTCTTTTATTTTGTGTAGTTTGTGTTTTTTGTCTTTCTCTTTATTAATCCATCTTGAATATTAGTATATGCTCAAATCTGAATGGGGAGTCACCTATTAAATAAATTTTAACTAACATATTTCTACTACAAATTACTAGGTATATGTTCGTGTCTTCACTGATACCGTCGACGATAACTTCTACCACTCGACGATAGCTCTCTAAAACAGCTACAATACACATGTGTCTCCTCATTGTTATAGATTCTAGTGTTGATCCAATATGCTTCATATTTTACATCTGAAATATATTATTTTATGACACATTTACCTTAGACTATATTGCATCATAATAGATTCAATTGGATAAATATGAATGACCATGCTTTACTTCACACACATCATTGTAAATCATTAATCTCATGATATGAATACTTGCTATCTTATGTTTGTCTCAAATCATGTGTCATAATTTATCATATATCTATCTTAATGGATCAAAAGATCAATTATTTCCAGCACACTTAAGTTTATAAATACTATAATTGGTATAGTTATCATTGGCTCTTAAAATTTTGTGTGTGCTTAGTTTATTTGCATTTGAGTTATATTTATCTTATATGTTGAGCTTCACCGTTAATGCATGAATAATTCATTTCACACATATTTTGTAAAATCATGCATCATTATTGGGTAACTTACATTTACGTATAAACTCATGCATTCCACCAATCTTATCATAATGAGTATATATATATCATTATGTGAATGCATTATATCTTGTGATTGCATGTGTCTCATTGTGTATCATGACTATAGAATTAATCATGTACTTATCAATTTTTAACTAAAAGATGAATCACTTCAATCAAGTCTAAATCTATAAAAATTGTATTGAAACTCTACCTCGAATACATGCAATATAAACTTTAAATTGATTTGATTATAAATATCATATCATTGCATGTGGCCAACTTATCTCATTGCTTCTAGCATTACCATATAGTATCTGCATGTTTTATTGCTTTTTCTAGTGGTTATTCATGATGACATGTGTCTCATCATTGCTTGATTGTCTATCATGGGATAAAATATTCATATCTATGTCCTGAAATGTTTTTATAAGTAACTAAAAAATGGCTTCAAAATCAACTATCTCCAATATAACTCTATTTCTATATTCTTCATGCAACATTGCAATAGTGTAAGTATCTTTGATTGGTTAGAAAAAATTTAGTATGATTGTAATCATCTCCCGGAAATCATCTTTTGTAGTGAGACCCTCCAAGGTTGACAAGGGGTTACCGGAAAGTGTCGTCCTATGTCAGTGGCAAGTCTCTAACAGAGATCATGAATGCTAATGGTGAGATTCTCAACGCTTCTCTTTTTTATGGTTGACAATTTATATTTACTAGCTTGTCTCATCTTTTATTGATCATGGAGGATGCCTTTCATCGTTGTCTAAGTATTAACAATTTCAGGAGAGTCCTGATTGATAATGAGCAGCTGTGGAAATGGGTTCATAGTATGGAAAAGGACATTAGCCACATGTCAAGCGACATCAAGCTCATTCTAGAAAGGCACCCACCACCTCCTCCACCTCCAATGCTGAGACCTATTGCTGCAGCAGCAAGGGGTACGCAGGTAGTAATCGAGAAGGGCACAATGATACTTCGTACCCTGATTACTCATCATAATAGCCTTAGTGCCTAAATTGTTATCAAAGAATCATAAATGTCTTACATCATTGTGTGCATGGGTCATGATTAATTTATAAATTTTAAGACTTGTATCATTTATTTATAATAACATACTTCACTTTTCTATGTCTCGAGTTCATCTCTTTTTGTTTTGTGAATGTTATTCTTCTTGTCATATTGTTTGCTAATTGATTTGTTAGGGTTTGCAAACAATCAAATGTGTTTCAACAAATTCGTCTTGTCATATGTTTTGTCTTTCGATACTGGCTTTTATAAATAGGGTAACATCTTGTTTCATTTTTCATTTTCTTGTAATTTGAACAGAGTGTCAGTGTTTGCGAGCTCAAAAAAATGTCTCCCAAGAAGAGTTCGCAGAAAGGGAAAACTTGGTCTCGAAGAGACATGAGATTGTGAGGAGATTTCTGGAGTATACTTTCAAGCAACCTACTAAGACAATAGAAAAACTCACAAACCTTTGTAGATCTTGCACTCTCCCACCGGAAATGACTGTGAGAATTCATCTGCCGGGTGGAAGGATAAATAAAATACTTGAAGGGGAGCTCACAATTCCTTTTGACAATTTTGGCTATGGTCTGCGAATCCAAGTCTAACCAGAGTTTGCTTAAATCTTCGACCATTATAGGTGGTCCCAACACAAATTAATTCAATGAACTATTTAGCTTTAACAACATTCGTTGTGTATCTTCGTTTGGAGAAGGTATCTTGGAACATTTGGGTTCTTTCGAAACTTGTTCAATTCGAGATCTCGCAAAGATGGCACCTTTTTCTTTGGTGGCCGTTGAATGTGAATCGTAGGTCTGTTGAATAAGGTCAATTTCTAGTCTGATACCGTCGTAGTTTTCTGAGAGATTTCTGACCACTCATTTTGGAACCTTCAATAAGGGATGAGATTGAATTCAAGGTGTTAAATCCAACAGTAATTGAGATGAAAGTCACAGATTTTATTTTGGACAACCCATTGGGCATTAAGCATTACTTCCAGTGAAAAGCTGAAGTGATTAATTGTGACTTGTTGCAAGATATTTTAGACTAACACATCAAATAATAATTATGAGACCAGCCACGAGTTCTAATGATCTATCTTTTTTGCAACTACCCCCTGAAAGAATAAGACTTTTAGGCATGTGGGGTATTTGGATCCCGAAACGGATCCTGCATTTGTTACTGAGTAAGAGACTTGCCAAATTAGGAGGTGAGGTTATACTGTGAAAAATCAGAAGTAACCAATGGAACCCGAAGAGTCCTCAGGGACTAGGAAACGAATCCCACCACTACTTGAGGGATCTTCTTCCGCATATTTCATTCATCATTTTCCTCTGATCGGCAAGAACCTCTATGATACCTCTAGAAATCTGATGGTTATGTGGGATGCCAATACAAAGAATTTTTCAATAAACAATTGACTCCTAACACAGAATACCTCACCGAATGTGCATGAATTCCAACATCTTTTTATACTAAAGAATAGGTGGAGCGCTTTATGAATATTAGCTATAGTGACCTTCCCGTCTACGCTGTGATAGACAACATGCAACAACTCTTGTTGAATCATCATGTGATCTCACAGTCAATCCACCTTCTGAGGAGGTTGAAGAAGAGAAAAAGAAGATGGATAGAGCGAGCATGCGAAGGTAATTTTAGTTATATGTTCTGCAAATTCTACTATCCAGAAGTTTTCCCTTCCTTAATATGACCATCTACTTTTTATTGATGATATCAATAAAACTAAAGGAATCATTCATGGAGGATCATATCATCGTATGTTGAACCCGGAAACCACAGTCCAAGAGAAGTTCAGACCTATTGGGTGTAGCTTGCTTTTACTTCTCTTGAGTTGGAATGATAGGTCAGGCACATGGAGCAAAGAACCTCACTCACAACGATGGGTAACTAGAAACAGACCTCATGAGCTACAACGAGGAGGTCCCGCCACAAACCCAGAAGATCAAAGAGAGCTTCCCCTCTCAAGACAATGCTGAGTCGGGCACCCTGGAGGGCACTTGAGAGCACCAGACAATCAGCCTGGAAACCACGACAAACAGAGTGTTGGAGCTCTCGCCAAACAGAAACAGCCTAAGGAGAGAGGAATTCAAAGAGTCGTCCTCTCCAAAGGTGTCATTGGGGGTCAATTTATAGTTTTCTGAAAATGGTCTGCGGATAGCGGAATCCCACCTTTTGGTTTTACTAAATGCAACCCAAATTGGTCTGCGAATAGTGGAATCCCGCTGTTTGGAATGGCTAAGTGCAGGCCAAAATGGGGTTTCCTAGAAAAAATAGGACGCAGTACATATAGGCGAGTCTAGGTTGTTCTAGGCCTGCTCGCCAGGGGTGGCGAGTACCCGCCTATTCTAGGCTTGCTCGCCCTGGGATGGCGAGTACCCAGTGGGGTTCGGGCTTGCCACTCGCCCTGAGTTAGGGGAGAGTGCAAGTTGATTTTCCCCACTCGCCCCCTTTACTTGTCAGGGCCCAGTCTCGCCCTGACTGCTTGACGGCTTGATGAGTCCACTCATCAAATACGGGATTGTACATCATCGATAACCCCAAATACATAACAGAGATGGCGAGAATTTCACTCATGGTTGGGGAAAAGATGATTGTTGTTGTAAAAGATTTAGGAATGACAGAACCGAAAACTGAAGATGTTGATTATAACGTGTTATTTCCTACTCTCGAAATTCATGCTGATGAATCTTCCGTGAGTACTCGGGTGTCAGGTGGTAGCGAGTTTGATGCTACGTATGTTCCTTGTGAGACCTCTGATTCATCTTCTGGAACGTATTCGTCAGAATGAAGATTTTCCTTTTATAATTTTGAAGGTCTCGCGAGTCTTGTTTTTTTAGCTGCGTGTACATGTTATACTTGTGAATTATATAGTGATAAATGAAAAAGGGTTTTGTTCATACCTATTTTCTTTTCTAAAATGTGGTGTGCACTCTGTTGAATGTGATATGTGATTTTAATGTTCATGTACTACGAATACTCTTCCATGTGTTCTATATATATTGTGAATACACTCCAAAATGTGAACTCTTTGTGATTCTAACAAGAAATCTGCCAAAAATCATGTATAGCGAATACCCCTGATAGTGTATGGGAAAATATTTGTCGTAACAAGAATCTATATGGAGAGAATACACATGGTAGTTTCTACGAGACCTCCATGAGTTCTTACGAATACCATAAATTTTCCAAACAATCTGATTTTTATCAAATATTTTAAAAGGATGTTTGATTGACTTTTTGGGGTGTTCATAAGGCCTCCAGATAACCTAAAACTTTCAAAAGGTGAATTATTTAGATCAAGGTAACTCGCGGATATGGAACTGTTAAAATGTTATTAAAAATAATTTATATACAAAAATATCTAAAGGGCGAGATAACTAATGAAATCTAGTTGGTTATAAGGCATTCATACAGAGCTTTTCCTAAAAAGGGTGACCCGATTTGACATAAGGCATCTGTTATGAATCTTATCCTTAGAATGGTTCCTTAGTCTCATTAATATCTCTATTTATTTGATGCACGATAGAGCTGGTCGATCACCCTGATCAACATATCACATATGCAAGTTGTGAACAATTCCAGCTAGAGTAATGATAGTGGATGTTAAATCAATCGATCTAATGATGTGACAGTTGTCTGTGAGAGATCTGGACAACTAAACCATCACAAGAGATTAGATCAGGCTACCACTACACAACTATGATTCAATTCTAATTGAATTATGGTCTTGGCGAGTGTTACTACCCGGCGATCTCAATTTAAGGAGTCCAAGAAGTAACCGACGAGAGTTTTCGAAAAATTGAATGTTCAGAGTTTTTTGCAAAGTTGGATCTGAAGATCACAATGCAGGAATTCAAATGAGTATTAAAGAAAATGCAGATGATATCATACCTCAAGTTAGATTCATCTAACTGACGAAAGGCATGATAAATGTTGATGGCGATCGTAATGAGTTGTCATCTTTACTATTGCATGTTATATATGATTGTACAAAAGGGAAAATATAAAAAAATTCAAATGCATTGGAGATATAAAATTTATGCAAAATAACGCGTCATGTCGTCCTCACTCAAAGTGCTAGGATGTCGTTGTCATCATAGGTTTTCAAGTGATAGGCGCCATTTTTTAAATCTTCTTAGACGATGAAGGGTCCTGCCCAATTGGGACATAGTTTCCCAACTGAAGTCATCCTTCCCACATCATAATCCATCTTCTTCATTATTAAATCTCTGGCGATGAACTATTTTACTCTAATATGTTTGTCGAAGTGTTTAAACACTCTCCTTTCAACTTCTTCTTGTCTGATGATCGTTAAATCTCTTAATTCTTCAATGAGATATAGGCTACACCTCATATCTTCTTCATTCTTCTTCATCCAATTTTCATTCCCTTGTTTTGATAGAAGAACCCTTCGACTAATGCACATAATTCCACCAGAATAAGTACTTTAGATTCAAATGATAGCTTAAATGGTATCTCTCATGTTCCTATAGTAGAAATAGTTCCGAGAGCCCAAAGAATGGAAGGAAGTTATTTGACCCAATTTGCCTGAATATTCTCTACATTTTTTCTTTAAGATATTTAGGATTAACTTGTTGGTTACATCTACCTGCCTGTTGCTCCTTGAATAATGAACTATGGAACAACGAAGCTCTATTCCAACTTGTTCAGAAAAACTTTTAACTCGTCATTGGAGAATTGAGATCTGTTGTTAGTGATGATAGCCATTATAATCTCATGCCGACAAAAGATTTCTCCCCAAATGAAGTTTTCACAATCTAAATTGTAGTCTTTGCCAATGTCTTTTCTTCGATCCATTTACTGAGGTAATCAATCATAATCAGGATATAGTGGTGTTGTGTGCTTGCCATAGGAAAAGTCCCTAAGAGATCCACTCCTCAAACAACAAATGGCCAAGGAGTAGAGATAGGACATAACTGTTGAACAAGTTTTAATTATAGTGGCGCAAATCTTTGGCATTAGAGACACTTTTTGCATACTGTTTTGCATCTTTTATGATTCGTGGCCAAAAGTATCCTTATATAAGTATCCATTTTCCTAGGGTCTATGCGCCAGAATGATGTTCAAATTCTCGAAAATGAATTTCTCGAAGAATGGTAGGAATTTCTTCTTCAGATACGCACCTTGCTAAAGGTGATAAGAACATCCTTCGATATAAGATTCTGGAAGGAAGGAAGTAATGGGTGACTTTGAATCTAAATCTCTACTTATCAGTGAAAGTGGAATGATACTCTCATGCATATAGAGAATGGATGAAAGGATCCATCTATGAAGGGCGGCGATCAATTTCCATAACCTTTCCTTCTTCAAATATTGGATGAAAAAGTTCAGCGACGGTCCCTCCTGATGGGAGTCCAAGCTTAGGGATTTGATCAACTTAAATATTTTTGACTCGAGGTATGTGTTGTACGTCAAAACTCCCGAAGCTTCCTATTTTTATTTTCACTATCACTAGGTATTTTTTAAGAATGGAATATCTTGTCTCAAAATTTTCTTTAACTTGTGATGAATCTGTCCATACTTTTATATCATCTACACTCAATTATTGAGCCAATTTTTTTTCCATCAATCAACATTTTGTACTCGGATTGATTGTTTGACATAAAGAAGTATAATTTGACTATTTGTTCAAATTACTAGTATCACCCCAACTCCCGATGAATTCCTACCAGAGATTTTATCTACAAACATCACCCAAGATAAAGGTGTTATCGCTTCTCTTTAAACGGTGGGTTCCTCCACAAAATCTACTAAATATTCAGTGAGGATTTGAGTTTGTATGTATGTCCTTGGTACATATGAAATATTGAATTCCCTGAGTTCAATGGCCCACTTTGATAGTCTTCCCAAATTCTCGAGTTTTTCTAAAATCATTTTCAAAGGATGATATGTGACAACTTGTATTGAATGTCCCTGGAATTATGGGGAAAATCTCTGTGCTATTATGATTAGATCCAAAGATAAATTTTCTATGATAGGATATTGATTCTCTACATCCTTCAATACTCTAATGATGTAATGAATTGGAAAATATTTTTTTCCTTCTTCTCCAACTAGCACGACACTTACAACTTCTGTACCAACTCTATTATATAATATCAAATCTTCTCCTTCTTAAGAGCTTTATAAGAGTGGATTTGAAGTTAATTGTTTCTTAAGTTCTTTGAAGGCCTTATGATATTCTTCAGTCCATTCGAACTTAGATGATCTTCGAAGAGTGTCAAGGAATGATGCATATTTATCATCAGATCGAGAGATGAAACAACTAAGTCCCGCAATTCTCCCTATTAATTGCTACACCTCTTCCGAGGTTTGAAGGGGTGGCATATTCAAGATTGCATTCACTTTATCAAGATTAGACTCAAGTCCCTGAGGTGTTAACAAGTGTCCTAAGAATTTCCCTTTGCTAACACCAAAGACACATTTTGTTGGATTGAGACTCATTTATATTTTCTTAAGGTCATAAATGTTTCAACGAGATCACGGGCATGCTCCTCAAATTTTGGCTTTTGATAAGAAGAGCATCTATGTATACCTCCAAATTTCGATCCTTTTGATTTTTGAAAAAATAATTCACCATGTGTTGATACATAGCGATGTTTGTAAGGTCAAAGGGCATAATCGATAACAATATCATTTGTAGTTTATGATGAACAAAATGTGAGGTACGCCAGGAATATACATTCATATTTGTTTATACCCCAAAACAGCATCTAAAAAACTCATGACGGGGAATCACACCATAGAATCGACTATGGAATTTATTTAAGGCAAAGAGCAACAATCTTTAGGGCAAGCTTTATTAAATTTGGTGAAATTTATAGACATACGCCACTTATTGCTTGATTTTTTTCACCATTGCACGTTTGAAACCCATTCGGGGTATTTGTTAGTTATGGAACGTTCACCTAGAGGGGGGGGGGGGGGTATTAGGTGATCTTGGTTCCTTTTGATATATTTGTGTGAGTTATGAGTATTTAAGCACAGCAGTAAAATATCACACACAAAAAGCACAGCAGACGACACAAGATCTATAGAGGTTCCTCAAGACAGGGTGTCTTGAGTAGTCCTCTTTCCCTCTACTCCTACCTAGCAGTGTGCTAGGCTCAACAAAACTCCGCCAAAAAGCTTCAGGCCCTCAAGCCTTACAACACGGACCCGCAAGTCCCAACAGCCTAGGCCCGCAAGCCCATACTTCCCCCGAGCCCGCAAGCCCATACTTCCCCCGAGCCCGCAAGCTTGACACTCAGGCCCTCAAGCCGTACAATACAGACCCGCAAGTCCCAACATCCTAGGCCCGCAAGCCCCTACTGCCCCTGAGCCCGCAAGCTCAACAAATCGCACCCGCAAGTGCACTGCCCTGGCCCTCAAGCCTCACAGCTCTCCAGCCCGCAAGCTAGACGGTGTCGGACCCGCAAGTCCACTGCCCTGGCCCTCAAGCCTCACAGCTCTCCAGCCCTCAAGCTAGACAAATAGGCCCGCAAGCCTTTACAAGAGATTACAGTAATAAGACTGTTACTTCTGCCAGATGAAGATTGGCAACTTTAGCCTATTGAAGATCGGCTCCTTGAGTTTGAAGAAGATGCTTCTGAATCAGATCTTGAGCGCACGGTTCTTCTTCAAATCTTTTCTTAGCCAGATGAAGATTGGAAACATAACAGTCGATGAAGATGACTGCTTCTTCTTTTTCTATCTTTCTTGCGCCGCTTGTACTGTTCGATTCGGAATATGCGCAAGTTCTTTCTTGTTGATCTATCGATACCGCGTTAGGGCAACCTCTTATCTCTTTTATAAGACTGCGAGGTCCCCAACGGTCTTCTGAAAAAGTGCCTTAAGTGTCAGAGGCTCCTTTCCTTAAGAGCACGCGCTGATTAGACAATCAGGCGGCGACATTGAATGCTGATAGCGCGTCTGCAACTTTTGAATCTGTCTCGACGATATTTCCATTGTTACGACATCATGGACAGTATCTCGACGACAGGACTTTGTCGATGCCTTGAACTTGGGTAGACCTTCAATTCTTCTTGCTTCTGCCTCTGAAGCAGATATCTCCACGATTCGAGACATTCTGCCGCTTCTACATATACAACGATATGCTGTCTCTGACTGTGTCGTCGTAATCACCTTGTTCTCTCGACGACATGAGTGATAGCATGCCGACAGACCATATTTTAGGAGCTGCTTGTCTTCAGCTGTCCTTCTTCAGTCTTCTCGACGACATTCCTTCTTTACAACGATGTTCGACGCCATCAGTCATACTTAGCATTTTCAGCGACAAGTCTTCTTCACGACGATGTTTGTTCTTTCTCGACGACAAGGCCACTTTGGTGAAGTTGACGATACCGCGTCTTCTTTGTGTTCGACGATCTTTCCCAGTCTCAGCGGTCGACGATCTTCCTTCTGAGTTCGACGATCTTGCTTCTGCGTTCGACGAACGCGCCAAGTCTCAGCGACGATCTTCCCTCTGAGTTCGACGATCTCGCCCAGTTTTAGCGGTCGATGATCTTCCTTCTGAGTTCAACAATCTTCCTTTTTCGTTCGACGAACTCGCCAAGTCTGCTTTCGACGAACACGCCAAGTCTGCGTTCGATGATCTTGCCGAGTCTCAGCGGTCGACGAACTTCCTTCTGAGTGATGATTATCATTCTGCTTTCTTCATTCTGAGTTCGACAAACTTCATTCTTCTATCACGTCTCAGCGTTCGACGAACTCCATTCTCAGTGTTTGCTCTGTTCATCATTATGACGATGTGCAAACTTTGTCGATGATATTTCCTATTCTTTTCGATGACATTTCTTTAACTTACTGAGATCATAAGCTAGAGAAATAATCAAATACAAAGTGAAGTTTTCTTGACTTGGTGACTTCTTCAAATCACGAATCATGTGGGCAAGATTCCCAACAGTATTGGATTATTTTAATAAAATTTGCCCTAATTAAGGAATTTTGTAACTTCCTCTCGGATAGGTTTCGTTAGGGTCAATATCACCACCCGCTTCTTCTGCTTGATCGGCTTGAAAGACGGGTCGATACTAAGATGGTGGCATGCTATGTCATAGTCCACTCGAGGCATGTTGGCTATCGACTAGGCGAAGATGTCTTGATTGTCAAATAACCACTTGATCAGCATGGCTTTTTCTTTTGTTTCTAGTTTGACAATGATGGATAGTGTCTTATCTCCATCTCCTCCTTCAATCGAGATACTTTGGATGGTCTAAGCAGCTTCCAATTGAACTTCATCCCTTAAAATTTCTTCTTTCATAGGTTCTTCGAGCCCTATTATTGTTTAACGTCATTCTTCATTTCTTTCAATATTCATCCTTGAGGGAGGGTAAGTCTCAATCACGCTGACTTAACATAACATTCTCGCGTAATTAAAGGGTCACTATGAACCCTGAATTGTTTCCCTCCCATAGTGAACTTTATCAGTTGATGGTACGTGAAATGATAGTTTGGTATTAATTTAGAAGGGTAATAGGAAGATAGCATTGTAGTTATTGGGATCCTCAACTACCACAAATGTTCCTTGACAGGTAACTAAGCACATGGTGATGGAGAGGTGATGCTTGCTTCAATCTCCTTTCTCTCCCCCCACACATCCATAAATGGGTCCATCACAAGCCTGAAGCTTTTTCTCGGTATTTGATGAAGCTAAATTATATATGATAATTTTATGCTTCATCATTGTTTATTTCCTTTAATATGAATTAAATATGTGACTTTAATATGATATTTGGTATTTTTAACATTTTATTTAAGTGTGCAGATGAAAATAATGGATTTAAGCGAAATTGGAATAAGTTAAGCATATTTGGATAAAAAGAGCAAAAGGATAAGCATCCATTCGGCCAAGAAATGACATTGATTCCTGTCCTAACATGTGGAAGATAGTTTGGAGCGAAAGGGCATGATTTTTGAGACACACGGTCTGGTGCACATGCCAGTATGCCACTCCCATGTGTCGATTTTATTGAAGATACGACATCCACACACGTAGAGGAGTGAAGCGGCGTAATGATTGGGGCACACGGTCGTGACACACGATCGTGTGTCTGGGACTGTGTGCAATGATAACTGTTGTCAATAGAATTTCTCTATAAATTGAAGTTTCATCCTAAAGAATGCATGTTTGAATCGATCCATAAATAAGAGAAAATCCAGATTAGGGAGGAATGCTATGTGCAGAAGAGGAGAAGAATCCCTGGAGAGAGGAGGTTTCTTTAGTAGGTTTCCTATATTTGTATTCTTCTTTCTTCATCCTCCTTCTGCATATGTATCTTGTTTATGGTTGTTCATATAATCTTATACTCTTAAAGTGTTAGTTTGATATAAAAGTTACTTTGTTTATTAAAATCTCAAACCTCCTCCGATTTTCTTATTCAGTAGGTTTTATCCAAAGTTTTTAATAGAATGAATCAGTAGTTCTAAAATATCGAGTTCATATTCCTTCCTAGTAACTCATGTCATATGATTCTGAGAATTATTACTATGTGTTAATGCACTATTTGCATAAAAAGGGTAGGTTGATTTCCTGAAATAATAGGAAATCTTGCTCTTCTGTCTAGGACGTTGCGAAACCTACTGATGGGGTTCAAAGAATGATAAGGCGATCTTTAGTTCCCCTACCAATAGTTCAAATCTCAAGTAGGGCAATCAAAAATCAGAGCTCCGACTACCCATATAATGTTGGACCAGAGTGGTGTGGAACCCCAGTGGCCTCGAGAGTACGAAGAAGAGGAGATAAATAATTATTTTTAAACAAAGATATCTTTATTATATTATGTCAAGAAAACACTTACTTTTCACATAACAAAACCATTATATGTTAACTCTAAATGATTCTCTATTTCTAGATCTATCATTGCATCAAAACCATCTTAATTTAGGACAATCATATCAATTATTAGGACTTTATCCAAACTTAAATCAATATGATAATAAAAGGAGAAATGAAGTAAGGTATTTACAAAGGCCCTGTGGAATGCGACATTGATATAGTGAATCAAATACTACAAACAATAGGTGCGCTTGCCTAAAAATACGCACCCTATCTATATGCTAAAATCACGACATGATCCATGTTGTTGATGCCGAAAAATGCACCTCCACGATCAATGCTTAGAAAGCGAGGAGAAGAGGAAGCTGTGATTTGTCGGTTACTAATGACTTAGTGAATTTAGACCACCTAGACCGCTGGCAGTGGTCGAAGCCAGACTTTTCCCATCACGGCGAATGCCACTCCTGTGACGGGCTTTCCTTTGATTTAAGAAAATCAGTTACAGCGGGTTACAAGAAAAGTGAGTTAGAAGAGGGCCGGGTAACAAGCTGGAATGCACAAAACTCGAGAAAGCAGCTCTTACAAGCAATCTCCTGGATACAAGTCAGTGTCCCTTGGGAATGTTGCCCCCTATTTATAGGCACAGGGGCCTGCCCAAATGAGCAGGGCTAAGAAAACCGCCTGCCCGGATACAGGAGAATCGGGCAGGGGGTGACGAGACAAAGAAGGGAAAAATTAAAGAGAAGACGCGCGGCCTGGCAGCTTGAACCCCAATTTGTGCTGAGCTTGGACTAGAGCAAACCACGACTTGAGAAGAGAGACATCCCGGGCGGTCTGTAATATGAAATCATGACTTGCTATCTGGACTTAAGCCTTGACTGCTATGAATCTCTGATGGCGGTCTGGATTAATTAGACCGCCCGACTTGAGTATAATGAATCGAGAGGCTTGTATGCAAGTAATCAAGGATAGAACTAGACGGTTAGGCCTACCAAGTCGCTGGTCTGAGATGGTCATTATTTTGATAGCGGTCTTTTGGGTAAACATGATCCCACAAATTTTCAAATTTGACGGAAATTTTGGAAATGTCAGTTCTAGCCAGAGATCGCGCCTGCCTTGCTCTGGAAGCTATAAAGTCTCTGAAAGCCTTCTATTATTTCATAATTCTATCGTAGTCACGAGAAGTTATTCGCCACTAGCGATTAACCTTCTTCGAGCCAGCAACCCTTTGATCAAGATGGATGATCTGATGTCTAGGATCATAGACCGCCAGGGGAGAGAAGCTGACCGACCAAAGAAGAAGAAAATTCGTCAGTCTGAAAAAGACCAACCGAACTGTTGGTACCGCCAGTACAAAGAAAGAGGTTAATCTGAATACCTCTGTAGTTGATGAGAACGGTACTAAACCCGCTGCGGGTTGTTCCAATCCTCCTCAAGTCGCCCAGCCCGTAACATCAGATAAAGCGGTTTCTAGCACCGCCCGTTTAAAAACTACAGGGGGTTCCCCCTTTGATATCGTATACTCCCCCTCTAGAGAACCTCACCTTAAGGTAAATGACAGGGAGGAAGAGGTAGTGGATTCCCCCAAGCCGGCCGAACCAAATGTTCCTGCACCGGTGGAAGATTTAGAAGATGATTCAAGTCAATCACAATAGGCCGAACTATCTGTGGTTAAGAAGAGGAGGAGGGTAGAATCGACGGAGGATAGGGTGATCAAGAAGGCTAAAAAGCTGAAAGCCCAGAATAAAGTAATTTCTGAGAGATCGGGCACGGCTAGCCTTCAGCATAAGCCGCGCGAGAAAGAAGTTATTGAGGGATTTACAACTCCTTCTGACAAACCAAGCGAACCTCCATCCAACTCTGTTGCCAGTGTAACTGTAAGCGATATCATCAAGGACATGGAAACCCTTGAGAAGCAAGATAAGCTTCTCCATACCCCCGCATTTCTCCATACCCCCGCGTCTTTGAACGAGGCTGAGCATCTTAGCAAGGACACGACTAGAATTGAGAAAGCCTCACTAGATCCAGAGGTCTCCAAGGAAACAGGGATGCGAAAGATGAAGGAGAAAGCCGAGGGGTTGAGACGATCTCTGGATAAGCCGCAACCACCAAACCCCCTTATATAAGGTAAACAAGGTGCGGTCTATCGCCTAATTAGCTTTTTTAAAATGCGGTTGCGGAAAAAGCAAATCGACTTGATTTTGAACTAGCCATCGAGCTTTTTCCTATCCGCGGCTCAAACTTCTATTGCGAAAAGGAAGCAGAATGAAAGATTTTGGAGAGAACAGCGTCGAAGGATGGACCCTAAACAATCAAGGCGACCTATATTTTCAGGCCTTCGTCTTGTTGAGGAGTCCAATGGGCGAGAAAGTATTGAAATTAGTGGTCTTGGTTTTGTAATATTCTTTCTGTAACGAGTTATTTACTTCTGACTGTTCTAACAACATCTTCTTTATTGCAGATGAACCGGAGCTAAGTATGAAGTCGGGCGACCTGACCGCCAGACTTCCTCCACTGCTACCACCTGCACCAAGTTTCTCACTGAATTTAGGTGCTGGAGAAGAAGCGCAGGTCGATCCCAAGGAATAGAGAAATGTGATGGAGAATAAAGTTGAGATCGCGCGAGTTAGGGAGCAAGACTTGCGGCTTGCATTGGAGGCTGAGAAGAAAGAGTGGCTGGAAAGAGAGAAGGTGCTGCAGGATCAAATCGCCACCCTGGTCGCGCGGCTTGATAAGAGAAGAGAGAGAGAGCCAGAAATTTGAGGATGATTATAAATATTATCGTGGGAAGTATCTGCATTTGACTCGGGAGGTTGGTGGGAATCAACGACCTGCAAATGTAAGTGATGAGAGACCGCATACATTGAGCCACCCGGCTACTGAGGAGACCTCAAATCCCCCAGCGGTCAGGGAAGATGATCAGGTCGTCATTCCTGGAGAGACTGTCGCGACATTGCCTCTGCATGATTCCTGTAGTGCGGGTAGAGCGTGATGCCACGCGGCTTCACTGTACAATCAACCACCTTCACCACAATATGAGTCAAATGTATGCACTTCTCCTGCAAACTGGTGATCAGGTCGCGTGCCTTCACCGTGAGGATCCTCCTTTAGATCGTTAACCATAAGCGGTTTATATCTGAATCTGTTGTAATATTATTTATTTGGTCTGTCGGGCAATCCTCCAACATTGCAAGCTTGCTTGGTGATATTTTATTATTCAATGACCTTGAATGTTATGTGATCACATAATCTGAATTGTTCTATAATTCGTGCAGTTTGTGTTGTATGCTTGCGATTTCTTTTGTTGAATACTTTGAATATACAGGTGTCTGGCCATGCGGTTAGGCTGTTTAACCGTGGTTTGATTTTGTTATATGCAGGTCATGGGATTCTATAAATAGCTGATATTCCTGAGATACTTTCAATGATACTCAAGATGCGGGCTAAAAGCAAGTCTATGCGGTCTGAGAAAGTTGCAGCCGTCCGGACTGATGCGACTTCAGCATTCCATTCGACAGACCATAAGGAGTGTCGCCTCACTATTAACGAGTAAAACGAATTTGTCAAGAAACATATGACTGGAAGCTCGCTGCTCGCGCGGCTTCCTCTGCGTGGTGAGCGGATTAATTCCTCCAATCCGTCACAGATAGCCATTCTCATAGACCATTTCGATAATGGTTTCAAATTCCCGGTCCTGCTAGAGTTCGTCGCGATCTTCGATCACTACGGAGTTTTGCCCGGGCAACTACCACCAAATTCTATAGCCGCCATATACAGTTTCATTTCCAACTTGCGGTCTGAGGGAGTCCGCTTCTCCATTAGCCTGTTTAGAAGGTTCTTTTTTGTGCGGTCTGTCCCAGACATTGGGACAAAAAATTTTAGATGGCACTTATACTTTGGATGCAGGGGACTGAAAGTAGTGAACTTGGCGAACAAGATTCTGAATTGGTCGGAAAGGTATTTGATCTTTGAAGGTCAACTCGGACTGCTGCAAGTCAACCCACAGATTCGAGAAGAAGAAGCCTTTCAACAGTGTGATGTTAAGGGATTGAGCAGGAGATTTATGAACTCATCAGGAACGAGCGGTTTAATGTTAATCATTACATCCCGCTGCTTTCTGAGTTAGAACAAACTCAGCCTGAGGACAGTAAGTTTCCCACAACTCGCTACTTCTGACCGCGCAACTTATTTATTAACATTTCATTCTTGCTTTGCAGCTGCCGCTATTGTTCCAAATAATAATCCGCTGAGCCCGGGCAGACTGATTTTGACTCAGAGAGAGAAGAGACAGAAGAAAAATAAGACGCAAACATCTGGAAGGGAGGAAGACTCAGACTTTTCTTGCGAGTTCACTCCACTTTACTTTTGTGGCAACCCAAAAGACTTGCAAGGCGCCCGACCTTGCGCTGGCATCCTGAGGGTGACTGCGTTCAAGTATCTACCGCGCTCCCTAATACTCCTGTAGCCGGTGTACAATTTAAACGCAAGTGCACATGCCGTGTCAAGTAATAATGTGAGAGTTAAGATCGTTTCCACGGAGAGGTGGATGATTCAGTGCTTGCAACTACTAGTTATTCTTTTTATTTAAATCCAAGTGATTCATTAGCAGAGTTGTGAAATTTAAAGGCAACTATGAACGAAATCTAATTGAAGTAAACTACAAATGCTTGGAGAAAAACTTTTATTAAAATTACGATTTGGAGAAATAATCTTGTGTCTTGATTTCCCGAATCTAGTGCGATGACAATATGAAAGTGTCTTTGTGAAACGTATGTAGTAAAAACCTTGCAATAGTTTTGTGAATAGAAATCCGTATCTCTCGATAATGGAAGTGCCTAATTCTTTTATCCCCCTTTGGTGAGATAGAGAACCGCTTAAAGAACGAAAACCAATGTTGCTAACATCAAGGGGAAATCTCTTTCTCCATTCAAATGCTATAACAAAATTAAGATACACTTGTGCAACTCCTCTCTCGAATTATGAAGCGCAGTAAAGATATAAAAATCTCGGTGGAATATTCATGCAACTCCTCTCTCGAATTATGAAGCATGGGAATAAAATCTTCATCAACTTGTTACGTAGCTCCTCTCTTGAATTATGAAACGCAACAAACCAATGAAAAACTGAAATTCACATAATAAAGATCATTAAATCGATAAATGTAATTCACTTCAAAATCACAAAGTGTAGTTTTAAGATTTTATCATCACACATGACAAGGTACTTTCATAACACAAGATCTAGAGAAGTTAGCCCATGACGATGGAAGAAAACCACATAATAATATAGATCTTACAGCACATGATGATCAAAGTTCAGTAAATGCAGGAATTTGTACTCAGCACGCTCTCGAAGTTGTCCGTCTCCAAGATCCGGAAGAACAACCCTAGTTCTTCTTCTTCTCCAAGATGATCTCTCTAAAGTTCTCTCCTTTTCTCCTCTGATAACTGCCTTTCTCAAGTCCAAATCTCTCCTTAATCCCCTCCCAAAACCGTGCATAACCACCTCCAAGAGATGTGTCTTTTCATTTTTGAAATGGGGCTAAATTAAAATTTTACGTTTTTAATTCCGCCCAGAAAAGGTTGCAACCTTTTTTTCCGACTTCTGATACTTTTTGCCATGTCAAGTTTTTTAAGCAGTTTTCCTTCCTCCAATGGATTCCTTTGGTGAATCTAGCAAAAATACATTGCAAAAGGACCGAATTAGCCATACAATCATAAATATAAATTTTACTTTCATTTTTATGTTATTTAAACACAATTTCATCATTTTTTAGCGAATGTTAAGTCAAAAATAAGGCCTAGATAACTTCATTTAGTGAAGCTATCACACCCCCCATACTTAAACCTTTGCTAGTCCCTTAGCAAAGACAATTTCCAAAACAGAATTGAGTGAGGAGAGGGTAAGAAAAATAAAAACATACATCTGATCCTTCTTCTCGATGGTAATAAAAGAAAAACTAATAGTCTACTTTAGTTTAAGAAACGTAAGAATGAGCCAATCATTAAGAGTACAAAGAATTCAAAGATCTATTAGCATGATAAAAGATAAAGCTCAATTAAATATTCCTAGTGTGGTGTGTGTTATCCTTTAAAATCATTTACTTCCCTCCAATTCTTGTCGAACTTCCTAAAACGATTAAGAAAGGATTAGCATAGGCCGAGTCTTCGACTTAACCTCCGCAAGATTTAGTTAGTTAGGTATGAAAAGACATCATGAAATTTGCTGCTGAAAATGACTTTAGTTTGATTGGAGATATGTATGGAAGGTGGAATGTGTCTCCCTAGATGAAAAATTCTTAGCGACTCTCCACACTATGAGGTAAATTTGGGTCCGTAGTTAGGATCATTCTAAGTAGGTGTACACACACATAGGTCACATATCACTACGACTCTTTTCTCTTTAGTTTCAATTTTTTTAATTTAATAATCACAGTTGGGATCATTCCAGATATGAATGCACATACCTAGGCCGCATATCACTATGACACATACAAATTTTTTTTTGCTAGAGTCATAGTTGGGATCCTTCTAAGTAGGTGTAAATACACTTAGGCCGCATATCACTACGACTCTTTTATCTTTTAACAACCAGTCATAAATGAAGAGCATACTAAGAATTGCCAAATAGAAGCATAGGGAAATTATGCGTAAAAATTCAACGTTCAAACTCAAGGGTGTAAATGGTGATAGAATTGAAGAGGTATGACGTGAAATGATCAAAGAGAAGTACAAATCATAATAACTATCTATCTCAACGCTTTGGTTTACATCTCCAAATTGGTTAACGCTCATCCTTTCATTATTATTCTTAGAAGTCCATACAGGTATATTTTTAGGAAGTAAACTATTTTGGGGAATATTGTGTAAAGATAAAAATACTTAAAGAGCTTATCCTCAATCTTACTAATTTTAAATTGAAAGTCTGAACTCTTAAGATTGATCATTTTACCCAAAGAGAATTAGGATCAGCATGCATTATTGATAAATCGCATCATTCACTCAATTTATAGGAGTGAAAACACTCCTACCTCCACACTTTTGCCCTTTGCTAGTCCCTAGCAAAGCGACCTTACAACTCATGACGATATATTTTTAACAAAATATGCATGTGATGAAATACATAAAAGCTAAGAAGTACAGAAGTATTGAAATCTAAATACTCCCCTGAAATCCGAGTGTCCGAAGAAATGCCCAGAACTGCTCATTGATGTGTCCAAAAACTCCTTTAAGAGACGACCTTATTCAATCATAGCCATTTGTTGTAACCTGCATAACTTACATCTTTGAAATGTACAGAGATTAGAGCAAAAACTAGAGCAAAAATTAATTTTTTTTATTCCATTAGTATCATCACATGCCTCCAAACGTAACACATGATTAAAATAGTAATATAGAGAATATCATTGCATCATGTCACAATCCAAATAAAGTCCAAATTGATAAGCTCAAATTACTGAAAATGTTATTGGATAAATGCACAGTAGCAACTCATAGAATTATCTAAATCAATACATTTCACAATAAAATCAGCGTAGGAGAAATAAAAACCAAACATATCACTTCCTTCACTGCTCTTCGCTCTCGTTACTCTCATCATCGGCATCTTCAGTCTGATCAACTAGTTGCTTCGACGGCTCCGGTCAACCTAGATCGCAAAACCTGGAATGCTTCCTCCAGGGGACAATTTTTGGAAAGGGGATTTGTTTGCGGCGACATCAATTGGGTCGATTAGGGAGAAAAATTAAAGTGGGTTCAGTTTTAAAAATATTTAATCATGAATTTGAATTTTAAACATTATGCGGTCCGCATTAATGAAATTATTAGACTGTCGGGGTAGTGTAACGTGCATTGGTTCAGTTAAACTGGGATTAGAAGACCGCTTAGCATATTTCTTAAGGAGTGGACAGCAAAATATAAGTTGTAACAACTTTTTTAAGTTGTTGCAACATCCCAATTTCCAACCAAACTACTTATCATCATGCATTTTTTTTAAATTAAAATTTTGTAAGCTACGTTGACTACTTGAACTAAACTTAAAAAATAAAAAAGCAGGAAAATTAAGATAACTACTGGGGTTATTGTCCTCCTAGCACGACTTATTCAGAAATTTTAAATTTCTAAATTATTGGACGATGAAACGAAAAATGAATAGGCAACTGTTCTAATATTCATGTCGGTAGCGGGTATAGTACCGATACGACGATAAAACAACTACCCATCTACCTAAATAATAATACATGGACAACATAGGTAGAGGAAACAAAAAGTCAGAACATGAGGAGTGTTTCTCACTATTCTCACCATAATATGTATCCTTGCCCAGCAAGGTATCATCATCAACATGTAGGCTATATGAGGAGAAGAAAATGAATGGCGCTTCCACTATGGAGGAGGAATCAACCTTCTCAATTAAGTGGATACCCATCTCATCAACTTGAGGATAATGCACAATATCCTCCTGAGGCATCTGTGATACATCAACTTGCTTTGGCTCAGATAATGAAAGGAGATTAAGAAATAAAATAGAAGAAGAACATAAATGATTTCTAATTATAGGAGTGATCCCGGTTTCACTCCCAGCAGGTTCCGAAGTTTGATCAATGTCGGTATCGTAAGCATCGTAGCAAGGGGAACCCGAGAAGTCAAGGGCCTCGGTGGTGAGTTGGACCTCCTCATCCAATGAAGAAGTGCAAACCTTCTCATTAAAAATGATATATTCTTCATCCCACATTGGCGCGTCATCGTGCTCCAAAGAATTATTCCCTCCATCAGAGAGAAAATATCTTCATCCCACTTTGGCGCAGTCTCAGGTTCTGGTTCATCACCATGCGCAATATCTTCGATAGGATCGATAAAAATAGGTGTAGAAATATTTTGCAAAGAGCATGTAGGAACATTATTAATATCTAATTCAGAAAATACATGTTCAGGTTCCTTCATGGGTGAATCAAAACTAGGTGATGAATGAGTATGGGGAGATGACGCATCAATATCAATATACATGCCCACAATTATGAGAGGCTTATCTGCAATAGTCCCACACAAAAATGGTGGTACTGGGGTAGTAGACATGGTCTCGATGCCTGATTCATAATTTTTCTCCACCTGTCTTTTGTAAGCGACACAATCCTTCAAGACGTGATCCATATTATGACAAAATAAACACTTCCTAACCTCACTGCTCGACAACCAAGGAGTCGAGTCATAGGGTCGAGGACTTATTAGACGTAGGGATGCAATATTATAATGATTTGCCACACAATATTGGGGACTTAAATATTCTCTGTGTTTTGCGAGCCACGAATGATACCCAACAGTCCCCATGTAACACACATCAGTAGTATGACTAAACGATCCACACCACTCGCATCTCACATGTGTATACATTTTTTTAACGGATGCGGCTAAAATAAAATTAAAATTTCTTTGCAAAAATAAACTACCCTAAAAAATTATATCAGACACGGATAACCTGCTTAATAAAATTTTACAATAGATTAGGATAAAATAAAACTAAAAATATGCTATTTAAAAATACAAAAAAAGACATGCACTAGAAAAATTTACAAATAAAATAAGAATAAAATAAAAATTTGAGCTTTAAATACTCAGGATTTACTAATATTGCAAGAAAAAATGCTAAATTATTCGCACTTCCCCGGCAACGACGCCAAAAACTTGATACGCCCGTAACCGGTGTATAATTTAAATGCAAGTGCACGTGCCGTGTCAAGTAATAATGTGAGAGTTAAGATCGTTTCCACGGAGAGGTGGATGACTCAGTGCTTGCGACTACTAGTTATTCTTTTTCTTTAAATCCAAGTGATTCATTAGCAGAGTTGTGAAATTTAAAGGCAACTATGAACGAAATCTAATTGAAGTAAACTACAAATGCTTGGAGAAAAACTTTTATTAAAATTACGATTTGGAGAAATAATCTTGTGTCATGACTTCCCGAATCTAGTGTGATGACAATATGAAAGTGTCTTTGTGAAACGTATGTAGTGAAAAACCTTGCAACAATTTTGTGAATAGAAATCTGCATCTCTCGATAACGGAAGTCCCTAATCCCCCTTTGGCGATATAGAGAACCGCTTAAAGAACAAAAACCAATGTTGCTAACATCAAGGGAAAATCTCTTTCTCCCTTCAAATGCTATAACGAAATTAAGATACACTTGCGCAACTCCTCTCTCGAATTATGAAGCGCAGTTAAAATATAAAAATCTCAGTGGAATATTCATGCAACTCCTCTCTCGAATTATGAAGCATGAAAATAAAATCTTCATCAACTTGTTACGTAGCTCCTCTCTCGAATTATGAAACGCAACAAACCAATGAAGAACCGAAATTCACATAATAAAGATCATTAAATCGATAAATGTAATTCACTTCAAAATCACAAAGTGTAGTTTTAAGATTTTATCATCACACAAGACAAGGTACTTTCATAACACAAGATCTAGAGAAGTTAGCTCATGACGATGGAAGAAAACCACATAATAATATAGATCTTACAGCACATGATGATCAAAGTTCAGTAAATGCAGGAATTTATACTCAGCATGCTCTCGAAGTTGTTCGTCTCTAAGATCCGGAAGAACAGCCCTAGTTCTTCTTCTTCTCCAAGATGATCTCTCTAAAGTTCTCTCCTTTTCTCCTCTGATAACTGCCTTTCTCAAGTCCAAATCTCTCCTTAATCCCCTCCCAAAACCATGCATAACCACCTGCAAGAGATGTGTCTCTTCGTTTTTGAAATGGGGCTAAATTAAAATTTTACGTTTTTAATTCCGCCCAGAAAAGGTTGCAACCTTTTCTTCTGACTTCTGACACTTTTTGCCAGGTCAAGTTTTTTAAGCAGTTTTCCTCCCTCCAATGGATTCCTTTGGTGAATCTAGAAAAAATACATTGCAAAAGGACCGAATTAGCCATACAATCATAAATATAAATTTTACTTTCATTTTTATGTTATTTAAACACTATTTCATCATTTTTAGCGAATGTTAAGTCAAAAATAAGGCTTAGATAACTTCATTTAGTGAAGTTATCACTCCCGTATTGGGGAAATGAGAAAATAAGCCTCCATGCAGCAGCCACTGGTACATCTCTCTATGGTCGGCGAAACTTGAAAAAACTCAAGGAGATTCCTGAGGAAGTGTTGTCAAATCTAGCCACGCAGGTTAGCGCAAGGAGCTTTGCTACTAACCACTTTATGGCAATATCCTATAAGAGGTTAATTTCAGCTCATAGACATTTAGAGAAGAAATATGCTGAACTAGCGCAGGAGAATGCACGTTTAAAAGAAGTGGAGTTGGTAAGTTATCACCTGATATGAGAATTTGAAATATTCAAACAGTGTGGTCTAACCTTTGTTCCTTTGACTGAAAAAATATGACATAGACAACCCTGTATTCCAAGATGAGATTTTTCCTCACGTGGACAAAGGGATTGATGCAGCTCTCAACCGCCTAAGGGATCTTGGCGGTTTGGTGCCGGGTTTTGAAGAGTTCACCTTTTCGGATATCTACTCGTCCCTGAAGAAGAAGTTAGATGTTATTACCCGCAAAGCCAAGGGTAAGAGTAAAGTTGGCGAGGGCGATCCGGAGGAGGAGGAAGAAGAAGAAGATGAAGCCGAAGAAGATGAAGAAAAAGATGATGAGGCTGTTGTGGTTGACGGTGAGAAGGAAGATGATGCGGTTTCTGAATCCAGTGATGTCGAGGATAAAACCGAGCGGGTTAAGCGTCGAGAGAAAAAGGGCTCGAATAGCTCCAGCAGCGGATCTGTAACACCCCCATCCGTTCGGGAGCATATAACAGAGGATCTGGTCGGGGCCCCACGCCATATACTACAAAACAAACGAGAGTGTCACTATTGAAATATCGAACGACGCTAAACAAAGAACCTAACTCAGAGCATTCTATGCGGAAGCTGAAAAGAGACAAGATAAACCCCAAAACCCATACCCGGGTATGTCCACTTTTACTAAAATAGGAATAAATGTTTACAACACAAAATTTAGGCACGACGGCCTTACAATTTACCAACATCGGCGCGCAGGCCGGCCATACATGAAAAGCAAAAGGAACATCAAAAAGGCGTTCAAGGGCCGCAGCAGCACAAGGGCTTCAGTACGCTATGAGCCCGCTAAGTTCCCGCTCGGTCCAGCACCTGTACAACAAGCCCACCAAAAACGGTGGCAAAACAGGGCAACGGTCATCTAAAGCTGACCAAATTATAACGACCTCACCCCTTCGAGGGGGTGGCGGTTCTAAACATCCCTGCAAAACAACCTCAGCAGCATGTATATATATAAGAGTGTGACTAGCAAAGCCCACAACAGTTCATACATATGCAACATCATAGACGTCGGAATGGCCTCCACGTCTCGTGCTCTCAGGCACTATTTGGTGTACTCCGCCTTCCACCACCATCCACTCTTGATGGCTTCTGCCCTTCGAGGCTAAAGTCGATGGCCCGAATACCAGAGCTCTCCCGTGCTTTAATTGTGAACATTCCGTAGTCCGAAGACTCTTTCTCATTGCCTCCCGACATGCTGTACGAGACTCACTAATCAGGTGCTGCAATGGTGCGGTTTCAGGTTCGCCAAATGCCCGTTGTTCATAGCTCTCGTTGTACAACACGAAGAGCGGGTATGGCGTCCCCTCAGCCCAAGTATTCTCAATTAGCCGGCTCTACGGGCCGCTAAGTCATCCACCTGGACACCCTCACAGGTCGGGAACACAGGCCTCAGGTCCTCTCAACAGGTGGGCAGGACAACATCACCAGAACCAAGTCTGGGAGTTGTCGCCTGGCAATAGCCAATATCGCCAGCGATAGTGAACAGAACTCCATTTTGGCTTCTAGCTGTGGGTGCTTCCCGGGGCACACCCCCAGGCATTGCTGCACATGCAGTAGCACTCCCACTGCCTCAGAACGCACAAACTCACCAGAGCCAAGTCTGGGAGCTGTCGCCTGGCGATATCCAATATCGCCAGCGACGGTGAGCAGAACTCCTTTTCTGCTTCTAACTTCGGGTGCTTCCCGGGGCACACCCCCAGGCGTTGCTGCGCATGCAGTAGCACTCTCTAGTCCTACGAAGCAGGATATCAACACGGAGTTTTTCCCCCGGCATGCACAATATCAAAAAGCATCACCAATCCGGACGAACCGTCTCGGATGGGCTTCACACAGCGCGCCTACGTCCATTTCACGTATGGACTCTACATGTATGCAAGATTTGACAGGGATAACACGAATCGACCCGTCGGAGGCCACGACCTCACCCTTTTGGGTAGGGGCCTCAATGATGCAAGGAATGGACTAGAACATGTCCAAATGAGGGTAGAAGTGATCGTTACCCTTAGACGCCGCTTCGAATTCATAACTTGATTTTTGGCACGGATGGAAGGGAGCGTATAGCCCTACTCTACGCGTAGCTACCAACGATGAGGGATTCCGATGCGTGTAGCTCCACCAAAGATGAGCTCTAAGGTTGGAAAACCCTATTCATCTCCTTCTCCAAGCTCTCTCTCTCTCTCTCTCTCTCTCTCTCTCTCTCTCTCTCTCTCTCTCTCTCTTAATTAAACCCTTAAGAGAATAAGGAATAAAGGGGGGTTTTCGGCCACCCTATGCAGCCACCGAGCCTCCTCAATCCAAAACAGCCCCCAAAGTCAAATTGCCATCAATGCCCACGATTTCGGCCACAAAGGGCAAATTGGAGCTGTCGCCCGGCGACAGCGGTAAAGAACCGACTTTGACCCGTCAACGCTACCACTGCGAACAGTGCATGACACATGCCATGGTGTCGCCAGAATTAGCACTTAACGCCGTCCGACAGCCTCTCCAGAACCCTTCTCAACAGAACGCTATCGCCAGGCGATAGCCGATATCGCTGGCGATAGTGCTGGATTCCAGAAATCTGATTTTTCTGATTTGGGGTCTTACAACCCTCCCCTCCTAATAAAAATTTCGTCCCGAAATTTGTAAAAACATGCATATATATAACTATCCAAAAAGGTCTTTACATAAAGGGGAAAAAGAGGGATAACGTCACCGAAACAGCTCGGGGAACTCCTCCATCATGGTCTGCTCACGCTCCCATGAGATCTCCTCGCGACCGCAGTTGTCCCAATGGACCTTTACCATACGGATCGCCCTGTTCCACAACTGACGCACCTCAGCATCCTCGATGCTAACGGGCCCGACCGCCGTCTTAAGCCCACTATCCACGGGAACCTGATCGGCCGCAACCACATGCGTAGGCTCTTGCACTGCCTTCCGCAACACGGAGATGTGGAATACATCGTGTAGCCTGCTCAGTTCCGCCGATTGTGCAAGCCTATAAGCCGCCTCGCCGACGCGCTCGATGATCTCAAACGGTCCAAGGTATCTCAGACTCATCTTTTTCAAGCGCCGAATCCTGGATACAACCTTGAACGGCCTGATCTTCAAGTAAACCCAATCGCCAACGACGAACTGGACGTCGCGGTGCTTCGCATTATAGTACTTCGCCTGCCTATCCTGCGCAACCAAAATCCTCTCCCGGATCATACGTACCGTCGAAGTCGCCTCTTCGACGTCTTTCCTCTTGAAGAGCTTCGTCTCGCCCGTTTCCGCCCAAGCTAAGGGAGTGCGGAACTTCCTGCCATAGAGGGCCTCGAAAGGCGCCATATGAATGCTCGCCTGGTAGCTGTTGTTGTACGCGAACTCAACAAGGAAGAGGTGATCTTCCCACCCATTGCCGAAATCCAGGATGCACATCCGAGCATGTCCTTCATCGTCTTGTTGGTACGCTCAGTTTGGCCATCCGTCTGAGGATGAAAGGTCGTGCTAAACTGCAGCTTCGTACCCAATAGACGGTTGACTAGCCTCCAGTCACTCGAAGTAAATCGTCCATCTCGATCACTGACGATGCTACGGGGCACCCCGTGCAGTCGTACTACTGTATCAACATACAGCTTTGCCAACTTTTCCACCGAGTCATCCCTCCGGTTGGGGATAAAGTGCGCCACCTTCGTCAGCCGGTCTACGACTACCCAGATGGCATCATTCCCGCTCTGCGACCTCGGCAGCCCATGCACGAAATCCATGGAAACGTCATCGAATTTCCACTCTGGAACCGGTAATGACTTCAAAAAGCCACCGGGCTTCTGACATTCCGCCTTCACTAGCGCACAAGTGTGGCACTTGGCCACGTAGTGAGCGATGTCCCTCTTCATACCCGGCCACCAGAAAAGGACCTTCATGTCCTTGTACATCTTCGTGCTCCCCGGATGAACTGAATACCTGGTACGATGCGCCTCGTACATCAACTCGTCGCGCAGATCATCCACCTTGGGGACGCACAAACGGTCGCCTCTCCACAGCAACCCGTCACGCACCTGAAACTGGGCATCCTGCCACCATCAGCCTCCTCCGCGTAGCGCTTTAAACTCGGATCGAGTTCTAATGCCTGGCGGACTCTATCTGCGAGGTCGTATTGTACCTCAGTCCAACTCAAACAGGCACCGGCACTGCTCCTCTTCTCTACACAAGAAATACCCAAGGCCTCCAGGTCACGTATCAGGTGCTCATCATGCATCTGAATCCAGTTGGCCCGCGCTGGAGCCCTGCGACTGAGTGCATCTGCGACAACATTCCCCTTCCCGGGAGTGTAGTGGATCTCGAAAGTGTAGTCCCCAAGGAACTCCATGTAACACCCACATCCGTTAAGAAGCATATGACAGAAGGTCCGACCGGGGCCCCACGTCATATACTACCAAACAAACGGGAGCGTGACTTAATTGAAATACCAAATGACACTAAACAACGAACCTAACTTAGAGCATTCTATGCTGAAGCAAAAGAGAGAGAGACCGGATAAACCCCAAAACCCGTACCCGGGTATGTCCACTTCTAATAATAGGAATAAAAGGTTTTACATAACAAAAGAGGCACGACGGCCTTACAGTTTACCAACATCGGCGCACAGGCCGGCCATACATGAAAAGCAAAGGACATCAAAAGGCCTTCAAGGGCCGCAACATCACAAGGGCTTCAGCCCGCTAAGAACCCGCTATGTTCCCGCTCGGTCCAGCACCTGTACATCAAGCCCACCAAAAACGGTGGCAAAACAGGGCAACGGGCTGACCAAATTATAACGACCCCACCCCTTCGAGGGGGTGGCAGTTCTAACCATCCCTGCAAAACAGTCTCAGCAGCATATATATATAAGAGTGCGACTAGCAAATTCCACAGCGGTTCATACATATGCAACATCACAAACGTGGGAATGGCCCCCACGTCCCGTGCTCTCAGGCACTCTTTGGTGTACTCCGCCTTCCACCACCATCCACTCTTGATGGCTTTGCCCTTGGAGGCTAAAGCCGGTGGCCCGAATACCAGGGCGCTCCCGTACTTTAATTGTGAACAATCCGTAGTCCGAAGACTCTTTCTCATTGCCTCCCGACGTGTTGTACGAGCCTTACTAGTCAGCTGCTGCAATGGTGCGGTTTCAAGTTCGCCAAATGCTCGTTGTTCACAGCTCTCGTTGTACAACACGAAGAGCGGGTATGGCATCCCCTCAGCCCAGGTATTCTAAATTAGCCGGCCCTACGGGCCGCTAAGTCATCCACCAGGACACCCTCACAGGTCGGGCACACAGGCCTCAGGTCCTCTCAACAGGTGGGCACAACAAAATCACCAGAACCAAGTCTGGGAGCTGTCGCCTGGCGATATTCAATATCGCCAGCGACAGTAAACAGAACTCCCTTTCCGCTTCTAACATCGGGTGCTTCCCGGGGCATACCCCCAGGCGTTGCTGCGCATGCAGTAGCACCCTCTAGTCCTACGAAACAGGATATCAACACGAAGTTTTCCCCCGGCACGCACAATATCAAAAAGCATCACCAATCCGGACGAACCGTCTCGGATGGGCTTCACACAGCGCGCCTACGTCCATTTCACACATGGACTCTACATGAATGCAAGATTTGACGGGGATAACACAAATCGACCCGTCGGAGACCACGACCTCACCCTTTTGGGTAGGGGCCTCAACGATGCACGGAACGAACTAGAACATGTCTAAATGAGGGTAAAGAGAATCATTACCCTTGCGAGCCGCTTCGGAGCCATAGGTTGAACGCCACAGATTTGGTTTCCGCACACCAGTCCGAGCTCCGAAATGACCACGTGAGTTCTTCCTCGCACTTCGCCGGCCAAGCACGAGCTCCACGGCTGCTCACACAGCAACACCCAACCCAAATGGGTCGGCCTTCTCCTAGCCGGCGGCGGCCGGGACAAAGAAAGGAGGAGGGGCTTTGCTGCCCTTGCACCAACCGACGGGAGAGGAGGAAGATAGGGTAGACCGAGGTGGCTCCTTGCTCCAGGTGACGGGAAGGAGAGGAGATGGAGATGAAGGGGCTGCTCCTCCCTGCCGACGGGAAAGAGGGAGAGGGGGATGTCGGCCTCCTCCTGATTGGCGAGAGAGAGAGAGGAGAGGGGAGTGTCGGCCTCCTCCTTCCTGGAGCCGCGCGAGTAAGAGAGGGAGAGGGGCGTCGGCCGACCTAGACGAGGGCGAGAGGAAGAAGGATCGGGAGAGGGGATTGCGGCTAAATCGCGTGAAGCACGAATGAGAGAGGGGGGAGGATCGGGTTTTATTAAAACCCTAAACGGATGAGGCTAACCGCACCCCCATTCGGCTATTCGCACACCGATCAAAATTTTATAATTTCTGGGGCCTTACAATTCTCTCCCCCTTAAAGAAATTTCGTCCCGAAATTTAAAGCACAAACAACGAAATGAAATTCGTCATACCTGAGTAAACAAGTCAGGGTACTCTTCACGCATGATCTCTTCTGGCTCCCAAGAGAGGTCCTCGCGGCCACAACTGTCCCAACGGACTCTCACCATTTTGATGGCCTTTCTCCGCAATTGCCGAATATCAGCATCAATAATGCAAACCGGAGTCACCTTGGTAGTTAGGCTACTCTCCACTGGCACACTAACGGCCTCCAACATAGATTCAGTCTCTCGCACCGCCTTCCTCAACACAGAGATATGGAAGACATCATGCAGCCCACTCAGCTCCGTCGACAAAGCAAGTCGCTAAGCTGCTTGGCCGGTGCGCTCGGTGATCTTGAATGGCCCTACATACCTCGGACTCGGCTTTTTTCAAGCGTCGGATCCTCGACACTCCTTTGAAAGGCTTTATCTTCAAGTATACCCAATCGCCAACGGCGAACTGGACGTCGCGGTGCTTCGCATTATAGTACTTCGCCTGCCTATCCTGTGCAACCAAAAGCCTCTCTCGGATCATACGTACCGTCGAAGTCGCCTCTTCGACGTCTTTCCTCTTGAAGAGCTTCGTCTCGCCCATTTCCGCCCAAGCTAAGGGAGTGCGGCACTTCCTGCCATAGAGGGCCTCGAAAGGCGCCATCTGAATACTTGCCTGGTAGCTGTTGTTGTACGCGAACTCATCAAGAAAGAGGTGATCTTCCCACCTCTTGCCGAAATCCAGGACGCACATCCGGAGCATGTCCTCCATCGTCCTGTTGGTACGCTCAGTTTGGACATCCGTCTGCGGATGAAAGGCCGTGCTAAACTGCAGCTTCGTACCCAATAGACGGTTGACTAGACCCAGTCGCTCGAAGTAAAGCGTCCATCTCGATCGCTGACGATGCTACAGGGCACATCGTTCAGTCGTACTATCGTATCAACATACAGCTTCGCCAACTTTTCCACCGAGTCATCCCTCCGGTTGGGGATAAAGTGCGCCACCTTCGTCAGCCGGTCTACGACTACCCAGATGGCATCGTTCCCGCTCTACGATCTTGGCATCCCATGCACGAAATCCATGGAAACATCATCGAATTTCCACTCTGGAACTGGTAATGACTTCAAAAAGCCACCGGGCTTCTGACATTCCGCCTTCACTAGCGCACAAGTGTGGCACTTGGCCACGTAGTGAGCGATGTCCCTCTTCATACCCGGCCACCAGAAAAGGACCTTCATGTCCTTGTACATCTTCGTGCTCCCCGGATGAACTGAATACCGGGTACGATGCGCCTCGTACATCAACTCATCGCGCAGCTCACCCACCTTGGGGACGCACAAACGGTCGCCTCTCCACAGCAACCCGTCACGCACCTGAAACTGGGCATCCGGCCCACCACCAGCCTCCTCCGCGTAGCGCTTTAAACTCGGATCGAGTTCTAAAGCCTGTCGGACTCTATCTGCGAGGTCGTACTATACCTCAGTCCAACTCAAACAAGTACCGGCATTGCTCCTCTTCTCTACGCAAGAAATACCCAAGGCCTCCAGGTCACGTATCAGGTGCTCATCATGCATCTGAATCCAGTTGGCCTGCGCTGGAGCCCTGCGACTGAGTGCATCTGCGACAACATTTCCCTTCCCGGGAGTGTAGTGGATCTCGAAGGTGTAGTCCCCAAGGAACTCCATCCACCTCTGCTGCCGCATATTCAGCCCCTTCTGCGTCAGAAGGTACTTCAGGCTCTTATGGTCCATGAAGATGTCGATCTTCAGGCCATACACATAATGCCGCCAAAGCTTCAGGGCAAATATCACGGCCGCCAACTCCAAGTTGTGGATCGGATATTTCCGCTCGTGCACCTTCAGCTGGCGAGAGCCGTACGCTATTACCTTGCCATGCTGCTGCAGAACACAGCCGAGGCCGCTCCCAGAAGCATCGATGTAGATCTCGTAGCCCTCTGTGCCGCAAGGCAAACATAAGATCGGCGCCGTGGTAAGCCGCCGCTTCAACTCCTCGAAAGCCTGCGCACACGCGGGCGTCCAAATAAACTCCTGCATCTTCCGTGTCAGCGTCGTAAGAGGCAGCGCGATCTGTGAGAAGTTCTCCACAAAGCGCCTGTAATAGCCGGCCAGCCCGAGAAAGCTACGGACCTCCGCTATAGTAGAAAGAACGGGCCACTCCCTGATGTCCGCAACCTTCACCGGATCTACCGCCACACCCGCTCCATTAACCACATGGCCTAAGAATGCCACGGAAGGTAGCCAGAACTCGCACTTCGAGAACTTGGCATACAGCTGGTTCCTCCTCAGAACCTCCAAGACTACTTGTAGGTGCTCACCGTGCTCCTCCTCGGACTGAGAGTAGACCAGTATGTTGTCAAGGAAGACGACCATGAACCGGTCGAGGTACTCTCGGAAAGTCCGGTGCATCAAGTCCATAAACACCGAAGGCGCATTAGACAGCCCAAACGGCATTACGGTGAACTCATACTGCCCGTACCTTGTACTGAAGGCAGTCTTCGGGATGTCGCACTCCCTGATCCGCACCTGATAATAGCCGGACCTCAAGTCCAGCTTCGAGTATACTGTCGAACCAACGAGCTGGTCGAACAAGTCGTCTATCCTCGGAAGAGGGTACTTGTTTTTCTCGGTCAACTTGTTCAGTTCCCGATAATCGATGCAAAGCTGCAGGCTACCGTCCTTCTTTTTGACAAAGAGGACTGGTGCACTCCAAGGTGAGGAACTCGGGCGCACGTAGCCCTGCTCAAGCAGCTCCTGCAACTGCAGCTTCAACTCCGACAACTCCTTCGGAGCCATACGATATGGCGAGCGGGCCACAGGCTTAGCACCGGGCACCAACTCAATCGTGAAATCTATCTCCCGCTGCGGTGGAGCACCGGGGAGATCGCTCGGGAACACATCGGGGAACTCTGAAACTACCGGAACATCCACTAGGCTGGGCCTCGGCGTTGTAGCCTCCACTAGAGAAAAGAATAACTCTGCTCCCTGACGCACTGCCTTGGACACCTGGAGAGCAGACATCAGCATCTTGCTCGATCCACGCATGCCCGCAAAGACCGCCTCACGATCGGCACACTGCCCAAACCTCACCTCCTTGGTGGTGCAATTGATGCACGCACGCTGTTCCGACAGCCAGTCCATACCGAAGATTACATCGAACTCAACCAGGGGGAGTAACGATGCTTTCAGGTCATACTCCTGACTTCCGACTAGAACCTTCACGCAACAACTTCTCTCCACACGCATCGAATATCCATTCGGCAGTAGGACCTCCAGTCCATCTGCAGAAGCAATCAACTGCGCACCAATACGTTGGACGAAGTCCGACGATAAGAAGGAGTGTAAAGCTCCAGTATCGAAAAGCGCTCTTGCCGGAACGCCTAAAACATTTACAAAGCCTACGCCGCTAAACAAGGTCAGCATAAATACTAAAACAGGTATATAAAATAGTAAGGATTGTATCTTAAATTATACCTGTCACGACGTCCTTGGCTTTGATAGCCTCCTGCTGACCAAGATTGAAGACTCTGGGTTGCGGGGGAGCCATACGGGAGGCAGTGGACTCAGCCGCCTTCCCCTTCTCAGAATAAGATGGCCCAGTCTTCTTCTCTGACCTTGGAATTCCACTGCGGCAATCTCGAGAGAAATGGCCAGGCTTGCCACAAGTAAAACAAGTTAGAGGGCCACGTCCAGACGACGCGCCCGAAGCAGAGGGAGCTGGCCCAGATAATCGAGCCTTCTTCCAGCGATTCAACTTCCGCAACTTCACCGCACTCGGCGCCTTGCTCTCCGGCACTGTCTCAGCCACAGCCACCTTGCCCTTCTCCTTGAGCATGTCCTGCTCAAGCGCTCGGGCTGAACCAACGAGGGTCGTGAAACCCTGCGTCAACGGCCCTGTCAGAAGGTACCGCAACTCACTACGCAAGCCACCGTAGAACCTGTTCACCCTTCTCCCCTCATCATCGAAAGAAGTCCCAGCGTAACGCCCAAGGCGGGTGAACTCGTACAGGTAGTCGTCAACCAGTCTATCACCCTGCGTCAGAGCCAAGAACTGGTTCTCCATCGACATCTGCTGCGACGGAGGCACATACCTTGCCAGAAAGATTCCCGAGAACTCTTCCATCGACACATCAACCAGGCGCCTTCCCGCAAACTGGCGCCTCTCAACCTCATCCCACCACCGCCTGGCTTCCTTTTCCAACAAGAAAGTAGCGAAGGTCACTTTCTGCGCTTCATCCGACTGTGTCGCTGTCAGAATTCGCTCCACATGCGACAGCCAGTCCTCGGCCTCAGCTGGGGATTCAACCCCGGTAAACGGAGGAGGTCAAAATCCCAGGAAGTGCTTCAGTTGCTGGTCAGCAGCACGCCTCACGGGGACCTGCTCCGCTCTTAGTGGCTCTGGGGCCACTTCCTGCACCAGCGGTTGACCTTACCTTCCAGGCTGGCCATTCAACGCAGCTAGAACGGCTTTTGTAACTAGCCGAACCATCTCAGCAGACAGAGGTGTAGGAGCCTCAGCAGACCCACTACTCTCTGCCAAGTCACGGGAACGCGACGGTCCCGCTGCACTTTGAGTGCCCTACACAAGTGCAACACACAGTTAGGCGACAACACAGTCGCAACTAACAACAAAAGGAACACTCAGGTTCCAAAATCATGCAATAATTGTTGGTTTGTTGTTACATTTTATTCCTAAGTGGACATTTTTGGGTTTATTTTACGTCTCGACGGTAGCGCACACACGTGCTCACCACCCCTTAAAAGAATTCGTCCACGAATTCCTTTTCCACTTCTAACATCGGGTGCTTCCCGGGGCACACCCCCAGGCGTTGCTGCGCATGCAGTAGCACCCTCTAGTCCTACGAAACAGGATATCAACACGGAGTTTTCCCCCGGCACACACAATATCAAAAAGCATCACCAATCCGGACGAACCGTCTCGGATGGGCTTCACACAGCGCACCTACGTCCATTTCACGCATGGACTCTACATGAATGCAAGATTTGACGGGGATAACACAAATCGACCCGTCGGAGGCCACGACCTCACCCTTTTGGGTAGGGGCCTCAACGATGCCCGGAACGGACTAAAACATGTCCAAATGAGGGTAAAGAGAATCGTTACCCTTGCGAGCCGCTTCGTAGCCATAGGTTGAACGCCACGGATTTGGTTTCCGCACACCGGTCCGAGCTCCGAAATGACCACGTGAGTTCTTCCTCGCACTTCGCCGGCCAAGCACGAGCTCCACGGCTGCGCACACAGCAACACCCAACCCAAATGGGTCGGCCTTCTCCTAGCCGGCGGCGGCTGGGGAAAAGAGAGGAGGATGGGCTTTGCTGCCCTTGCACCAACCGACAGGAGAGGAGGAAGATAGGGTAGGCCGGGGCGGCTCCTTGCTCCAGGCGACGGGAAGGAGAGGAGAGGGAGATGAGGGGGCTGCTCCTCCTTGCCAACGGGAAAGAGGGAGAGGGGGATGTCGGCCTCCTCCTGACCGGCGAGAGAGAGAGAGAGGAGAGGGGAGTCTCGGCCTCCTCCTTCCTAGAGCCGCGCGAGTAAGAGAGGGAGAGGGGTGTCGGCCGACCTAGACGAGGGCGAGAGGAAGAAGGATCGGGAGAGGGGATTGCAGCTAAATCGCGTGAAGCACGAAAGAGAGGGGGGGGGAGGATCGGGTTTTATTAAAACCCTAAATGGATGAGGCTAACCGCACCCCCATTCGGCTATTCGCACACCGATCAAAATTTTATAATTTCTGGGGCCTTACACTCCATCCGCCATTGCTGACGCATATTCAGCCCCTTCTGCGTCAGAAGGTACTTCAGGCTCTTATGGTCCGTGAAGATGTTGATCTTCAAGCCATACACATAATGCCGCCAAAGCTTCAGGGCAAATATCACGGCCGCCAACTCCAAGTCGTGGACCGGATAGTTCCGCTCGTGCACCTTCAGCTGGCGAGAGACGTACGCTATTACCTTGCCATGCTGCTGCAGAACACAGCCAAGGCCACTCCCAGAAGCGTCGGTGTAGATCTCGTAGCCCTCTGTGCCGCAAGGCAAACATAAGATCGGAGACGTGGTAAGCCGCCGCTTCAACTCCTCGAAAGCCTGCGCACACTCGGGCGTCCAAATAAACTCCTGCATCTTCCGTGTCAGTGTCGTAAGAGGCAGCGCGATCCGTGAGAAGTTCTCCACGAAGCACCTGTAATAGTCGGCCAGCCCGAGAAAGCTACGGACCTCCGCTACAGTAGAAAGAACAAGCCACTCCTTGATGGCCGCAACCTTCACCGGATCTACCGCCACACCCGCTCCACTAACCACATGGCCTAAGAACGCCACGGAAGGTAGCCAGAACTCGCACTTCGAGAACTTGGCATAAAGCTGGTTCCTCCTCAGAACCTCCAAGACCACTCGCAGGTGATCACCGTGCTCCTCCTCGGACTGAAAGTAGACTAGTATGTCATCAAGGAAGACGACCACAAACCGGTCGAGGTACTCTCGGAAAGTCCGGTGCATCAAGTCCATAAACACCGAAGGCGCATTAGACAGCCCAAACGGCACCACGGTGAACTCATACTGCCCGTACCTGGTACTGAAGGCAGTCTTCGGGATGTCGCATTCCCTGATCCGCACCTGATAATAGCTGGACTTCAAGTCCAGCTTCGAGTATACTGTCAAACCAACGAGCTGGTCGAACAAGTCGTCTATCCTCGGAAGATGATACTTGTTCTTCTCGGTCAGCTTGTTCAGCTCCCGATAATCGATGCAAAGCCGCAGGCTACCGTCCTTCTTTTTGACAAAGAGGACCGGTGCACTCCAAGGTGAGGAACTCGGACGCACGTAACCCTGCTCAAGCAGCTCCTGCAACTGCAGCTTCAACTCCGCCAACTCCTTCGGAGCCATACGATACGGCGAGCGGGCAACAGGCTTAGCGCCTGGCACCAACTCAATCGTGAAATCTATCTCCCGCTGCGGTGGAGCACCGGGGAGATCGCTCGGGAACACATCAGGGAACTCTGAAACTACCGGAACATCCGCTAGGCTGGGCCTCGGCGTTGAAGCCTCCACTAGAGCAAAGAATAACTCTTCTCCCTGTCGTACTGCCTTGGACACGTGGAGAGCAGACATCAGCATCTTGCTCAATCCACGCATACCCGCAAAGACCGTCTCACGATCAGCACACTGCCCAAACCTCACCTCCTTGGTGGTGCAATCTATGCACGGACGTTGTTCCGACAGCCAGTCCATGCCAAAGATTACATCGAACTCAACCAGGGGGAGTAACGATGCTTTCAGGTCATACTCCTGACTTCCAACTAGAACTTTCACGCAGCAACTCCTCTCCACACGCATCGAATATCCATTCGGCAGTAGGACCTCCAGTTCATCTGCAGAAGCAATCGACGGCGCACCAATACGTTGGACGAAGTCCGACGATAAGAAGGAGTGCGAAGCTCCAGTATCGAAAAGCGCTCTCGCGGGAACGCCTAAAACATTTACAAAGCCTACACCGCCAGACAAGGTTAGCATGAACACTAAAACAGGTATATAAAACAGTAAGGACTGTATCTTAAATTGTACCTGTCACGACGTCCTTGGCTTTGATATCCTCCTGCTGACCAAGATTTAAGACTCTGGGCTGCGGGGGAGCCATACGCGAGGCCGTGGACTCAGCCGCCTTCCCCTTCTCAGAATAAGGTGGCCCAGTCTTCTTCTCTGACCTTGGAAGCCCACTGCGGCAATCCCGAGAGAAATGGCCGGCTTGCCACAAGTAAAACAAGTAAGAGGGCCAGGTCCAGACGACGTGCCCGAAGCAGAGGGAGCTGGCCCAAATAATCGAGCCTTCTTCTAGCGATTCAACCTCCGCAACTTCGCCGCACTCGGCGCCTTGCCCTCCGGCACTGCCTCGACCACAGCCACCTTGCCCTTCTCCCTGAGCATGTCCTGCTCAAGCGCTCGGGCTGAACCAACGAGGGTCGTGAAACCCTGCGTCAACGACCCTGTCAAAAGGTACCGCAACTCACTACGCAAGCCACCGTAGAACATGTTCACCCTTCTCCCCTCGTCATCGAAAGAAGTACCAGCGTAACGCCCGAGGCGGGTGAACTCAAACAGGTAGTCATCAACCAGTCTATCACCCTGCGTCAGAGCCAAGAACTGGTTCTCCATCGCGATCTGCTGCGACGGAGGCGCATACCTTGCCAGGAAGATTTTCGAGAACTCTTCCATCGGCACATCAACCAGTCGCCTTCCTGCGAACTGGCGCCTCTCTACCTCATCCCACCACCGCCTGGCTTCCTTTTCCAACAAGAAAGTAGCGAAGGTCACTCTCTGCGCTTCATCCGACTGTGTCGCTGTCAGAATTCGCTCCACATGCGACAGCCAGTCCTCGGCCTCAGCTGGGGATTCAACCCCGGTAAACGGAGGAGGTCGAAATCCCAGGAAGTGCTTCAGTTGATGCTCAGCAGCACGCCTCATGGGGACCTGCTCCACTCTTAGTGGCTCTGGGGCCACTTCCTGCACCGGTGGTTGACCTTGCCTTTCAAGCTGGCCATTCAACGCAGCTAGAACGGCTTCTGTAACTAGCCGAACCATCTCAGCAGACGGAGGTGTAGGAGCCTCAGCAGACCCGCAGCTCTCGTTCACATCACGGGGACGCGACGGTCCCGCTGCACTTCGAGTGCCCTACACAAGTGCATCACACAGTTAGGTGACATCACAGTCGCAACTAACAACAAAAGGAACACTCAGGTTCCAAAATCATGCAATAATTGTTGGTTTGTTGTTACATTTTATTCCTAAGTGGACATTTTTGGGTTTATTTTACGTCTCGACGGTAGCGCACACACGTGCTCACCACCCCTTAAAAGAATTCGTCCACGAATTCCTTAGAAGGACACGGAACCTTAGAAGCTGATACCAATTTGTAACACCCCCATCCGTTCGGGAGCATATAACAGAGGGTCCGGCCGGGGCCCCACGACATATACTACAAAACAAACGGAAGCGTCACTATTGAAATATCGAACGACGCTAAACAACGAACCTAACTCAGAGCATTCTATGCGGAAGCTAAAAAGAGACAAGATAAACCCCAAAACCCATACCCGGGTATGTCCACTTTTACTAAAATAGGAATAAATGTTTACAACACAAAATTTAGGCACGACGGCCTTACAATTTACCAACATCGGCGCGCAGGCCGACCATACATGAACATCAAAAGGAACATCAAAAAGGCTTCAGCCCGCTATGAGTCCGCTAAGTTCCCGCTCGGTCCAACACCTGTACAACAAGCCCACCAAAAATGGTGGCAAAACAGGGCAACGATCAACTAAAGCTGACCAAATTATAACGACTCCACCCCTTCGAGGGGGTGGCGGTTCTAAACATCCCTGCAAAACAACCTCAGCAGCATGTATATATATAAGAGTGCGACTAGCAAAGCCCACAACAGTTCATACATATGCAACATCACAGACGTGGGAATGGCCTCCACGTCTCGTGCTCTCAGGCACTCTTTGGTGTACTCCGCCTTCCACCACCATCCACTCTTGATGGCTTTTTCCCTTCGAGGCTAAAGTCGGTGGCCCGAATACTAGGGCTCTCCCGTGCTTTAATTGTGAACATTCCGTAGTCCGAAGACTCTTTCCCATTGCCTCCCGACATGTTGTACGAGACTCACTAATCAGGTGCTGCAATGGTGCGGTTTCAGGTTCGCCAAATGCCCGTTGTTCACAGCTCTCGTTGTACAACACGAAGAGCGGGTATGGCGTCCCCTCAGCCCAGGTATTCTCAATTAGCTGGCTCTACGGTCCGCTAAGTCATCCACCAGGACACCCTCACAGGTCGGGCACACAGGCCTCAGGTCCTCTCAACAGGTGGGCACGACAAGATCACCAGAACCAAGTCTGGGAGCTGTCGCCTGGCGATAGCCAATATCGCCAGCAACAGTGAACAGAATTCCATTTTGGCTTCTAGCTGTGGGTGCTTCCCGGGGCACACCCCCAGGCATTGCTGCACATGCAGTAGCACTCCCACTGCCTCAGAACGCACAAACTCACCAGAGCCAAGTCTGGGAGCTGTCGCCTGGCGATATCCAATATCGCCAGCGACAGTGAGCAGAACTTCTTTTCTGCTTCTAACTTCGGGTGCTTCCCGGGGCACACCCCCAGGCGTTGTTGCGCATGCAGTAGCACTCTCTGGTCCTACGAAGCAGGATATCAACACGGAGTTTTTCCCCGGCACGCACAATATCAAAAAGCATCACCAATCCGGATGAACCGTCTCGGATGGGCTTCACACAGCGCGCCTACGTCCATTTCACGTATGGACTCTACATGTATGCAAGATTTGATGGGGATAACACGAATCGACCCGTCGGAGGCCACGACCTCACCCTTTTGGGTAGGGGCCTCAACGATGCAAGGAATGGACTAGAACATGTCCAAATAAGGGTAGAAGTGATCGTTACCCTTAGACACCGCTTCGAAGTCATAACTTGATTTTTGGCACGGATGGAAGGGAGCGTATAGCCCTCCTCTACGCGTAGCCACCAACGATGAGGGATTCCGATGCGTGTAGCTCCACCAAAGATGAGCTCTAGGGTTGGAAAACCCTATTCATCTCCTTCTCCAAGCTCTCTCTCTCACTCTCTCTTAATTAAACCCTTAAGAGAATAAGGAATAAAGGGGGGTTTTCGGCCACCCTATGCAGCCACCGAGCCTCCTTAATCCAAAACAGCCCCCAAAGTCAAATTGCCATCAATGCCCACGATTTCGGCCACAAAGGGCAAATTGGAGCTGTCGCCCGGCGATAGCCGTTGTCGCCCGACAACAGCGGTAAAGAACCGACTTTGACCCGTCAATGCTACCGTTGCGAATAGTGCATGACACATGTCATGGTGTCGCCAGCGTTAGCACTTAACGCCGTCTGACAGACTCTCCAGAACCCTTCTCAACAGAACGCTATCGCCGGGCGATAGCCGATATCGCCGGCGATAGTGCTGGATTCCAGAAATCTGATTTTTCTGATTTGGGGTCTTACAGGATCATCGAGCTCTTCGTTGGGCAGCGGGACCTATTTGCCACCTGATGTTGACATTGAAGGTGGTGGAGACTCAAGTTCTCATGCGGCTAAGAGACTCAGATCGAAAGATTAATCATTTTTCTGTTCGCATTTTGATTTATTTCACATACCCGATGGCTTGGATATGTTAATCGGTCGGGTTGAACAGATATAGATGTATTTTTGAGAATTTAATGAAAAATATAGTTACCTGTTCTGATGTCTGTCTTCACAACTTTTACTTACTTGTGGATGAACATATGTGACCCTTTATTTTTGCGTCATTCTTTTCAAACCGCAGATCCATTTTTGAAGCCGTCAGAGAAAATATTCTCGAGAGTACAGATAATAAGTACTAAGTCGCGTGGTCCGACTGTAGCTCGGGCGACTAATAGTTTGCATTCCGAGTATACAAGAATCAAAAGTGAATAATTGTCTTGTTGTCATGAAACATAAGATAATACTTTCATAAGTCCAGATAATAAATATCAAGTCGCGCGGTCAACTTGCAATCCGGGTGACTGACAGTTTAAATTCTGAATATTCAAGAGTTCAACGGGAATAATTGTCTTGATGCCACGAAATATTATTCGGATGGTTTATTGCTTTAGTTAAGAAACATATTCCAATTCTCCAAAGATAAATCATGACTGCAAATTCTTTTCAGACTGCAAATCTCCTTTTTGGAGCCACAAGGGAGAATATTTTCATAAGTCTAAATAATATGCGTCAAGTCGCGTGATCGACTTATAGTCCGGGTGACTAATAGTTTGAAATCTGAACATATATAAGAATTCAAAAAGAATAATTGTTTTGATGTCATAGAATATTACTCAGGCGGTTTGTTGTTTTAGTTCTGAGGTAAACTTCAATTCCGCAAAGATAAACCATGACCATTGAAATAACCTGTCCGGACGAATAATAGTTTTGAGTTGGGATTGTAATAGCTTAAGCCGAGTGAATTGTGCTCGTTCATAAATCTTATAAGCAAATTGATACAAACCGAGCTCATAACAGCAGCTCATAACATCAGCTCATAAGCAAATTGATTCAGACTGAGCGAATAACATCAACTCATAATTATTATTATGATTAGAATAATCCAAATCGAACGAATTATGCTTGTTCATATTTCCCATGAACAAATTAAGTCGGACCGAGCGAATAGTACTGGCTCGTAATTTTCATAACTGTAATAGTCCAAACTGATTGAATAATACTGCTAATCCACAATGTTTTTAGTCGAAAGTAATGATCGCCCATAAGAGAGAAAAATCTTGACTCGATAATTCGAGTCGAAAACATCGTCTTGTGGCTTATCATAGTGACCTGTTTTTAGCTCTTAGGCCAAACACATTTTATCCGTGCGGCTTGCATATTATGTCTCCGCTTTTCTCAACCTGTGATATTTTCATTCAAGCTGATCAGCTTAACGGGCAAAGCCGCCCGGTCTTAGAAATTACAGATCTTAAGTGACCAAGAGGGCAGGTGCTTGTACATAGTAAACATTGATTTCCTTAAATGGTCACAGAAGCTGTAAGAGGAAAAGGACTTACTGTAAAGAAGAAAAAGAATTACAGACTCTGGTGACCAAGTGGGCAGGTGCGCGTATATAGCAAGCATTGCTTTCCCCAAGTGGTCACCAGAGCTGTAAAAATTTCAGCGACTCAACTGCTCTCTTGCCTAGGGTTACATGCTAAGTTGATCAATTGGGCAGGTGGGCTTATATAGTGAACATTACTTTCCTCAGAGAGATCAACTCAGATGTGGGTCCCCTGTTGGCACCACTTGAGAGTACCTAAGAGTATTCGATGGTCACAGACTAAGATAATCAGTTGGGCAGGTGCGCGTATATAACAAGCATTGCTTTCCTCAGAAAGATCATCAAAGATGTAACTATGTCCCTTTCGGGGCACAACAGTGCTAACAGTCATCTAGACCTCCCCTGATGCAGAGGTGTGTTAGATACTTGCCGGGATCCAATATTCTGAAGACCACCGCACAGGAATTGGCAAGCTTCCACTACACGTGTGCGAAAACTCCCCACTACACGTGGTCTTCGTGGTATTACGCTAATGACTACAATTTGTGGTGGTTCAAGCAGAACTTGGTGATGTCTCCATGGTTCAGTGAGAGATAGAAAGAGGATCAAATCACTAGACAAGAAAGAGTGTCTGTATGGAACTCTTTATTAAATATCAAAATGGTAATAAATGAGAGAGATAATATTTTAAGGATAGAACCGTTTCAAACCATCACCACTCCAGGTATGTGAAATATCTTCTCCATCATATGTTTGCAGACGATATGCTCCATTCTTTAACACTTCCTTGATGATAAACGAACCTGCCCAGTTGGGGTTCAATTTTACAACGGTACCTGTTTTGGCTGCAACATCCACTTTTTCAGTATCAGATCTATCTCCAACTGCGAATTGCTTGATTCTGACATTCTTATCAAAATATCTGGCCATTCTTCTTTTCACTTCCTCCTGTAGGTTAGTTGCTTTATCTTTGAGCTCTTCGACAAAATCCAAACTATATTTTATCTCTTCATCATTGGCTTTTATCCATGCTTCGCCTCCCTGTCTTGCAAACATAATAATAGGACTGGCCACATCAAACTCTATTGGAATGACTGCTTCCGAACCATGAGATAATTTGATTGACGTTTCCCCCATGGCTGAAGTTGGTGTAGTCCGAAGAGCCCAAAGGACGGAAGGGAGTTGCTCTGCCCAGTTTCCTTTATGATTCAAAACTCTCTTCTTTAAAAGATACAGGATTTGCTTATTCGCAGCCTCCACCTGTCCATTACTCCTGGGATGATGTACTAAGGAGAATCATAGCTCAATCCCAATCTGATCACAGAAATTGATCATTTCTGAATTATTAAACCGAGGACCATTATCTGAAACGATAACCAACGGGATTCCATGCCGGCAGACAATTTCTCCCCAGATGAAATTTTTGACAATCTGCATGGTTGTTTTGGCCAATGCCTTCGCTTCAATCCATCTGCTGAAATAGTCAATCATGATGATTATAAAGTGATGTTGGCCACTAGCCGTCGGGAAGGATCTGATAAGGTCCATCCCCCAAACTACGAATGGCCAAGGCGTGTCTATTGATCTGAGCGTCTGGGCTGGTCGGAGTTGGAGAGGAGCAAACATCCGACACTGTACGCATCACTTGGCAAATACTTTTGCATCTTTCCTCATTGTTGGCCAGAAATATCCTTGTCTTAGGATTCATTTTTCCAAAGTTTTTGCCCCGGAATGGCTCCCAAATTCTCCTGAATGGACTTCCTGGAGTATTATAGGAACTTCCTCCTCTGAAACACATATTGCTAGAGGGGAGATGAAGGTTTTCCTGTACAGAACTCCTGCCACAAGGTAATAGTGAGCTACTTTTCTTCTGAACCTCCTTTTGTTTTTTATTGATGGATGATATTTCCCTTTGGATGATATTCCCCTTTAGACAAATACAGCTTAAAAGGATCTTTCCAGGAAGAATGCTGATCAATTTGCATTAAGTCTCCTCCTTCTATTGCCGGATGGAAAATTTCAGAGGTTACCCACCCAGACGGAAGTCCAAACTTTGATAATTCATATGCCTCCTCATTTTATTCCCTTGGAATATGTTCAATGGTTAAAGATTTAAATTTTCCAATCTCTTATTTAACCAATATCAGATACTTCCTCGACATTGGTTCTCTTGTCTCAAAGTTTCCCAATACATGTGAAGCCATCACAAGGGAGTGCATTTTGACATGCACATGCTCTATGCCCAGCTCTCTCGCAAGTCCCAGACCGGTCAGGACTGCTTCATAGTCTGCCTAGTTGTTTGTGACCGGAAAGAAGAACTTGATGGCTTGCTCTAATTTAATACCATTTGGATTGATCAAGACAACTCCTGCTTCTGCAGAGTTTCTGCCCGAGGCCCCATTTACATAGATGATCCAGGCTAAGGGAGATCTTTCCACTTGTTTAGTACTAATATCTGTTGTATCTATCAAGAAATCTGCTAGCACCTGTGCCTTGATTGTTGTCCTTGGGATATAGGACATTTCAAACTCGCTTAGTTCTATTGCCCATTTAGCTAATCTTCCTGAATTATCTGGCTTCTCCAAAATATATCTCAAAGGATGATCAAAAACCACTTGAATAGGATGGACTTGAAAATAAGGACGAAGTCTGCGAGATGACATTACCAAATCAAGGGCTAGCTTTTCCAGGATCGAATATCTAGTCTCTGCATCTTTAAGGATATGGCTGACGTAGTAAATATGGAACTATTTTATCTTCTCTTCCCGGATGAGGGCTGAGCTTACCGCATCCGGGCCAACCCATAAGTATAAGAATAATTTTTATCCCTAACGGGGACTTTGAGGTAAGGGGGTTGACGTTAACTATATCTTCAACTGCTCAAAAGCAATGTTACACTCCTCATTCAACTCAAACTTAGATCCCCCTCTGAGTGTCTTAAAAAATGGAGCACTCTTATCTCCTGCTCTGGAGATGAACCAGCTCAAACCAGCCAACCTTCCTCCCAGTTGCTGAACTTCTTTTAGGTTACGAGGAGGGATCATATCAAGAATAGCCTTCACCTTATCTGGATTTGGAGCGAGGCCGTCTGGAGTGAGGAGATGCCCGAGAAACTTCCCTTTATTTGCTCCAAACATGCATTTCAACGGGTTTAATTTTAGTCTAAACCTCAGTAGAGTAGAGAACGTCTCTACGAGGTCTTTCGGATGTGTTGAAAAGGTTTTGCTTTTTTAGAGGAGATCATCAACGTAGACTTCGAGATTTCTCCCTTTTTGCTTCTTAAAGACCGTATCCATCATTCTCTGGTATGTGGCAGCCGCATTTTTTAGGCCAAAAGGCATCACAAGATAGCAATAACATCCGTCATTTGTTATGAAAGATGTATGAGGGATGTTGGGCTTGTGCATTCTAATTTGGTGGTATCCAGAGAATGCATCTATAAAGCTCATAAAATTATACCCAACCGCAGAATCAACTAAAACATCTATCTGAGGTAAAGGGTAGCAATCTTTAGGACACGCTTTATTAAGTTTTGTGAGTTCTACACATATTCACCATTCCCCCCTGATTTTTTCACCATTACAACATTCGACATCCAGGTGGGGTATTGAATTTCAGAAATAAATTTTGCTTTAAGAAGCTTGGCAACTTATTCTTTGATTGGAACTGCCAGCTTGGTTGCCACCTCCCTTTTCTTCTGTTGAACTGGCATGAAGTCGGGAGAGATGTTGAGATGGTGGCAAGCAACATTTGGATCCATTCCTGGCATATCTTCAGCCGACCAGGCGAAGACATCCAAATTCTCCAAAAGGCAGGAGATCAGTTGGATATTTTCTTCCTCTGGCAGCTCCATATTATTGATTAGCTTCTTCTCTTCCCTTCAGCAATGGGGACCTCTTGGGTCACCTGGGAAGGATCTAGGTGAGCCCCTTCTCGTGCTTCATTCTCTTTAGCAACTTTCGGGGATTCGGGCACTTCAGGAATAATAGTCGAGGATTCAGAAAGAGGTGCATCTGTAATTATGTTGACTGTTCTGACGTAGCATTCCCTGGCCACCTTTGGATCGCTTCGAATCTGATATTGTCTCCCCTTTTGAGCAAACTTGAGAGCAAGGTGGAAAGTAAACACCACTGCCCGATAGGCATTCAAAATGGGCCTTTCGAAGATGGCGCAATAACTGCTAGGGGGGTCTACCACCACGAAGTTAATAAGCTTCGTTATTCCTCCCAACAATACTAGAAGTTTGACACATCCTTCAACATCAGCTCATAAGCAAATTGATTCAGACCGAGCGAATAACATCAGCTCATAATTATTATTATGATTAGAATAATCGAAATCGAGCGAATTATGCTTGTTCAGATTTCCCATGAACAAATTAAATCGGACCGAGCGAATAGTACCGGCTTGTAATTTTCATAACTGTAATAGTCCAAACCGATCGAATAATACTGGTAATCCACAACGTTTTTAGTCGAAAGTAATGATCGCCCATAAGAGAGAAAAATCTTGACTCAATTATTCGAGTCAAAAACACCGTCTTGCGGCTTATCATAGTGACCTATTTTTTAGCTCTTAGGCCAAACACATTTTATCTGTGCGGCATGCATATTATATCGCCGCTTTTCTCAACCTTTGATATTTTCATTCAAGTCGATCGGTTTAACGGGCTAAGCCGCCCGGTATTAGAAATTACAGATCTTAAGTGACCAAGTGGGTAGGTGATTGTACGTAGTAAGCATTGCTTTTCTCAAATGGTCACAGAAGCTGTAAGAGGAAAAGAACTTTCTATAAAGATGAAAAAGAATTACAGACTTGGGTGACCAAGTGGGCAGGTGTGCGTATATATCAAGCATTGCTTTCCTCAAGTGGTCACCAGAGCTGTAAGAATTTCAGCGACTCAACTGCTCTCTTGCCTAGGGTTACAAGCTAAGTTGATCAATTGGGCAGGTGGGCTTATATAGCGAACATTGCTTTCCTCAGAGAGATCAACTCAGTTGCGGTTCCCCTGTAGGCACCACTTGAGAGTACCTAGTAGTATTCGATGGTCAAAAACTAAGATGATCTATTGCGTAGGTGCGCGTATATAGAAAGCATTGCTTTCCTCAGAAAGATCATCAAAGCTGTAATTATATCCTTTTCGGGGCACGACAGTGCTAACAATCACCTGGATCTCCCTTGATGCAGAGGTGTGTTAGATACCGGTCGGGATCCAATATTTTGAAGACCACCACACAGGAATTGGCAAGCTTCCACTATACGTGTGTGAAAACTCCCCGCTACACATGGTCTTCGTGGTATTATGCTAATGACTACAATCCGTGGGGGTTCAAACAGAACTTGGTGATGTCTCCATGGTTCAGTGAGAGATAAAAAGAGGATCAAGTCACCAGACAAGAAAGAGTGTTAGTATGGAACTCTTTATTCAATATCAAAATGGTAATAAATGAGAGAGATAATATTTTGAAGGATAGAACCATTTCAAATCGTCACCGCTCCAGGTATGTGAAATATCTTCTCCATCACATATCTGCAGACGATAGGCTCCATTCCTTAACACTTCCTTAATGATGAATGGACCTGCCTAATTGGGGTTCAATTTTCCAACGATACCTGTTCTGGATGCAACATCCACTTTTTTCAGTATCAGATCTCCAACTGCGATTTGCTTGATTCTGACATTCTTATCAAAATATCTGGTCATTCTACTTTTCACTTCCTTCTGTCGGATAGTTGCTTCATCTTGGAGCTCTTTGATAAAATCCAAACTATATTTTATCTCTTCATCGTTGGCTTTTATCCATGCTTCGCCTACCTGTCTTGCAAACATAACTCTGGGACTGGCCACTTCAAACTCTATTGGAATGACTGCTTCCGAACCATGAGATAATTTGAATGGCATTTCCCCCATGCTGAAGTATGTGTAGTCCGAAGAGCCCAAAGGACGGAAGGGAGTTGCTCTGTCCAGTTTCCTTTATGATTCAAAACTATCTTCTTTAAAAGATACAGGATTTGATTATTCGCAGCCTCTACCTATCCATTACTCCTGGGATGATGTACTAAGGAGAATCGTAGCTCAATCCCAATCTGATCACAGAAATTAATCATTTATGAATTATTAAACTGAGGACCATTATCGGTAACGATAGCCAACGGGATTCCATGCCGACAGAAAATTTCTCCCCAGATGAAATTTTTGACATTCTGCGTGGTGGTTTTAGCGACTGCCTTCGCTTCAATCCATTTGCTGAAATAGTCAATCATGACGATTATAAAGTGATGCTGGCCACTAGCTATTGGGAAGGATCTGATAAGGTCCATCCCCCAAACTGCGAAAGGCCAAGGCATTGCTATTAATTTGAGCGTCTGGGCTGGTCGGAGTTGGAGAGGAGAAAACTTCTGACACTGTACGCATCGCTTGGCAAATGCTTCTGCATCTTTCCTCATTATTGGCCAGAAATATCCTTGTCTTAGGATTCTTTTTTCCAAAGTTTTTGCCCCTGAATGGCTCCCACATTCTCCTGAATGGACTTCTTGGAGTATTATAGGAACTTCCTCCTCTGAAACACATCTTGCTATAGGGGATATGAAGGTTTTCCAGTACAGAACTCTTGCCACAAGATAATAATGAGCTAATTTTCTTCTGAACCTCCCTTTGTCTTTTATTGATGGATGATATTCCCCTTTAGACAAATACAGCTCAAAAGGATCTTTCCAAGAAGAATGCTGATCAATTTGCATTAAGTCTCCTCCTTCTGTTGTCGGATGGAAAAGTTCAGAGGTTACCCCCACCCCCCCCCCCCCCCCCCCCCCCCCCTGACGGAAGTCCAAACTTTGATAATTCATCCGCCTTCTCATTTTGTTCCCTTGGAATATGTTCAATGGTGAAAGTTTTAAAATTTCCAATCTCTTCTTTAACCAATATCAAATACTTTCTCAGCATTGGTTTCCTTATCTCAAAGTTTCCCAATACTTGTGAAGCCATCACAATGGAGTTCATTTTGACATGCACATGCTCTATGCACAGCTCTCTCACAAGTCTCAGACCGGCCAGGAGTGCTTCATACTCTGCCTGGTTGTTTGTAACCGGAAAGAAGAACTTGATGGCTTGAACTAATTTAATACTATTTGGATTGATCAAGACAACTCCTGTTCCTGTAGAGTTTCTGCCTGAGGCCCCATCTACATAGATGATCAGGCTATGGGAGATCTTTTTAGTTGTTCGGGACTAATCTTTGTTGTATCTATCAAGAAATTTGCTATCACATGTGCCTTGATTGTTGCACTTGGGATATAGGATATTTCAAACTTGATTAGTTCTATTGCCCATTTTGATAATCTTCCTGAATGATCTGGATTCTCTAAAATATTTCTCAAAGGATGATCAGAAACCACTTGAATAGGATGGGCTTGAAAATAAGGACGATGTCTGCGAGATGACATTACCAAAACCAGGGCTAGCTTTTCCAAGATCGAATATCTAGTCTCCGCATCTTTAAGGATATGTCTGACGTAGTAAATAGGGAACTGTCTTTTCTTCTCTTCCTGGATGAGGATGGAGCTTACCGCATCCGGGCCAACCCCTAAGTGTAAGAATAATGTTTCTCCCTCACGGGGACTTTGAAGTAAGGGGGTTGACTTTAACTATATCTTTAACTGCTCAAAAGCATTATTACACTCCTCATTCCACTCAAACTTAGATCCCCCTCGGATTGTCTTAAAAAATGGAGCACTCTTATATCCTGCTCTGGAGATGAACCGGCTCAAATCTGCCAACCTTCCTCCCAGCTGCTGAACTTCTTTTGGGTTACAAGGAGGGGTCATATAAAGAATAGCCTTCACCTTATCCGAATTCAGGGCGAGGTCGTCTGGAGTGAGGAGATGCCCGAGAAACTTCCCTTTATTTGATCCAAACATGCATTTCAATGAGTTTAATTTTAGTCTGAACCTCCGTAGAGTAGCGAACGGCTCTGTGAGATCTTTCAGATGCGTTGAAAAGGTTTTGCTTTTTAAGAGGAGATCATCAACAGAGACTTCGAGATTTCACCCTTTCTGCTGCTTAATGACCGTATCCATCATTCTCTGGTATGTGGCAGCCGCATTTTTGAGGCCAAAAGGCATCACAAGATAGCAATAACATCTATCATTCGTAATGAAAGATGTATGAGGGATGTCAGGATTGTGCATTCTAATTTGGTGCTATCCAGAGAATGCATCTAGAAAGCTCATAAAATTATACCCAACCGCGGAATCAACTAAAACATCTATTCGAGGCAAATGGTAGCAATCTTTAGGACACGCTTTATTAAGTTTTGTTAAGTCTACACACATTCGCCATTTTCCCCCTAATTTTTTCACCATTACAACATTCGACATCCAGGTGGGGTATTGAATTCCGGAAATAAATTTTGCTTTAAGAAGCTTGGCGACTTCTTCTTTGATTGGCACTGCCATCTTGGTTTCCACCTCCCTTTCTTCTGTTGAACTGGCTTGAAATCGGGAGAGACGTTGAGATGGTGGCAAGCAACATCTAGATCCACTCCTGGAATTTCTTCAGCCAACCAGGTGAAGACATCCAAATTCTCCAAAAGGCAGGAGATCAGCTGGATCTTTTCTTCCTCGGGCAGCTCCGCATTAATTATGAGCTTCTTCTCTTCCCCTTCAGCAATGGGGACCTCTTGGGTTACCTGGGCAGGTTCCAGGTGAGCCCCTTCTCGTGCTTCATTCTCTTTAGCAACTTCCGGGGATTCAGGCACTTCAGGAATAACAGTCGAGGATTCAAAAAGAGGTGCATCTGTGATCATGTTGACTGTTCTGACGTAACATTCCCTGGCCACCTTTGGATCGCTTCGAATCCGATATTGTCTCCCCTCCTGAGCAAACTTGAGAGTGACGTGGAAAGTAAACACCACTGCCCGATAGGCATTCAATATGGGCCTTCCGAAGATGGCACCATAACTGCTAGGGGCGTCTACCACCACAAAGTTAATAAGCTTCGTTATTCCTCTCAACAATACTAGAAGTTTGACACATCCTTCAACATCAGCTCATAAGCAAATTGATTCAAACCGAGTGAATAATATCAGCTCATAATTATTATTATGATTAGAATAATCCAAATCGAGCGAATTATGCTTGTTCATATTTTCCATGAACAAATTAAGTCGAACCGAGCGAATAGTACCAGCTCGTAATTTTCATAACTGTAATAGTCCAAACCGATCGAATAATACTGGTAATCCACAACGTTTTTTGTTGAATATAATGATCGCCCATAAAAGAGAAAAATCTTGACTCGATTATTCGAGTCGAAAACGTCGTCGTGCGGCTTATCATAGTGACCTATTTTTTAGCTCTTAGGCCAAACACATTTTATCAGTGCGGCTTGCATATTATATCGCCGCTTTTCTTAACCTGTGATATTTTCATTCAAGCCGATCGGCTTAACGGGCTAAGCCGCCCGGTCTTAGAACTTACAGATCTTAAGTGACCAAGTGGGCAGGTGATTGTACGTAGTAAGCATTGCTTTCCTCAAATGGTCACAGATGTTGTAAGAGGAAAAGAACTTCCTGTAAAGAAGAAAAAGAATTACAGACTCGGGTGACCAAGTGGGCAGGTGCGCGTATATAGCAAGCATTGCTTTCCTCAAGTGGTCACCAGAGCTGTAAAAATTTCAACGACTCAACTACTCTCATGCCTAGGGTTACAAGCTAAGGTGATCAATTGGGCAGGTGGGCTTATATAACAAACATTGCTTTCCTCAGAGAGATCAACTCAGTTGTGGGCCCCCTATAGGCACCACTTGAGAGTACCTAGGAGTATTTGATGGTCACAGACTAAGATGATCAGTTGGGTAGGTGCGCGTATAAATCAAGCATTATTTTCCTCAGAAAGATCATCAAAGCTGTAATTATATCCCTTTCGGGGCACGATAGTGCTAACAGTCACCTGGACCTCCCTTGATGCAGAGGTGTGTTAGATACCGGCCGGGATCCAATATTCTGAAGACCACCACATAAGAATTGGCAAGCTTCCACTACACTTGTGCGAAAACTCCCCGCTACATGTGGTCTTCGTGGTATTAAGCTAATGACTACAATCTGTGGGGGTTCAAGCAGAACTTGGTGATGTCTCCATGGTTCAGTGAGACATATATAGAGGATCAAGTCACCAGATAAGAAAGAGTGTCAGTATGGAACTCTTTATTCAATATCAAAATGGTAATAAATGAAAGAGATAGCGAACGTCACTACGAGGTATTTCAGATGCGTTGAAAAGGTTTTGCTTTTTAAGAGGAGATCATCAACATAGACTTCGAGATTTCTCCCTTTTTGTTGCTTAAAGACAGTATCCATCATTCTCTGGTATGTGGCACCAGCATTTTTGAGGCCAAAAGGCATCACAAGATAGCAATAACATATGTCATTCGTAATGAAAGACGTATGAGGGATGTCGGGCTTGTGCATTCTAATTTGGTGGTATCCAGAGAATGCATCTAGAAAGCTTATAAAATTACACCCAACCGCGGAATCAACTAAAACATCTATCTGAGGCAATGGGTAGCAATCTTTAGGACACGCTTTATTAGGTTTTGTGAAGTTTACACACATTCTCCATCCCCCCCCCCCTGATTTTTTCACCATTACAACATTCGACATCCAGGTGTGGGATTGAATTTCGAAAATAAATTTTTCTTTAAGAAGCTTGGCGACTTCTTCTTTGATTGGCACAACCAGCTTGGTTGCCACCTCCATTTTCTTCTGTTGAACCAACTTGAAGTCGGGAGAGACATTGAGATAATGGCAAGCAACATCTGTATCTACTCCTGGCATATCATCCGCCGACCAGGCGAAGACATCCAAATTCTCCAAAATGCAAGAGATCAGCTGGATCTTTTCTTCCTCGGGCAGCTCCACATTAATGATGAGCTTTTTCTCTTCCCCTTTAGCAATGGGGACCTCTTGGGTCACCTGGGTAGGCTCTAGGTGAGCCCCTTCTCGTGCTTCATTTTCTTTAGCAACTTCCAGGGATTCGGGCACTTCATGAATAACAGTCGAGGATTCAAAAAGAGGTGCATCTGTAATCATGTTGACTATTCTAACGTAACATTCCCTGGCCACCTTTGGATCGCTTTGAATCCGATATTTTCTCCCCTCCTGAGCAAACTTGAGAGCAAGGTGGAAAGTAGAAACCAATGCCCGATAGGCATTCAAAATGGGCCTTCTGAAGATGGCGCAATAACTGCTGGGGGCGTCTACCACCACGAAGTTAATAATCTTCGTTATTCCTCCCAATGATACTAGAAGTTTGACACCTCCTTCTACTTCTTTTTTCTCCCCCGAAAAGCCATATAGGGGCCCTTCAGTGGAAAGCAGAGGCTTTCTAGTCTTTAAGGCTTCAAAGGTTGGGCGGAAGAGGAGATTGACAGAGCTGCCTATATCAATCAGAATTTTATGCACCGTGTATTTTTCAATTATAGCTTTTATTACCACAGCATCATCGAGTGGATTTGCAGTTGGAGGGAGGTCATCTTGGCCGAAAATAACGACCACCCTTTCTGGAGCAGAAGTGGAAGTGGCTGCTACTTCCTGTCGGAAGACTCTCGCAACGCTCGACTTCAGGGAAGACTCAGGTCCGGCTCCTCCATTGATGAAGTAAATATGACCGAGGGGACCGTCGTCATTCACCTCAATGCAATACACAGTAGGATGGATGTCGCCATAATAGTCGGCGTTCTCCACATCAATGCACTCCCAGTTGACCTCTGCTACCTCTTTCCCATTGGAAGTGGATGGCTTGGCAGGTATCTCTTTTTGAATCAAATCTCGGAGCTTCCCCTCTCCCAAGAGCCTTTCAATCAACAAGAGGAGGGATCGACAATTTTCAGTAATATGCCCTCCATCCTTGTGATATTCACAAAAGATATTTGGGTTGCAAGTTCTGATATCTGACCTCAAAGGAGCATGCCTTTTGAAGTCAGGCTTCTTTTGAAGAATCTGAACAACTTCATCCATAGAGACATTGAGCGGAGTAAAGGACTCCTGGGAATTCTCATACTGGATGGATGGAGCAACTGGAGGCGAAGGCGCGGTGTATTGTGGCAGATATACAAGCATTATTTGCAGCATAGGCATGGATGGAGCGGGTGCGGCGGCCAACGACGGTTTCTGCCCTGAAACCATTGATGGCCGAAAGAAGGTTGCTTATGCCTAAAATTTCATCCCCTTTGAGCACGGGGTTCGAAATCTGGTCGAGTTTGTTTGGAATGGTGCCCAGCAGTGTTCCTGATTTGAAGAAGTGCTCAGCTCAATGATACGTACAAATTGTATCTAATGTCATATCTAGTTCATGCTTGCAGAGATAAGACAATATGTCCAGTACTTCAACCTGCCTAAGTATAATATCATCGAAAAAGGCTGGACATATCGTCGATAAGTATAGGCACATCGTTGAAATGATGGGCAAAGCAAAGAAGAATGATTGTGTCTAACGTCGTCAAAAAGGATCAAGTGTATCGTCGACAACAGCAGGCATATCGTCAACAACATGCAGAGCAAAGCAAAATGGTGATATCATTGTGACATCTACACGATGATATCAGAAAGTCGAGATGAAGAAGAAGACTCAAAGATGTCGACGATATCATCGACAAGAAGCTTTAACGCCGATAAGGCTAAGGAAGAACAGATGTCGTCGACGTGAAGCCATGACGTCGATAAGGCTAAGGAAGAACAGATGCCGTCGACAAGAAGCCTTGTTGCCGAAAAGGCTAAGTAAGACTTATGCTGATGACATCGTCGTAAAGAAGGTGTGACATTGAGAAGACTAAAGAAGGTCATATGAAGACAGGCAGTTGCTGAAGTATAGTCTGTCGACATGATATCAATTATGTCGTCGACAAGATAATGTGGTTTCAGCGATATCTAGCAAACAAGGAGTTCTCGCCGATATCAGCTTGATGACTTCGTGTCGTCTTAAGCTCGAGTGCAGAAGTGATGCCCCGTATCGTCGAGATATCACTATCTGATGAAGAATTGAAGAAGAAACCAGTTCAAGACATCGACAAGCCCTGTCGTCGAGATATTGTCCATATCGTCGTAACAATGGAAATATCGTCGAGACAGATTCAAAAGTAGCCGGACGCGCCGTCAGCATTTAATGTCGCCGCCTGATTGTCCAATCAGTGCATGCTCTTGAGGGATGGGCGTCTGTCAGTAAAGGACATCATATGTGATCGTTGATGCGCAAATCTTAGCACACCGCTATAGGCGGTAGTAAGATTGCGGCACGAAACGGCAGTGTACCGATCGTTCAAGTAATATAAAACGAGGAGGAGTAATCCCCGAGTATTGAATCTCTCATGGAACACAGTAAGGTGGAGTTTACTATTGAGGCAGGACTTGAGATCGAAGTCCTTTGGTCGGATGGATGTGGAACGGGGGATTTGGTTTGTGGAAAATAAAGAGAAAATATTACACTACTCCTATGCAATGCCGCTATGCAATGCTTCGCTTGGCGGGATGGAGACTAGGCAGGCCTTGAGCGCACTGCGTCGCAAGGGCGGATGGACGAGTAGGCAAGCGGAATCAAACTGTGCAGGCCTTGAGCGCGCTGCTTCGTTAGGCGAATAGATTACACGGGCCGCTATGCCACGCTTCGCTAGGCGGATGGAAGAGTAGGCATACAGATGGAATGGTTCGCACCGGCGGAGTCGGAATGGATTACACGGGACGCTATGCCACGCTTCGCTAGGCGGATGGAAGAGTAGGCATATGGATGAGGGTCGCAAGCACCTCGTCGACAAGCACGCCACTAGCAATTGCTAGTGCGGCACACGAACGTGACGGCGGGATGGAGGATGGAATGGGGCGCACCTCAAGCAACTCAAACAGTAAAGTATTTCACATAGACATGAAATGTATGGAAATGCAAATAAAGTTAAGTGCTACTTCATCATAATGTTAGATCTAACTACATATACATCAATAAGAGAAGAACAAGGCAAGAAATCGACCGAATCCGAAGGCTCGTCGAGGAGTCACGGTTGGAATCGCTAGGTTGTCAATCCGCGTCCAAGCTCGGTCCTCAACTACGTTCGGGGTAGAGAGAGCTGTCACGACTCTCCAATGAACCCGTCTTCTTCGTCTCACGATCCGGCGGAGGTTGCAAACTTCCTCTTGCTTGAAGGAAATGGTGGCTAGATCTCCTTTGAAGCTATAGGATGAAGGAGGAGGCCGAGATGATCTCCGGGCTCAAGATTGGCGTGAAGAACAATCCCGGAGCACCTCCTGAAGGTGGGCGGCGATGGACGGCGAAAAGGGCGCGGAACTGGAGCTCTGGGAGCGGGAAAAAACGATCTAGAATGGGGCAAGACCTGCGGCTTAAATAGAAAAACTGTCAGAAAATGGTCACGCACGGTCGAACGCACGACCGTGCGCAGACCGTGCGTTATTAAATGACAAAACGTGACTTGGGGAAGACGCTGCGCCGCCCGTGCGTTTTGCTCACGCATGATCAACACCGCCCGTGCGTACAAACGCACGGGCAAAATCCGACGCTCTGAAATCAAGAATACACAGGTCGACCGTGCGTTTTACTCACGCACGGGCGAATCCGCCCGTGCGTCAAAAAGCACGAGTAAACTCCGACGCTCCATTTTCTGCCCAGACATAAACGCACGACCGCAACCGACCGTGCGTCAAGGAAACGCACGACCGTGCGATATGCACAGACATGAATTCTGGGGAAAACGGGACGATCCGGTCACCTGGATACAAGATATAACAGCTGGGAATACACGCCCAGCATTAGAAAAACATAGAAGAAGGGAAGGGAAGCACCATGTGCTTACTCCCAACAACAAGGAGCGCAATTGCACACCGAAATGGGCTTAATAGTGCATCTAGCATGGAATAGTACATATAAATGAAAATGTGCCTAAAATGTGGTGCAAACACTAGAATATCAGCCCAAATGAGTCCGAAAATATGTATATAATTGGAACTCATCAACCGTTAAGCGGCTCATCCATCCTATAAAAGGGAACAGTGATGCCCTAGAAAAGACAAGAGAAAGAAAGAAAAGAAAAAAGAATCCCGCCTAGTACAAGCGGCGGTGAAGAAAGAAAGAAGGGAAGAACAAAACGATCATTTTGTGTACTTCAAATTGCAGTCAAGTCTCATCGACTGTTAAGAACTGTTCAAGGAAGATAGCCAGTCAACATCCGGCAGAGCAAGAAGCTTGAAGAAGATTCGCACCGTCAAGGTTCACATCAAAAGCATCTTCTTCAAGAAAAGAAGCCGATCTCCATCAGGCAGAATCAATATTGTAAATCTATCTTTGTAAGGCTTGCGTGCCACACTTGTAAGATCTGTTTTCAGATCGGTACATCAAGCTTGAGGACTTGAGATCTGTGAGGCTTGAGGGCTAGGGCAGAGGGACTTTCGGGTCCAAACGTGTCGAGCTTGCGGGCTCGGGTACAGTGAAGGGGCTTGCGGGCCTAGGCTGTAGGCAAGACTTGCGGGTCTATGCTGTGTAGGGCTTGAGGGCCTGAGTGTCGAGCTTGTGGGCTAAGGTGCAGTGAAGGGGCTTGAGGACCTAGACTGCATGGACTTGCGGGTTCGAGTTGTAGGGCTTGAGGGCCTGAGTGTCGAGCTTGCGGGCTCGGGTGCAGTGAAGGGGCTTGAGGGCCTAGGCTGCAGGGACTTGAGGGTCTGAGTTATAAGGCTTGCGGGCCGGAGACATTGGAGGAGTTTGCCGAGCCTAGCAGACTGCTAGGTAGGCGCAGAGGGAAAGAGGACTACTCAAGACACCCTGTCTTGAGGAACCTCTACAAGTTTTTGTGTGTTTTCTGTGTTATACTCTACCAAACGCTAAATCTATTATCCAGAAAACAAGAACACCGAAGAGGGAAGTAAAATAATTTGAAAAACCTATTCACCCCCCCTAGGCCTGCACAAATCAAATGTTAAATTTTATTTCAAATAAATATCATATAAACCACTAATTTTCTTTCATCCCTATGCAATGAGGACATTGTATACTTTAAGTGTGGGGGAGATTAAAAGCTTTAATTCATTTTTAGGAAAATTACCCTTGATGATACATTAGAATTTGAATATATTATTGAATCCGATTTTTTTACTCTCCACTATGTTTGTTACAATATGATAAAACTTTGTTCTATTTTATATTTTCCATTAATTTTATTGTTTTCTAGACTTGTTGTCTCACGAAAAAGTACTCTCTCTATAATTTGATAGGATATGTTTGTACTCACACATTAATAACTAGGTTTTTATACAAACTTTTAAGACGTGTTTTCTATGAAATTGATATTAATTTAATCACATCTTCAGTTGAATTAATGAAAATGTAGTACCTTTTTCATGAAAAGCTAGAAAAGATTTTGATGGTTAACTTTTTATGATCATCTACTAAAGTACAAAAACTTAAAACTTTATACACTTAGAAAAAAATTTAAGGATAAAAGTATAGTAAGAAAATGATTTAGGCCTTTGTTGATTTCATTTGAGCTTTTTGGGCCTAAACCTATATATTTACCACTTGCAAAACCCTTTTGAGCCTTTTTATCCTCTTCTTTTTGTAAACTCCACTAAACATACCAAAGCCCAAAAAAACTCCATCCAAAATATTATTACTACAAGTTGTTATTCTGAAAAATCATAAGAAAGATGGAGAAAAATAAAAAAAATTCAATGAGTCATTTCTACGTGGGAATGATGAGAATGCATTGGAGGTCCTCTAATTCACTTCCATGTGGGAGCGATGAGGATATTTATTAAAAATAATGAAATACATACATATAAAAAACAATATGATATATATATATATATGTATATATATATATGTATCTTATAAAGAAGTACTTATAGGCCCACTTTGAAGTCAAAATAGAACCATAGATTGAATCTGAGCCGTCGGAACGAAAAAATCCGGTCTGCAATTAGCCAACTTCGGATAAAGCTTTCCCTCTCCATCCCGTACCAGCCACGCCGCAATTGACTCCTCCGCCATTTCCGTCCACCGCCGCCGCCGGAGCCGCTGCCGTCCTCACCGGAGCACACCTTCGGGGTCGCCGGACCCCGGCGAGCTTGCCGGGGGTAGTCGGCGGCGCTCCGGCAGGGCCACCGCCGGCGGTGGTCCTGCCGGAGCGGCGCCGGACTTCCCCAGGCAGGTTCGCCGGAGTCCGGCCGGAGTGCTCCGGTCGGGCCGGCGACGGCGGAGGGAAACGGGAGGGTAGCGGCGTAGTCATTTAAAAAAAAACTGTACGAAATTTTATTATAAATATCTAATGTATATAATATAATGTTTTAATATATATTATATAGTATAATGTATATATAATATACATTAAATTATACATATAAATACACATAAATTATACATTAATTAATATACATAAATTATATATATATATATATATTTAAATTTTATTTTTTTAAATTACTATAAATGAATGAAAAAATGAAAAATAAATAAATTATATTGGGTGTGTGTCGGGGGTGCGAACGGGCAGAGCCGCAGCGAACAAGCAGAGCCAGTCGGGGGCGGGCGGAGCCCGCCAGGGGTCGGCAGGGTATTGTCGCACTTGGCACAGGGGGGCCCCCGTGCACTGTCACTCGTATATCATATAAAAAGTGCAAAAAGGAGAAGTAGAAAATTGCAAAGAAATGCACACCACAGAAAAATAGTGTGTGGGTGTATACATACATGAAGTGGGAAATATTACTCTTTCTTAAGAACAAAGTTCAACTTGGTTTAGTAATAATAAATGTTGCCAACATGTTTATCATTTCCCTTTATTTCCTAAACCACGATACAACCTATCAAAAGACCTAATGATTTTTACCCTTACCTTTACTTCCGAATTTTTTTTGTAAAATTTGTATGATCTTCTTAATGAATACTGTTATAAGTAAGAAGATTGTATTTATATTAACCCATATGACTCATTAAAGCAAAACATGAAGAGTAAATTACACATAAATTAAGAATACAAAAGATAATGCTTATATTGTTTCTTATTTCATTTACTACACAACTTAATGTTTTATAAATTCCACGAGTGACGGTGCACGGGGGAGCCCCGTACCCCGCGCGACAGTACACTGCCCGTCTCGGCATTGTCATAATTATGTATATATATTAATTATGTATAATTAATTCTGTATATATATTAATTATGTATATATTAATTCTATATATATATTTTTTAATTATTTATATATTAATTATATATTAGTATTATATATATATATATTAAATTTTTTAAAAATTTAAAGTCAAAAAACAAACCCCACCCTCGCTCCCCTCCTCTCTCCCTTGCCGCCCTCTCCTCTCTCTCTCTCTTAATTGTGGGCCCCACTCCCTCTCTCCTCTCCCTCTCTCTCTCTTAATTGTGGGCCCCACTCCCTCTCTCACTCTCTCTCTCCTTATCGAACCGATAAGGAGAATCGGACGGCGTAGATTTGTTGGCGGACTGGGTTACACCATAACTCTATATCTTTATATAATAGTATAGATGTTATAAAGTTGTGTATCAGTCTAGTTCCATCAAGTATGTGGAGGGGAGAGTCATGAGACACTTTGCTAGTATTTAATTAAAACAAATGAATTTCTATGCATAACATGTTTTGCCGTGGAATAGCAAAAGATAAGACTGGGGGTATTGGATGAAGCCAAATTATATATGATAATTTTATGCTTCATCATTGTTTATTTCCTTTAATATGAATTAAATATGTGACTTTTATATTGTACAACCCTGAGTTTGCTGAGTGGACCCAGCAAGGCTAGCAGGTAGAAGGGGCCAGACTCGCCCACCATCAGTGTTACCGTTTCCGCGAGGCGGTTAGCTCAGGCGAGTCGAGTCGCCTCTAGCCGATTGGCTAGATGTCCAACCGATAAGGGAGTTGACTCTCCTCTAGCCATTTGACTCGCCTCAAGCCGTTCGACTTGCCTCAAGCCGATCGCCTCGACCTCTAGCTGATCGTCTAGACGTCCCGCCAAAATCCTCTTAACTCACCTCTAGCCATTCGACTAGACCTCTAGCCGATCGGCTAGACGTCTAGTCAAATTTGCAAGTGCAAGCTCGGTAGCAAGTGTCAGTCCCTGGTTTAGGGCGAGCGGCGAGCACCCAGTCACATATGGTACTCGCCACCTCCAAGCGAGCACGCCTCAAGTGGTGTGGACTCGCCACTAGGGGGTCCCCCTTTTATCCAGGAAATCCCATTGTGGCCTGCATTTAGCGCTTCCTAATAGCGGGATTTCATTGTTGGCAAACCAATTTAGGTTGTGTTTAGTAAAACCAAAAGGCGAGATTCAGCTATCCGCAGACCATTTTAAGAAAACTATAAATAGACCCTCATGGGCAGTTTTGGAGAGGATGAGTCTTCTTGTCCTTCTCTCAACTTAGGCTGTTTCTGGTTGGGAGAGATCTATCCCTCTGTTTGTTGTGGTTTCTGGGTTGATAGTCTAGTGCTCTTTAGTGCCCTCCAGGGTGCCCAGCTTAGCATTGGCTTGGGAGGGGAAGTTCTCTTTTTTATCTTCCAGGTTAGTGGCAGACCTCCTCGCTATAGCTCGCGGGGTTTGTTTCTAGTTTTCCACCTTCGTGAGTGAGGTTCTTTGCTCTGAGTGCCTGGCCTAGCGCTCTAACTCAGGAGAAGTAAAAGCAAGTTACATCGTCCGAACTCCTCTTGAACCGTGGTTTTCGGGTTCAACATTTTTGGCACGATGAGCGTGGACCGCAGGTTGTTCGAAATATTTTGAGTAAGTTCCATGGCCGTAAGTGAAGGGCAAGGGGCCGACCCAAACAGGTCGCCTCCCTCTGGCGAGTACGTCAAGAAGAGTAATTTTGACGAGTTTAAGAAGTTGATCCTGAAGACCCTGTGCCTTGCCCTCATGCCATCGGGAGAGTGCTCGACCCCCGCAGTCCCAGAACTCACCTCGCAAACATTGGGCGAGGAAGCGCCAGGAAGGAGAGCAGGGAAGGAAGTAGTGGTGAAGGAGGATGTGTGGGCCCTCTGTGGGCGAGTGCTCTTCCCCAGCCCGCCAGGTACTCGCTACCCTAGCGAGGAGACTGCACGACTCCCTTCGACTCACCAAGCTGGGTTAGGGATCCCTTTATGCGAATTGGTCCTTTCGGCCCCAATGTCGGAGGGGTTTAGGGACCCTATCATGTCCTACTACATAGGAAATGATGATCCCATTGACCATCTCCAGTGGTTCGAGGACGTTGTCTCGATCAGGCAAGTGACGGACTCCTTCAAGTGTAGGTTGTTCGCAATTTCATTCAAGGGGAAGGCGAGGGACTAGTTTCACCAGCTTCCCTCAGGGACCATCTACAGCTTCGAAGACCTGTGACGGAGTTTCCTACTGCGTTTCTCCACATCCAAGAAGAGGAAGAAGGGGGTGGAGGACCTTTTCCTTATCAAGCAAAGAGTCGAGGAGTCATTGGGGAGCTACGTGGATCATTTACAAGAAGAGATACTCCTAGTCCATGAGGTGCTTGGGCACACCTTGCAGCTAGCCTTCACTCTCGGGCTGCAGCAGGGGTTATTCAGGATGGAGCTTCCCCCCCCCCCCCCCCCCCCCCCTATGTCTTTCGAGGAGCTGATCGACCGAGCAGGGTTGTAGATTGAGTGCGAGGACACCAACCACGCTTTTGTGATGAAGTTGGCCAAATTGAGGGAGAGAGAGAGAGAGATGAAGGTACCAAGAGGATTCCTGCAACAAGAAGGGAGAAGAAGAGAAGAGTCGAGGAGGCAGGGGTTCCAAGGACCCCCACATGGGCAGGATATAGGGGAGGTTTCAGATGCCACCCAACTAGCCAATCTGGAGGCCGGCAGGAGGACCCCCTCAGGGTCAAGGAAGAGGATTTGTTCAAGGCGAAGGGCCCTTCCAAGGAGGGGGAAACTTTCAGGCAGGGCAAGGATTGTTCAACCCTCCAGGGCAGAGACCGGGTCCGAGGCCATTCAAGCTCCCTCCCCAGCAAGCCATGGCGATTGGCCGAAGAGTAAAAATAGGAAGGAGGAATGAGCTAGGAGGGGCAGGAAGAGGAAGGGTGGTGTTGCTCTACTGTGACTTCCACCGGGAGGAAGGTCACGCAACAGCCACCTGCCCTGAGTTCTTGGAGATAAGGGGAGTAGTGAGATCCCCGAGAGAGCAGCAGCCGCAGCAACAGGTCCATGGAGTGGGAGGATGAGTAGAAGGGGAAGATCGGTGTGAAGACCGAGTCGACGTGGGCACCCTAGGCGGTATCAGAGTGATCCATGGGGGGGGGGGGGGTAGGGATCGAGGCCACCTGAAAGGGGAGCCTTCATATCATCTACCGTCGGAGTGTTGCTTCGACCTCCAGAACCCCACCCTCAGGGAGAAGATCACCTTCTCAATGAAGGATGTGTCGGAGCATGAAGACCCATTTTGCGATGCACTGGTGATCCAGACGGCGATCGAGAACTTCACTATTTCCAGAATCCTAGTTGACAATGAGAGTTCTATTAACGTGATCTTCAAGAAGGCCTTTGATGAGCTAAAGGCGTAGGCGAAGAGGGTGCTTGCCTCAGATAGCCCTCTCTTGAGATTTTCCGGGGAGAGGAAAGAAGTGGAGGGAGGAGCCAAGCTCCTCGTTACTTTGGGGGGCACATTAAAGAACTATCAATTCGTCATCGTGGATATCCCAAGCAGCTATATTGCTATCTTTGGGCGGCCCTCATCAGCACCTTCCAGTGCATGCCTTCCTCCTACCACCAATACTTGAAGTACATCATTGGAGTAGTTCAGATCTGGGTCAGGGGAGACCCCAGTGTGGCTAGGCAGTGCTACGTCACGACTATCAACACCATCTCATGGAAGGAGGAAGCAGAAGAGGTCGACAAGGTGATGGAATACATAGCCAGGCTGGAAGCATCAAAGGAGGTAGAGGAGAAGGATATCCACTACGAGGAATGTGGAAGTCGCCCTGGGTATCGGGCCTGATAAACAGTAAGTTTTATCTCATCAAACTCTTCCATGTGATTAATTTTATCTCTGCACGACTGGACTATGGTGTGGTGTACTAGGAGGTTCCCTACTAGAGAAAAGTGAAATGGTTGGTTGAAAAGATCCCTCGAGAAGATCCTGCTGACCGGGCTCTCACAAGCCGATAGGGCAGGCCAATCACTCTGATGGCAGGTTGGAAAAAGTATTTTGGTTGAAAACAACCCTTGAGAAGATCCGGCTGACTGGCTCTCACAAGCCGGTAGGGCATGCCAATCACTCAAGTGGCAGGTCGGAATAATTATTTTGGTTGAAAAGAGCCCTCGAGAAGATCCCGCTAATCTCATTTGATGACAGGGCAGGCCAATCACTCAAATGGTAGGTTGGAAAAGGTATTTTGGTTAAAAAGATCCCTCAAGAAGATCCCGCTGATCGGGATCTCACAAGCCGACAGGGCAGGCCAATCACTTGGGTGGCAAGTTGGAACATTCTCATGTGCTTGTGAGAGTCGCATCCTCGGTAAAGGATTGGACCCTGGGCTAGGTACTCGGCGAGATCAGGAAGTAAGACGAGTTGCCAAGAGAAATATATATAAAAAGAAAGAGGGAATGGAAACAAAAAAGAATTATCATTGATGAATCATTATGGCTACAAGTTCTGGGGCCTCGCCCCTACATGGAAAAAATACATTGAAAGCAGAAAGAAATAAAGCCCTATACTAAGAGGATGGCGGGTCTGCGGAGGATAGGCCTTGATCGTCATCTTCATCTTTGGTAGGCGAGTAGGCATGCGAGTCGGAAGGTGAGCTCTTGATATAAAATAATTATCGTCAATGTTATATGAAATGGATGTTGATGATGTTCTTAAATTCTATATCGGATGAAGGCAAATGTAACTTATCGTCTATAGTATACAATACTTAAGAAAAAATATATCAAGGTCGTATTTCCCGGGGTGCGTCGATTACTTCTACTTCGAGGTGAAAACTATTATCTTATCAATCGATTTTTGTGAGTTATTTTAGTTATCTAAAAAAAGAGAAATAAATTGCAAATTAAAGAAGAGTTTAAGCAATGATTAAAAGATTAGTACTCGATCTTGAATCACCTCGGCTTGAGAATAATTAAAAAGCAAATAAAAAAATTCTAATTCTCTTTAAGTAAATACTTTGACCGTGGAGATTCCTGAAGCATGAACACGCCTCTCTCGAGGAAGTTCCCAACTGAGCTTAGGAAAAAATGACCAAACTCTCGTTCTATAATTGAATACATATGGCTCGCTTTACGTTATGAGCCCCACTATTGGATTTGACTCCAACTTGGGAGATTTATGTCATCCTCTCTCGAGGGGGTGCGTGCAACTCTCTTTAGCCTTGAGTGATCGATTCATACTTGAGCCTCTCGGCTAACTAAGTATGAAAACCAAAGTGAAAACCACATATCGAAAATATGTCCTCAATACTTTAAATATCAAGGGTAAATCAAAAGTGCTTACTTAAAGAGAAAAAGAGAGCTTAAGGATCATAACTTGATTATCTCATCCTCGAATCAACTTGATCGAGTTCTAATGAGAGTTTAGTTAATCATGGTGGAGGGGTAAGAGGAAGACATGAAATAAAATTGCATAAAAATTAACTAAAGCAGAGAGAGATTAAGAAAAGAAAAGTATAATTTTATTAATAATAAAAGTTGATTACAAGTAGAAAGAGAGACTACAACAATAGTAAAAAGTGATTACAAGTTCACTAATAGATATTGCATGAAAATCTAAAAGAAGATTACTTGAAAAGAAGAGAGAGAAAATGAGAACATATGGAATCAAAGCTTAAAAACAACAAGACCAGCAACTAACAACCCACTCAAATTTCTGAACCCTTGACTCATGGGAGTTGCTGGAATTGATAGAAATTTTTTTGCAAAGTACAAGCCCTCGGTCACGCCTGTGACTTGGGGCGTGTAATATTTGGTTGACTTTGGCTGGTGAAAATCTGGCACGATTGAGACGGGGTCGAGACGTGGTGAACACACCTTCCGATCATGCCCGTGACTTGGGGCGTGTCGAGTATGGTGGGCGGCAATTCGACGCAAGTTATGCTACAGCAGCCAGAGCTCAAGACTTGGTGAACACGCCCTCCATGGTCACGCCCGTGACTAGGTGAACACGCTCATGGACATGCCCGTGACTGGGGGCGTGCCAAGTACGGTGGGCCGCAATTTGGCACAAGTTGCGATGCAGCAGTCGGAGCTCGGAACTTGATGAACACATCCACGGACATGGGCGTGACCAAGGTCATGTTGTATCTGTAGGCGCCCTAAGAGGGGGTGAATAAGGGCTTTCAAATTTTTGAATAAAACTATATGTAAATGATTTTGAGATTAAATATGAAAGGAAACAAAATACGGACTTCTGTTACTAACGTCGACGATAGAGTTAACGCCCGATGCTAGCTCTCGGAAATTTAGAACTTTTCAAAAAGCTTGCCAAAGTGCTTTCTCTTAAAATCTTTTGAATGAAATAGACTCCCAGAAAAATCAGAGAAGATGAAAATTGATTTTATTTCAAAAGATAATTACAAAAATGATAATTTCAATAACGCATGAAATTTAGGTGATAATAAAATTATCTTTTGTTTTTCACTGGTCCTTCTCCCAAGGACCGGTTGGTTATAGCCTATCTTCCCAAGATTTGGCCTCTACTCTTCCCTAGATCAAAACCTAGACCTAGTCGCCGCACACACCATAGTGAATTCCCCCTAAACCTTGCAAGGCCTCGTCGCCAACAACCGCGGCGAATTCACTACCGTTTCAAAAGAAAAAAAAAAGGAAGAATACAAAGTAAATTATGAAATAAAAACACCCTAATATGAAGAGCTCTGAAGGAGATGATGAAGAGTCGCCATGAACATCATCAGAGTTGAAGCGTGCGTCCTTCTTCAAATATGACCGATGGAAATCTCCTTCTCACTCTTGTTCTTCACTGATGGAGTTTGGAGTGCTCTGAAACTCAGGATGAAGGCTCTCACGAAAGGTTGGAGTTATGGCTTGAAAGGTGGTACATATTCATCTTTTTAGTCTTCTTTCTCATCTTTTTCTTCTTCTTTTTCTCCAAGCAATTCATCATCTGTATGCTCCAAATGGGAAGGGGTTCCTCTTTATTTCCTGTAGAATTAGCATATACACAAGGAACAAGCTCATCAAATCTTCTATGGATAGACTCTTCAACCGTTTTAGTTCTCTTGTTATATATTCTATAAGCCTTACTAGTTGAAGAGTAGCCAATGAAAATTCCCTCATCACATTTTTCATCAAATTTTCCTAAAGCCTCTCTAGTGTTTAATATAAAGTATTGGCAACCAAAAACATGAAAATAAGATATATTAGGTTTCTTTTTAAAATATAGTTCATAAGGTGTTAGTTTTAAGAATGGGTGAAGCATGACACGATTAATAACATAACATGAAGTATTAACTGCTTCTGCCCAAAATGATTTAGGTAACCCATATTCAGAAAGTATAGTACATGCTAGTTCTTGAAGGGCTCTATTTTTCCTCTAAACTACACCATTTTATTGTGGGTGCATGGAGCGGAAAATTCATGCTTAATTCCTAAATCATTACAAAAAGTAGAAAACTTTTCATTTTCAAATTCTCCTCCATGATCTGAGCGTATGCATTTAATTTTTAAATCAAGTTCTTTGGAATACGAATGCATAGTTTTATAAATTCAAGAAATGCATCGGATTTGGAAGATAGTAATATAGTCCAACAAAATCTAAAATAATCATCAATTAATACAAAAGTGTATTTTCTACCACCTAGGCTAAAAGTGATAATAGGTCTAAGTAAATCCATGTGAATTAATTGAAATGGTCTAGTAGTAGAAATTACATTTTTGCTTTTGAATGAACTTTTTGAAAATTTTCCTTTTTGGCAAGTCGTGCAAAGAGAAGATAAATTTCCATTAAGCATAGGTAATCCCTTAATTAATTTATCTTTTGATAATTTCAAAATTAGCTTGGTGCTAGAGTGACCAGGACGCCTATGCCAAAGTTCCAATTCTTCATTTTTAGAAATAAAGCATTTTAAAGAAGAATGAGAAAGATCATTAAAGGCAATCATATAAACATTATGCATTCTAGGTGCGGTGAGTACGACATCATTTATTTTACAATTTATGATTTTGCAAAGATTTGTAGAAGATTAAAATAAAACATTTAAACCTTTATCACATAATTGACTAATAGAAATTAAATTGTGCTTCAAACCTTCTACAAACAATACATTAGAAATTAAAAAAGATTCGTTATCCACTGTGTCGATGCCCATGATCCTTCCTTTATCGTTATCTCCAAAAGTCACCATCCCTCCTTTCTTCATCACAAGGCTAAGGAACTTTGCTTTGTTGCCTGTCATGTGTTTGGAGCAACCCGAGTCCAAATACCACACGTCTTCTTTATCCTTAGCCTGCCAACATACCTAAAATGGAGATGAGAGTAAAGATCCAGATACCCAAGAGATTCCTCCCATAGAATAGGTGGAAACCTTAGGCACCCAGATTTGTTTTAAACCACTTCGCCCCTTCTTCCTACATGAGTCAGAAGTGTGCCCAAATATATGACATTTGGCATACGATATAAAAGGGGTTGAGACCCTTTTCAGAGTTCTGTATAAACTCTTGCAGGAAGATGAGGCTACATCAGACTTTTGAAATATTTTTTGTCACAAGAATTAGGATTTCTGGATTTATTGCTACCGCCGACGGTAAGAGTTACCAATGGGCGATAGCTCCCAAAAACATAATCAAGCCCATATTTTGCACTACCATGACATTGATTGGCCAAGATCATGTCTAGTGAACTTTGCCCAACTCCAAATTTTTTAATGGCCATGTTTAAATCATGAATTCGGGCTATAAGAGCGGTGTTTTTCGTTACTAACATAACACACTGATTCACAAAAGTTTTCTTTCCTTTTTCTATTTGAGAAAGAGAGGTTAATAATGATCTTTCTAAGTCTCCTTTTTCCTTATTAATTAATTCAATAGTGGAGTGGGACTTAAAAAGAGCTTCTTCAAGTTCTTTCACTCTTTCCACGGAGTGATTGCACTCTTGGCAAGATACCTTCTCTTCCCTAATTGTTTAGCTTCTTTAGATAATTTTTTGTTTTCTTTTAATAAAAGTTTATTTTTTAGATTTTAGAAGATCAATATCTCTTAAACGTTTATCAAAATATTTGCAAGTTTGTATATATTCACTATATAAATCATTATATGAGGGAGGAGTTACCTCGGTATCACTTTGGACACTGCACTCATCGTCGGATGGCTTGTTGCTTTTTCCCATAAGGCACATGTTTGCCTCTTCTTCATTGCTAGTGGATGAGCCGCTTGAATCCTCGGAGGAGGAGTCATCCCACATAGCTGATTTTACCTTCTTTTTCTCCTTGCCCTTGTGCCTCTTTTCTTTTTGCTTTTTCAGATATTTTGGGCACTGGCTCTAGATATGTCCTGTCCTTTTACAATGGTAGCACTCCGGTGGTGGTTGTTCTTCATTGTCGTCGTCACCACCTTTTCCTTTCTTTGATGAAGATCCCTTCTTGATGAAGTATTTCCGAAAGGTGTTTCTCTTTTCCGGATTCTTCATGATTCTTTTGAACTTTTTTATAAAAAGGCTCTCCTCGTACTCTTCATCAATATCAACATCACTACCAACCTCCTTCTTTGATTTTAATGCCAAGTCCCTCTTCTTTGGCTCCTCATTGTACTCTTGTCGTTGAATTTTTAGTTCAACCACATGGGTTTTGATATTCCCAATGAGGCTCTCAATTTGGAGATTCTTTAGATTGTGCGACTCTGAGATGGCTGTCACCTTTGTATTGAACTTTGGAGGGAGAGACCTATGAATTTTTCTCACCAAGTTACCATTGGAGAACACTTTTGCAAGCACATTTGAGTCGTTGACGATCTTGGTAAACCTCGTGTACATTGAATCTATGTATTCATCCGCCTCCATACAGAATTTCTCGTATTCATATTCAAGTTGGAAGAGCTTTGAATCATTGACCTGTGAAGTACCCTCATGAGTAATTTCTAATATATTCTATATATCGTAAGCAGTTTCGCAAGCAGAAGTACGATTAAATTTCGTTCTATCCAAAGCACAACATAAAGCATTCATAGCTTTAGCGTTATTTTTACATCTCAGTTTATCGTTATCATCCCATTTGTCTCTCGATTTTTCCATAGAGACTTCACCAACAACAAATGTTGGTGGAGTGTAGCATTATTCTACCATACCCCACACATCATTATCTAAATCAGTTAAAAAACAACGCATTCTTGTTTTCCAATAATTGTAATCGGTACCGGTGAATAGAGGTGGTCTACTTATCCATTGACCCTCAAGAAAAGCATGATTATGGTGCGCCCTTATTCCCGGTTGTGAAACCATTTTGGAATAACCTCCTATGATACCAAGTGTTGGATCTGTAGGCGCCCTTAGAGGGGGGTGAATAAGGGCTTTTAAATTTTTGAATAAAACAATGTAAATGATTTTGAGATTAAAGATGAAAGGAAACAAAATACAGACTTTTGTTACTAACACCGACGGTAGAGTTAACGTCCAGCGCTAGCTCTCGAAAATTTAGAACTTTTCAAAAAACTTGTCAAAGTGATTTCTCTTAAAATCTTTTGAACAAAATATACTCCTAAAAAAATTAGAGAAGATGAAAATTGATTTTATTTCAAAAGATATTTACAAAAATGATAATTTCAATAACGCTTGAAATTTAGGCAATAATTAAATCACTTTTTATTTTTCACCGGTCCTTCTCCCAAGGACCGACTGACTATATTCTATCTTCCCAATATTTGGCCTATAGCCTCCCCCTAGATCAAAATATAGACCTAGTCGCCGCACACACTGCGACGAATTCCCCCTAAACCTTGCAAGGCCTAATCGCCAACAACCGCGGCAAATTCACTACCGTTTCAAAAGAAAAAAAAAGGAAGTATACAATGTAAATTATCAAATAAAAATTCTCTAATATGAAGAGCTCTGAAGGAGATGATGAAGAGTCGCCATGAACATCATCGGAGTTGAAGCATGCATCCTTCTTCAAATATGACCATGTGGAAATCTCCTTCTCACTCTTATTCTTCAATGATGGAGTTTGGAGTGCTCTGAAACTCAGGATGAAGGCTCTCACGAAAGGTTGGAGTTATGGCTTGAAAGGTGGTAACATAGAATAAAGAGATCCATTCTTTATATAGACTCCAAAAACTATCGCCTACGGAAGTTCTACCGTGCAGTGCTAGCATGTCGTGTTTTAAACGTGGCCGATAACGGTGAGATCGTGGAAACCGCAACGGATCATGGACCTACCGCACCGCGGTAAGACCTAACGTGCCGCGTTAGCATCTATCATTTCGACGCTTAATGATTGTCTGCCGCCAGCCTTTGCCATCATCCCTTCTACCGCCAGCAGTAGATGTTACCACTCCACGGTAGCTCAAAATTCAGAGATCCGTTATCATTCTACATCGCTCTTTTAGAAGTATTGTTCCTATAGTTTATGCACGCTATAAACACACGACAAGCAAGATCAAATACATTGTGGAATTTAATATTTTCAAACCAAGAGATGTGGAATACAAGCTCCAACAATCTCCCCCTTTTGATAATAACAAATCCTCTATGAAGAAATAAACTATAACTAGAGTAGTGTTTATAGTATATGACAAGCGTGATAAACGTGCATAAACCCCATATATGGATACCCCCTACATAATGCACTATCAATTTAACTCCCCCTAAATAATAGATTTCCCTAATGTATTCTCCCCATTTTGGTATTATCAAAGGAATGTGGGGTAGAGATATAGCAAAATGTACTATTGTGCAATATGTAGAGATGAAAATAAAATCAACTTTAGAAATAGTAAACACAGCAGAATCAATCTTGAACATCTTTAAGAATTTTTAAGTACAAAATATAAGAAGTTTGGAAGGAGGTACTCAAGATGCAAGTTCATTGAAATTGTTAACATAAAATTAGCAAGCAAGATTACAAATATCAAGAAAATATATGCTTTACAATGTAAATTAATTCGCATTTCAAGTAAACATAAACATTGTAAAGATCATGTTTTGCTATCTAGCGCATTGACTTAAGATTGTAGAGAATAATGTAGGTAAGCTTTAGTGTCCAATTCTCATGAGGGGAAGTGTTATAAAAGATAATGATGTGTGCAAAAAGGTGTTTTGATAAAGTACACAAATGTATCAATCAAACCACATGAACATATATAATGCAAGAACATACCTTTAAATAAACATAAATAATTTTACTTCCATAAATTTCAATGCACAATAAATATCTTTTAAAGAGAAGTGGTGAAAGTTTATTTGTTTGCACAAGACACTTTACAATTCTTGTCAAGGTGCTCAACTTCACAATGCTCATTAAGACTTATCAGGAGGGTGAGTAGTGTTTGGTGGAGTTTTCCCTATAATATATTTTATTTGATTTTGATTGTTTTTTTAATGTTGACCAAGGACTCCAAATTCACTTGTGTTTGCAAACATAGAAATTTTATTCTTTTAAACCACATTTCTCTAATCACAAGTGCATGAACACAAAGAATTCGAGAAAGAATTCAATATTATGTAGGTAATCTATTTATGCAATTCAATATTGTAAGTTCTTATTCTACACAAGCATGCAAGAATAGGATTTAAAAACATATGTAAATTAACAAAAAGGTGTAAGTGAGATAACCATTATCAAATATAAAACATTACTCATACTTAGAGGCATGCCAAAAACACTTCTACACATGTATTCTACAATCAAAGTCATTGCACATTACAAGATAATACTCAAGGCATGTCATAGTCAAGAACAATGTTATAATGAAACTTGAAAGTAAAATTAAACATTGTAAATAATCTCTAACTAATAAATATAATCATCCTTGATTTAGGCAATGAAGCATAATTAGTTTTAAAAAAAAATAAGAAAGTAAGAACAAACAAACAAATGTTAAATTTAGGCAATAAAGCATACCAATATTTTTGTAAAATTTTTGGATATTGTTTTGTTGTTTTATCTTATATTTTGATTTTTAAGGACAATATCAAAACTAAAATACATGAAACTTTCTGAAACCAGTGTAAATATAGTAAAATAATTTTTCTGGAAGGAAAAATTCAGAGAGGGATCATATATATGAAGAATCGGGCTAACGCCAGCGGTAAGAATTACCGTCAGGCGGTAGTAACAAAACATGAATTTCATGGAAAAATTCATATTTTTCGTAATTTTTGGCTTCTAATTTATCTTGAATATCATTTGTCATTATGTGGGCTAACAAATACAGCAAGAAAATCAGAAAAATATGCAAGAAATTGCGGATTAAATATTTTAGGCAAGAATATCTAAAACTCCCAATTCTAATCTAAGCATATTGAATCTAGCATCAGAGAGAGGTTTGGTAAAGATATCCACAAGTTGACACTCAGTACCAATAAAACTAATTCTTACATGTTCCTTTATAATATGATCCCTAATAAAATGATGTTGCACATCTATATGTTTAGATCTAGAGTGATGTACGAGATTGTTTGTTAGATCGATAGCGCTCTTTTCGTCACATTTTAATTTTATGTTATTTAGATGAACTCCAAAGTCCTCTAGAGTTTGATTCCTCCATAAAGCTTGTGCATAACAACTACCTAGTGCGATATATTCAGCCTTGGTGGTGGAGAGAGTAACATAATTCTATTTCCTACTCGACCAAGATACAAGAGAAGGGCTTAGAAAATGACATGTGCCACAAGTGCTCTTACAATCAATTGAACATCCTGCATAGTCCGAATCAGAAAAATGGTGTAAAATAAATGAATCATTATGAGGATACCAGAAACCTAATCTAGATGTTCCGATTAGATATCTAAAAATTCATTTAACCTCTTTTAAATGTGATTCTTTGGGGTTAGCTTGAAATCTTGCACATAAACAAATGGAAAACATAATATCAGGTCAAGATGCACACAAATATAATAATGATTCAATCATTCCTCTATATAATGTTTGATCAATAGAAATACTGGCTTCATCTTTTCCCAACTTTAGTGATGCACTCATTGGAGTATTGGCTTGCTTTAGGTTTTCAAATCCAAATCGTTTAAGAATATCATGAACATATTTAGATTGACAAATAAAAATACCATCATGTCTTTGTGTGATTTGAATCCTAGAAAATATGTGAGTTCTCCTACCAAGCTCATTTCAAATTCATTTTTCATCACTAAAACTACTTCATTACACAACTCTTCATTAGTGGCTCCAAAAAAAATATCATCCACCTAAATTTACAATATAATCAAATAATTATTAACATGTTTAATGAAGAGTGTGTTATCTGCACTTCCCATAGTATATCCGTGCTTTAACAAAAATGATGTTAATCTTTCATAACCAGCACGTGAAGCTTGTTTCAAACCATAAAGCGCTTTTTCCAATTTATACACATGATTAGGAAGTTTTTCATTAATAAAATCGGGGGGTTGTTCAACATATACTTCTTCTTTTATAATCTTGTTTAAAAATGCGCTTTTAACATCCATTTGAAATAATTTAAATCTTTTAAAACTCGTGAATGCAAGAAAGATTCTAATTGATTCTAGGTGAGCAACGAGTGCAAAAGTTTCATCAAAATCTATCCCTTCAATTTGTGAATATCCTTGTGCAACTAGTCTAGCTTTATTCCTTGTAATCCTAGAGTCGCCATCTAATTTATTTTTAAAAATCCATTTAACACAAATGTTGGGAACAGTGCCCAGCAATGTTCCTGATTTGAAGAAGTGCTCAGCTCAATGATAAGTGCAAGTTGTATTTAATGTTCCATCTAGTTCAGGCTTGCAGAGATCGACAATATGTCAAGTACTTTAGTTATTTCAGTGAGTACTATATCATCAAGAAGAACAGGAGATGTCGTCGACAAAGTATGCTTGTCATCATGATGATGGGGCAAAGCAAAAGCTGAGACTTGGCGAGTTCGTCGAACGCAGAATGTCGTTCGTCGAACACAGAAGAAAGATCGTCGAACGCAGAAGGAAGATTGTCGAACACAGAGAAGACAAAAATATATCAAAGAAAGGAATGTCGTCGAGAAGATGCAGCATCGTCGACATCAACAAAGTAGCCTTGTCGTCGAGAAGAACAAACATCGTCATAAAGAAGCTTTGTCGCTGAAAAGGCTAAGTATGACTGATGGTGTAGGACATCGTCGTAAAGAAGGCATGTCGTCAAGAATACTGAAGAAGGACATCTGAAGACAAGCAGTTACTAAAGTATGATCTGTCGACATGTTATCACTCATGTCGTCGAGAGAACAACGTGTTGGATCGTATAACGCCCTTAGAGGAGGGGGGGGTGAATAAGGGTGTGTTTAAAAATTAAATTTTTACTTAGTAATTTTTTAAAGAGATTTTACTTTACTAAAAAATTACTTCTAAATACTTTCAAACCAATGCAATTTTAGTATTAAACCAAAACACAAATTTCTAAGATAAAGATTATGCCATCAAATATGTAATTAAAGAAAAAGACATAATTATATTAATCATGAAATTTGAGTACAATAAAAATGATCTTAACAATGCTTAAGATCAAGGCACAATTATATTAATTAAAAATTCTACAATTTTGGTTTACCAATCCTTCTCCCAAGGATCGGAAGGCTATCGCTTATCTCTCCCAAGACCAAGCCCAAGCCTATCCTCTAGATCTTCCCAAGATCTAGACGTAGCACACAAGGCCACGATTTCCCACCAAGCCACGCAAGGACTTGGACGCTCCGCACAAGGAAGCGATTTTCCCCTAAGCCGCGCAAGGACTTAGACGTCGCACGCATGACGACGATTTCTCTACCAATACAAAATGAAAAGTATGTGAATGAAAATACAATATGAAAAGAACAACTCCCTAGAAAATCAGATCTCTGAATGGATTGGTGAAGCCTCGAGATGATTGATGATGTAGAAGCGCGCCCGATCTCGTCTTCAATCTTCAATCCTTCTTTGCACAAATGGGAGTTGAGGAGGTTCTGGAGCTCTCTGGTTCGTATGCACTCAGGAAGGGACTGGAATTCTCAAAAGCTTGGAATGCACGAACCAAAGGAACCAATTTATAGAAATTCACTGTCGCCTGGGCGACAGTGACTGTCGGAATTTTCCGACAGCGCTAAACTGCCGCTGGAGTGCCGTCGTGGGTGGAGTCGTGGGCAGTTGTTGTAACCTCCGAGCTGTCGCCTGGGCAACATCGCTGTCGGATTTCCGACAGCGCAAAACTTCCTTTCGTCGATCTGTCGTGGAGGGAAGTAGTTGTAACTTCTCTGCTGTCGCCTGGGCGACAGTGGCTGTCGGAATTTTCCGACAGTGAAATTTTCCCACATTCAATTTTAGCTCCAGCAGCAATGTGAGCATCTCATACCTGTTATCTGCACACCATTAATGAAAATAGAATCAAATACAAATGGGACTTTGTTATTATCAAACCGGAGGAGTGCGAAACGCATGCTCCAACAATCTCCCCCTTTTGATAATAACAAATCCGTATAAAAAGAAATCATGTCTATTTAGATTTGATTTTAACCTTTGGTGTGTGCACAAAAAATAACATGATATATTTTTCTTAAAAATAAATAATCTATCTCTAGATGAAAGCTCCCCCTAAATGAATGCTCCCCCTAAATATATGCTCCCCCTAAATATGATGTATTGTGTAGGTGGAATATTTAGGTGTAATAGATTTGTGATTGTTCTTTTTATACCTTTAATTCTCCCCCTTTTGATATTAGCAAAAGTTAATATTAGATAAAAGAGTAGTTCTTAAGGGAATGGATATAGGATATAGATAGAAAGAGTAAGCGGAAGCACTTTTTTGTGGAAATGATTGAAGTCCATGAAATAATAGGAATATGCCATAGTATGAATAAACTCATGAAGTGACGATAAAGCCATATGAAGTAATGAAAGAAAATAACTTAAACATGAGTAAGATCATTTGAAAGTATCATAGAAAGACACAATAGTGTATAGAATTATGGAATATTTTCGGTCCAATTCTCATGAGATGAATATTTATATAACATAATGATGTGTACATGTGATACTTAGATCAAACATATGAAGTTATTTAATTTACATGATCATTGAAATGTAGAACATAATAAAAGCATATAAAGTCAACTTTGACTTTGAAGATATAGCACAAGATGATTAGAAAACCATTTTTCTTTTGCACAAGACACTTTACAATTCTGTCCAAGGTGCTTAACCTCACAATGCTCATTAAGACTTATCAGGAGGGTAAGTAGTGCTTGGTGGAGTATCCTTGTCTTTATTTTAAATTTTTTGATCACAGATGTGATATCTTAATTTTGATATATTGATTTTTTTTTTGTAATTGACCAAGGATCTCCGAATTCACTTGAATCGCAAAAGATGGTGTAATTTTGTTGTGCTAACAAATCAAGGGTGAAAGTTGTATTTAAGAAGTGCTATTTTATTATGTTAAAGCAAATATGATCCATGTATATATTAAAGAAGTAGACATATGTATTGATCAAAAGAAGTGAACGTGATAGTTCATTATGATAGATAAACAATTTCTCATACTTAGAGGCATGCGAAAACAATTTCCAATGGTCTAAACAACTAAGTAGAAGTGTCAATACGATGATAGCTTGGAAATGAAATCATATAAACATGTAAGTCATTTTTTTTTAAATAAATAACACATGGTTTGTCATCAAGTCATGAGGTGAAGCATTAATAATGACATATAACTATTGTAAATCATCAAAGGGACCCAAAATTGAAGTTTTGTCAAAATGGGAGCTGTCGGAAATTTCCGACAGTCACTGTCGCCTGGGCGACAGTGAAAAATATAAATAGGGCTGGGGACCGAGTCAAACCCTATTGTGCATCATTTCCTGGAGTTAAAAACGAGAGGAAGGTTGTCGGAAGTCGGCGACATCCCTAGATCTAAGGTATGGATTTTTGATTTTGATGTTTTTAACTCAAAATTTTTAGGGATTTGTGATTTTGATAGTAGAGAAGAAGGAAAATGTAGTTTTCATTTTGATTTTTGATGAATGGTGTAGGTTTTGAAAAAAAAATTTTGATTTTAAAAATGTAGATCTAGTTTAAAACAAGTGGATCTTGTTGGATCTTTGTTAAAAATGTTATGATTGTTTGATTCTTGTGGTTGAAGGTTTCCATTTGTTCATTCTCTAAAGGTTTTTTGTAGATCTAGTTTAGTGAAGAAGGTTGAAGATGATGAATAGTAAAGGATTTGGAGAATATTTTGATTTGAAAAACATATATATATATATATATATTTTAACTTGATGTTGAAATAATATTGATTTTGAGTAGATCTGGAAGTGTATGTAAAAACTTTCGAGAGTAGTTCACTTGGAGAGCTGTCGGAAATTTCCGACAGTCACTGTCACCTGGGCGACAGTGTTCCAGTGCATAACACATGTGTAATAAAAAAAATTTTGTTATTTGCAGATTGGCTTCCAGTTCCAAAGCTCGAAGGAATACTTCGGAAGATGCACATAGTTCATATCAAGTTTTTCCTGGGGTGGAGAAAGCTATTGTTGGAGTTGCGAAATATATTGATTTTGATTCGCCGAAGCATGATCATATCTATGATCGGCTTGCGAATGCAGGTATTCTCTCAATAATCTCACCAGAGGGGTTTTCTTCCTTTTTCATTCGTGAATTTTATAACCATTTGGAAGACCCAAATTTCACTGAATTGGATGGAGGAGTGAGATCAAGGATCCAAGGTCAACATGTGGAAATAACACATATTGATCTAAGAGAGGAATTCGGACTAGTGATGTGTGAAAATATGCCTGATATAGTGGAGAATTATCGAAAGGATAGAGATTGGACCCTTGTAAACATGAGTTTACATGGGAATCAAAAGAAGACTCTTACCACTGAAGTTACATCACTCACTCCGGATGCTTTCTTAGTTCAAGATATATTAAGGAATTCAGTGATGTTGAAGAGTGGAGATACAAGAAGTATTACGGCTCAGTTGACCCTCTTTACATACTACATTATGGAGGATGAGCTTTTTGATGTGGCGGACTTCATACTCTCCCAGATTAGGTATGCGTATAGATTAAAGCATCCAAGATGGGTGAAGGTTCATACGCTGCCAATGGGGGCGGTAATTCAGCGTGTACTCTATAAGAAGTACGGATGGATAGTGCAAGGTTCTTATTTGGATGATTGTTATCCGGAGATATATTATACGGGTTCAATGAAAGTGAAGAAGCCGCAGAGAAAAGCCCATCCGGGGATTGAGATTAGAGAGCCGCCATTGCCTAGGGCAGGATCACTACGAGAGTCCATTGATGATTTACGTGATTCACTAGAGGATCACAAGAGGGAAGTGAAGAAGAACCGTAGTCGAATGCAGAAATTTATGAAGTTTCTCGTCAAAGGTCTGAAGTTAAAGCCAACTCCGGAGGAAGAGGCCGAATGGCAGGTTCCGGACGAAGAACCTCCACGCCAATCGGTGAGGCGGACTCGCCGTGGTAAAGCCGTGAGACGAGGACCTCCAGAAGATTGTCCAGAGAGCAGCGGGGCTGGTTATGAAGATTCAGAGTAGTTTCTGCAGGTTGCTGCTGCTGGGAGATGTCGGAAATTTCCGACATCCACTGTCGCCTGGGCGACAGTGAACTTCTACAGATTTCTATGAATTTGATCCTTATGTTGTTCTCTACTGTTTTAATTTGAACAATATTGATGTAATATTAATGATGTTTGAATTTTGTTAACTCTTTTGAATTTCTATTGTTTGATTTTTAAAATTTAGGCTTTTGCTTTTTAAATTGTTTAGGTTTTGTGAAATTTTTTTTTTATTTTATAGGCTTTAAATAGTGATATATTCATTGTGAAATGTCTAAAATTCCCAATTCTAGCCTAAGCATAGAAAAAACGGGAATCTGGTAACGACTTAGTGAATATATCCGCTAGTTGATTTTCCGTGCCTATAAAGTTGATTTTTATATTACCCTTCTTAATATGATCCCTTATAAAATGATGTCGGACATCTATATGCTTAGATCTAGAATGTAATACGGGATTGTTAGTTAAGTCTATAGCACTTTTATTGTCACACTTTAATTCTACACTACTTTGTTGCATGCCAAAATCGTCTAATGTTTGTGACATCCAAAGAGCTTGGGCACAACAACTACCTAGTGCAATATATTCGGCCTCGGTAGTAGAGAGGGCAACAGAATTTTGTTTCCTACTCGACCATGAAATAAGTGAAGGGTCGATAAAGTGACAAGTGCCACTAGTGCTTTTCCTATCTAAGGAACATCCCGCATAATCTGAATCCGAAAAACCATGTAAAATAAAAGAATCATTATGAGGATACCATAAACCTAATTTTGATGTGCCTATGAGATATCTAAAGATACGTTTCACCGCTTTTAAATGTGACTCTTTAGGATTAGCTTGAAATCTAGCACATAAACAAACGGCAAACATAATATCAGGTCTAGATGCGGTTAAATACAATAAAGACCCTATCATACTTCTATAAAGGGTTTGTTCAATTGAAACACCACTTTCATCTTTTCCTAATTTTAGTGAAGTACTCATAGGAGTGTTTGCATGCTTAAGATTTTCAAATCCAAATCTTTTTAACATATCATGAATATATTTGGTTTGACACATAAAAATACCATCATGTTTTTGTGTAATTTGAAAACCTAGAAAATATGAAAGTTCTCCAACCATGCTCATTTCAAATTCATTTTTCATAATTTGAACTACTTCATTACACAACTCTTCATTAGTGGCTCCAAAAATAATATCATCAACATAAATTTGTAAAATAACTAAATCATGATCAATTTGCTTAATGAAGAGAGTAGAATCAGCACTTCCTATTTTATAATCGTGCTTTAACAAATATTGAGTTAATCGATCATACCAAGCGCGAGGCGCTTGTTTTAATCCATAAAGCGCTTTATCTAATTTATAAACATAATTTGGATATTTCTCATTTATAAAGCCAGGGGGTTGTTCTACATAAACCTCTTCTTTTATATACCCGTTTAAAAATGCGGTTTTGACATCCATTTGATATAATTTAAAACCTTTAAAACAAGCAAATGCAAGAAATATTCTAACCGCTTCTAATCTTGCTACGGGTGCAAAAGTTTCATCAAAATCTACCCCTTCAATTTGTGCATAACCTTTTGCAACTAATCTGGCTTTATTTCTAACAATTCTAGATTCATTATCCATTTTATTTTTAAAAATCCACTTAACACCAACTACAGGACGATTTTTGGGTCGTTCTACAAGATTCCAAACCTTATTACGTTCAAATTGATTAAGTTCTTCATTCATAGCTAAAAACCAAAATTCATCATTTAAAGCGGTGGAAACATCTTTTGGTTCTATTTCAGAAACAAAACAAAGGTTTGAAAATAAAACATGTAGCGATGAACGAGTACTAACCCCTTTTTGCGGATCTCCAATGATAAGCTCCTTTGGATGATCCTTTGAGAATTTCACATCACTTGGAGGCACATATCCTTCTCTTTCTTCTTCTTCTCTATCTTCTTCTCCTCTTTCTTCTTCTCTTTCTTCTCCTTTTTCTTCTTCATTTTCTCCAAGTTCTTCTTCATCATTCTCCACCGTGGGAAGGAGTTCATCTTCTTTTCCTGTAATTTTTTTTTCTACACATGAAGCAAACTCATCAAACCTAACATGAATAGATTCTTCAACTATTTTTGTTCTTTTATTAAAAATTCTATAAGCTTTACTAGTTGAAGAATAGCCAATAAAAATACCTTCATCACATTTTTCATCAAATTTTCCTAAGGAATCTTTAGAATTCAAAATAAAACATTTACAACCAAAAACTTTGAAATAAGAAACATTTGGTTGTTTACTAAATATTAATTCATAAGGAGTTAATTTTAAAATAGGGCGAAGCATTACTCTATTAATTACATAACATGCTGTGCTAACCGCTTCAGCCCAAAAAGATTTTGGTAATTTAAATTCAGATAACATCGTACGGGCTAACTCTTGAAGAGTTCTATTTTTCCTTTCCACTACACCATTTTGCTGTGGTGTGCGTGGAGCGGAAAATTCATGTTTAATTCCTAACTCCGTACAAAAAGAAATAAACTTTTCATTTTCAAATTCTCCTCCATGATCCGATCGTATGCGTTTAATTTTTAACTCCAATTCATTTTGAATACGCAAACATAATTTTGAAAATTCTGAAAATGCTTCGGATTTGGAGGTTAGAAATAAAGTCCAACAAAAACGAGAATAATCATCAATCAAAACAAATGTGTATTTTCTACCTCCTAAGCTAGAAATTTCAATTGGCCCAAATAAGTCCATATGTATTAATTGAAGTGGCCTAGTGGTAGAAATAATGTTTTTACTTTTGAAAGATGATTTTGAAAATTTTCCTTTTTGGCAAGGCACACATAGTGAAGAAGATAAATTTCCATTTAGCAAAGGTAAACCTTTAATTAATTTATCTTTTGAAAGTTTTGAAATTAACTTGGCACTAGCATGTCCAAGTCGCCTATGCCATAAATCTAATTCATCATTTTTTGATAGAAAACATTTCAAAGTAGAATTTGAAAAATCAAGAAATTTAATCATATATACATTATGACATCTAGGTGCGGTAAAAACAATTTCATTTGTTTTGGAATTAATAATTTTGCACAAATTTGTAGAAGATTCAAATAAAACATTTAAACCCTTATCACATAATTGACTAATAGAAATCAAATTATGCTTTAATCCTTCTACAAATAAAACATTTGAAATTGAAAAATTTTCGTTACCCACAACACCGATGCCGATGATTTTTCCTTTTCCATTGTCACCGAATGTAACAACTCCTCCTTTCTTCATCTCCAGGCTAAGGAACTTCTCTTTATTGCCCGTCATGTGCTTTGAACAACCCGAGTCCAAGTACCACACGTCTTCTTTGTCCTTAGCCTGCCAACACACCTAGAAAGAAGAGGTGAGTAAAGATCTGGTTACCCAAGTGGTTCCACCCATAGTATAGGTAGAAGCCTTAGGCACCCAGATTTGTTTAATTTTGCTTTTTCCTTCCTTCCAGCAAGAGTCCGTAGTGTGACCAAATCTATTGCATTTGGCACAAGTAATGTATTTAGAAGAGTATAACTTTTCTGGACTTTTACTGGATGAGGATGCAGAATTTATCAGTTCATTAATTTTAGAATTTTTAAAAGTGAATTTTCTGAACTTTTCACTGTCGCCGGCGACAGTGGTTATCGCCGGGCGACAGCTTCCAGATGTGTATCCGAGCCCAAACCTTCCAGATCCATGGCGTTGGTATCCTAAGATCATATCTAGTGATCTTCGGCCCATTCCAAATTTTTTCATGGCTAGTGTTAAGTCATGAATCTGGTGTCTCATTTTTGTATTCTCGGATACTAGATTTACGCATCTCCGTTCAAAAGATTTCTTTCCCTCATGGACTATGGAAATTGAAGATTTCAGATCTCTCTCTAAAATCTCATTCTTTTTAGTAAGAACTTTTATTGTAGAATGAGATTTGGAAAGAGATTCTTCAAGTTCTTTAATTTTTCCCAAAGAGTGATCACACTCTTGGCAAGAAATATCTCTTTTTCCAATAGTCTTAATTTCCCTTAACAATTTTTTGTTTTCCTTAAGTAAAATGTCATTTTCAGATTTAAGAAGATCATTGTCTTTTAAGCTTTTTTCAAAAAATTTGCAAGTCTTTAAAAATTCAGAAAACAATTCATCATAGGTTGGAGGAGTTACCTCAGTGTCGCTTTGGACACTGCATTCATCATCAGATATGACGCTCTTTCCCATTAAGCATATGTTTGCCTCCTCTTCTTTACTTGAGTCGGAACTGCTTGCATCCTCAGAAGTAGTATCATCCCAGGTTTCCGCCTTCAACACCTTCTTCGACCCTTTGTGCTTCTTTTCTTTAAGTTCTTTCAAGTACTTTGGACACTTGCTTCGAATGTGTCCTAACTTCTTGCAGTGATAGCACTCCGGTGGCGGTCTCTCTTCCTCCTCATCGCCTTCCTTCCCTTTTTTCTTCCTAAAGGTCTCCTTTTTAAAATACTTCTTAAACGAATTCCTTCTCTCCGGATTTTTCATAAATTTTCTAAATTTTTTAACAAATAAACTTTCCTCATCTTCTTCATCCTCCTCAGAATCACTAGTTTCTTCCTTCTTTGATCTTAGAGCCAATCCCTTCTTCCTTGGCTCCATATACTCTTGTTGTTGAATTTTCAATTCAACTTCATGAGTTTTCAAGTTCCCAATGAGGCTCTCCAATTGTAAGGTCTTAAGATCATGTGACTCGGAAATTGCAGTCACTTTAGGATTGAACTTCGGGGGAAGTGATCTTAAGATTTCCCTTACTAAATCTCCATTTGAGAACACCTTTCCTAGCACCTTTGAGTCGTTCACGATTTTTGTGAATCGTGTGTACATCGTATCAATCTCTTCATTTACCTCCATTTTGAACCTTTCAAATTCAGACTCCAGTTGAAATAGCTTTGAATCTTTTACCTGCGAAGTACCTTCATGAGTGATTTCTAACAAATTCCAAATTTCAAATGCAGAATTACAAGCACAAACTCTATTAAATTCAGTGCGATCTAGTGCGCAAATAAAGCATTCATGACTTTTGCATTGTTCTTACATCTTAATTTATCATTGTCATCCCACTTGTCTTTGGGCTTATCCATAGTTACATCTCCTACAACAACTGTTGGAGAAGTGTAACTAGATTCTACCATATTCCAGACTTCTATATCTAGCGCAATTAGAAAACAACGCATACGTGTTTTCCAATAATTATAGTCTGTGCCCGTGAATAAAGGTGGTCTACTTATGCCTTGCCCCTCAACGAACGCATGATCGTTGTGCGCCATTACTCCCGGTGGTAAAACCGTTTTGGAGTAACCTCGCTCTGATACCACTTGTTGGATCGTATAACGCCCTTAGAGGGGGGGGGGGGGGGGTGAATAAGAGTGTGTTTAAAAATTAAATTTTTACTTAGTAATTTTTTAAAGAGATTTTACTTTACTAAAAAATTACTTCTAAATACTTTCAAACCAATGCAATTTTAGTATTAAACCAAAACACAAATTTCTAAGATAAAGATTATGCCATCAAATATGTAATTAAAGAAAAAGATATAATTATATTAATCATGAAATTTGAGTACAATAAAAATGATCTTAACAATGCTTAAGATCAAGGCACAATTATATTAATTAAAAATTCTACAATTTTGGTTTACCAATCCTTCTCCCAAGGATCGGAAGGCTATCGCTTGTCTCTCCCAAGACCAAGCCCAAGCCTATCCTCTAGATCTTCCCAAGATCTAGACGTAGCACACAAGGCCACGATTTCCCACCAAGCCACGCAAGGACTTGGACGCTCCGCACAAGGAAGCGATTTTCCCCTAAGCCGCGCAAGGACTTAGACGCCGCACGCAAGACGACGATTTCTCTACCAATACAAAATGAAAAGTATGTGAATGAAAATACAATATGAAAAGAATAACTCCCTAGAAAATCAGATCTCTGAATGGATTGGTGAAGCCTCGAGATGATTGATGATGTAGAAGCGCGCCCGATCTCGTCTTCAATCTTCAATCCTTCTTTGCACAAATGGGAGTTGAGGAGGTTCTGGAGCTCTCTGGTTCGTATGCACTCAGGAAGGGACTGGAATTCTCAAAAGCTTGGAATGCACGAACCAAAGGAACCAATTTATAGAAATTCACTGTCGCCTGGGCGACAGTGACTGTCGGAATTTTCCGACAGCGCTAAACTGCCGCTGGAGTGCCGTCGTGGGTGGAGTCGTGGGCAGTTGTTGTAACCTCCGAGCTGTCGCCTAGGCGACATCGCTGTCGGATTTCCGACAGCGCAAAACTGCCTTTCGTCGATCTGTCGTGGAGGGAAGTAGTTGTAACTTCTCTACTGTCGCCTGGGCGACAGTGGCTGTCGGAATTTTCCGACAGTGAAATTTTCCCACATTCAATTTTAGCTCCAGCAGCAATGTGAACATCTCATACCTGTTATCTGCACACCATTAATGAAAATAGAATCAAATATAAATGGGACTTTGTTATTATCAAACCGGAGGAGTGCGAAACGCATGCTCCAACACAACGTGATTACGACGACAGTCTGCAAGAAAAAAGATCACGACGATACAGTCAAAGATAGCATATCGTCGAATATGCAAAAGCGTCAGAATGTCTCGTATCGTCGAGATACCAGCATCAGAGGCAGAAGCAAGAAGAATTGAAAGTCTACCAAAGTTCAAGGCATCGAGACAAAGTCTTGTCGTCGAGATATTATCCATGTCGTCGTAACAATGGAAATATCGTCGAGACAGATTCAAATGTTGCGGACGCGGTGTCAGCATTTAATGCCACCGCTTGATTGTCCAATCAGCGCATGCTTTTAAGGAATGGGCGTCTGATATTGAAGGACATCGCATGTGACTGTTATGCGGCTCATCTGTCCTATAAAGGGAACAGTGATGCCCTAGAAAAAATTCTTCGAAATAGAGAAAAAAAAGAAAGAAAAAGAATCTCGCCGCTACACTTCAATAGAACAGTATTTTTCAGCGGAGAAGAAGAAGAAGAAGATCAAGTAGAGAATAAGCATCAAGTGTTCTCTGAAGAATCAGTCATCTCCATCGACTGAAAAGAAGTCGTTCCTCATCAGACTAAGAAAAGATTGAAGAAGAACTGTGCGTTCAAGATCTAAATCAGAAACATCTTCTTCAACCTTAAGAAGTCGATCTTCATCAAGCTAAAGTTTCCGATCTTCATCCGGCAGAAGAAGCAGTCTTTTTCACTGTAATTTCTTGTAAGGCTTGCGGGCCTATTTGTCTAGATTGAGGGCTGGAGAGTTGTGAGGCTTGAGGGCCAGGGCAGTGGAATTGCGGGTCCGACACCGTCTAGCTTGAGGGTTGGAGAGCTGTGAGGCTTGAGGGACAGGGCAGTGGACTTGCGGGTCCGACACCGTCTAGCTTGAGGGCTGGAGAGATGTGAGGCTTGAGGGCTAGGGCAGTGGACTTGCGGGTTCGAACTTGTCGATCTTGAGGGCTCGGGCGCAGTCGGGGCTTGCGGGACTAGGCTGTAGGCACAGGACTTATAGGTCTGTGTTGTGTAGGCTTGAGGGCCTGAGTGTCGAGTTTGCGGGCTCGGGTGCAGTAAGGGCATGCGGGCCTACGCTGTAGGACTTGCGGGTCCGTGGTGTAAGGCTTGAGGGCCTGAAGTTTTTGGTGGAGTTTGCCGAGCCTAGCACACTGCTAGGTAGGTGCAGAGGGAAAGAGGACTACTCAAGACACCCGGTCTTGAGGAACCACTATACATCTTTGTGTGCTTTTCTGTGTTGTGCTTTCTACTATATATATCTATTAACCAGAAATCAAGAACACCTAAAAGGGTATAATATAATTTGAAAAACCTATTCACCCCCCCCCCCCCCCTCTAGGTGATAAGTTGACACCCAATAAACAACAAGTGGTATCAGAGGGAGGTTATTCAAAGAAAAGCTTAACAGCTTGAACAGATCTGTCATTGAGTGTCCAAGTATCACAGTTATGGAGTCAAGAATAGTTATTTGTTCTCGGGAGAACTTTGCCCTTTGGAAAGTTAGAGCAAGAATTTACATGGAGGCAATGGATCCCAGAATGTTTTTAATTACTCAAGAAGGACCCTCCATAACTATAATAAAAGATGAGATCCTCCTAGCCAGCTTGAACAAAGAAGCCAAAGATATTCTTGCTGGTGCAGTTGACATCTCAACATTTCAGAAACTGGCTCACTGCATAACAGCAAAAGAGATGTGGGACTCTCTAACAATCCTTATGGAAGGATCAGAAGAAGAAAGAAGCAAAGCAGCTAAGAAGAAAGTCAGAACATTGAGTGACAGTGACTCAAGCTGTTCAGACTCAGAAGAGAAGACTCAGTTTGGATTGACTGTCCTATCTGAGTTAGGGGAAGAAGTCCAGGATGAAGTCTCACCTGAACATGTATGCATAAGAGCTCCTCTATCTACCTCAGACTCAGAATCGGAGACGAGCTCATCTGGTAATGATGATTGGTCCAAGTCATACAATGATCTCTTAGAAGATGTCAAGATACTCAAGATGATGTGCAAGGAGCAGGATGCAAAGATCTCCTCTCTTCAAGCAAGAAATCTTGTTCTCTCATAGAAAGCAGAAAGGCTAACTCTAGAGAATGCAGAGTTTTGTCAACTCAAAAAGGACTACAAGGCAAGCTCCAACCTTGACTTGATAGACAAATTTGGGAAAACTCTGAAGGCATTGATTGAGAGCAAGGAGCTGTGCTGCTCACAAACCAGAGAAGTAGTTCTTCTGAAGAAGGACAAATTTCAGCCCAAAGTCCTGAAATCTAAGAATGAAAACACCAGAAGGGTGGAGAGTAAACTCCCCTTTGTAGTAAAGCCTATGACAAGCTCCTCCAAACCAGAGACCTCTCCTCCACTGGTAAATGTTTGCTGCTCCACTCAGAGAAGGGAGAAGGGATGCTTCAAGGAAGACAGATCAGGCAAACCCTGTAGGAAGAAGGCTAGCTTGAGGAAGGTAATCTCACCCTCCAACAAGAATGCTGGGCAATCCAATCTTGGGTATTTCAAGATTGGGAGATCCACAAGTGGAGCAAAGAACATGCCAAAAACCACAAAGGTACCTCAGGAAGTTATGAGGAGGCAGAAATTTGCTGAGCCCAGAGAAGAGAAGAAATCCTTAAAGAAGACTGACTCCAGATGGAAAATAGTGAATGGTGACAGCAAACATCACATCTACCATCAGCACAGTTCACCTTCTTTGCTTCATTCATTTGTTCACACACAAAGAACTCCTGCTCATATAGTCAGCCAGAAAAGAAGATATAACAGGTATGCATGTTGGTGCTGTGGAAAGACTGGGCACTTTGCAATTGATTGTTGGTACAATCCAACTACTCCAAGGGTAACAAATGCTAAACTTGCAAACAATGTCTTTCACAATCACTATGCATATCCGAGGGCAGTTATATCCAGTATGCCCGTCAAAGCTAACAATTTCCTAGGACCCAAATTCACTTGGGTTCCTAAGGGCTTGTAATCTTATTTTGCAGGTAGTCCAAGTGCCCACCAGAAGCAAATCTGGGCCTTGGACAAGGTGGTTGTTCTGACCCATAGGCAGAACAGCAACGTCTATTTACTAACAAAACTGGTGCAGGTCATCCAACTAAAAGAGGCCTAAAAGCTGAATAGATCCTGGAATCTATACTCGTCGATACAAGAAGTTGTTACGACGACACAATAGATGTTACGATGACAAAGATTCGAGCTGGGAGGATGCGTATCCAAAGATCATTTCGACAATAATAACCGCATCGGCAAAATATAATTGAGTTATTTATCACGGGATTAGATGGGTCCATCGGAGCCGTCTGATCGTTTTTTTAGGTACGCGCCTCTTCACCTACCGACACTATAAATATAGTGAATGCTCGAAAATAAAAATTACGCTATCATTTGCCCTAAGCCGTTCCGTCGACAAACCCTCTCCTCCTTTGACGTGATGCCTTCTCTCTCACTCTGAATCAATGGCTCCCAAGAAAGAAAAAGTGATCTCAGGTTGTGAACTTCAACGAGGAGGTTTCAATGCCGAAGTAATAGGATTGCTGGAGGCATCGGGACTAAAATATGTCCTATGTGAACCCTCGGTTCTTCTCCACCGGGAATTAGGCGAGCTCTTTGCCGAAGCAAAACTCGATCACACTGAATCACCGATAAAGTCCATGGTGGGAGGCAAGAAAGTTAAGATATCTGCGAAAAGCTTAGGGAAAGCGCTGCATCTACCAAGAATAAAGGGGGAGGAAGAAGAAGAGCTGACTTCGGAGAATGTGTTCGCGAGCTACACCTGGTGCGGCCACACAGGGAAGACCTACGGGTCCATTAAGAGAGCGAAATTCAATCAAAAGGGGAAGTTGATTGCCGACATCGTTGGCAAAGTTCTGCTATGCAAACCTGGGTCCCATGACCGAATCTCAAAGGACATGTTCGTTGTCATGGCCCGGATAATTCACACTAAGAAGACCAACTGGAGTGAGTTCCTCTTCCAGAGAATGAAGAACACCCTGAAGTCCCCCTCCTACGGAAAAATATTGTCCCTCTACCTGCTAAACACCCAGGGGGAGTACTGATTAAGAAAATGGGAGTTTCTCTACACTACTCCAAGCGTCTGGATGCAAAAATGCTAGATCAATGGGATAGGTCTATCCCCAAACCATCATCTAATGTCCAGCCTGCTCCAAAGAAACATGCATCTCCAATGGACCACTCGGAAAAAGAAGATTCATCAAGCAACTCTGATGACATATCACCACCCCCACAAATCCCTGGTACAATTGAGGGGGAGACTTCCACCCAAAGGGATTATCCAGAAACAGTACCAGAACCTGCTCCCACAGAGGTTACTGAAGAAAGTAGAGACCCCAACTTGGGGGGTACATTGTTCCCACTGAGGGGAAGTCCCAAATCAGGAGCTCAGCCCAAGATGCAGAGATGATAGACGGGGAGCTCCCGGCAGGAGGCTCAGCCCAAGCTAATGCACAAGTTGAGGGGGAGACCCAACTGGGGTACTCTGCCCTAGATGATCAAGGAAATGAGCCCATGGAAGACATCACTCTCTCAGACTGCCGAGAGTTAGTAGCAGCAAGTAAGATTGTGCTTACATGCCCCAGCGAAACAGTACCAAAAAATATCAAGGGAAAGGCCAATGTAACAGCACATATCAGTGAAGAATCATCTGCAAATAGCTCTAAAGAAATTCCACAAGAAAGAGAAGAGGGAGATGAACAATATGTTGAGCCATCTTAGGCTCAGTCAGGTTCTCTTTTCCACATGATGTCAGCTCTACTGACAGCTCAGCGCAAACAACTGGAACAGTTCATAGTAAAGACTGTGGAAAATCTAAGAAAAGAGGTGAAGGGGGAGATCCAGGAAATGAAGAAAGATATACTCCATCTCAACACTCACTGCGCTCACTTCTACAGTTTGGCAGCCCTGACCATAGAGAAGATGAGCGAGGAAATAAACAAAGTGGGACAACAAACCCACACAATCCTGAAAGAGCAAGAAACATTCTCAAACAATGTATACTATGGTTTTGTGCAGATAGAGACAGATGCTGCAAATAACAGAAATCAAATTCTGAATAAGGTCAATGAGAATGCTCATACCTTAGATAATCATCTGCTTGAAATAAACAACAATTTGGATGTGACTGAACAACACCTGCATGAAAAGCTGAATCTAGTCAGAGAAGGACTTGAGGAAAGGGTGATGGAACAAGCCCTAAAGGGGGATTATGAAATAATAAACGCCAGTTCACATCAAGCGATGTAGATAACAAATCAAATAAAGCAGACAATAAAGCAACCCCCATCACTATATGAGGCAGACAATCCTTCTGCAAGCACTGAATTAGCTGAGTATGGAATAGATTTCGGAGAATCAGCAACCTCCAGGAAAAGAAAGAGAATTCAGAGCAGCCAGTATCGGCAAAAGAGACTGAGGGAAATTGAGCTGGATCCACAATCAGGAAGGTGGAGTCCTATCTCAAGAAAAATAATAACTGAATCATGGATTCAGTTTGGATATCCTCAGGAGGACTATCTGAGGGCATACCAGTCAGCTGAATGGCAGAAACATCTGAAGCAGCTGGAGAGGAGGAAGAATCACAAGCTAGCATTCCCACAAGGTCCTCCTCCCTCTCCTAAGAAGATTCCCCTGCCCATCAACTACCATCAGAGGCAAAGGCAGAAAACCAAAGGGGCAAGCAGCAGCAGACGCTGATGGGGCACCAAATTAAAATCTTAATTATTCTGCTGGGGCAAATGAATGTTAATGTTTATTCATGAACATTTATTCTATTTATATGCTTGGCCTTTATTGTGAAGAACGTTTAATCCATTTTATATATGATCGTTGCTTTATGTGTGATGTTATCATCTGAAATATCTTTTCATAAGCGGCATTTATCATTGAGGTAAGTTAGGGATTCTTCAAATAGGGGGACATTGTTGGGAACAGTGCCCAGCAATGTTCCTGATTTGAAGAAGTGCTCAGCTCAATGATAAATGCAAGTTGTATTTAATGTTCCATCTAGTTCATGCTTGTAGAGATCGACAATATGTCAAGTACTTTAGTTATTTCAGTAAGTACTATATCGTCAAGAAGAACAGGAGATGTCGTCGACAAAGTATGCTTGTCATCATGATGATGGGGCAAAGCAAAAGGTGAGACTTGGCGAGTTCGTCGAATGCAGAATGCTGTTCGTCGAACATAGAAGAAAGATCATCGAATGCAGAAGGAAGATCGTCGAACGCAGAGAAGACATAAGGATATCAAAGGAAGGAATGTCGTCGAGAAGATGCAGCATCGTCGACATCAACAAAGTAGACTTGTCGTCGAGAAGAACAGACATCATCGTAAAGAATCCTTGTCTCTGAAATGGCTAAGTATGACTGATGACGTAGGACATCGTCGTAAAGAAGGCATATCGTCAAGAAGACTGAAGAAGGACAGCTGAAGACAAGCAGTTACTAAAGTATGATCTGTCGATATGTTATCACTCATGTCATCGAGAGAACAACGTGATTAGATGACAGTCAGCAAGAAAGAAGATCACGATGATACAGACAGAGATAGCATATTTTCGTATATGCAGAAGCGTCAGAATGTCTCGTATCGTCGAGATACCAGCATCAGAGGCAGAAGCAAGAAGAATTGAAAGTCTACCAAAGTTCAAGGCATCGAGACAAAGTCTTGTCGTCGAGATATTATCCATGTCGTCGTAACAATGGAAATATCGTCGAGACAGATTCAAATGTTGCGGACGCGGTGTCAGCATTTAATGCCACCGCTTGATTGTCCAATCAGCGCATGCTTTTAAGGAATGGGCGTCTGACATTGAAGGACATAACATGTGACCATTATGCGGCTCATCTGTCCTATAAAAAGGAACAATGATGCCCTAGAAAAAAGTCTTTGAAATAGAGAAAAAAAAGAAAGAAAAAGAATCCCGCCGCTACACTTCAATAGAACATTATTTTTCGGCGGAGAAGAAGAAGAAGAAGATCAAGTAGAGAATAAGCATCAAGTGTTCTCTGAAGAATCAGTCATCTCCATCAACTGAAAAGAAGTCGTTCCTCATCAGGCTAAGAAAAGATTGAAGAAGAAATGTGCGTTCAAGATCTAAATCAGAAACATCTTCTTCAACCTTAAGAAACCGATCTTCATCAGGCAAAAGTTGTCGATCTTCATCCGGCAGAAGAAGCAGTCTTTTTAACTGTAATTTCTTGTAAGGCTTGCGGGCCTATTTGTCTAGCTTGAGGGCTAGAGAGCTGTGAGGCTTGAAGGCTAGGGCAGTGGACTTGCGGGTCCGACACCGTCTAGCTTGAGGGCTGGAGAGCTGTGAGGTTTGAGGTCCAGGACTGTGGACTTGCGAGTCCGACACCGTCTAGCTTGAGGGCTGGAGAGCTGTGAGGCTTGAGGGCAAGGGAAGTGGACTTGAGGGTCCGATCTTGTCGAGCTTGAGGGCTCGGGCGCAATAGGGGCTTGTGGGCCTAGGCTGTAGGCACAGGACTTGCGGGTCTGTGTTGTGTAGGGCTTGAGGGCCTGAGTGTCGAGCTTGCGGGCTCGGGTGCAGTAGGGGCATGCGGGCCTAGGGTGTAGGACTTACGGGTCCGTGGTATAAGGCTTGAGGGCCTAAAGTTTTTGGCGGAGTTTGTCGAGCCTAGAACACTGCTAGGTAGGCGCAGAGGGAAAGAGGACTACTCAAGACACCCGGTCTTGAGGAACCTCTATACATCTTTGTGTGCCTTTCTGTGTTGTGCTCTCTACTATATATATCTATTAACCAGAAATCAAGAACACCTAAAAGGGGATAATATAATTTGAAAAACCTATTCACCCCCCCCCCCCTCAAGGTGATAAGTTGACACCCAATAAACAACAACTAACAACCAGATGATTTGATGTCCTCTCTACAAGTTTCCAAACCTTATTACGTTCAAATTGATTTAGTTCTTCATTCATGGCTAAAGAACAAAATTCATCATTTAAAGCGGTTGACACATTTTTTGGTTCTATTTTAGATACAAAACAAAGGTTTGAAAAAAAACTCATGTAAAGTAGAACGAGTAGTTACCCCTTTTGATGATTCTCCAATGACAAGCTCCCTTGGATGGTCCTTTGAAAACTGTAGCACACTTGGAGGTGCATATTCCTCTTTTTCATCTTCTTTCTCATCTTTTTCTTCTTCTTTTTCTCCAAGCAATTCATCATCTGTATGCTCCAAAGGGGGAAGGGTTTTCTCTTTATTTCCTGTAGAATTAGCATCTACACAAGGAACAAGCTCATCAAATCTTACATGGATAGACTCTTCAACCGTTTTAGTTCTCTTATTATATATTCTACAAGCCTTACTAGTTGAAGAGTAGCCAATGAAAATTCCCTCATCACATTTTTCATCAAATTTTCCTAAAGCCTCTCTAGTATTTAATATAAAGCATTTGCAACCAAAAATATGAAAATAAGATATATTATGTTTCTTTTTAAAATATAGTTCATAAGGTGTTAGTTTTAAGAATGGGTGAAGCATGACACGATTAATAACATAACGTGAAGTATTAACTGCTTCTGCCCAAAATGATTTAGGTAACCCATTTTCAGAAAGTATAGTACGTGCTAGTTCTTGAAGGGTTCTATTTTTCCTCTCCACTACACCATTTTGTTATGGGGTGCGTGGAGCGAAAAATTCATGCTTAATTCCTAAATCATTACAAAAAGTAGAAAACTTATCATTTCAAATTCTCCCGCATGATCCGCGTATGCATTTAATTTTTAAATCAAGTTCATTTTGAATACGAATGCATAGTTTTATAACTTCAAGAAATGCATCGGATTTGGAAGATAGAAATATAGTCCAACAAAATCTAGAATAATCATCAATTAATACAAAAGTGTATTTTCTACGACCTAGACTAGAAGTGTTAATATGTCCAAATAAATCCATGTGTATTAATTGAAATGGTCTAGTAGTAGAAATTACATTTTTGCTTTTGAATGAACTTTTTGAAAATTTTCTTTTTTGGCAAGGCATGCAAAGAGAAGATAAATTTCAATTAAGCATAGGTAATCCCTTAATTAATTTATCTTTTGATAATTTCAAAATTAGCTTGGTGCTAGAGTGACCATGACGCCTATGCCAAAGTTTTAATTCTTCATTATTAGAAATAAAGCATTTTGAAGAAGAATGAGAAAGATCATTAAAGGCATCTTATAAATAATATGCATTCTAGGTGCGGCGAGTACGACATCATTTGTTTTACAATTTATGATTTTGCAAAGATTTGTAGAAGATTAAAATAAAACATTTAAACCTTTATCACATAATTGACTAATAGAAATTAAATTGTGTTTCAAACCTTCTACAAACAATACATTAGAAATTGAAAAAGATTCATTACCCATTGTGTCGATGCCCATGATCCTTCCTTTTCCGTTATCTCCAAAAGTCACCATCCCTCCTTTCTTCATCACAAGACTAAGGAACTTTGCTTTGTTGCCTGTCATGTGTTTGGAGCAACCTGAGTCCAAATACCACACGTCTTCTTTATCCTTAGCCTGCCAACATACGTAAAATGGAGATAAGAGTAAAGATCTAGATACCCAAGAGGTTCCTCCCATATAATAGGTGGAAACCTTAGGCGCCCAGATTTATTTTAAACCACTTCGCCCCTTCTTCCTACATGAGTCAAAAGTGTGCCCAAATACATGACATTTGGCACACGATATAAAAGGGGTTGAGACCATTTTCGGAGTTTTGTATAAACTCTTGCAGGAAGATGAGTCTACATCAGACTTTTGCACAAGAATTATGATTTCTGGATTTACTGCTACCGCCGACGGTAAGAGTTACCGTTGGGCATAGCTCCCAGAAACATAATCAAGCCCATATTTTGCACTACCGTGACATTGATTGGCCAAGATCATGTCTAGTGGCCTTTGCCCAACTCCGAAATTTTTAATGGACATATTTAAATCATGAATTCGGGCTTTAAGAGCGATGTTTTTCGTTACTAACATAACACACTAATTCGTAAAAGTTTTCTTTCCTTCTTCTATTTGAGAAAGAGAGGTTTTTAGTGATCTTTCTAAGTCCCCTTTTTCCTTGGTAATTAATTCAATAGTGGAGTTTGACTTAGAAAGAGCTTCTTCAAGTTCTTTCACTCTTTCCACAGAGTGATTGCACTCTTGGCAAGATACCTTCTCTTTCCCTAATAATTTAGCTTTTTTAGATTTTTTTTTTCTTTTAATAAAAATTTATTTTTCAGATTTTAGAAGATCGATTTCTCTTAAACCTTTATCAAAATATTTGCATGTTTGTAAATATTCACTATATAAATCATTATATGAGGGAGGAGTTACCTCAGTGTCGCTTTGGACACTGCACTCATCGTCGGATGGCTTGTTGCTTTTTCCCATAAGGCACGCGTTTGCCTCTTCTTCATTGCTAGTGGATGAGCCGCTTGAATACTCGGAGGAGTCATCCCACGTAGCCGCTTTTAGTACCTTCTTTTTCTCCTTGCCCTTGTGTCTCTTTTCTTTTTGCTCTTTCAGATATTTTGGGCACTGGCTCCGGATATGTCCTATCCTTTTACAATGGTAGCACTCTGGTGGTGGTTGTTCTTCATTGTCGTCGTCACCACCTTTTCCTTTCTTTGATGAAGATCCCTTCTTGATGAAGTATTTCCGAAAGGTGTTTCTCTTTTCCGGATTCTTCATGAATCTTTTGAACTTTTTTACAAAAAAGGCTCTTCTCGTCCTCTTCATCAATATCAACATCACTATTAGCCTCTTTCTTTGATTTTAATGCCAAGGCCTTCTTCTTTGGCTCCTCATTGTACTCTTGTCGTTGAATTTTTAGTTCAACCTCATGGGTTTTTATATTCCTAATAAGGCTCTCAATTTGGAGATTCGTTAGATCGTGCGACTCCGAGATGGCTGTCACCTTTGGATTGAACTTTGGAGGGAGAGACCTAAGAATTTTCTCACCAAGTCGCTGTTGGAGAACACTTTTCCAAGCACTTTTGAGTCATTGACGATCTTGGTAAACCTTGTGTACATTGAATCTATGTCTTCATCCACCTCCATCCGGAATTTCTCATATTCAGATTCAAGTTTGAAGAGCTTTGAATCCTTGACCTGCGAAGTACCCTCATAAGTAATTTCTAATAAATTCCATATATCGTAAGCAGTTTCGCAAGCACAAGTACGATTAAATTTCATTCTATCCAAAGCACAAAATAAAGCATTCATAGCTTTAGCGTTATTCTTACATCTCAGTTTATCGTTATCATCCCATTTGTCTCTCGGTTTTCCATAGAAACTTCACCAACAACAAATGTTGGTGGAGTGTGGCATTCTTATACCATACCCCACACATCATTATCTAAAACAATTAAAAAACAACGCATTTCTTGTTTTCCAATAATTGTAATCGGTACTGGTGAATAGAGGTGGTCTACTTATCCCTTGACCCTCAAGAAAAGCATGATTATGGTGCACCATTATTCCCGGTTGTGAAACCATTTTGGAATAACCTCCTATGATACCAAGTGTTGGATCTGTAGGCGCCCTTAGAGGAGGGGGTGAATAAGGGCTTTTAAATTTTTGAATAAAACTATGTAAATGATTTTGAGATTAAAGATGAAAGGAAACAAAATACGGACTTCTGTTACTAACGTCGACGGTGGAGTTAACGCCCAGCGCTAGCTCTCAGAAATTTAGAACTTTTCAAAAAACTTGCCAAAGTGATTTCTCTTAAAATCATTTGAACGAAATATACTCCCAAAAAAATCAGAGAAAATGAAAATTGATTTTATTTCAAAAGATAATTATAAAAATGATAATTTCAATAACGCTTGAAATTTAGGCGATAATAAAATCACTTTTTTGTTTTTCACCGGTCCTTCTCCCAAGGACCGGTTGGCTATAGCTATCTTCCCAATATTTGGCCTCTAGCCTCCCCCTATATCAAAACCTAGACTTAGTCGCCGCACACACTGCGGCGAATTCCCCCTAAACCTTGCAAGGCCTAGTCGCCAACAACTGCGGCGAATTTACTCTCGTTTCAAAAGAAAAAAATAGGAAGAATACAAAATAAATTATCAAATAAAATTTCCCTAATATGAAGAGCTCTGAAGGAGAAGATGAAGAGTCACCATGAACAAATATCAAGTAAATTATCAAATATTTTATTTTTCAAAAGTTTTTTTTATTTTGATTTTTTCAAAATAAACTATATATACAAAAGTTAGAAAAAAGAAAGGGAAATATTTTTGGAATTTTGGGGGTTTTATAATTTTTTTTAAATTTTTTTTTATTTTTCTAAATTCAAGAAAGACCCCCAATGTTTAGAAGTAAGTATGAAGATATGCAGAAAAAGTGCAAGTCAAAAAAAGTAAAAACTAAGGAGGAAAGAGGGGAAAGAAAACTTTCCTACTAGTGAAGTCGGGGAGGCAGTAACAAAATCCTGCAAATTTTGTTAATGCAAATAATTAAAAAACAGAAATAAACAAAGATAACTATGGGGTGCCTAACATAAGCGTTTTGTTTATGGTCGTGTAGCTTGACCCATTTGGCGCTCAAGTTATAGGTGGAAGGATAAATGATTCACTCTTCTCGTTCGAGATTTCTCCTAGAAGATACAACTTAAGTCGGTGTCCGTTTACTTTGAAGAAGCCTTTTTCTGGGTGGAAAATTAGAACTGTCCCATATGGTCAAACCTCTTTTATGATAAAGGGTCCGAACCATCGAGATTTCACGTGATAGAACTTTGTTCGCTCCTTATAAAACTTGTTGCTCTCGTAAGCGTTCGCGCGCCACTCATCGAGTTCGTTTAATTGAAACTTATCGTGCTCAGCTGCTAAGGTAGAATCAAGGTTTAAGAATTTAAGCAGCCCAGAATGCACGGTGCTCTAACTCGACTGGAAGGTGGCAAGCCTTGCCATAAACCAATCGATACGGTGTACACCTATGGCAGTCTTGCACGTCATTCGATAGGCCCATAGCGTGTCATCGAATTAAGTGCCCAATCCTTCATATTAACAGAAACTATTTTTTCTCAGATCTTTTATAACTCACGGTTCACAACTTCTACTTGGCCGCTCTTTTGTGGGTGATAAGCAGTGGAGAGTTTGTACGCTACGCCATATTTCACTAAAATTTTAGTGAATTAGCTATTACAGAAGTGGTGCCCCTATCACTAACTATGGCGCATGACGTGCCAAAATGAGAGAATAATTTTTTTAGGAAGTTAACGATGACTCTCGCATCGTTGGTGGTGAGAGCTTGTGCTTCTTCCCACCTTGATACGTAGTCGACTGCTGTTTGCCCAGAAAGCCCGCGACCTCCTCTTACTGGCCAATTTCTTCAGTTGCAGCGGTCTCAGTTTGTGTGATCGCCCAGACCGCCAGCTACCTTCTCAACCAGGATTTTCTAAGTACCAAGCGGTCAGGACAGTGGAGACCGTCAGTTTAAGCGGTCTGGTCGTTTTTCCTTATCTTTGTTATTTGCACCTCTTCTCCCTGCCCGGCTCTCCTGTATCCCGGGCAACCCGTAGTTTATCATTCTGCCCGTCTGGGCAGCCCCCTCGTCTATAAATAGAGGGGTAGGGGTACCAGAAAAAGGACTGGATTCGGAGGCTCCAGCTTACAACCTGTGTAAGCGGTCTCATTTTTTCGTGATCGCCATTTTACGATCGCCTTCTCTTTTTTCCAGCATCTTCTGTCTTAGTAACCTGCACTTCGCAGTTTTCTCCCGTCCCCTTTAGTGTGAATTTTGGAGGTACCATTTTTGGCACCAACAGAACGAACACGCGACCTTCAGATTCGAAGTGTCAGGTGAATTTTAGACTTCCAAGATGGCTGATCGCCGTAGAGGTCGTCCCCTGCGATCTCCTAGCGTTCACCCTTTCGATCACAACCCGTTAGAAGCGCTTGAGCGCCGCTTCGAGCTTCGTGTTGAGCAGGCTCTCCGCGAGGCCGCCCGAGCTAGGCAGGAGACCGCTTCTGTTCAGCAGGAGATCGCGCGGTCTCAGCAAGAGGCCGCTCGAGATCGGCAAGAAGTCATCCGGACTCAGCAGGAGTCCGCAAAGCAGATTGAGGCTATGAACCAGGTTCTAGCCGCGATCTCCCAGAAAATCCTTCCTCAAGCCTCTCAGATCGCTACTCCTGACCGAGTGGCAAGCGGTCACCCTAGCGATCATCCCGTCTTCCAGCCCGCAGCTCCTCAGCGATCTCAGCATGAGGAGTTCGCCACTCATCATAATTCCTTCCGAGTCGCAGCCCAGGGGCCTCCAGCTCAGGCCCTGAACTTTGAAGAAGGGTTTGCTTACCCTCAAGCTCCTCCTACTTCCTTTTTTCCTCCTCTGGGGCCTTCTAAATTAGGGGAGCCCTCCCCCTTTACCGATGAAATTCGTCGGGATCCCATTCCTCACGGGTTCAGAGAACCTCGACTCCCTGTGTATACGGGAGAGACCGACCCCATATGTCATCTTCAAGCTTTTGAGTCTGCTGTGGCTCTCAGGAACATTTCAGATGGAGTGAGGTGCAAGCTGATGGTCACCTCCTTCGATGGGTCAGCCATGGAATGGTTCTATAAGCTGCCTTGTCAGTCTATCCCAAGCTTTGCTGCCCTAAGGCAAGAGCTCCTCCTGAGGTTCGCCACTGCAAAGAAAAGGAAGAGTGGTCCTGTGACCCTCTTCAAGATCAGGCAAGGGGACAACGAAACTGCAGCGCATTTCGTTGACCGTTTTCAGAAAGAGATCCTGGGGGTCAGAGACATGGATCCCGAGCTCTATATGGTAGCTTTGATCAGCGGCCTGCAGGAGGGTCCTCTGAAGTTCAAAGTCACAACCAAAGAGCCTGGCTCCTATCAGGAGCTGATCAGCATTGCCAATCGCTATATAGAAGGGGAGATCAACAACCCCACCTATGTGAGCAATCTGACCAACAGAGCCACTCAGAAAGGCTCTGCGGGATTCTATCCTACTCCATCTTCCTCGAAAACTAGACAAGAGCTTCCACCTCCAGTTCCGAGAGGTAAGAATTATCGCAACAACCGCTTCAACCGAGGTAATCAATTTTTCCCACCTCAAAATTCATTTCTTCAAACTCCTGCTACTCCTGCTCCGCAAGTCACCCCCATCCACCAGATCCAGTATACTCAACCTCCTCTTCTACCCATTCCTTCACTTTATAATGAATCCCAAGAGTCTTTCACGGACTTTGATGTTTCTATGAATGAAGTGCTGCAAGTCCTTCAGAAACAGCCCTTTTTTAAGAGGCCAGCTCCGCTGAATTCTGACCCGAAAACCAGAAACCCAACCCTCTACTGTGAGTATCACAGAGATAGAGGGCATTTGACAGAGGATTGTAGAGCTCTCCGCCTATTTTTAGAGAAACTATTAAAGGAGGGAAAGCTCCGCGATCTCATTCAAAAGAATGACTCTGCCAAAGCTTCAACCTCCAAGGCCAAGGAGGTAGCAGAAGTTCACTGGGAGTGCGAGGAAGTAGATGATGTTGGCCATCTGGGTAACATCGGTTTTCCCAGCGAATGCGTGGACGCTAATGATGAGGGTGCCTTGGGCAACCTTTTCTGCATCCATGGGGGTGCAGGCCCGGAGTCCTCGAGAAAGGCAAGTCTGAAGAGAGTTTATCAGTCAGAGGTTGCCGCTACTTCTTCGACTCCGATTCGAGGGACGGTCACTTTTGGAGATGAAGATCTTCCTCAGACCGCGAATCCCTTTGATGATGCAGTCGTCATCAAAGCTGTGATCGAAAACTATACGGTGGAAAAAATTCTAATAGATACGGGGAGCTCAGTCAATGTGCTTTTCAAGCCTGCCTTTGAGGAGTTAAAGACAGGTAAACCCCTCCTACCAACTGAAGGACCTCTTTATGGTTTTTCAGGAGAAAAGAAAGAAGTTGAAGGGCTCGTCACCCTCTCCGTGATTCTTGGAGGAATAGTAAGGCTGGTCAAATTTATAGTCGTTGATGCTCCCAGTAGCTACAACGCAATTTTCGGGAGACCTTTCCTGAACGGGTATCAAGCCATTGTTTCCACTTATCATCAAGCGGTGAAGTTCGCCTTGAATGGCAAACAACATCGAATCAGGAGCGACCCCAGGAAAGCTAGAGAATGCTATGTAAAGACGGTCAACATGATCATGTCTTCTCCACCCCCAGGAAGTTATGATGACTGAATCCATTGAAGTTCCTGAACAAGTTCAAGTTGCAGAAGAAGTGGAGGATGTGAGAGATGGAGTCCGCTTGGAACCTGCCCAAGCAACTCAAAATGTTCAGATCAGCGAGGAAGATGAGAGCAAGAGCCTCTCCATCAACGCTGAATTATCTGAAGATGACAAGAGTCAACTCATCTCTTGTCTCCTGCAAAATTTAGATATCTTCGCTTGGTCGGCAGACGACATGCCTGGAGTGAATCCGGATGTTGCTTTCCATCACCTCAACATTAGTCCAAACGTCATTCCGGTCCAGCAGAAGAAGAGAACTGTTGCAACTACTCTGGCTCAACCTATCCGTGAAGAGGTAGAGAAGCTTCTGAAGGCAAAGTTCGTTCAACCAATCCAATATCCGGAGTGGGTGTCAAACGTTGTAATGGTAACTAAGCCGGGTGGAAAGTGGAGGATGTGTGTCGATTTTACCAAACTCAATAAAGCTTGCCCCAAGGATTGCTATCCCTTGCCTCAGATAGATTCTTTAGTGGATTCAGCGGTAGGTTATTCTTTTATGAGTTTTTTAGATGTTTTTTCAGGTTATCACCAAATCAGGATGCATAAACCGGATATACCGCATACTTCGTTTATCACAAATGATGGTTGCTTCTGTTATCTCGTGATGCCTTTTGGGTTGAAGAATGCTGGAGCAACTTATCAAAAAATGATGGATACAATTTTCAAAAGTCAGAAAGCAAGAAACCTTGAGGTGTATGTCGATGACCTCTTGGTGAAAAGCAAATCCTTCTCCTCTTATCTCGAAGATCTCTCGGAAACTTTTGCAACCCTACGAACCTTCAATATGAGGTTGAATCCATTGAAGTGTGTTTTCGGAGCAAACAAAGGTAAATTTTTGGGTCATCTCCTCACTCCAGAAGGGTTAGAACCCAATCCAGACAAGGTAAAAGCTATTTTGGAAATGCCACCTCCCAAAACTCCAAAAGAAGTTCAACAGTTAGGAGGAAGAATGGCAGGCTTAAGTCGATTCATCTCCCGGTCAGGGGATAAAAGTGCACCTTTCTTTAAGACCCTCCGGGGAGGGGCCAAGTTTGAATGGACTCAAGAGTGTGATGATGCTTTCAATCAGCTTAAAAAGCAGTTAACTTCAATTCCTCTACTCCAAAGCCCGCGAGAAGGGGAAGATCTTTTTCTATATTTGGGAGTTGGCGCCGATGCTATAAGCTCTGTTTTGGTCCGAGAAGAGAAAAAGAAACAATTTCCAGTTTACTATGTAAGCCGAATTCTAAAGAATGCAGAGACTCGATATCCAATCCTAGAGAAGCTAGCCTTAATGCTCGTAATTTCAGCAAGAAGACTAAGACCGTATTTTCAAGCTCATTCGATTTTAGTCGTCACTGACCTTCCATTGAAAAATGTCTTGGAAAAACCAGAACATTCAGGGAGGTTGGCAAAGTGGGCAATAGAGCTTAGTGAATTTGATATATCCTATGTTCCAAGGGTGGCAATCAAAGCTCAAGTTTTAGCAGACTTCATGGTGGATGCCAAAGAAGCTGAGTCTCAGAAGGTCGGGGTCCCCCTAGCCTGGAAAATCTTCGATGATGGAGCCTCCGGGAAAAATTCTTCCGGAGCCGGAATTGTCTTAATCAATCCAAACGGAGTAAGATTGGATCAGGCCCTGAAGTTCTACTTTCAAGTAACAAATAATCAGGCAGAATATGAAGCTTTGTTAGTCGGTCTTAAGTTTGCAAGAGAGCTGGGAATTGATGATGTCAAAGTCTTCACAGATTCTTTGGTGATGGCTTCTCAAGTAAATGGAGCTTTCGAAACTAGAGATAGCAGTTTAAAGCGGTATCTAACTCTGGTAAAAATCGAGGTAGGAAAATTCAAAAGTTTTGCTATCGAGCATATTCCAAGAGGTGAGAACGTGGAAGCAGATGAGTTGGCAAAATTTGGACTCCCCTCGGGAGGAACAACTTCGGAATTGTTCCGCCCAGCAATTGAAGAAGGAGAGGTTATGGAAATTGATCAGCATCCGTCTTGGATGGATCCATTTGTTCAATATCTTTCGACTGGAGATTTCCATTCAACAATAAAAGATAGGAAAAGGTTTAAGCGGAAAGCAGCTAACTATTATCTTGTTGCAGGAGTACTTTATAGGAGAACTTTCCTATCACCATTAGCACGGTGTGTTTCGGAAGAAGAGATTCCAGCGATCCTTCAGGAGGTCCATTCTGGAGAATGTGGAAGTCATTCTGGAACTAGAACTTTGGAGAAAAGGATTCTGAGGCAAGGCTATTTTTGGCCCCAGATAAGGAAGGATGCGGAAAAGTTTGCTAAGAAATGTGTAAAGTGCCAGAAGTTTGCTCCTCTCCAAAATCAGTCGGCTCAACAACTCAAGTCAATAGCAACTCCATGGCCATTTGCAGTTTGGGGAATGGATTTGATTGGGCCTTTCCCTATGGCAAGTGGGCAACGACGATATATTATAGTCATGATTGACTATTTCAGCAAATGGATAGAGGCAAAAGCATTGGCCAAAATTATCACTCAAGCCGCGAAAAATTTTATTTGGGGAGAGATAGTGTGTCGACATGGGATTCCAATGGCAATCATCACGGATAATGGTTCTCAGTTCAATAATTCGACTCTTATTAATTTCTGTAAGCAAATTGGCATCGAACTACGTTTCGCTTCCGTACATCACCCTAGAAGCAATGGACAGGTAGAAGCCGCCAACAAACTCATCATAAATCTCTTGAAAAAGAAAGTAGAAAATGTCAGGGGCAACTGGGCAGAACAATTACCTTCCGTCTTATGGGCCTTGAGGACAACTCCAAGTTCTGCTACTGGAGAAACTCCGTTCAAACTGTCACACGGTTCCGAAGCACTTATTCCGGTGGAGTTTGAAGTAAAAAGCCCAAGAGTGTTATTGGCACAACAAAATCAAATTGATTGGACGGAAGGAAATGATGAAGAGCTAAAATGCAGCCTTGATTTAATTGAAGAATTGAGAGATACGGCAATCATCAGACAAGAAGAGGTGAAAAGAAGGATGGCGAGGCTGTTCAATAAAAACGTAAGAACCAAAGAATTTGCTGTTGGAGATCTAGTCTTGAAGAAGGTAGATGCAGCAGCAAAAGCCGGTTCGGTTGGAAAGCTTAACCCGAACTGGGCAGGGCCGTTCATGGTGAAGAATGTGCTTAAAAATGGTGTTTACCATCTCCAAACTTATGAAGGAAAAGAGCTGCCTCATTCATGGAGCAGAGATGATCTCAAGCTTTTCTTCTCTTAAGTGTTCGTATCTGATTCATTCATTTCTTTTTCCTCACTTAAAACATCACGCAGGTATTATCAAAGCATTCGCAATACGAGTGATGGGTGACAAGTCTTAAAAATAAGTTGATTTTTGAAAAAAGCTAAAAAACCTGTCAAGTGAGATATCGACGGATCTTACTATCTTCCCCCTCGACTTGTCAGCTCGACGTGTAATTCTGCCAGGACCACAGATGTCGGGGAGATTTCGAATCTGTGTAGCAGTAGCTCGCCAAGCTCGAACGGTGGAAGTTTAGGATACCGGGTCCTTGCTGACATCTGGCACACCTCAGCTTTTCAAGGGGGTCAGGGTGGCTGGCTCAGCTCTGTCATGCAATAGGAAGGACATTGTTACGATCTTAATGATCTTTCAGGGAAAGCAATGTCGGTATAGCCTCCGCGGCATGACCACACCTGCCCTACAGATCATTTTTGTTTGTAACTCTCGAATACTCGTTGAAGCGTGGTTAGGTAAGGGGCGGTCAGAAACATCCATGACCGTCGCCTGAACCTTGGATTGGCATGTTTGCAGTCAACTCGGAAATCCTTTTAAAAAAAAGGCAATGTCGATATAGCCTCCGCGGCATGACCACACCATCCTTTTGGGTCATCTTTGAGATCCCTTTTTCCCATCTTCTTACTACAAAAAAAAATCTCTTAATCCTTTTGTACTGAGATCGGGCGGTCAGCAGTTTATGAGACCGCCTATTCTTCTTTCCTACAAAGAGTGATGTCGCTTATGATCGTCAGATGAAATTTTTTCCAGGATAATTGAGGTCGCTATTCAGGAATCTTCTATGCTAGCCCGATAGAGGTCGGCCCGGTCTCAGTAAGAACGAGATTCCGATATTCCCTGTTATTCAAAGTTACATGAAATAATCATGATGTTCTGTTTCTTATCAAGAGAAAGTGGGGTTTTTTCTTCAAGGGCGGTCTGAATATAATGAGATCGCTGAACTGAATTCATGAAGAGTTATTTCCTTTTTTCAAGTAATAACCTTGACTATCAAGGGATCTTTATCAGATGGATTTCCTGAAAGTCATTTGGGCGCCGATCACCCAGAGTTCAATAAGTTCAAATCTTCAAGTTAGTTTCTTTGTATCGCGATCTGTGTAATATGAGACCGCATGACTGTTGCAAATAAATTGGTTATTTTTCTGATCACAGTTAAATTGCTAAATATTCTTTCAGTGGTTTGATTATCTCAAGACCGCAGAGTAGTTCTATCTACGCAAAAGTATCAGTTTTTCCTTCAAAGTCCTTGATGTCTTTTTCAAGAGATCGCCATCTGTAGTTCTTTAATGTTGATATAAAAATTACGTGATAAACCTAAGGCATTGAGATCGAATGCCGATTTTTGAACTCAGAAGAACAAATAAATGTACATCAAAAACAAGTTCACCCAGAATCTAACAAAAATCCAATTTTCATATATATTCTAAAATATCTGTTACAACGAGACCGCTCGGTCTCCAAAAAAAAATATATATATCATTACAATTCATTCCTTTTTTGATCTCTTCGGAGATCGCTCATCTGAAGAAGTGGAGTCAGTATCTGCAGAAGATTCTTCCGATTTACTAAGAGGAATTCTTGATCCAGATCTAGAACCCGAGCTTGAGTCCCGGCCTTGAGTATAGCGGCTTCCGCTTTCTTCATCTTCGATCACCACGTCTTCATTTTGACTCGCGGTCTCGTCAACAAAATCCGCGGTCTCTTCAGCAGTTGCAGATTGCTCTTCAATCCTCTGAGCCGCATCAGGGAAGAGATCGGCAAATGTAATGTCCTTATACTCTTCAGTAAAACCACCTCGACCTCGAACCTCATTCAGCACTTGGTCGGCGGTCTCCTTAATGTGATGCATCATAGCCCTCTGAAAAGCCGGATTTTCAGGGTCATAAGCTGCATTTTCAGATTGCTGCAAAAGAGATATATGTTAGACCGCGCGATCATAGGTAACGCATTCATAAAACACAGTAAAATTCTCACTTTTCTTTCTTCTTGCAAGGCAGCTATTTCGTCCAGAGCGCTGCGAAGAGACCGCCCCATATGGTGATTTAAGATCGCACTCCTAGCGGTCACCTGGGCACAGAGGTCGGGGAGAGCATCGGTCTCTATATTCAATATTTCGTTTGTATTCTTTTTTCCATACAGAGCCGAAGTGACCGCATATGTGTGGCGGGTCACTTTTCCACTCCATAAAGGGAGATCGGTGGAAACCTTCACAGATCTTCCTTTGGCCGCCCACTTGAGGAGAGGTTTTCCTTTAATATCTTTCATTTTTCTTTTGAAACCAATCAATGGAAAATCTCGCTCGGCGGTCTCAGAGGTGGTGCCAAACACATCGGCTTCGCGCTTCAGCCTTCTCTCCCGCTGAGTGAGAGTTTCTGCTGCTGGGGAGATAGGATCTTGTGTAGGGACCGCAAAGGTCGCTAGAAGTAAAAAAAAAGAATTAGGAAATGCATTCAGAAGGCATGAAAGGAAATTGTTCGAGACCGCAAGAAAAATTTACTTTCAGCAGGGACGATCTCGGCGACCTCGGGCCAGATCGCTAAATAATGAACAAGATCGATCCTCTTGCCCGCCAAGAAAGCCAAAATCTTCAGCTCCTCTTCTGAGACCGCTTTTATCTTCTTAAAGATGCTGTCAGGTCGCGGAGAGGGAGAGCTCCTGAGACCGCCAAGGTCACCTTCAAAGACAAGAAATCTCTTCGTCCAGAAAGAGATTTTGTTAGGAAGATTAAGAATTTTTATTCCTTCTGCTGAGAAGTACATCAGCCCTTTAAACTCTTCCTTCTTCTTGCCTTCCTTCAGAACTTTTGCAGTAAAAGTTGCGCGGAACAGGTTCATCGTAAATGTCACTTTTGCCGATCTCAAATAATTTATGAAGACATTAATCAGACCGATTGAGTTTGGAGGCAACTGAGCGAGCACAAAGCCATAGTACTCCAAGATCTCTAGCCATTCCCAGGGGAGGGGAATTCTCAACCCTAGGTCAAAATGATCGATAGGGATGATAATTTTTCTTTCCTCTCCAAAGTTCAGCCTTTCATGTTCAGCTGGCGGTCTTACAACTATCTGTGTCTGAATCATGTGCTTCTTAATGAAATCAATATACTCATCCTTTGATAAGTGGCTTTGCTTATGATCGGCGTTCAAGAAAGTATTAGCAGAAGAGGCACGAGCGGACACCATTTTGCGTGGTCGCTGAGATCGGTGTTTAGCACGCATACAAAAGAATATGAAATGAAGAATATGAAGACAGCTATTTATAGAAGCCGAAGGGTCATTTCGTAATCATTACCTTCTGCAGATCGTCCAGCAAAAGCCTCTCAGACCGCTCGATCTATGCTAAGCTAAGTGAGGGTATTCCATTTTGGCGATCTCAATAAATAAAATATAGACGCAGTAACAGGCAGTCCATGCATAAAGAGATTGAAATCAAAGAAATAAAGACCGCACAAGACATAAAATTGAAAATGTCACAAAAATAGATGGAACATTAATAGCGAAAATATTACAAGGCAAAATGTTTAAAATTCAGAGACCGCTCGGTCTCAAAACAAATGATCATCTCCTAGAAGGCCTGTTTCTTCCAACATGAGCTGCGACATCTTGCATATCATTCACTGCGGCCATAACTGACACCAAGCTGTGATTAGCCAGCATCGCAGACCGGTGAATTTTTGACATTTCCTTGTCCACCTGCTCCATAGGAATCAGCACAATTTCAGGCTGCGGTCTCTCCGCTGGATGATCGCTGGAGGTGCCCGGTCGCATCAGCATTTTTCCATGATCGCCCCTCAGCCTCTCATTCTCCGCAGACAGCGCCGCAGCCTTCCCCTTATAGTACTCAGCCTCCTTTTCGGCTTTCTTAAGAGCTCGAGCGATCTTTGCAACTCTCAGATCGCATTCTTCACGAATCCGCTTCTCATTACTGCGCAATTTTTCTTCGAGATTACGGATCTGATCGTTCTGAGTCCGCTCCCTCATCAGCATAGAACGAACATCCTCGAACATAGGGTTGAGGATGTTGGTTAACTGAGGGGAGATCTCAATATGCTGAGGAAGTTCTCCCTCCTCGATCTCAACATTTTCATTATCTGCGGTCACAAGAGATGGGTTATTTCAATCATGAGCATGCAATCAAATAAGCTCTTTAAATGAACAGAAAGAGTACTTGGAAAGAAGTTAAGACCGCAGTCACGTAAAGCTCTTCTGGTATCTTTAGTGACCGCGGGATCGGCGGTCAGAAAAAGGCGATCTGATCCCCTTAAGCGCTCCAGATCCATTCTTTCCAAATCTCTTTTCTGCGATTTTTCTCCCTCTTTTCTTCTCCTTTTTAATTCTTCATTACTTAAGAGGATGTCATCGGTCTCAATAAAAGCGATCTCATGTTTTCTTTCATGAGAAGCAGAGCGAACTATAGGTAATGAAAGGAACTCGACCGGCTGAGGAATCATTTTATACTTACCAGCTCGCAAAATCGAGACCGCCGCCGCACGGTCTGCTGCAGCCTTATTCAAACGGTCTCCCTGAAGAGAATCATTTGGGAGACCGCTAGAAAGCGCAGCTTTCTCCTTGGCGATCTGCAACCTCTGCGCGATCTCCTCCTCAATATTTTTATTTTCTGCGGTCTGCAGGATCGCAGCCTTTTCCCTCTCTTCAGCAATCAGGGCCGCCTTTTCCTCAGCAATCCTGACCGTTTCCTTCCTCCTCTCCTCAGCGATTAGAGCTGCCTTCTCCTCGGCAGCCCTGAGCGCCTCTTTCTCCCATTCCTCCTCGGCGATCTTAGCCGCTTCTTTCTTCTTTTCTTCCTCTTCTTTCTCCTTTTTTCTTCTCTTCTCCCTCTCCTTATCCTTCCTCTTCTTCCCATCAACCTTTTTCTTCATCTCTTCTTTCTCTTTCCTTTCTTTCTCCCTTTTTTCTCTTTTCTCTTCCTTCTCTTTCTTCTTCCCGTCCTCCTCCTTCGCCTTGATCGCCGTATCAACGATCTCCTTTTCCCCGTCAGCGATCTCCTTCTCCCTGTTAGCGATCTCCTTCTCAACAGCGGCATTTCTAAGAGCAGAAGCTTCAAGGGGATCCAACACCTGCAACGATGAAAAAGACGAATTGTTAGAAGAAGCTTCATCAAGATAGGCGATTAATTTAGAATCATCCTCTCTTGATAAAACTGAGATCGCAGGAGGGAAGGAGGGATCGCCCTTAACGCTCACCTTAGAAGTTTCCACGATAATCTCCGGATCGGTAGATTCAGACAGTGTGATCGCCCCCGAGGCGATCACGTCTTTTTCTTCCTCATTTTTTCTGCTTCTTTTATAAGTTAAACTGGAAGGGCTTGAACCTTTTCTCTTCTTGCTCTCAGCAGCTTCCACGCGATCAGCAATTTTTTGCCTTAAAGATTCTGCCTCGGCCTGTTTCTGACGCAGACCGGCCAAAATGGTTTCGGTAGAAGCGGTCTCGGGTGGCTTGGAAATTGTTTGATCTAGCATGTCCAGGGTTTTCTGACAGTCAAAGGAAATGGAAAAGTCAGATAATTTCAATACAGGATCTGAAGAAGCATTAGGTGGCTCAGGAATAACAGAGACCGGCACAACTGAACTCTCAGGAAGCTCAGATTTCTTCGGAGATCGGGCGGTCCCCTTTGAAGCGCTCGCTTTCGTCAAAATTTTTGGTGCCTTCTTCCCTTTCTTTGAGCTAATATTTTCCTTTTTCCCAGGAGAGTTCGTTTTTGATGGAAGAACTTTTAAGAGGTCAAGCATCGTCATCTTTGTAGGAGATCGCGCCTAGCAACTCTTCAGTGACCGCTCGAGGATTGGGCTTTCACAATATCTCGGAATATGAAGATATCAACTGGTATTTATAGATCAAGACGCATTTATGACGGTCGCGGTCTCCACGGTCAGAGTTAACATTTTCGAAGTTCCAGGCGCAACTTAAAAATGTGCGGGGATTATGTTTGCCCAGAAAGCCCGCGACCTCCTCTTACTGGCCAATTTCTTCAGTTGCAGCGGTCTCAGTTTGTGTGATCGCCCAGACCGCCAGCTACCTTCTCAACCAGGATTTTCTAAGTACCAAGCGGTCAGGACAGTGGAGAGCGTCAGTTTAAGCGGTCTGGTCGTTTTTCCTTATCTTTGTTATTTGCACCTCTTCTCCCTGCCCGGCTCTCCTGTATCCCGGGCAGCCCGTAGTTTATCATTCTGCCCGTCTGGGCAGCCCCCTCGTCTATAAATAGAGGGGTAGGGGTACCAGAAAAAGGACTGGATTCGGAGGCTCCAGCTTACAACCTGTGTAAGCGGTCTCATTTTTTCGTGATCGCCATTTTACGATCGCCTTCTCTTTTTTCCAGCATCTTCTGTCTTAGTAACCTGCACTTCGCAGTTTTCTCCCGTCCCCTTTAGTGTGAATTTTGGAGGTACCATTTTTGGCACCAACAACTGCAATGAGAATATATTTGTTCTTAAAAGAGGGAGGGAGAGGACCAACAAATCGATACCCCAAAGGACGAAAATTTCGCATTCTAAAAAGAGTTTTTGGGGCATTTCATCCCGTCGGGAGATGTTACCTGACCGCTAGCAGCTGTCGTAAATACTCACAAGGGTATGAGCATTTTTGAAGTTCGTGGGCCAATAAAAGCCCACCTCCAGCGTCTTCCTCGCGGTCCGGTTCGCTGATAGTGACCACCATTTGGTCCTTCGTGGTAGTGCCGCAAAATTTTCAAACCTTCCTCACTCGAGACACATCTTCTCACTACCTGGTCCGCACAGACACGGAAGAGAAATGTGTCCTACCAAAAATAATTCTTTAAGTCAGAAAAGAATTTCTTCTTTTGCTGACTCGAGAACTCTTTTGGCAGGACCCGGGCTACTAGATAGTTAGCCAGTCCGCGAACCAGATGGTGGAAGATGACATTACCTTTTCGAGAGTAAGGAGGTGCTCTTTAGGGAATTTATCATTTATATCTTCTTCCACTAACACTTATGTAGCGGGATTCTCTAAACGGGAAAGATGGTCGGCCGCCAAGTTTTTAGCTCACCTCTTGTCCCGAATCTCTAAATCGAACTCCTACAAGAGGAGGATCCATCACAATAAACGGGGCTTGGTGTCCGCCTTACTTAGCATGTACCTAAGAGCAGAGTGATCTGTGAAGACAATTACTTTGGAGAGAGCGATGTACGACCTAAACTTATCGAAGGCAAAAATGATAGCTAGAAGCTCTTTTCGGTACTGGTGTAATTAGCCTGTGAAGACGTGAGTGCCTTGCTCGCGTATTAAATCGGGTGGAAATACTTGTTTACTCGTTAGCCTAATACAGTGCCTACCGCAATATCACTCGCGTCGCACATGATATCGAAGGGTAGTGACCAATCCAGTGCGAGTAGAATCAGGGAATTTATAAGTTTTTCTTTTATAAGATTAAAAGCTAAAAGACATTCATCGTTAAAAATGAAGGAAGACTCTTTTTCAAGAACATGGGTAATGGCTTCGTGATTTTAGAGAAGTTTTGTATGAAGCGCCGATAAAACCCTGCGTGGCCCTGGAAACTTCTAATCGCTTTAAGATTCGTTGGAGGGGGAGTTTCTCGATAACTTCGATCTTGACCTTATCGACCTCAATCCCTTTGCCTGATAACTTCGATCTTGGATTTGGTTTAGTATTTCTTGGTAGAGCTCCATGCTAACGCTCATAGAACATTTTTGTTAGCTGTCTCACTTGATTTTCTAAATTTTTGATCGATCCGGCGAGGTTCCAAATATTCGACTCATTTGTAGCAACATATTTGGTGAAGACCTCTTCAAGTTGAGTGGGCTTCTGTGGTTTCGGTGGAAAATCGGGTGGATTATAATTTAGAGGGGGAGTTAAATTAAGAGGCTGATTTAAATTTAAAGGGCGCTGAGTATTTCCTTGGCTGCTCCATAAGAAATTCGGGTGATTTATATAACACGCATTGTAGATGGTGTTATACAGAACGATGTTCTGGTTAAAGGAAGGCTGAGGTGGATTTCCCATGTAATCAACTTGTTCTTCAATTATAACATTATTAGCCCAAGGGCAAGGAGGAGTGACAGAGGAAGTAGACATCTCCGCCACTTCCTTAGTTAAGCGCTCAACTTGTAAATCTAAATTCAATGTAGCGTCAATTTCAAAAATACTGGTCGGTTTGCTAGGCCGCGCTCGAGGCATATTCCATTAATATGCATTCATGGTCATCTCCTCGAAAAGCTCTTGGGCGGCCTCCGGGGTCTTGTTATTTACGTACCCCCAGCGACTACATCAATCATCTGCCTTGTTTGAAAATTCAAGGCGTTATAAAAATTTTAAACTTGTTACCAAGTAGGAAGTGTGTGGTGAGGGCATCTACGCAAAAGCTCCTTGAAGCGCTCTCATGTATCATAGAGAGTCTCCGAGTCGATTTGCATAATTGAAGTAATATCAGTGCCCAATTTGGCGGTCTTAGCAGGCAGAAAATACTTAGTAAGAAATTTTTCCGTCATCTCGGCCCATGTAGTGATCGACCCTTTAGGAAGAGAGCTCAGCCACTGCTTGGCCTCTGACCGCAAAGAAAAAGAAAAAAGACATGATCGAATGGCGTCATCAATAATGCCATTGATTTTGAAAGTGTCACAAATTTCGAAGAAATTAGAAAGGTGAGAGTTTGGATATTCATCCGGCAGGCCATCGAAGGTCATTGATTGGTGCACCATTTGTATGATGCTATACTTGATCTCAAAGTTATTGTTCGCCACCGTGGGGCGGACGATACTTGACTGTGTGCCTTCTAGATTCGGCCGCGCATAATAGGACATGGTCCTTTGCTGGGCCTCATTAGGATTGGGCGGATTAGGTTCCTTTTTTCTGTGGCAGTGTCCCCGATCGACTCTTCGAAGACTAAATGTGAATCCTGATCACGAGTACGGAGGCGCCGCAAAACAGTTTTCTCGATCTTTGGATCAAAAGGAATATTCGAAAAGCTACCTCGGTTCATACACTAAAAAGAGAGATGGGGAGAGAAAAAAGAAAGAAAGAGAAAATAGAGAGAATAATACAATAAAAAAAGAAAGATAGAAAAAGAAAACTTAAAAAAAATATTTTTAGGTGGATTAAGTTAGTCTTGGACATCACAAGGTCTACCTTGTGAAGGGTACGCACTGTTACTAAGAGGTGTGCTAGGATGATAGTCCAAACCTCCCTTTCCAAGATTTAAGTTACACCTTTAAGATTTTTGAAAATAAAAAAATGATAAAATTAATAGCTATCCTCTTATCAAAATATCAACCTAAAGTCCGCGGCAGCGGCGCCAAAAACTTGATATAAAATAATTATCTTCGATGTTATATGAAATGGATGTTGATGATGTTCTCCAATTCTATATCCAATGAAGGCAATTGCACTTTATCGTCTATAGTATAGGATACTTAAGAAAAGAATATCAAGGTCGTATTTCCCGGGGCGCGTCGATTACTTCTACTTCGTGGAGAAAATTATTATCTTATCAATCGATTTTTGTGAGTTGTTTTACTTATCTAAAAAGAAAAATAAATTGCAAATTATAGAAGGGTTTATGCAATGATTAAAAGATTAGTACTCGATCTTGAATCACCTCGGCTTGAGAATAATCAAAAAGCGAATAAAAATATTCTAATTCTCTTTAAGTAAAATACTTTGACCGTGGAGGTTCCCGAAACATGAACACGCCTCTCTCGAGGAAGTGCCCAACTGAGCTTAGGAAAAAACGATCGAACTCTTGTTCTATAATCGAATACCTATGGCTCGCTTTACATTATGAACCCCACTGTTGGATTTGACTCCAATCCGGGAGATTTACGTCATCCTCTCTCGAGGGGTGCGTGCAACTCTCTTTACCCTTGAGTGATCGATTCATACTTAAGCCTCTCGGCTAACTAAGTATGAAAACCCAAGTGAAAACCACATATCAAAAATATGGCATCAATACTTTAAAAATCAAGGGTAAATCAAAAGTGTTTACATAAAGAGAAAAACAGAGCTCAAGGATCATAACTTGATTATCTCATCATCGGATCATCTTGATCGAGTACTAATGAGAGTTTAGTTAATCATGGTTGACGGGTAAGAGGAAGACATGAAATAAAATTGCATGAAAACTAACTAAAGGAGAGAGAGAGATTAAGAAAAGAAAAGTAGAATTTTATAATAATAAAAGTTGATTACCAGTAGAAAGAGAGACTACAACACTAGTAAAAGGAGATTACAAGTTCACTAATAGATATTGCATGAAAATCTAAGAGAAGATTACTTGAAAAGAAGAGAGAGAAAATGAGATCATAAGGAATCAAAGCTTAAAAATAGCAAGATCAACAACTAACAACACTTCCCCACTCAAAATTTATGAACCCTTGACTCATGGGAGCTGCTGGAATTTATAAAAAAAAATTGCAAAGTGCACGCCCTCAGTCCCGCCCGTGACTTGGGGCGTGTAATATTTGGTTGACTTTGGCTGGAGAAAATCTGGCGGGATTACGACGGGCTCGGGACTTGGTGAACACGCCCTCCAGTCACGCCCGTGACTTGGGGCGTGTCGAGTACGGCGGGCCGCAATTCGGCGTAAATTGTGTTGCAGCAGCCGAAGCTCAGAACTTGGTGAACACGCCCTCCTCGGTCATGCTCGTGAATTGGTGAACACGCCCGTGATTGGGGGCGTGCCGAGTATAGTGGGCCGTAATTCGGCGCAAGTTGCGCTGCAGCAGCCGGAGCTCGGGACTTGATGAACACGCCCACGGACACGGGCGTGACCAAGGTCACGCCCGTGACACTAGACGTGTAATTTGGTTTTCTTTTGGATTTGGGCTCGGGATCACATATTGATAGAAAAAATTCGTGTTCTCGATTAAGGCAAAAATGTACCTATCGAAATATATCATAAGATATAAAGAATATCAAGGTCGTATTAAAACTCGGGTCTGGCGAGTGCTGCTACTTCGAGAAAACAAATATTATATTATCGGACGAAAATTTTATGAGAAATTATAAGAGGAACGAAAATACGAAAAAAAAAACTAACTTGATCAGAACATCCCTTGAAATCAAATAAAACATAATAATTTATAATCGTCTAATCCAATCCTTGACCGTGGAGATTCCCAAAATATGAACGCACCTCTCTCGAGGAATGTGCGCAACTGAGATTAAGAATATCAACCGAACTCTCGTTCTAATCGATAACCTAATACTCGTCTTACCAAAGTGAATCCCGCTATAGGATTTGACTCATATCCAGATGATTTTTGTCATCCTCTCTCGAGAGTTGCGATCAATTCTTTTATTCCTGAGTGATCAAGTCGTACGCATGAGCCTCTCGGCTAACTAGAATACGGAATCATATATCGAAATTCATAACCGGAATATGAACTCCATGCATGATAAATCAGGAATAAATCGAAGGGGGAGAAGAAATGATTATAAAGAGAAATATAATTTCATTTCAACGCTTGTAATAATCACGTGCTAAGAATTTAACTACCAAACATAAAATGAAAAGAGCATGAAAGGAAAGAGACAATGTTGAAATAAAATCCAAATTACTATTTCATTAAAAGAAAATAAGGTGCATGAAATAAAATTGCATGAAAAGAAAGTCTAAGCTACATTGCATGAAAATAAAAGTTACATGAAATAAAACTACTAGAACGAGAAAATACAGAAAATAAAATACACTCTGCCCAAACGGGCAGTGCAAGAGAGCCTCTCAAAACTTCTAACTTTTTATCTCCCTCCTCTTCTTGGTCCTTCTCTTGGTATCTCCTCCCATCATGGTTGTCTTGCACTTTTATAGATGAAAAACCATTTAGAACCATCCCAAGAGTATTAACTCTAGGGAATGAATCTAAATGAGAGAGTTAATGTGGTGGCTCTAATGGATATGAAAATTTCGGCCAAGGGAGGAGAAGAGTAGGAATAGTTGCATTAATAATGGATCCGTGTGAATAGTTTGCATGAATTTAATGATGGATTAAAACCGTCTTCATTAGAAATCAAAGTGGGGTGAATGTAATATGAGAGAGAGAGAAGATGAAAGGTTACTTCGATGGGCTGCATGAAATGAAATAAAAGGTTGCATGCAATAAAATAAGGTTGAATGGCTGCATTAATTTAATTAAAATAAATTGCATTGATTTAATTAATATCCACATGAAGGCTTCATGCATGGGAGGAGAGGTGGGCCCGGTTTAATAGGTGGGCCCGGACGAATGCGGCTCGGACGGGCGCGGCCAACGCGACAACTTCAGTGAATACTTCATTTTTCAACGTCATGAGCGCGATAACGACATTTTTCCTACACAAGAGAAAAATAAATAAATAAGTAATTAAAATATAAAACAAACGATTTATAAACGAAAATACTAAATATATTACTAATTTATATTAAATACTATACTAAATTATATAATAAAAATAGGAATAAATCCTACTCATCATATATGCATCAGGATCGGGTTACACGCCCTACGTCACATACGTGACTTGGGGCGTGTACTTGAAAAAATTGCAAAATAACTTGAAAAATCTCCAAAACATAAAATAAGACTAAGTTAGAACATGATTTTCAAAAAGAAACTAATTATAGGCTCCAAATTCATAATGTACATTAATTTAAATAAGAAAATACATATTTTTACCATAATAAATTAAGCAATAATTAGCTTTATTATCTCTCCACGGGCTCGGGAAGGAAGAGCGTCGGGATCAGCATCTCTGCGGAGACATCCTCCCACCCCGCCTGCAAAGCGCCGAGGTTGCGCAGCACCACGAGCGTGGCCTCGGTGGACTGGACGACCAGGACCCTCTGGGTAGCCTTGAACTCGTGCGGCGTGAACTGCAACAGCTTCGCGTCTTTGGAGGTGGACTCGTCACGCTCTGCCACTGGCATCTTAGTAGGGGCACTGGTGGGTTGTCCCTTGAGGGTTTCCACCTCCTCCTCCAGCTTGCCGATGCGACGCCATTCGGGCCATCGTCTCGGCATCCTGTAATAAAATCACATGAGATGGTTGAACGAAAAGGAACGGAAATTCATCGAAGGAAATAGAACTCACCACACCACTGGAGGCCATCGCAGGGAGCCTCTCGGCGACTCCAAGCCGCATATCCAGGTCTTGGGCTCGCTCCTCTGCCAGTTTCCTCTTGTCCTTGGCAGCGAAGTACTTTTTGCTGAAGCTTAAGCCGCGGTGCGATGCCATATGAGAGAGCTCAGCGGCGCGCAGCTGGGCCCGCGTGTTGAAACCGATTTCTCGGTCTCTGTGGAGTTCGGGGCCCCCAACAAGTTGAGGGGTAGCCAACTCTTACTCCCCTCAAGGGAGAGCTCTAGGTTGAAGGTGTTGGAATTATCAACTGGACCAAGGGCTCGGCGAGGAGGTCCCACCACATACCCGGAAGATCTTTAGAGCGCTTCCCCTCCCAAGCCAATGCCGGGCTTGGGCACCACTGGGGACTCTCCCCACCCATCAGAGAGAGAAAATGGGGAGAGAGGGAGAGAGAGAGCTAGCCTAGAACAAGCTTTTTTCCAAATGGTGCCCCCTTGGTCCTATTTATAGGATTTCTGGATTTGGGCTGCAAATAACCAAACTCTGGCCTATTAGATTACCAAAATACCCTCGGATTTGGCCTGTGAACAGCCAAATCCCGATGTTCTGAGGCACTAAACGCAGACCGACCCCTCCCCCCGGAATTGGGCGAGAGGGGGTACTACGCGGGGCTCGGCGAGCCCACTAACTGGGTGGGGCGAGACCCAGGGTTACCCCTGCTGGTCTCGCCCCCTGCTAGGGATGGGGGCGAGAGGGGGGTCGGCCCCCGCCTCCTCTCGCCCCTGCTGGGAATGGGGGAGAGAGGGGGGTCGGCCTCCGCCTCCACTCGCCCCTGCTGGGAATGGGGGCGAGAGGGGGGTCGGCCCCCGCCTCCTCTCGCCCCTGCTTGGGATGGGGGCAAGAGGGGGGTCGGCCCCTCCTCCTCTCGTCCCCTTTGTTTGGAAGGGCGAGCGGGAGGCTCCCGCCTCCACCGCTTACCTCCTCTCTTCCTGTCCTGGAACATACTAAAAAATAATGTGACAAAATATCTCTTGCCTCTAGGAAATACTCGGCGAATACATGGTTGTACACAATCCTCGCTCTTTTCGAGCGAGGTACACGCTCGGAAAGAAATGTCCAACCCTGCATATTCGACGAGTGTCGCCGGGGACCCGGCTAACGGTGCTACCTCGGAAAAACCATATAGCCTCCCCGAGAGTTCCTCCACCCTGTCGGCTAGCGAGAGTCTGGCTAGCGGAGCCACCTCGGGGGAAAAATTTACTTTGACAATCTCCGGCCACCGAGCGGTTCTCGGCCCTGCCAGCTAGGTGAGAGCCTGATCAGCGGGCCAGCATCGGGACTAAGTACCTTGAGCAACGTCCGGCCACCGAGCGGTTCCCGGCCCTGCCAGCTAGGTGGGAGCCTGGACAGCGGGCCAGCATCGGGGCTAAGTACCTTTGAAACATCCGGCCACCGAGCGATTCCCGGCCCTGCCAGCTAGGTGGGAGCCTGGTCAACGGGCCAGCATCGGGGCTAAGTACCTTTGAAACATCCGGCCACCGAGCGGTTCCCAGCCCTGCCAGCTAGGTGGGAGCCTAGTCAGCGGGCCAGCATCAGGACTAAGTACCTTGAGCAACGTCCGGCCACCGAGCGGTTCCCGGCCCTGCCAACTAGGTGAGAGCCTGGTCAGCGGGCCAGCATCGGGACTAAGTACCTTGAGCAACGTCCGGCCACCGAGCGGTTCCCGGCCCTGCCAGCTAGGTGGGAGCCTGGTCAGCGGGCCAGCATCGGGGATATGTACCTTTGAAACATCCGGCCACCGAGCGGTTCCCAGCCCTGCCAGCTAGGTGGGAGCCTGGTCAGCGGGCCAGCATCGGGGCTAAGTACCTTTGAAACATCCGGCCACCGAGCGGTTCCCGGCCCTGCCAGCTAGGTGGGAGCCTGGTCAGCGGGCCAGCATCGGGATAAGTACCTTGAGCAACGTCCGGCCACAGAGCGGTTCCTAGCCCTGCCTGCTAGGTGGGAGCCTAGTCAGAGGGCCAGCATCGGGGCTAAGTACCTTTGAAACATCCGGCCACCGAGCGGTTCCCGGCCCTGCCAGCTAGCGAGAGCCCAGCTAGCGATACCACCTTGGGAAAAAACATACGGCCACCCCGAGTGGTCTTCCAACCCCGCCGGTTAGCGAGAGCCCGGCTAGCGAGACCACCTCGGGAGAAAAACATACATCCACCCCGAGTCTTCTTCCAACCCCGCCGGCTAGCAAGAGCCCGGCTAGCGAGACCACCTCGAGAGAAAAACAAACAACCTCCCTGAGATGTCTTCCCACCTTGCCGGCTAGCGAGAGCCTGGCTAGCGGAACCGTCCGAGGGGAAAAGAACTTAGCCTCCCTGGGAGGTCAACCTGCCCTGCCGGCTAGTGAGAGCCCGGTCAGCGGAACCGTCCGAGGGGAACTGCAGCACCAATACTTGTCACCTTGCCAGCCTCTCCATAGATCAACCTGTACCCCCCGTCTAATGAGAGCCCGGGAGCGGAATCGATCTGGGGCATTCCAGCACCAATACTTGTCAGCCTCTCCAGAGATCAACCTGTACCCCCCCCCCCCCCCCCCCCCCCCCGTCTAATGAGAGCCCGGGAGCGGAATCGATCTGGGGCATTCCATCACCAATACTTGTCACCTTGCCAGCCTCTCCAGAGATCAACCTGTACCCCCTGTCTAATGAGAGCCCGGGAGCGGAATCGATCTTGGGCATTCCAGCACCAATACTTGTCACCTTGCCAGCCACTCTAGAGATAAACCTGTACCCCCCGTCTAATGAGAGCCCGGGAGCGGAATCAATCTGGGGCATTCCAGCACCAATACTTGTCACTTTGCCAGCCTCTCTAGAGATCAACCTGTACCCCCCCCCCCCCCCCCCCCCCGTCTAATGAGAGCCAGGGAGCGGAATCGATCTGGGGCATTCCAGCACCAATACTTGTCACGTTGCCAGCCTCTCCAGAGATCAACCTGTACCCCCCGTCAAATGAGAGCCCGGGAACGGAATCGATCTGGGGAATTCCAGCACCAATACTTGTCACATTGCCAGCCTCTCCAGAGATCAACATGTATCCCCCCCCCCTCCCCCGTCTAATGAGAGCCCGGGAGCGGAATCGATCTGGGGCATTCCAGCATCAATACTTGTCACCTTGTCAGCCTCTCCAGAGATCAACCTGTACCCCCCGTCTAATGAGAGCCCGGGAGCGGAATCGATCTGGGGCATTCTAGCACCAATACTTGTCACCTTGCCAGCCTCTCCAGAGATCAACCTGCACCCCCCGTCTAATGAGAGCCCGGGAGCGGAATCAATCTGGGGCATTCCAGCACCAATACTTGTCACCTTGCCAGCCTCTCCAGAGATCAACCTGTACCCCCCCCCCCCCCCCCCCCCAATGAGAGCCCGGGAGCGGAATCGATCTGGGGCATTCTAGCACCAATACTTGTCACCTTGCCAACCTCTCCATAGATCAACCTGTACCCCCCCGTCTAATGAGAGCCCGGGGGCGGAATCGATCTGGGGCATTCCAGCACCAATACTTGTCACCTTGCCAGCCTCTCCAGAGATCAACCTGTACCCCCCCGTCTAATGAGAGCCCAGGAGCGGAATCGATCTGGGGCATTCCAGCACCAATACTTGTCACCTCGCCAGCCTCTCCAGAGATCAACCTGTACCCCCCCCCCCCCCCCCCCCCCCCCCCCCGTCTAATGAGAGCCCGGGAGCGGAATCGATCTGGGGAATTCCAGCACCAAACATATACCACCTCGTTAGTCATAATATTGTACGCAAGAAAAAGGAACTAAGTATGAAAACAAACCATCGCACTATGTGGATTTACTGGTACAAGCGTTTTTGGTCGCCACCACTTAGCTCGGGATATCCTTTCTTCGTCTCCAACATCCTATGTCCTGTCCTCCTCGATCCCCTTCGGTTAGTGTCGTTGTTGCATCGAACCCATTGCCTCCCATATTTCCAAAAACTCGGGGCAGGTGGATGTCGCGTGACCTTCCTCCTGGTGGAAGTCACAGTAGGATAACTCCACCCTACCCCCTCCTCTTCCTCTTCTTTCTGCTTTCCTGGCTCTCCTCCTTCTTCCCCCGCCAATCGCCATAGTTTGTGGAGGGGGTGCCCTTGGTCCCTGCCTCCACCTTGGGCAGTTGGATCTTTTCCTTTTGAAGTCCCCCCCCCCCTCCTTGCTCTCGCGGAGTCGACTTGCTGGCCTCTGCGCTCGCCGGGCTATTGGATAGCCTCCACCCGGGGTGGTCTCGACCATCAACATTCACTCGATTTCTTTTGGGGTGGGGCGAGTGGGGACCGGATGCCTCCCCGCTCGCCCCCTTTTGGGACTGGGCTAGAAGGGTCCGGGCGAGCTGGGAGGGCGACCCTCCTGAGCTCACCCCCTTGTAGGGGCGGGGTGAGCCGGGAGGGAGCCTCCCTCCTGAGCTCGCCCCCTTGTAGGGGCGGGGCGAGCTGGGAGGGCGCCTCCCTCCTGAGCTCGCCCCCTTGCTGGGGCGGGGCGAGCTGGGAGGGCGCCTCCCTCCTGAGCTCGCCCCCTTGCTGGGGCGGGGCGAGCTGGGAGGGCACCTCCCTCCTGAGTGTTGGGTTTTTCTAGAACCATACATCAAATGTAGGCGCAGCGGAAATGAAGAGAAATAACCCAAAAGACTTTGGATCGGCCATGAATGTTGAATCAAGAAGTTAAGAAAATGCTAGGTATGAAATTACCTTTGCGGGATTGGATCAAATCCAACCTAGATGCTCCACGAGTTGATTCCTGTCGTCGGCTATGCGAGTCCTCACGTAGAATAATGTCTACGTCTCTACAGTGATCCACACGAGCCGAGAGAAGAATGACTGCACCTTGAACTTCCACGAACTGCTAGGTTCGCTCCAGGAAGAACACACACGGCGACGATCGCCGGAGAGGAGGTCAGCGGACGCGATTCAAAGACGGCGGAACACTTCCGTCGGCTAGGGTTCGTAAGGCGAGAGCGGAACTCCTTCCGTCGGCTTCTATTTTTCGTTAGTTATGAGAACCCTAAAACGAAGTCCTATTTATACCCAAAGGATAAACAGCTTCTAGAAGAATCGCTATCCGCAGACCACACATCAGAATTGGGGTTTCTGTTACGATTCGTCGGAATTCCACGGAACAGCATTCGTCGAGATTTCACGGGACAATCCGACGAATCAGATCAGACGGCAACATTTGCCGAGAAAATGATCTCTGTAACAATTCGTCGAGTGTTCACGGGACAACCCGACGAATCCCGACGAATCCAGACAGACGACAACATTTTGCCGACTGAAGGGTTTCTGTAATAATTCGTCGAGTGTTCACGGGACAATCCGACGAATCCCGACGAATCCTATCCGTGTAAACCCGACGAATTCAGACAGCAACAACCTGCTGGATTTCCCCATTCTATATATGGTGATTGGTAACATTTACCAACACAGTCAATCTACCAACTTCTCCACATGCTCTTATGTGCGACCCTGCAGGCTCATATCGCGTTGGCAGTGAGATTACATGTTTGACCACTTCTAGATCACAATGGTCACTCCAACACTGAGCTCGCCCCCTTGCAGGGGCGGGGCGAGCTGGGAGGGCGCCTCCCTCCTAAGCTCGCCCCCTTGCATGGGCGGGGCGAGCGGGGAGGGCGCCTCCCTCCTGAGCTCGCCCCCTTGCTGGGGCGGGGCGAGCTGGGAGGGCGCCTCCCTCCTGAGCTCGCCCCCTTGCTGGGGCGGGGCGAGCTGGGAGGGCGCCTCCCTCCTGAGCTCGCCCCCTTGCAGGGGCGGAGCGAGCGGGGAGGGCGCCTCCCTCCTGAGCTTGCCCCCTTGCTGGGGCGGGGCGAGCTGAGAGGGCGCCTCCCTCCTGAGCTCGCCCCCTTGCTGGGGCGGGGCGAGCTGGGAGGGCCCCTCCCTCCTGAGCTCGCCCCCTTGCTGGGGCGGGGCGAGCTGGGAGGGCGCCTCCCTCCTGAGCTCGCCCCCTTGCTGGGGCGGGGCGAGCTGGGAGGGCGCCTCCCTCCTGAGCTCGCCCCCTTGCTGGGGTGGGGCGAGATGGGAGGGCGCCTCCCTCCTGAGCTGGGCGGGGCGAGCTGGGAGGGCGCCTCCCTCCTAAGCTCGCCCCCTTGCTGGGGCGGGGCGAGCTGGGAGGGCGCCTCCCTCCTGAGCTCGCCCCCTTGCTGGGGCGGGGCGAGCTGGGAGAGCGCCTCCCTCCTGAGCTCGCCCCCTTGCTGGGGTGGGGCGAGCTGGGAGGGCGCCTCCCTCCTGAGCTCGCCCCTTGCTGGGGCGGGGCGAGCTGGGAGGGCGCCTCCCTCCTGAGCTCGCTCCCTTGCTGGGGCGGGGCAAGCTGGGAGGGCACCTCCCTCCTGAGCTCGCCCCCTTGCTGGGGCGGGGCGAGCTGGGAGGGCGCCTCCCTCCTGAGCTCGCCCCCTTGCTGGGGTGGGGCGAGCTGGGAGGGCGCCCCCCTCCTGAGCCCGCCCCCTTGGGAAGGGGCGAGTGGGGGTATGGCACCTCCCCACTCCCCCCCCCCCATCGGTACCTCCTTCCTGGACCGTTGGCCGAGAGCTCCCTCGTCCACCTGCTGGGGCGGGACCTCCAGACCATCTCCTCTTCTGTCTCCGACTATCATGGCGAAAGCAACCTGGAAGGTCTGTAAGACCTCTTGCTTGAAATTTTTGAACATCTCCAACGTCACCCCGGCCACCGGAGGCTGCAAGTGACCTGGGTCGGATCTTCCTCCACCTCCATCCACAGAACTCGTCTCGTGAGTTTCTTGAGTTAGTCACACTCCACGCTCACCGCACCATAATGTTGAAACCGATTTCTCGGTCTCTGTGGAGTTCGGGGCCCCCAACTGTTGGAGCTTGCTTTCCGCATCTCTTGGTTTGAGAATAACAAATACCGTGTTGTATTTGATCTAGTCTTTTGTGTGTTTATAGTGGCCAGGTTGTACAGGTTCAATGAGGAGACAAGTCCTCGTTCATGGGCATGATCCGAGAACGACAAGTCTCAGGTTGGATGAGTTTTGTGTGCTGATCTTAAAATGGCAATAACTTTCAATCCAGGAAGAGTTACAGAACGTGCAACCCCATTTCGGAGATGAGAACGACTCAATCTACAGTCTGGAGTAGTTTCGGACGGCAAAAATGAAGAGGAGCTATCGCCCAGGCGACAGCTGATGTCGCCCAGGCGACAGCTGATGTCGCCCAGGCGACAGCAGAGAAGTTACAACTACTTTCCCCCACGGCAGCACGACGAAAGGCAGTTTTGAGCTGTCGGAAATCCGACATCGATGTCGCCCAGGCGACAGCTCGGAGGTTACAACAACTGCCCACGACAGCACCACGACCGGCAGTTTTGCGCTGTCGGAAATTTCCGACAGCTGATGTCGCCTAGGCGACAGCGAAATTCTATAAATTGTCTCCTTTTGTTCGTGCATTAAAAAGCCTTGAAGATTCTAAGTTCCTTCCTGAGTGCATTCCATCCAGAGAGCTCCAAAACCTCATGAACTCTCATTTATGCTGAGAAGGTTTGAAATTGAAGACGAGATCGGACGCGCTTCTACATCAACGATCATCTCGAGGCTTCAACCTTCCTTTCAGAGATCTGAATTTCTAGGGAGTTCTTATTTTATCTTGTATTTTCATTTATATACATTTTACTTTGTATTGGTAGGGAAAATCGCTTCCTTGTGCGGAGCGTCTAAGTCCTTGCGTGGCTTAGGGGAAAATCGCTTCCTTGTGCGGAGCGTCCAAGTCCTTGCGTGGCTTGGTGGGAAATCGTGGCCTTGTGTGTTACGTTTAGATCTCGGGAAGATCTAGAGGATAGGCTTGGGCTTGGTCTTGGGAGAGACAAGCGATAGCCTTCCGATCCTTGGGAGAAGGATTGGTAAACCAAAATTGTTGAATTTTTGATTAACATAATTGTGCCTTGATCTTAAGCATTGTTAAGATCATTTTTTATTGTATGCAAATTTCATGATTAATATAATTATGTCTTTTTCTTTAATTACATATTTTGTGGCATAATCCTTATCTTAGAAATTTGTGTTTGGTTTAATACAATAATTGCATTGGTTTGAAAGTGTTTATAAGTAATTTTTAAGTAAAGTAAAATCTGTTTAAAAAATTATTAAGTAAAACTTATATTTTAAACACACCCTTATTCACCCCCCTCTAAGGGCGCCACAAGATCCAACAAGTGGTATCAGAGCTAGGTTATTCCAAATCGGCTTAACAACCGAGAATAATGGCGTCTCTTGATCATGATCTCGATTCTACTAGTGGGGAAAATTTTAATATAAATGAAAAAGTATTATCACCACCATTATTTATGGGTGAAAATTATAATGGGTGGAAAATATTAATGAAAATTTTTCTTAAGGCCTTAGATGAAAAAGTTTGGAATATTACTATTAAAAAGCCATCTAGCGTACTAACTAGAAACGAAATTATTTTAAATGCAAAATCTATGAATAGTATATTTTGTGCGTTAGACCAAAATATTTTCAAACTTATTTATACTTTACCTACCGCATATGAAATTTGGAGTTTTCTTGAAAGAACTTATGATTCTCCTTCTACAGGTACGGAACATTCACAAGAACCGGAGAATATGCAAGCCTATGCAAATATTCAAGAAAGCTACACAAAGGATGGATCCATAGAATGCTCATCAAGCGGAAAGAATGATGGACACTCTTGTTTGGAAGAGGAAGATGAAGAAGACAACGTCACAATATTGGACTCAGTTGATGGCAAAACATCAAGCAAAAGAGAAGACGGAAACTATAACAAGGTAAGAAAATCTAAATCTTCTCTTTTAGTAACTAATTCTATTTCTACATTTCGTGTGCTTAAATTTGCTAAACGTAAAATTTCAAAGTTGAAACATGCTAATTCCAAATTACGTTTAGAAAATAAAACTTTAAAAGCAAACACTAAAGTAGAATCTTATATTGATGTTTCAAATTCTTGTTCATGCTCTTTAATTGAAAATGCTAAACCTTGTTTTGATTATAATTCTTTTAAAGAAGAACTCAAGGTTTTAGAAAAAGGACTTTTAATTTCAAAAGAACATAATGAAAAATTGATAAAAGAAAATGAGAATTTAAAGGATAAACTAGAATCATTAAAAATGTTTATTCAAAAATTTTCATATAATGAAAAATCTCTTTTTTCTAGTTTATCAAATTTTCAAAAGTCTAAAAGCTTAACTTCATATTATAAGAGTAGGTCTATAAGAAAGAGTGGAAATGAAAATCATCTAAATAAGGACCAATCATTTAAAACATTTTGTAACTCACTCTTTCAACATTCAATTCTAAAGAAAGACAATCACTCATATAAATTTTCAAAGAATCCATATAATAAAATTCATTATGATTATCAACATCAATCTATTTTGAAAAATAATTTGAATAAGCATAAATCTCAAATGAATTATTTTTCAAACAAATACAATCATATAAAGATGTCACATAATCATAATATGAATTTTAAAGATAAACAACCAAGGTATGAATGGAGACCCTTAAAGAAAAATGACACATCAACTTTAATAGAAAGGGCTCATTTATCCTTGTCTCCTAAAAAATCATCATGTCGTATTTGGGTACCCAAAGGAACCATCCCTCATGGTCCCCTTTGGATACCTAAATCTCTTATTCATCAGTATCCTATCATTTGCATGAAGTAGAAACAATTAAAAATGAAATATCAATTCTCTACTTCATGATATGCTTAATTGTTTTTTTCTTTTGTTTGTTTTCTTATTTTTGAGCCAACACGCTAAGGTCACTTAGATATATTATGAAATATGATTTTTACATTTTAAGTCTAATGTTTATCAAATCAAAATTGAATTAAATTAAACATAAAGTCATAATTTTTAAGTGATCTATCTTTTCTTTTTGTTTTATCCTTTTTAAATCCTTTGCCTATAAATGTCTTATATTATCATTATAAATTGAATGCTAAATTTTCTAAATGATATTATCAAGACTAATAAAATTACTTTCAAAATTGGATTTAAATGGATTTTTAGGGGTCTTAGGCTAAAATATTAAATGCGCAACTAATTGCATATTTGTCTATTTTTCGTTGTTGCATATAATAGCCCCTATATTGAAAATCATAATCGAGAAAAATCAGAATCAAATAATATCAAAAACAATGTGTTTTAAATCAAATATAGTAACTCTGTTGCTAACGCCAGGCGTTATCACTAACGCTGGCGGTAACATATTTTCTTAAAAATTCTGATTTTCTCTAAAAAATTATTTTTACTATCATTGTTGTCAAATACCTTGTATTTGTTTTGTCTAATTTCTAAAAATAAAATCAAAAAGGAAAATTTACAAAAATGATGAATATGATTTCACAATCACCACCATGATCTATTAATATCCTATGCTAAAATTCACTATAATCATATATCATAATTCATGATCCATCAAGACCTATCTTAAATCAACTAATTCTATCAACCTTAGGAATTATGAAATATATGATTGCAATTGGTATTATAGTTTCATATCTTGTTTTGTGTGTGTGATGTGCATCTTTATTGTTTGCATGAATCTCATTATCTTTAGACCTATGAATTAACTTGATATCAACAAGATGAAATCAAATAGAATTGTCACTTCTTTCTAGGTCTATGAAAATTCAAAACTCTATGTTTGAATACATGCAACTCAATCTTATATTTGTCCATCTTTACTTAGCTTTGCACCATGTTGTCCTAATTCATCACACTAGCATTATCACGTACCATAGATAGAAATTAATGCTCATGCTAGTTATATCTTGCAATGCTAAAGTAAATTATATCATTAAAATATGAAAATCTTATTTTTTTCCTTTGTAGTTATTTGCATGAATAAAACTTTTCTAAATGGATTTAAAATCAACAATCTTCGATAAAATTGTAAATCCAAAACTAATCATGAAATTATAACACAGTTAATATATTTAAGGCTTACATGCTTAGTATGTCTATAATCAATAAACCTATGACATGTGTCTCACAATAGCGAGGGCGTAGGATTGTGTGCATTAGAGACCTAACCTCTAAGTCATGTCTTGTCCTTAACCGGGGAGGGTTCCAGTGGGGCCTTGAGAGGCACTGGGGGGAAAGAGTGCTAGGTTGAGCGTCGTCTTTTGTATGCATATGAGATTAACACCCCAACCTACGGCATGTATGCAGCTCCTCATGCCCATCCGTCACTTAGTACGGGGCTAGAGTGTAGTCATGTAGTTAAGGTATCTTGATCTTAGATATACTTATATTATATTCATTGCATGAACATTATCTCACTCTTTATACATAAATCATGCATATTTTTTTATTCTAACATTGCATCATGTGTTTGCATATTTTAATATTTCGAGCTTTAATGATTTTACGAAACATAAGTATTTGAAAAAATCACCAAATACATGTTAAAAGAGCCTTCAAATCTAATCAATTTACTCTGAAATTTCAACTGAAGGAAGGTCTCTTTATAATACAAATGAATTGAGAAAAATATTTTTCAAAACATCAAGAAATGCATTTCTGTTTTGGCGTTAAGAAGTTAATGTCTGGCGTTAGCTCCTTTGCTCCAAAATATTTTTTGTTTTCAATTATTTCTGGTATTATTTTAATATTCTGTGTGTTTGTAAAAAGTTCTCTCTCTTTGTATTCCTTTTAAAACAAAATTTTATTTCTTTTAAAAAATATATATGTATTTTCTCATACATTATTTTTGTTTATTTCTCTGGCATAGAATATCATTTACTGAAAGGGCTATTAAAGACTTCTATGATTTTCAGAGAATATATATATATATATAAAAAACAAATACAAAATTACAAAACAATTTCAAAGAACAAAAATATGTTTTTCTTTATGCGTGTTTATTGTTTTGTGCATATATACAAAAAAAAATTTATATAAAAAAAAACTTATTGTTATTCATTGCCATTGTCAAGGATGGATGATTAATTATATCAATTAAAGATTAAATACAATGTTTAATTTAACTTTCAAGTTTCTTAAAAACATTGTTTTGTATTTGTCATGCCTTGAAAATTATCGTGTTATGTGCAATGAAATTGATTGTAGATAAACATGTGTAGAAATGTCTTAGCATGCTTCTAAGTATGAGTAATGTATTATGTTTGATAATGATTCATTCACTCACTTATTTTTGATAACCTACATGTGTTTACAATCATATTCTTACATGATTGTGTAGTGTAATAACATAAATAATTAAAATGCCTAAATAGATTACCTACACAACATTGAATTGGTTATTACAATTCTTTGTCTTTCATGCACTTATTCTTTAGAGAAATGTGGTTTAAAATGCTATGTTTGCAAAACAAGTGAATTCGGAGTCCTTAGTCACTAAACTAAAAAGCAAATAATAAATGACAAGGAAAACTCCACCAAGCACTACTCACCCTCCTGATAAGTCTTAATGAGCATTGTGAGGTTGAGCACCTTGGCTAAGAATTGTACAGTGTCTTGTAGCAAACAATTTATACATCACTTCTCTTTAGTACATCGGATCACAAAAAAATTTTGAAAATAAAGCTAAAAAGTATAAAAGTGATCCCCCGAGCACTACTTTGCACCCTGATAAGTCTTAATAAGCATTGTGTGTGCAGAGCACCTTGGTAGTTGTACTATTTATTCATGTGCATTGAAATAGTGTGGAAGTAATATTATTTGTGTATTTTAATGTTGTGTTATTTCATTATATATGTCATGTGTTTTTGATTGATTCACTTGTATACTTTATCAAAACACTACTTTGTACACATCATTATCTTTCATAAAACTTCTACTCATGAGAATTGGATCCTAATGCTCATCTGCTCAAATCTCTACAAACTTAAGTAAATGCACTAGATAACAAAGCATGACCGCTACAATGTTTATGTTTACTTGAAATGAAAATTTTATTACATTGTAGTTTGTGTATCTTTTCTTGATATTATGAAATCATGCGTACAAATTTTTTTTAATGGAATAGCATCTCTTCAATCTTTAACTCAAACATCAACTTTTCAAATTTAAAACTCATTATCCTTTATATGGTTTTATCTTCTAAAATGATGTTTATGTTTAAGAGTGCTTATTATTTTTAACACTGTGTTTTCCTTTAAGCAAGTGGTATCTTAAAATAGAATGCTTACTTTATCATGTTAGTTATGTTGCTTACTACTTTATGTTACATCATGCTTATATTTTTCTCAACAAGTAGTATTTAACAAGCTTTTGATTGCATCCTATTTTTCTTCTCGACATAAAATCTATTACTCTTATATACTCCCATATTTATTATTTCTTCATAATTATTCATTCTTTATTTCAAAATAACCTTTGATAATATCAAAAAAAAAAGGGAGAAATATAAATTCAAGAAATCTCTTACTAATCTCAATTTTTCAGAATGCACCATTGCAATTAATTATAACATTTAGGGGGAGCATACATTTAGGGGGAGAATACAATTTAGGGGGAGTATATTAAAAAGTTTTCATGGAAAGCGTCTATTGCTCGATCATGACAACCCACTTTTGGTAATAACAAAAGGGGGAGAATAAAATGAGAAATCTAGTGACATATATATTTAGGGGGAGTAAAATCTGTCACGCAGTAAACCTTTTATTCATGCATATCTTTTATCGCACTTATCTATAAACTCACTAATTTCTCATATGAGTATTTGTTATTATCAAACGAGGGAGATTGTTGGAGCTTGCTTTCCGCATCTCTTGGTTTGAGAATAACAAATACCGTGTTGTATTTGATCTAGTCTTTTGTGTGTTTATAGTGGCCAGGTTGTACAGGTTCAATGAGGAGACAAGTCCTCGTTCATGGGCATGATCCGAGAACGCCAAGTCTCAGGTTGGATGAGTTTTGTGTGCTGATCTTAAAATGGCTATAACTTTCAATCCAGGAAGAGTTACAGAACGTGCCACCCCATTTCGGAGATGAGAACGACTCAATCTACAGTCTGGAGTAGTTTCGGATGGCAAAAATGAAGAGGAGCTATCGCCCAGGAGACAGCTGATGTCGCCCAGGCGACAGCTGATGTCGCCCAGGCGACAGCTGATGTCGCCCAGGCGACAGCTGATGTCGCCCAGGCGACAGCTGATGTCGCCCAGGCGACAGCTGATGTCGCCCAGGCGACAGCTGATGTCGCCCAGGCGACAGCTGATGTCGCCCAGGCGACAGCAGAGAAGTTACAACTACTTCCCCCCACGACAGCACGACGAAAGGCAGTTTTGAGCTGTCGGAAATCCGACATCGATGTCGCCCAGGCGACAGCTCGGAGGTTATAACAACTGCCCACGATAGCACCACGACCGGCAGTTTTGCGCTGTCGGAAATTTCCGACAGCTGATGTCGCCCAGGCGACAGCGAAATTCTATAAATTGGCTCCTTTTGTTCGTGCATTAAAAAGCCTTGAAGATTCTAAGTTCCTTCCTGAGTGCATTCCATCCAGAGAGCTCCAGAACCTCATGAACTCCCATTTATGCTGAGAAGGTTTGAAATTGAAAACGAGATCGGACGCGCTTCTACATCAACGATCATCTCGAGGCTTCAACCTTCCTTTCAGAGATCTGAATTTCTAGGGAGTTCTTATTTTATCTTGTATTTTCATTTATATACATTTTACTTTGTATTGGTAGGGAAAATCGCTTCCTTGTGCGGAGCGTCTAAGTCCTTGCGTGGCTTAGGGGAAAATCGCTTCCTTGTGCGGAGCGTCCAAGTCCTTGCGTGGCTTGGTGGGAAATCGTGGCCTTGTGTGCTACGTCTAGATCTTGGGAAGATCTAGAGGATAGGCTTGGGCTTGGTCTTAGGAGAGACAAGCGATAGCCTTCCGATCCTTGGGAGAAGGATTGGTAAACCAAAATTGTTGAATTTTTTATTAACATAATTGTGCCTTGATCTTAAGCATTGTTAAGATCATTTTTTATTATATGCAAATTTCATGATTAATATAATTATGTCTTTTTCTTTAATTACATATTTTGTGGCATAATCCTTATCTTAGAAATTTGTGTTTGGTTTAATACAAAAATTGCATTGGTTTGAAAGTGTTTATAAGTAATTTTTTAGTAAAGTAAAATTTGTTTAAAAAATTATTAAGTAAAACTTATATTTTAAACACACCCTTATTCACCCCCCCCCCCCCTCTAAGGGCGCCACAAGATCCAACACCAACAAGTTGAGGGGTGGCCAACTCTTACTCCCCTCAAGGGAGAGCTCTAGGTTGAAGGTGTTGGAATTATGAACTGGACCAAGGGCTCGGCGAGGAGGTCCCACCACATACCCGGAAGATCTTTAGAGCGCTTCCCCTCCCAAACCAATGCCGGGCTTGGGCACCACTGGGGACTCTCCCCACCCCTTAGAGAGAGAAAATGGGGGGAGAGAGAGAGCTAGCCTAGAACAAGCTTTTTTCCAAATGGTGCCCCCTTGGTCCTATTTATAGGATTTCTGGATTTGGGCTGCAAATAACCAAACTCTGGCCTATCAGATTACCAAAATACCCTCGGATTTGGCCGGCAAATAGCCAAATCCCACTGTTCTGAGGCGCTAAACGCAGACCGACCCCTACCCACGGAATTGGGCGAGAGGGGGTACTTCGTGGGGCTCGGCGAGCCCACTAACTGGGTGGGGCGAGACCCAGGGTTCCCCCTGCTAGTCTCGCCCCCTGCTAGGGATGGGGGCGAGAGGGGGGTCGGCCCCCGCCTCCTCTCGCCCCTGCTGGGAATGGGGGCGAGAGGGGGGTCGGCCCCCGCCTCCTCTCGCCCCTGCTTAGGATGGGGGCGAGAGGGGGGTCGGCCCCTCCTCCTCTCGTCCCCTTTGTTTGGATGGGCAAGCGGGAGGCTCCCGCCTCCACCGCTTGCCTCCTCTCTTCCTGTCCTAGAACATACTGAAAAATAATGTGACAAAATATCTCTTGCCTCTAGGACATACTCGGCGAATACATGGTTGTACACCGCGAGCTCTCAAATGCGAGATCGCGGAGAGTTGCCTTCTCATAGGCGTTGGCGTCCTCCCTCCCACACAGCCCAAAGGTAAGGGCATAGGCACCCTCGCCGGGTTGGCCACGCTAGACCCATGAGGTAAGGAGGGAGGAGACGGAGACCCTATCAGTCGTGTCTGACCACACGAGCAGAGAGCCCCAAACCAAAATTTGGGTGTGAGTCAGGCATCTCCGCCCCCTCGCCCCTACAGCATCCCTGGCCAAGGGCTCTGGGCCGCTCGGCGTGGCGTCCTTCTTCTTCACCACGATCTTCCTCAATCTACTATGCGAGTCGGGGGGGAGGGGTCAAGGTCTACCACGGGCCTCTTCCCCTTACTGCTGCTTGGCACGTCCCTGCCCAGATCGGTGGTGCAGACTTCCGTGGCAGCCTTCGTGAGGTCTAAAGGGGAGGTTAGCCTTGACCCAACCGCATGCGACAGGTATACAGAAATTTGGCGCTCGCATGCAGTAAGAATAAAATAAGAAAAAACCCTTAGAGGGAGCGAGTTAAAGGAATAACGAGGTTATGTAAGTAGAAGCATACCTTCCCCCGGCAACACAGGGAGAGCGAGTCAAGGCGACGTCATAGGTAAGCAACCTTGAAGTTCTTTCTGTGGAAGAACTTATAAAACTTTGCCTCCTCGCCATCCACGCGAGGGGAACTGTATACCGAATCACTCTTTTGGACCGGCGAGTATAGGATGTTGCCGAAGTCCCCCTTGATGAAGAGGAACTTGTTGTTCCAGTGGTGGACTTTGTTGCAGGTGTTGCAGACCTTGAGTTGCGAGCCGATCATATAGGCGACTCCATCTGGAGTCGCCCAATAGATGAATAACTTGCGGAAGACAGTAAGGTTGAATTCGATCCTCTCCTCGAGCAGATAGCACATGAATGCGACGAGCATGGCTATCGTGTTCGTGTTGATCTGCGCAGACACCGTCCCAAAGTATTTGAGGAATTGCTTTACCTCCGGCCACAAGGGGAGGCGGAGCTCGACGTCGAAGTGGGAGAGGGGGAATGCGAGCTCGTCTGGAAGAAATGTGTTGATTTCCTCGCCTTCCCTTGGGCAGCGAACAGAATAGCCCTCCGGCAGGAGGTGGCCTCGAAGGGGAGACGATCCTCCTCCGGCACCTTCCCTTCGGGGAAGCAGTGATCAGGGAAGTTGGCGACGCAGTTCCCTCGCCCATCAGCAGTCTCAGCATCGCCGTCCATCGCGAATAGGGTTGGCAAGTGGAAGAGGCGAGTGCAAGAAAACAGAGAAACGACAGGGGGTGCAATTAATGTGGTAGGTAGAAAGGAAAAGGGGATATTTATAGAAAAAGTTGGGGAGGAGCCGCGACAGTTGACGGGACCCACTCTCTCCCAGCCCACTCACCCCTACCTATACGCGAAGTCTCATCGACTCGCCCCTAAAAGTTGAGCGAGAACACCCCTACCGCTCGATTACACATAAAAAATGAGAGCAATAAAATACAACATGCGATCCATATCAGATGAAAGCATAGATCCCCACGAGGCGAGGTCAACAGCAGCAGGAAATAATAGTACATTGTTCGATGTGAGAAAGTAGAAGAAAATAATAACATTTTCAAGGAAAAAAGAAAAACACGAGCGGGATCACAATAGGTGTCACCTCCAAAAAACTCGACCTCACGTCTAAACCTCTGGGCCTCGCCTGGCGCGGACGGACACGCGGGCCGCAGTGATTTCCTGCTACATCGATCGCGTGAATTCTTCGATTCGCTTGACGTGACTCTCTGTTAGCGTTGTGCCCCCCCCCCCCCCCCCCCCCCCCCCCCCCCCCCCCCCCCCCCCCCGCATTCTATTGCATCTTCCACGAGCAAGACGCACTCCCCCTCCAAGACGTCCATTCGCCGCTCTGGGGCAAGGATGCGAGGAAAGGGGTCATTCTCGGTCGTAGCCCTCTCCTCCTAGAGCTCACGGAGCATGTACCCATATTTCTGCAGCACCACCGTCATTCAGTTTTTCATCTCGGCAACATCAGAGGGGTCACCCAAATACTCGTCAATCATGGAAGGGGAGGACGGCGCTGAGTAGTTTCCTGCTTCATCCAACTAGTCAGCAATCGAGATGTCAGGATCTGAGAGTGGAGGCAAAATGTTAGCAGGAAATTAGAAGCTAAGAAAGGAAGGGTCGAATACATTCCCTTGCCATGCGAAGTCCTGATACCCTTCTCTTTGCAATGGGGAGAAGGCATGCCTCAGCAGCTCGGGGGCATCCTCGGCATTCCGCCAAAGGCGTAGAAGGTGGGAAGTACCATTGACTTTACCTAACCCACTCGCGGTAGAGGCTCAGTAGGTCTTTGCACTATGGTGACTACGTAGGGGCCATGAACGTTGCTCGTCGGGGCGATGGCTGTGTTAGCGAGTTCCTCGGCTAGGTCTAGAGCTTGAGGCTTCGAGGCATCCATCCCCCTGGGGGGAGGGGGGAGCAGGGGGGGGGGGGGGGGGGGGGGGGGGCAGGGGGGGAGATCGATATAGTTGGGCACTACAAAAGTGAACACGTGGTTAGTTATTCATAATGCGCGAGTCTAGTACGAGTAGAGAAGTGGTCACATACCAGGAATTTGAAGGCGAGTATCAGGGTTCACCTGAGTGCTCTCACCCTCCTGCTCGTCGTCTCCTTGCCCCCTAGTGTGATCCTCGGCAGCGAGGTGGGGCTGCGATGTCTGAGGTTTTGAAGCAGTCATTATAAGAAAGTTTGTAAGCAAGAAAAAGGAGGGGGAATCGCACCTGATTGGATGCCTCGAAGCCCAGGTTGAACTCGGGTTGTTGTTGCAGTCCTAACAGAGTAGCAGCCCCTCCTAGAGGCTCGCGTCGCACCTTCTTGACGCCCTTTTTCCAACTCGCCTTGGTGGCATGTGCGAGGAGTGCTCGGAGATGATGGCTAGCAGCCCAGAAGAAGCAACCTCATTCTTTTCCTTGAGGGCGGCAATGCGAGCTAGGATGTCCTTGGAAGGCGGCATAATGGGGACCAGCCGATGAGAAGCGAGGGGGGGAGGTGGAGGGAGGTCCTTGGGATGGCCTCCCCGATGTGTATATATAACCTTCGATGGGTCCCACCGAAAGATTCTCTCTAAAATCAAGGCACTCGTCAAACACTCGAGATTGAACTATCTTTCCGAGCTTGAGGCAAACTCGCAAAGAGCGGGGATTATGTACAACTCCGAGTTTGCCAAGTGGACCCAATAGGGCCAGCAGGTAGAAGGGGGCCAGAATCGCCTACCGCCAACATTACCGTTTTCGCGAGGCGGTTAGCTCAGGTGAGTCGAGTCGCCTCTAGCTGATTGGCTAGATGTCCAGCCGATAAGGGAGTCGACACACCTCTAGCCGTTCGACTCACCTCTAGCCGTTCGACTCCCCTCTAGCCGATCGCCTTGACCTCTAGCCGATCGGCTAGACCTCCAGCCAAAATCCTCTTGACTCGCCTCTAGCCATTCAACTAGACCTCTAGCAGCTCGCGGGGTCTATTTTTAGTTTTCCACCTTCGTGATTAGGGTTCTTTGCTCCGAGTGCCTGACCTAGTGCTCTAACTCACGAGAAGTAAAAGCAAGCTACATCAGTCCGAACTCCTCTTGAACCGTGGTTTCCAAGTCCATAAACGAGGCGAGTACGTAGATGCAGCCGACATCTCGTCGACTCAACGACAAGCACACTCACAAACTCCTGAACGTTGAGCTGGCTCTAAATGCGGTCATTTCGTTAAGAGGTGCGGGCACGCTAGGGTCGCCATTCCTAGTTCTCGCAAGCTAAGGTGGGGTGAGTCAGGCGTCTCAGCAAAGAATTGGCCCCTGGGGCAGGTACTCGACGAGCTCAGGAAGTAAGGCGAGTTGCAGTCCTGACGGATTTGCCACCCCTGCTAGAGACTCGCGTTGCACCTTCTTGACGTCCCTTTTTCCTACTCGCCTCAGTGGCATGTGCGATGAGTTCTCAGAGATGATGGATAGCAGCCCAGAAGAAGCTGCCTCGTTCTTTTCCATGAGGGCGGCAAGGCGAGGTAGGATGTCCTTGGAAGGCGGCATAATGGAGACCAGACATGAGCAACCGTGCCCAAGATCTCCACACGCGAAGCTTCGAAGGCATCATATGAGCGTCAAGAAGATCAATCTGCAACCGCACAAGGCGATCCATGCTACTGCATGGTACACACCCGGTCAAACATCCCCTAAGTAGCATGATCATATATCTTTAACTACTATATACAAGAAGTTGTCTTTGGTGCAACATTCAAAATTGCCAAAAATAACTTCATTCTTTTACTCCAACGACTTAAACATATATTATGAAAAAATGAAAATTCATAAAATATAATTACTATTTGTGTAATTACATTATGTCCCTATAATAAAAATAATAATAGAAATTCATAAAATCCATAAGTTTTTAGTAGACCTCCTACACCTACTATGATAGGTTATCATAATTAGACCTCCTAGACCTACTTTAAAATGATTTTTTTGTTAAAATATAAATGTTTTTGAAAAAAATAATTATAAAATATTAATTAAAATTTTTGTGCGGTCATTTTAAGTACATGTATGTATATGTTCCGCCGGAGGCGGGCGAAGCCCGTCCGCACGAAGCCAGCCGGGGCGGGCGGAGCCCGTCGTTGCCATCCAGGTACTATCGCACTTGGCAGTACGGGCAGAGCACACGACAGATGCGGTCGCCGGCCAGGTACTATCTCGCCCACGACAGATGCGGGCGTAGCCCGCCCGAATGCAGGCGCAGCCCATGCAAAGAGTCAGCGAGCACAGGCGAAGTCCATGCGGAGCTGCTCGTGTGTGTGTGTATATATATATATATTTACAATATTAAAAGTAAAAATTAAAATACAATGTCCATTCAAAAATGCCCCTCATTTTTATATTTTAATAACTTTGACTTATATTTAATCTATTTCAAAAAAATTAAAATACAATGTCCATTCAAGTAATTACACTATCCCAAAATTAAAAGTAATGATAAAAATTCATTAAAATCCCCAAAAAAAAAATTTAATAGATCTCCTATACCACTGTCATTAGGCATGTCATCTATCTGTTCGAGAAAGGTTGTCATTAGGCATATTAGCTGTGTTTTCGAGTAGCTACCATTAAACCAATCAACTATATTAAAGTTGATTAATTAATATTATATTTATAAACCAATGGTCATGCACAAGTTCCTCGGGCAACGCGCAACAATAATTGAACTCAGCTCAACATCCACCATAATATGTACAGGCAAAATGATTTTAGATGGGGAGCGGTGCTCGCGTACTGTCGCCCCCGCACACTATGCATAGGAAACTCGTGTATGACCGACCGGCCATACGTACAATCACAAGACCATATGAGCGAAAAAAAAAAAGAACGTAAAGAAAGATAAAGCACAACAAACTTTGAAAGCCGATGTCTTATGATCCTGCTATGTATCTTCATTCCACAGATTTACAAGATTTAAAACAGCGGGGCTGAAGAGATTCATAATTCCCATAACGGTTTCAGGAGCACTTGCAAGTACGAAATAGAAGATCTGGGTAACTTCATCCCTGCATTATAGAGAAATTATTCAAGTTACTCTTCATCCCTGCCTACGCACCATAGTGTCAATTGTATCATTTGTGATCGCTTCAATAATTGTTCATGACCGGCTCGCTTGTTAAGCAAAGAACCCAGACTTGAACAACAATTTCATTTGATTCATTCATGTCCGAGCCAATGGTTGGTTAATCGACGGAAAAAAACTGAGAGGGAGCTCTTACAGGTACGTCTTATCAACACCCCCACCCCAAACATGAACAATATTCCGTAAACCATGAAGGATTTTTATTTTTTAAACACTACGGGTTCGTTTGGCAAGGGTGTGGCGGTTGTGAACGCGGTGGTTATTAACCATCGTTCGTGAAAGTCCGACCAAACCTAACAAACTTCATTCACTTTTATGTTCAAAATTAGTTTGTATTCCTCGGTTAAGGTCATAACTGTTCTCATCTCAAACATATATTTTATGGCCCTGACATTTTTGTCCAAACCCGCCGAAGAAAAAACGCCGTGTTAAACTTACCCGACATTGCATGAAAAAGGCAAATAACCGTTTTGTCCATGTCAATAATTCCTAGAAACGGATTAAAAGCAAGGGCAAAATTGTCAGTATACCATTTTCAAAGCAAAGGACCGCTGGTGCCGACGCAAAGTTCAGCTGGCAGAACGCGGAACGCAGATGGGCGCTCGTGTTCCCAGTTGGGTCAAACACACCGTTTCGACTTTGGGGAAGCGAAACGCCAACTGGCATCCGACCCAAACAAGTCAAAGGGGAAAACGTCGCGCCACGGGGACACTTCGGCAGGCATAATAGCACTGTTCATTAGTTACAAGTGAAAGTTCTGACCTATTTAGGTTGTTTGGCATTGGCGGCAGCGGCGGCAGCAGCATCCTTGTCAGTAGGAGTGGGAACCGGTTGAATTCTCTCGTAGGGTTTTCTTATCAGCGTCTCTCCTCTTAAAGCAGCCACATACCTGTCGTTGGTGTCCTCTTTTCGTTGAATCTCGCCAAGATATTCAGCCAGTCTTTCACGGTTTACTTGCCCCATCATCTATATTGCATTTTTTTAAAATTAATAACCTCCATTACTGTAAAATTAATAAAACAAAATTCATATAAAATTTCAAGGGTTGCCTGGATTTGTCAAATTAAAAGTGCCAAATGCAATCTGTTGATTGCACAAAATTACAGAAACAATATATAGTTATTTAAATCAGCAGTTGACCACTTGGTCTTCACCTGCTCTCTCTATTTCTATCTCTATAGATAAAAAAGACAATATGGAGTAAAATGAGAACCATTCCCTTTCACATCGTATACTTGTTCGTGCAGAGTCGCCAATGCACTCTCCCTCTTCGGCATCATTCTCTCTTTCCCTCTCTCCTATGCATGTAGGTATTATAGCTTAAAAAAACTCACTATTACGCAATATGAAGACATCCTTTATACGTAGTACGGATTATAATAGATATTACAAAATGCTGCAATAACTATGATGGATTAGGTTTATGGTCTGTTTGACTCAGCTGCAACGACTAGAGAAGCAGTGGTGTGATGCAGCGGTGAGAGAATCAGCTGTTTTGCAGAGTAGTGAGAAAAACAGTAAAACTGTTTGAAAGATCTGCTTTTTTAGTGTTGTTTGAACAGAGGAGATTATACTGTTTGACAGAATAGATGTGTGGTGGACCTGTTCGTTGATTGAAAATTAAAATTTTTATAAATGAAATAGAAATGCATGCAGTATGAATTATTTCAGACGCTTATATATACCATAAATGATGTTCAAAGTGTAAATACTACGTCCTAGAAAATGTTTATATACGAAGATTTAAAGATTTGGCCAAATATTAATATTACATAATCAGAATTTGTATGTCATAAAATTAAACTGCAACATATTTTTCTTATGCAACTGCATCATTGGACCCCCACGCATCTCTACCCAAGATTTTTAACTATATGAAGTCAATTATAATTTTGCATGCTTAGTTAAACTTGCTGATTTTTAAAGAACAAAATTGATTATTGCTATCAGAACTTGGACCGACATTCTTAACAACCTATAATCCACCCGATTTTCATTATCATATTGTATACATTTCTTATCAAACTAGATATATAGTTTTAAAATCTTAAGAACACCTCCTTTCGAAAAAATCACTTCACTCCACGAAAGAAGATGTCTTCACTACTATAAACTGATAGCTAGCTCGCTAAGAAGCCACAAACTTGCGCAGGGCTGCTTCTGTCGAGGGAGAGCACAACAGTGGCGAAAACGACGACAAAAGACAATGGAAATGGCGACAGAAGGAACCAATCAAGAAGGTGCAGATCCGCCGGCGACAAAAGAGGAAGAACGGCGACCGAAGACAGCGGAACGATGACAGAAGGGGAAATGGCGAGGAGAAAAGTCGACCGCTGGGTCGCGCGATCGAAGGGAGCGAAAAAATTATTTTCCAGCGGTGTCGTGCCTAGCGACGACCCGCTGTGCGAAAAGAGCCCTAAAATCCGAAAAATGGCGGTGGGAGAAGCAGGCGCTGATGTTACTGTTTAGCGCGGATATTCAAACAGTTGTGTGCAGCTTCAAATATTCTCAAACGAGCCCTAAATACGTCGGGTAGCACTCAACAAGAATAAATGGAGAATAATAATCCACAAGGCTAACCACAAATGGTGTTGCGGAGAAGTTATCTAATTTATGTTAATCCCTTGGGCGGCTAGGGCATCCAGAGGCTGAATGGAGTAAGAAGGGGTCCGAGGGAACATAGGAGGATAGGACTTAGGAGAGAGGGGAAATTTCAAGGTAACACTTGGACGTAGGGAATCTCTTAATAAGCTGAAGTATCGCAATGTTTTACAGACATGCAAATAGGCCCTAACATTTGGGGTAAAACTGCAATTAAAGTGAAACAGAAACTAAAGGCAATAAATAAAATTCCAAAAGGGGCTGATGGTGTCCCTAATTCTCCTGGGCGGTTCATGTTCTAGTTGCTCGACGTACATATACCCACCATTTCCTCGTGTCCACCTCCCCGATGCCCGGTTCCATAGCAACACGCCATGTGGAATGTCTTCTTCTCAATGCATAACTTTGGGAACTATTGGTGATGATGTTGTGTTTAAAAATTTAAATGAAGTGCCCGTTATGTGTAAACTGTGTACGTGTCAGTTATTTCCGTTATGTAATCATGAAAGAGGAAGTTAGGATTGAGTGGTGTTGGGCAGGAAGTTACCTGCAGTTGACGTAACCGCCGATGAAGCGGAATCAGTTGGGAGAGGGCTTACATGCCCCCTTGTTTGTATGAAGGTGTATGCAATTTGATGTTAAGTTATTTCAATTACCTTTTCCTTCAATTCTACGTATTCTTCTTACCGTAGAATTCCGCGAGTCCTTCCCAGTTCAAGCAGCCTAAGGGGAATCCGTCTTCCACCCGTCATATTTCAACAAAAGTACTTATCAGTGGTATCAGAGCCACCGGTCTTCTGACCACTGTCTATCATGGGGGATCATAACACCCGCCACCAGAATCTGCGGCGTGAGTTCAACGGCGTCAAACAAATCCTACATGAGCTTAAACACAATCAAACGACCACAACTGCAACCTTACAACAGGAGGCAGCAACCATGAATGAACTCCGTGCAATGATCGGAAACCATCACTCTGAATCATGGGGCTCAGGACCGCCAATTCCTACCACCAGGAGAAGGACGACCGCGCCAAGAATACACTAACTCTTTACCTACTCGATGTGGACGACTGGACTTTCCACAATTCTCAAGATCCGGCGTAAAGGAGTGGATATATTGCAGTGAACAGTTCTTTGAAGTTGATGGCACGCCTGAGGAATTGAAGGTTAAGTTAGCCGTGGTGAATTTAGAAGGCAAAACTTTATCTTGGTATCAAATCTATGCCAAAACCAGAGTCCATAGATCGGAGCTACTTTGGGAGGAGTTTGCCGGAGCAATTCACGATGGATTCAACGAATCTCTATTTGAGGAGCCTATGAGTGAACTCAAGGAATTACGCCAAAATTACTCTGTCCAAGAATATTTAGAAGAGTTCGAAGTGCTGCGGAATAAGGTGTTGATCTCAGATGAATACGCCATCAACTTATTCCTCACTGAGCTGAAGAAAGAAATTGGTCTAGCCGTTCGAATGTTTGCGCCTTCCTCCCTTCAGAAAGCGTACAGTCTAGCACGCCTTCAAGAACAACAAAATGCCTTGGGGTCTAGAAAGGCCTTTCATCATCAGGGACATTCTCTCACCACAGGCACAGTATCAAGCTCAAAACGACCTTTGACTAAAACCACAAGAAAGCTATCCAGCCGTGAGATGGATGAAAGCGCGCCAAAGGGCTCTGCTTTTGGTGTGATGAGAAGTACACACGGGGCCATGAGTGTGGTCCTCCCAATCAAGTATATACCTTGGAGATGTTAGAAGAGAACGAGGTAGAATCATCAGAAGAATTTCACCGGGCACCAGAAAATGAAAAATCTCATACAAATCCTTTGTTAACCCCACAAGTATCCTTTAATGCCATTATTGGCATTAATGATTACCATACCATGAGAATCACAGGATCACACAACAAACACGTTGTATACATCCTCATCGACACAGGAAGCACTCACAACTTCTTAGATGTTTCAGCATCCAAGTATCTAAAATATGAACTGAGTGACATTCCCGCCTTTGCGGTAGCTGTAGCAGATGGCAAAAAGCTTTATAGCAGGCACGTGTGTCGACGATTTAAGTGGACAATGCAAGGTGCTCATTATCAAACAGACACATTGGTACCTTTGGGAGGTTGCAACTTGGTGTTGGGTATTCAATGGTTGGTAACTTTAAGACCAATCAAATGAGATTTCGGCCAGCTTAAAAAGGAGTTTCAGGCGCAGAACAAGAAGATGCATCACCTCATCCAGAAAATCTCTCAACTGTCTCTTCTCACCGTATGTTGGTTACATGAGAAGGTATATTCTTGCTCTTCTTCTAAAGAGGCCACACTATCTGTTTTAGACCACCCATCAGTACAACACTTGCTTGATGAATACAAGGATGTTTTCTCCACACCAAGGGAACTACCACCCACACGAACACATGACAATAGATTTTTTTAAAGGATTCCCATTGCATTATAAATTCAAGGCCTTATTGATACCCAACCTCACAAAAAACCGAAATTGAGAAAATTTTAGCAGAAATGCTTTCCACCGGAGTAATTAGGCACAAACACAGCCCTTACTCTTCTGCCAATGTGTTAGTGAAAAAGAAAGATGGATGCGTATGTGTATAGATTACCGGAGCCTCAATAACAATACGATCAGAAACAATTTTCACATCCCTATTTAAAGAACACGGATACAATCCGGAGTGAACTCCGGCCAAGATCGAGGAGGTTGGGTCCTCCAATGATCCCTCTCTCAAATGAGAGCCCAAAACCTTAATGATCCAAAGATACCTTCTACTCCCAAACCACCTCCTTATATAGGGAGGGGGGCTCACATGTCAAAACCCTAAAACAATAAGAAGTACAATAATAATACGTGCGTACGCGTAACAATCCATCCCGCCAGAAAATCGACCTTGGCCCCAAGGTCGAAGTACTGCCCGCCATCTAGTAGTAATGTGCCCGCTGGTGGGCCGCCGCAGAGGTGCCCGGATCTCCGTCCGGCGGTACATCCGTGAGCAGAAGGGTGTCCAAGGAAGCCGCGCCGATCTCGTTCAAATCATCCCCGATGAGGGCCCGGAACTCCTTGGCAGGACAATTATGATTAGGGGAGTAGGGTTGCTTGCAGCGGTAGCACAGACCCTTGCTCCGCAAGTCATTATACTCTTGGTTGGAAAGACGGAGAGTGGGGATATAACGATTGTTGTGTGGGCCCATAATGGTTGGCCGAGGAGGATGAGGTGGTAGTGGTGGAGGCTTAGGCGGGGGAGGGAAATATGGTTGGTAGGGAGGGTTGGACGGAGACGACGGGAGGGGAGGGTCCCCAGACGTTGCCATGAATTCAGCCTCCACCAGTGGGGAGAAGTTCAGGGCTTGGTGGACAGTTGACGGTTGCAGGGTGCGGAGGCGGGCTCGGATGTGGGGTTGTAAGCCGTGCATGAAGTAGGACAAGTAATGGTCGGGTGGGAGACCAGGAACATGAGTGACCAACTCGATGAATGCATCAACGTACGAATCAATGGGGCCGGTCTGACGGAGTCCGCAAAGGCATTCGATCATGGAGCCGGGGTAACGGTGATCAAACCGCTGAATGAGGGCCTCTGTAAGAGCTGTCCAGGTGAGGCCGGGAGAGGATTGGCAGAGCCAGCGGACCCACTGGAGGGCGGAGCCCTCCATGCCGATGAAGGCCGTGCTGACCTTCTGTGGCTCCGAGATCTGTTGTATCTCGAAGAACTGTTCGGCCCGAGCAACCCATCCCATAGGATCAATGTCGTTGAAAGAGGGGACATCCAATGAACGAGGGCCCGGTGAGCACACCCCGGGCAGGGGGGCTGTTGCATGAAAGAGTTCCAGTGGGGTCCCGAGGAGGGGCGGTGGATCCACCACCGACGTTGCAGAGGTGGTAAGGAGGCCGGCCAGGAGGGAGTCGAGCTTAGCATCCATGCGTAACATGAGGGTCTGCAGCGACGCGATGGAACTGTCGTGGTCATCCAAGCGACGAAGAATGGTGGGATCGGTGGTTGGGTGAGAAGGCGTGGGATCTGGGTTGCCCATTAGACGGCTGGAACGACGTGGCATGCACGTATGAAACCGCAGGGGCGGAGAAGGACGCCGGATGGAGGGGGGCGTGCTGGATCGGCAACAGGGCTGCTATCCGGCGAAGGCGCTGGAGCGACGGCAGGAGCGGAAGTGGAAGGAGGAGCGGAAGCGGAAGGAGGCACTGGATCGACGGCAGTAGCGGAAGCGGGAGGAGGCGCGTGATCGGGGATCGGAAGCGGGATCGAAAGCGGGATCGGGGATCGGAAGCGGGAGGAGGCGCGAGATCGGGGATCGGGACCGACAACAGGAGCGGAAGCACGATGTTGAGCGCGAAACAGGAGCTGTACGTGATCGGGATCGGGGATGGAGGCGCGAGATCGGGGATCGGGACCGACAGCAGTAGCGGAAGCACGATGTTGAGCGCGACACAGAGCTTCTATGCTGTAATTTTTCTTTTGCTCTTTTCAAATTACAATCGCCGGTATTGAGACCGCACGAACTTATGTATTTAGACAGAATGAAATGAAAACAAATTTTGGCATACATTTGTCTCCTTTGTGAATGAATACTTATTCCTTTATGTTTGTGTCGATCTTACCATTTTCGATCTCATCATAATCCTTAGTGAAGAAGAATCGATCACAGTAGATAGCAACCAGTCTCTGAACATATAGTAGGAGGATAATTTTTGTTATACGCGATCTCATTGTTTAGATGTAGAATTGGCATTCGATCTCAATGCCTTAGGTATTGTTGAGCTTGAAACATCAGCTTTATACAAGAAGATTCCTTATAATAGTTTATACTAAGCGCAACAGCCCATAATGGCGATCTCTTTTTCATCAGACCGCCCTCATAGACAATGATTCTGAATATTCCAAATTACTTGGAATAATACTTGAGTAAGAGAAGGGAGATCTCTAATAATTCAGACAGCTCCTTCCGCGGATGATAACCAGACCCTGAAGAATTTTGGGCCTTTCTAGACAGATAACCAGCGGTCTCAAATTTTTCAGACCGCCACTTAGTAGAAGCATAGGGATGAGATCTCATCAATGATCTCACTTAACCCAGATTCCTTGATACTTGAAAAATCTTGAGCCATTATAACAGACGGATAGCCAGCGATCTCAGCTTTTCTAGACCGCTGCTTAGTAATATAATAGAAGATAGACCTCGTGAATACCCTCATATACTTCCAGAAAAAGACAAGTAAAAGGAGCATTGAATCTGCGGCCTCAATTTTTCCAGACCGTCCTTTATGGGAACAAACATCTATAAAAGTTTGTAGTTGATGGTCCCAGATATCTCAAACTAATTCTTAACTGATACATATATAAAAAAAACCTCAGGCGGCGGTCTCAAATGCTCTAGACCGCCACTCCATAGAACAAAACCAAAAAATTATAGACAGGGGTCTTAGATGTTTCAGACCGCCTCTTATCATTATAAAATACCAAGGAATCCGCAGGGACATACCTCTTCTTAAGTTGAGCTTTGAACTCAACCCAAGTGATGATGGGAGGCTGTCCCATCGTGAAACGCATACGCTCGAGTTGACACCACAATGTGAAGGCGGGTCCCTTCAGTCTCAAGGTGGCATACTCCACCTGCTAGTGGTCGGGGATGCGCCTCCAGCTGAGATATCACTCTAACAGTTCACTCCAATCGAGGCACACCTCTGGCTCAAGGGTGCCCTCAAAGTCCCGAATGTCTAATCGGACGTCTGCCTCCCATCTGGGAGGGTACCGTTGGTCCCGATAGTCGGGTAGTGGGTCGTGGAGTGGTAGAACTTCGGGTTGTGAGTCATGGAATGGTGGACCTGGGTGATGTGGAGGTGCTGGGGGAACTAGGTGCGGTGGGGTGGAGGTGGAACTGGGTGCTGTGGGGGTGGCCCTCCTAAGTGAAATTGGGCTTCTAAGTTGTTGACAGTGGTGCGTAACCGTAAAACGACTTGAGTCATGTCTCCCATGGTGGTAGTGAGTGCGGTGACAGCGGTCATAAGTTCCTCCATACATTTACCAATGTCGCTCATCCCTCCCTCGAGGTGCTCGATTCTCGATTCCATGAAATACATTTAGAAAACGTTAACACAACTCTCGGGTGCAAAACAAGCTCGGCTACCCCACAATAGGAGTGAGGTATCCCAGCAGTCACACCAAATTGATGTAAACTTGTTTGAACAACCCGAAAGTCGGGGTGAAGACTTGGCACTACCCTAATTTCAGCACGCAATTACCACAAGGGCTCGGAGAGTCCAAGGGAGCGGGTGACCAATTAATAGGACATAACCGACGCACACCTTAACAACGAACACGGAACAATGAGATGCGAAGCGAAAAATGCTACCTTCCAAATAAAGATTTAAGTTGCTACTTGTCCAATAATATTCAACCAAACAGCCAGGAAATGGAGTAAAGTAAGGAAAGTTCTCATCCCGAGGCTTCGCAAGCCCTTTCGGACGCGATCCAAGTGGTGAAGAGTGGGTCGATCCGCTGGTGGAAGTAATATCGAAGCAGGAAACTCGCTGGGCAGTCGGCCCTCCCCAGACGGAGGTCGGGATTACTCCAGTAGGCGGCAAGAAGGGGACCGACCGTTGGAGGTTGCTGACCCCCTATAATGGCTGCTCCAACCGACGAAAGAGGGTGGGAAAGAAACCCGTTGGGGTCACGTGAGTTGGCCGGGCTCACATGCTTGGAACAAAAATTGCGCGGCGCGCTACAACGAAAAAACAAATAATAGTAAATAAAATTGTGCAGTGCGCTTCAGCGAAAGAAAATAAAAAACAGTGCGGCGAACATAAGAAGACAAAAATTGGAAAATTAAGACGTCGTCGGGGTTGCACCAATTCGCCTGTCATGTTCCCCTTTTCAAGAGGTTCCTGTGTTTGTTTCTCATTGTCCCAATGGTATATCTCCAACCTTTTCTTTTGCTCATTTTATGTTAGCCTAAGGATATGCTTAATATTTATTTGGTTTAAAAATTCAAAGCTTGTCTTAATTACCTAGAACCTTTTTGTCGTTAATTTGATATCTTTGTTTGTTCTTTTCATATAGGCTTGTGGATGATTTATTGTGTCGTTAAATACGTTCAATTGTGGGTTCTTTACGCGCGTTTGCGAACTCTAGATCGATTGTCACTTGATATTATTGGAGCGGCGTCTCACTTGCGCTACATATTTAAAAGAGAACTTGAATTTATTAATTTAAAATCAAATAGAGAATTTCGGGTTACATCAATTTTCCTCCGCGTGGAGGGCCAAAGCAAGAGCGCGCGGCAAATTGATCCTGCAAATCACGAGAATAATCCAAAACAAACAACTACTAGTCAAGAGATCCAAGCCAACATGAAATCACCACACCATATATTAATAAAGAGAATTAAAGTTCCATACAACAAATAACAACTCACGACGCATGGGGGCTGCCCGAGGTGTAGAGATCCGGTGAGCACGGCGTTGTGGAGACGATCCGGAGGGGAAACAAGGGCTGGTTGGACTGGATCTGACTGTGGGGAGCGGGATCGGGCTGTAGGAAGGTGGATCCTGTTGTATGGAGGCGGATCCGGGTGGTGGGAGGGCAGATTTGGCTGTGGGGTGGCTGGTGGGTGGCTGGTGGGTGGTTGGCGGAAGGGGGATGGGGGCTGGAAGGGACTCGCGGTAGCGGGACAGCAAGAAGGGGGTGCGGCGATAGCAGGAAATACGACAGGAAACCTGGATCGGGGCAGATCTGGATGGCGGGCTGTAGAGGAGAGGGAAGGAGGGATTGTGGTGGCTGTTGGAGCTTGGGTTGGGGTTGGAGGAAGGTGGAGAGAGTGGCTGGAAGGGCGGTAGTTGCGGGGCAGCAGGGAGGAGGCGGTAGCGGGTGGTTTGGAAGACTGTAGGAGCGGCAGGTTGCTGGACAGCAATGAAAGGAGGGGTGGCTGGCTGTTGGAGAGATGTGAGGGAGGCGGTAGGGGGATTTGGAGGTGGAGAAAATTGGCTAGGGGTTGGGTTACTTTTGGGGAGCGGGAGAGGGCCTAGGAGTCATCACCTAGGGTTCCACGGAGTCGGCACCGTGGAGTGATCGCGGGAATCCAGGAATAATCTTTCTCCAAATTCTGCAATAGCCTCCAAGCAGCCCGCATGCTTCTTATTTATAATAAAACATAATTAGGACAGCCAGCATCAACGGCTATGATTGATCGTGAATGCGGAGGGCCCGATTACAATAAATATAAATAAAAAACAGCAAAGTAATATATGAAATCGTAGGTAAACGCCGAGCCGGGCGCATCCATGGAGTCGGATCGTCGATCCGTAGATGTTATATATGGCAGGTAGCCAATTGGCCCTGTACGGGCCCAAAACTCGTCCAACGTCGGGGGTCCACGTCTCCATTCTGCATCATTCTCCCCGGCTTGAAAAAATTCATCTCCTGATGAATAGAGATCGGAATCTTCTATGTGTGTGCCAGGTAAGAATCGATGAGGTCCATCAGAGGTCGCCCAAGTATCGTCGATGGTAAAGTATCCTCGCCAATGGAACTCCTATGTCTGACTGTCTTGCACGGCTATGCATGCATGAGCCACGATATCAATAATGGTCTCAATAATCCATTGATGTGCTGGAAGTCCCGGTGCGATCCCTGGTGCAGATGGTGAAGCCATAGGCGACTGATCCAAAGGCAGGTGGGGCTCAAAAGCGAACTGGGTGCAAGACTGAGGATGTGGAGGTGTAGGCTCCAAAGGATGTGGGGGTGTAAGCTCAAGAGGATCTCCACGAAATGGGTCCACATGCTCGTGAGGTTTGTAGTATGTCGTTAAATCCTCAGCATTAAATATGGGACGGATACTCATGCTCGTCAGGATATCAAGATCATGGATATTTGCTCCGATCCGTCTCATGATTGTGTAGGGATTCATTCGCCTAATGCTCAAACTTTTAGCAAGCCTCCCACGGAGCCTCACAGCGCAGATTCTCGTCATCACCTGCTCGCTTTTATGAAATACCTGCTCTTGCCAATGAACATCCGCATGCGATTTCTAAGATTTATTACCATTATTGATTCTCCGTCGGACCGACTCATGAAACACGTGCAAACGATGAACAAACGACTCAACAGACGCATGCAAATGATAAACAAATGATTTAACAGACTCATGCAAGTGATGCAAATGAAACACGACAGACACGACACACTCGCTAAGGGAAAAACTCATCCAGTGTGCGACGAGTGTCCAAGTGATCGGGTGAGACATCAACACTCAAAGAAGAGCTCATAAGATGTCAAATGTCCCTTGGGGATTCAGATGCATCAGGGGGCTCAGCGTGAGGTATGTATGAAAATTCATCGCGGATGCGACGATCACCTGAGTGGATATAAGAGGCACCGATGATAGGATGTGGCTCAAAAGTGTGGTGAGTATCCCTGAAAAAAAAGAACTTATCTGGTCGATCAGCAGGCAGTGTGTCCCAAGACTCATCAAGAGTGCGACGGGCCATAAGGTAGGCTCTCGCAATAACGAGTATGCTCAAGCGTACTTAAGGAAAACCCTATATATGTGATGCTCCACTCAAGATCCATTTGTTGGGGCAAGATCAGAGATGATAATGGAAGAGACGTCAATAAATCGATACTCATAAATGAGTGGCTCGCCGGAATCTCATACTCACCAGGACGTGATGGTTCATCAGGAGGCTCAATAGGAGGCTCGTCATAGAACCCGTCGACATGTTCATGATCCTCTGGATAAGTACTATCTTAAGGGGTAGTGTCCCCATAAATGGGTGAGATAGACACTACGAGATCAACACCAGGCTTTTGGCACTTGGTCGTGATGTGGATCGGGACAATAACAAGGGGAGAGTGACATAGACCTACTCTCAAGAATGGATCTGTAGGTGCGGGGTCAAGAGATGAGTCTATGGTAGGGGTACTAACTAACCCAGGGCATGACAGAAGAAAGGGTGTAGGTGAGGGACACAACACTATAGAATCAATAGGTCGCTCAGACTCACTCCCAGTCGGGGTCACTGCGGAGGCCAAGGTGTGAATCCAATCGACCAGCTCTTGTGGATCTCAAGGATTGTTCATGATGTGCGAGCTGATATGTCTGTTAAAGGGACTTCGAGCTGTGATAAGCCAACTCAGTACGTATGTCAGATCGAAGTCCAGACCGAAATAGGGAAGTGGTCATAGTTGGCTCCTCTCGGATATCACTCACACAACTAACTCATCAAAACGATCCATGTACTCAGCGATAGACATAGATCCTTGCTGAAGTGAAAATAATTGCTCGAGCAAGCGAATCTGATACGACAGAGGCAAATACCTCTGACACAACATACGCTTCATATCCGCTCAACTAGTGATGCGATGAAGACGATCTCGCTCGTGAGTCCTCTCAATACTAGACCAATATGCTCTCGCCTGATCTAGAAACCTATGTTTCGCAAACTTGATGCGCAGCTCACCAAATAACTCAAAAGTCAATAACTGAAAGACTCGGGACTCGATGAGCCGTCAAAAGAAGGAGCATCAGTACGAAACTACCACTCGAGATCTCTCTCAAAACGACGATCCTCATAATAATCATCCCTAAAGTAATTGAGTCGTGTTGAAGGATCCACACGGCCTGCTCGCGTGCAGGGATATGAACGACGACAATCATCATACTAATAGTCTCTAGCATAGTGGGATCGTGTCGGTGGATCCATACAATCTCTGGAAGTGGTGTGCTGTGATTGAGAATAATAATCGTAGTAATGTGAGGATCTCCCTGAAGGGGCTCTATGGGAGCGGGTGTAAGTGGACTCGGGATCCCCAAATAGAGGGGAGGAATATTGGTGATACTTAGCCATGAAGAAACCTATAGACTCTACAATTGTATATCAAAAGAGTGCTCGCAACCTGTCTCTGATACCAATTAACGCAGGACGAATCCATAGGCGGCGGATTAATGATGCCCTAACCCTACATGCAATGCAAATGAGCACGTGACAAATGCAATGAACCTAAACACCGTCTAATGAAGAGTTAAAGGCTTGATGTGTGACTACTAGAATGCAACCTTAATGTGAAGTGCAATATCTGACGACGAATTAAAGACATAATAATAAATAATTAAATGACACGTGTATGATTTTGACAAAAGTAAAATAAATTTATTAAGTAAACAAGCAATGGTTTTTCTCCGCGTGGAGGGCCAAAGCAAGAAGCGCGGCAAATTAATCCTGGAAATCACGAGAATAACCCAAAATAAACTACTAGTCAAGAGATCCAAGCCAACATGAAATCAACACACTATATATTAATAATGAGAATTAAAGTTCCATACAACAAATAACAACTCACGACGCATGGGGGCTGCCCGAGGTGTAGAGATCCGGTGAAGCACGGCGCGGTGGAGACGATCCGGAGGGTAAACAAGGGTTGGTTAGACTGGATCTGACTGTGGGGAGCGAGATTGGGCTGTAAGAAGGTGGATCTTGTTGTATGAAGGCAGATCCGGGTGGTGGGATGGCAGATTTGGCTGTGGGGTGGATGGTGTGGGGTTGGCGGAAGGGGGATGGGGGCTGGAAGGGACTGGCGGTAGCAGGACAGCAAGAAGGGGGTGCGGCGGTAGCAGGAAATATGACAGGAAACCTGGATCGGGGCAGATCTGGATGGCGGGCTGTAGTGGAGAGGGATGGAGGGATTGTGGTGGCTGTTGGGGCTTGGGTTGGGGTCGGAGGAAGGTGGAGAGGGTGGTTGGAATGGCGGCGGTTGCGGGGCAGCATGAAGGAGGCGGTAGCGGGCGGTTTGGAAGACTGTAGGAGCGACAGGTTGTTGGACAGCAGTGAAAGGAGGGGTCGGTTGGATGTTGGAGAGATGTGGGGAAGGCGGTAGGGGGATTTGGAGGTGGAGGAGGTGGCTAGGGGTTAGGGTTACCTTTGGGGAGCGGGAGAGGGCCTAGGAGTCATCACCTAGGGTTCCACGGAGTCGGCACCGTGGAGTGATCGGGGGAATTCGGGAATAGTCTTTCTCCAAATTCTGCAATAGCCTCCAAGCAACCTTCATGCCTCTTATTTATAATAAAACATAATTAGGGCACACGACATCAACAACTATGATTGGTCGTGGATGCGGAGGGCCGGATTACAATAAATAAAAATAAAAATGGGCAAAGTAATAGATGAAATCGTAGGTAAACGACAAGCCAGACGCATCCATGGAGTCGGATCGTCGATCCGGATATGCTATATATGACAAGTAGTCAATTGGCCTTGAACGGGCCCAAAACTCGTCCTCCGTCGCGGGTCCGCGTCTCCATTCTGCATCAAAAGGTCTGTCAAATTAGGCTAAGTTATACTTTGGGAAAGCATGAAATCAAAATTTAAAATTAAGTATTTTATAAATAAGTATTTCTAACTTACAAATTAAATGTATCTAATTTTCGGACTTATGTAACGGGGAAATAATAAGTGCTAGACTCATTGAGTTTCAATCCAATTAATAGTCGTTTATTCCTTTCCATTATAGCCAACCCCTCCAATAATCATTTGGACTTTTTATATTCTTAAAAAGAAATTTTATGTGACCTAGTTGCCCTCCCCTTTACAACTATACTGTGAAAAGAAATCTCTGGAGAACTTCTCTGACGATATCTCCCAGAGAAGTCTACTCATTCCACTTTCCAGTGAACAGACGACGGTCCCCAGCTATCGTCTCCGCTGCCAGTAAATATCGTTGACCCCAGCAACCACTCATGTGCCCGCTTCTTGGGGATTCGACGAATTCTCAGTCGTTCCTCTGCCTTTTCGATACTAACACTCACTGCCTCCTTCCTAACATGCCAATTCCACCTTCCCAGTCGCACGAACCACCCCCCAGCACCAGTCGACGCCTCCAAAAACCTTCCTGAAGGCCGACGACCGTTCCTTTGCTTGTTCTTGACTGCGACGACCGATCCTCCGTCATTTCTGCTGGATTAGACGCATACTCCTTCGAATTTGCCTCGAGGTCCCTGTTTGCTCCCATCTAAACGCTTCCCTCTCTGACCAATCCCTACCAGTTTCCGACCAGTCACCATAGCCCCTCCATTGTTTCAAAATTCCTACAGCAAATTCAACAGGTATTGTATCTAATGTTGTGCTTGAGCCAATGGTATACCCCTTTTCCTTTCTTGCTCTTATCCTGTAAGTTTAATTTTATTTGGTCTTTAAATTTCAAAGTTTGCCCTAAAGTACCAAAGCACTTGTTTTTCGTTAATTTGAAAACCTCATGTTGGGAATTTCATGTGATTTGATGGAAGAAAACACGGATAAAGACATCCCAATGAAGAAGAAATAGTTCAAGAGAAGATAGAACCAAAAAAAGCAGAGCCTAAAAGAAAGTTGATCAAGATTTAAGCGATTAATGATCGCTGACTTGGGTCCGCTGAACGGAAGACAAGCGTCAGCGATCAACGATCAGCGACTGCAGATTAAATTGAGGATCGGCGTTAAGCGAATGTTGATGACCGTTGAAGAACAGAGCCGTTGCGGATTCAAACATAGCAAGTTTCAAGGTGGCAATCCTTTTTGAGATGGTTTAAAAGGAATAATGGATGAAGAATATGTAGCTCTCCCCTCTCTTCCCTTCTTCTCTCACTATTGTAATTGATCCCCTTTTTCTTCTGGGATACGGGAATCATCATTCTCTTTGTGATAAATCTGCTTGATCTAAAGCATTCACTGTTGTAAAGTGTTTCTGATCTCTCCCTTCAAAAGAGATTGTTGTGGTTGGATCACTCGAACCAAGATCCATCGTGTTGTAGTGGTTGGATCGCCCAATCAAAGATCCACTGGGTTCTGTCGTCTCCAGCGGAAAAGACCGACATTGGGTTAGAGTCTGCAGGTGGAAAAGACTCATCGTCTCGGTCGAGAGACAGTTTTAGTCCACTTATTGTGGAAGAAGGATGTACCCCCACTTATTGGGAACCTCTATAAAATTCATTGGCCGTATCGATGATCTTTGTTTTCTCTATCTTCTGTGATTGTGTTATTTAGATTTATTTGAATCTTTATACCTATATATATTATTTTAGTTAATCTCACGTTTGTGTGATAATATATATAAAAAATTTATTCAGATCTATCTATTCCGCACTTTTTCAATTGGTATCGGAGCTAGACTCACCTCTAAGGGTTAAAACCATGGTGAATCAAGTTTTTGAAATCTGAATATTTTTTCTCGTAAATCACAAGATGTCTCTACTAAGAGACTTTGCCTCAACTTCAAGACCTCCCATGAGCAATTTTGACATGTTTGCTTCATGGAAGTCTAAGGTGTGTTCATGAACTCTATTGATAAAACAATTATTGAATCTATCTTGTCAGGATCACTTCTCCCTAAAAAGGAAGTCTGTGAAATTGTACAGAATATCAAGGGCAAGCTTATCAACAGTTGGAGTGAAACCTCTTCTGAAGAAAGCTCCTCTGAAAGTGAAGGAGAACCAGATGTCCATTGCCTAACATCTTTGGAGGAAGAATGTCGCACTTCTACAAAAGAAAGGGAAAGTTATGCAAGGAAATGGAGGGGATGCAGCAAACCTCAAGTAGAAGATGAAGAATGCAGCAATTTTGAAGAAGAGCAATTTTGTAGTTCTCAGCAGAAAGTGGAAACCTCAAACTGTCATGAGGTAATAAATTTTAGATCTTTTGATTTCATTGATCCTAACTTTTGCAATATCTTTGAAAGTCTGTGAATAAACAACATTAAGTCTGAAAGGAGAATTAAGGCTCTCCTTCTAGAGAATCAACATCTCTTCCAGTGTAACTCTGAATTGCATGAGAAGCTTGCATTTCAAGCTTCAACATAACTTATTGAATGTGACTCCTGGGAAGTTAAGAAGATGACTCGTGAAGAAGAAATGGGAAAACCTCTCAAGGAAAATAAGAGACTAGTAACGGAACTTTCAAAGGATCGGGAAGAGTTTGACTGCATGAATGGTAGGAGTGGCAAACTAAAATTCATGACTGAAAATCTTCATGTAAGATTTCAAAAATGGGGATTAGGCACTCACCCCTCCATGCTCAAGGATCTCTTCCCCTGAGAAAAGATCTTCTCATCTTTGTATTTGGAGGAACTGAGAATGAGAATATCAATGTCTGTTGCTCTAAAACCTCTCAGGTGAAAAAGAAATCCTCTAAACATTTGAGAAAAATGAAGCAGCATGTTCCTCACCCTTCTCATTCTCTTACTGACAGTGTTTCACATCACTGTCCACTGTCCTTTCCCCTTCTCAAAGATGAGGAATTTTTCTCAGAAGGAGAGGAAAAATGAAGGATGTAGACGTGTCCAAAAAGCCCAGGACCAGAAAGCTCGTCTGGGCCCAGGCCAGAAAAGCCCGGGAAGACCAGGGCCAGAAAAGCCCGGGAAGACCAGGGCCAGAAAAGCCCGGGAAGGCCCGGGCCCAGGATCGGACTAGGAGGCCTAACAAGGCCCCTTTTGAGGCGAAAGTCTGGCCTTGAGCCCAGGCCAGGCTAGGCTCGGGCACCAGGCCTAACCTGGGCCCGGCGCAGGCCTGGCTCAAGCCCGGCACCAGGCAGGCTGTAAATCCCCCCATGCGAGATTTACAGGTGTAAATCTCGCGCAGGGCGGGATTTAACAATGTAAATCCCGAACAGTGGAGGGATTTACATTTGTAAATCCTGCTCACTCAGCGGGATTTACATTTGTAAATCCAGCGCACTGGGCGGGATTTACTGGCTGGAGTCAGCCTAGACCTAGGCCTAGGCTAGCGCCATTTTTTTTAATTATTTTAAAATTAATTTTCTCTTTTTTAAAATTAATTTATTTAATTTATGCTATCCGGGCCAGGCTTAGGCCCGGCCTGCAGGTCCTAAACAGGGCCCCTTTGGAGTGGTGGCCTGGGCCCGGCCTGGGCCTGGAGAGAGAAAGTCACGGGCCTGGCAGGCCCGGCCTAGGCTTGCCAGGCATTATGGACACGCTTATGCCAAGGACAACAGTCAGCGATCGAAGACTGACCAATCGCCAATCGAAAATGGTTCGATCAATGATCGCAGATCGCTTCTCGTACCCCAGTCAACGATCGACGACCATCGTTTGCAACATCGCTCAGCGATCGCGGACCGATCTCTTTCCAACGGTCGACGAGCGTTGATCGCTGACCTACCTATAGGTCACACGTTATGCAACCTGTGAGATTTCCTACAACTTTCTCTTTTCCTTACCTCCCTAAAAGAAGGAACATATATAGTAGGTTTAATTGTTTTTGTTGTGGTAAGGTTGGTCATTTCATGGCTGACTATTGGTTTAACAACACAAATATTTATTCTCTAGGTAATTCCTACCCAAAGAGGTCAGGGTTTGTGTGAACAATGTTACTGATGGTCACAAATCTATTTTGGGACCCTCCCCTTTCTAAATGCAGGTAACGGGTAGTCCAAGTCCTTCAAACTGCACTTGGGACTTGGACAAGAGTAGCTCCAACAAATGTTTGGAGTAAAGAAGTCTGATCTTCAGACTATGTGCATGGAAGAGCCCGTAATCTCAAACTTTTCGCGGAGCCTCAAAATTTGAATGGACCAAAGAATGTGATCAGGGGTTTAATAAACTTAAAGAACAGTTAACCTCAACCCCACTTCTCCAAAGTCCTCGTGATGGGGAAACTTTACTTGTTTATCTCGGTGTTGGTTATGATGACATTAGCTCTGTGTTAATTCGAGAGGACAAGAAAAAACAGTTTTCAATCCCCCAAGACTCTCTCTCTCGCCATTAGAGTTCACTGGGTTAGTATAAAAATCAACATTCGCTAGCTTGGGATATATGTCCGCAAAACTTATATCAGCGAACTCATCTGTAAGTCCATCGCAAGCTCTCAGCCAATCAAGCGTCTCTTGAGAAGTGCACTTGCAATGCTTGAAAACATGACAGCGGGAGCGAGAATTATTCACATCATACGCTTGCTGAAAAAAGAAGATAAGAGTTGATCAATACGGACAGTTATTATGAAGCCGCTCTGCCCGCAGAAGGTATGCTTACATTTAATTTATCTTTGAAATCCTCGACTAGTTTCTAGGCATTGCGGAGTTCACAACCCAAAAAGTGGTTCATGATGGTACTCCTCGACGTTGCTTGGGCACGCGCGACAGAGAGATTAATCAAAGGAATTTTTGACAACTCGCTGAAGTTTTTCTTGCCATATAGAGTTGTAGTAACCGCACCAGCATGGCGGCTAACTCTATCAGAATTCCAAGAGGAAGGGAGGTAGACACGAGGATGTTCTTTCCTTTATCGTTCCACCGCATTAAGGGTCTTCCATCAACACCCTTTAATCGTTCATCAGCAACTAAAAAGGGATAGTTCTCGCCGGATAAGTGCCCTTCCTCTTTGTCCTGCTCGGCTTGCCTCTCCTCTTCTCTCTTCTTCTTCTTTTCGCGCTGGGTCAGTACGAACTCCTCCGGCTCTTGCGGCTTATGTAAATGCACCGTGAAGATCGCTGAAAGAAAGGAAAGTTAAGGAATGAAAGGAATTCCGCGCTGATAGAATTATGGTGTCTACAGTTGCTTACTCTCATCAGGATTCATACTAGCAACAAGGGATGCCAACGGTAAGTAATATTCGATGTCAAGACTCACCCTGGTAAGATAATCAACAATCACTTGCTCCTCCTCTTACAACTTTGTCAGCCTGAAATATCTCTCTTCGCGAACTTGCGGTCTGGTGTTGAGCCTGCTGAGGTTGCCCTGAAAGAATGTGAACTTGTGCGTCCAATGATGAACCTTATTTGGAAGGTTTAGAGTTCACATGCCATTAGAGCCAAAATACAAGAGGCCCATAAAGTGCTCTGACTTTCTCTCCTTTAGGGAGCGCACAAGGAACATGCTCCTGAAGATATTCATCATAAAACGAACCTTTTATGTGCGCAGATAAACCACAAAAGAGCATATGACAGCAATTGAGTTTGGCGGCAGTTGTGCGGGAACAACATAGTAGTCGGAGATCTCGACAATTCCCAGGATGGGTAATCTCCAACCATAATCAAAATAGTCCAGGGGGACCGCGATCTCATTATCATAATCAGTGTTTAACCGCTCTCCCGAGGTAGGAAGCCGCGTGACATGTTGGGTACCATGTATGTGCTGCTTTAAGAAACTCTTAAAATCAAGTTTTGTTATTTTTGGAGCCGGAGGTTCCGCATCTTGGAAGGCCTCGACAACATTTGCTCGCGCGGACACCATTTTAAGAGTTCGTCTAGATTTTCTCTTCGGGCGCAACCACTGGAATTACATTTTTGAACTACAAACCCGTGTTATTTATAGGTTTTTCAGATCAAAACTGTGAAAGTGACAGGTCACCTAATCGTGCGGTCTTCATTCATGTTCGCACAGACTTGTCTTTGTTTCCTGCGAAAGGCAAAAGCAGAACAATATATGCGGACAGAATATATTTATCCGTCCAGAAGACCAGACACAATTCGCAACATCCAGAATGTAAAAGATAACATTTCAGTACAAAAATATACTAAATATCTTTGTCCGCAGTGCGCCAAACAGAAACAGAAAAGAGTTCAAATTATACAAATTACAACACTTAAAGATTCGTGAAATCAATCTCGAAAAGAAAATTCGTGAAAGCAATCTCGAGGCGTCACGCGGTCCTTCCCGAGAAAAGCCACGTCATCTTGCATTTGGCTAATAGTAGTGAGAGCCAAAGAAAGATGATGGAAGCCTGGTGTGCTAACCGATGGATCTGCGCAACATCTCTCCAAACAGTGAAGAGGAATTGAAGGAACTGTAGGAGCTGGCAAAAAAAGGGGGAGCATTCCTTTGAGTCATGTTGATTTGTTTGATCTTGCGACTTCAGAGGATCTCAGAATCTTCTTTGCAGCTCGTGCGGACAGGTTCCGGTGACTGCTCAGATCGCCAATTGCCCAGCTAGTGCCTCCTTGGGAAGGCAGTGGAACAACTTCTTGGAGGTCGTCTGACCGCGCGGTCAGTTTAGTTAGTTTCTCTAGTGTTATTTGCACACCATGTAACCTCTCATCCCTGCCCAGCTCTCGTGTAACCCGGGCAGCCCGTAATTTTAAAGTATGTGATAGTTTATAGGTAGTAGTTTATATCACCTAGAGGGGGGGGGGGAATAGGTCTCTTTCTTTTCTTTCCTTTTTGAGCCTAGCTGTTTTTAGTGAATGTAAAAGTTATAAGCACACACACAGAAAGCACACAAGCATATATTAGACAGGGCCAACTCCTCCAACCCAGCTTCAAGAGTTTACAACTCAGATTCCTCAGAATCTCTCAAGTTTTCTCCAAACCTTACCTCAGGCTCAACAACCCTACAAACTCAGAGTCCTCCAACTCCTACCACTCAGAAATCTCCTGATTTACTACCTCAGACCTATCAAGAAGTCCCACCTCGGATCTTGTCAAAGATCCTACACTCAAGGTGGGAGTACAGCTCTACCCTCAGGCTAAGCAGCCCTACAGCTCAGGCACAAAGGCCTTACAGATAAATAAAGTGTTAAAGATACAACATAAGACTATATAAAGTAAACCTTCAGATCTCATCTTCTGTTGTCCTGAACCAGAACTGTGAAGCAGCAGCTACAGATCTTGTTTCTCCTTGATCTTCTCCTTCAGCAAAGTTGAAGATCTACTTGTTCTTCTTGAATGATTCAGGAAGAACTATCTTATCTCCCAGCAGAGTTCAGCTTTTGCTTGAGAGATTGCCCTTCAGGAAGTTTGAAGAAGATAAAACTTGCAGCACACAATAAAACTTTTCCCGATAGAACAGTGGTCTTCTTTTAGACCTAACATCTTCTTTTATACTTCCTTCTTACTTTCAACGGCTATTAGAAGCCCCTGACACAGCATGGGCATCTGCCAATAATCTATCTTGCTTTTCAGCCACTTGCGCCAAAAACAGATCCCGTCAGTGCTTTATTCATATTTGAATCTGTCTCAGCGGTTGGGCTGAGACAGCCTTCAGACTCAGCGGAAACATCTGTCTCCGTCTCAGCGGCTCCGCTGAGACAGACAGTCGTCTCAGCGGCTTTCCTCTATCTGCAGCTCAGCAGACCTAGACACCTTCTCAGCGGCACCTGGCCTTGTCTCAGCGGTTCAGCTAAGACTGAGAGGTCGTCTCAGCGGTTTTGGCATTAACCTCTGAACATATTCCACTTCTTGGAATAACCTAACCCTGCTTTAGCATGATACAAAATAGGGTTTATCAAATACAATATGTACTTAGCATTGAGTGTGATGCCTCTTCAAATCAAGGGAACATTGAAGGCAATATTCCCAACAATCTCCCCTTATTTGAAGAAGGCGGAACATCCAATGCTAAGTTACATAACAAGAGAAAACTTATCATGTAATAAATTATATAGCATTCATGATATCATATTATATAAAGGTTGACATAGCTTAGGCATTACAGATCATGGCAATATAGATTACATTTATGGCAATCATAATAACAATATTGTTTATCAAGTCAATAGCATAGTTAATTCATTATATTTAGATATCACAGAATCTCTATAGCAATGATGTTGACTATTACTAGGCTTTGACTAAGATTAGCCTCTAACATAAACAATAGATTTAGCCAAAATTTCATTTTCATTTCTGTCAAAATATTGAGACATTGTTTAAATTACATTTTGACTTTCAGAAGAAAAATCTAAATACATTAAATTAAGTTCTTCTCCTCTTAGAAGATGTTGAGCATTCAGCATTATCAGCAATAACTTCTTTCCCTTTTTCAGAGGCCTCCTTGTCTTCAGTATCATCAGCCTTGTTTTCAGCAGCAGTAGTAGCAGTGTCCTTTTCTGCATTTGCTTGCTACTATTTCAGCTAGCTTCTTCTTTTCTTGTCTTTTGAAGTACAGGTATGGCTTTGGAATGTACCTTGAAGGCATCCTTCTTGGGTTGTCCTTCCTCACCAGATTTGCCTTGAATATTCTTTCCCTTTTTGTGTTTCTTTCCAAATGTTTTATCCATTCTTCACAGGGATATATTCTATCAATGTCTTTGCAGACTTGTCCATAGCTTAGCCAAGCATTCAGGATTATGCTCTTGGAGTCCTCACTCCAATATTCAAGATCTGGGTCTTTTCTCTGCTCATCCCTTTGCCTAGCCATAAATTCTTCAGCTAGCATCATGTGTTCTCGCTCTCTTCTCTTTGCCAATCTGACATTCTGAGCAATTTGCTCTTGTTTAGGGAAGTCCCAATTTTCTGCTCTCTGCCTATCCAGGAGGGGAAGGTTTAAGGCTATCCTTGTTCCTTGCAGAACTTTGAGGGCTAGCTCAGAGTTGGTTACAACATTGGTATCCTCCCCCTTTCTGGCTTCTTCAAATATTCTTTGATTGATGTCTTGGTTAGCTGTTGTGATTGTGCCAGAGAGGGTTTGGAAGACATTTTCAATGTCATCTTTGAGCTCATCCTTCAGCTTTACTGCCTCAGCATCCATTTGGGTAGCAGTTGACCACACATATTCCTCAATATGATTTGTTGTATTCTGAAGCACCCTATTTGCTTTGCTGACATACTCTTTGACATATTTCATATCAGACTCCGCTAGTTTGAGGTCATTGTTGATGTATCTGAATATTTCGGATTGAGAGTTTACTGTCTTTTCAGCCATGACAAACCACTTGGTCATTTGTTGATTCAGATAGACAGTTTCATCCTTGATGGGCTTTAGTTCAGCCATAACATCAGTCTTTACATTGGAGATGGACTTATCTACATACTCCTTCACTGTAAAGGCTGACTTATCAACATAATCCTTCATGGATGTCAGATGAGTATCTAGCATTATTTGAATAGCACTAATAATATTCTCATTTGACTGTGAGGGGATGGAGGTTGAAGTTTGCTGATCAATCACTACAGGTTCTATGAGCGTCTGAGGGAGACTTGGAGGAGAGATAAATTCCACCTGGAGGGTAATTTGCCCTTGTACTTCCTGAATTATGTTATTTGGATTAATGACTGGAGTATTTTGCCGTTTGTCTTGATCATCCATTTGTTCAGCACAGTTAGCTATGTCAGCAACATGGTCAGGAGGGACTCCATCATTATCCTCATCATCTCCAACATCAATAACATCATTATTAATATCATTATCATCAGATTTTCCTTGCTCCTCCCCCTCAGATAGAGCACTGGACTGTTCATGATCAGTTGAGTCCAAAAAATTTAGTAAATCATCTTTGGAGCCTAAGTTTTCCACATCATGCTTTCCAGAGATGGTATCATCAATCTCAACTGATGGCTTCTTTGGCTTCTCCCCCTCAGATGGGGCATCAGCTTGTCTTTGATCTGGTGAATCCCAGAGACCTGGTAGATTATCAGGATTAAGTTTGATTCTTCTTTCAAGATTTAAGAGGATGGTGTCAATCTTACTTTGCATATCCTCAGGAGAATGCACTTTATCCCCATCAATCCTGACAGAGACTTCATCAGCATTATTATTATTATCAGCAACATCCATTTCAGATGGCTCTTGTTGTTGCTCCCTCTCAGATAGGGCATCCAAATGGTCTTGAGGATCTGAAGTTGAGATTACAGTGGAATCATTAGTTATTAACTAATTTACTGTTTAAGATTAGATACCATTATCAATAATTTGAGGTTGAAGTATTAATTACTAGGGGTATTAATTTTCTCCATGTCATTTTTCTTGACAGAATCAGCAGACATATTTTGTGCATCTGCAGCACCTTTATCAGATGTAGCCTCCTCATTCTTGTCATCCAGAAGAACTTCTTTGTTTGGACTGTTGTGAGAGTTCAGATCAGCACCAGCATCCTCATCCTCATCAGAATGTTCTGACTCAGAACTTGAGACAACTATTCTGGACTGCTTGAGATCTTTTGACATCTTCTTCTTGTCATTTGCCACTGAGGGCTGGCTCATGGGAAGCGCCTAGTGAACCTATCCAGAGTTTTTATATCCATCCTTTGTAGATAGTGGAGATTTGACCATTTTGAGCTCTCAAACTTCTCAGGATAGGTGTTCAGAAGGTAAAGAGACGGAATTATTCCCAAGTTGGGGGCTTGCATGCACTCTTTCAATCTTTGGAAGATCACATTTCCCCAGGATGTCTTCCTCTTCATGATAATCCTTGTCAACAGTTCAAACATGAATTGGGAGATGGTGTCATGGGAGCCTGGTTTACAAAAAATGGTCTTCCCAACTATGTCAGAGAGGAGCTTGCCTCTCTGATTGAAGAATTTCCTCTTCAGTGAGCCTTTTTGGACATCACCATAGTTACACCAGGTTAGAGCTTTCTTCTTATCTTTATCTGAGATTTCTTTTTCCTCATCAAGACTGCATGGAGTTAAATGCAGACCTTTTTCTATCTTATTGGAGGAGACTTTAATCTTTTCACCTCCAACCTTTGACTTTAAAGTAGACTTGGTTGGGGAGATCCTTACATTACTGTATCATTCCAAAACTTCAGTTCTGAGAATGACAGTGGGCTCAGACAGAAGATATTTCAGACCTTGAGCTTCTAGAAGTTGAATCACCTCCTTTATTCTTCTGGAGCATGAGCAAATCCATTTCTTATTACTTCATACCCTTCCTGAAGATCCTTAGAACTCTTTGGCGCCATTTTCTAAGAAAAACGAGACTCTGAGACGGAAAGGAAGATGATTCGTCTCGGCAGCTGGGGAGTAAGGGTTTTGTAATTATCTTTACTCAACATTGATCTATTGATATAGGTTTGATTTATGTTTTGATTAGCCCTAATGATTAAAGTTGATTGGACTTATTATTTTAAGTGATTTTAGATCATTTAATGTTTAATTTTGACAACAGCAATTTAGACAACCCGTCTCAACGGAACCGCTGAGACGGCGATCTAAACCGCTGGGACAGAGAACTGTCAACCGCTGGGACAGTTTAGCTGTCTCAGCGGTTCAGCTGGAATTTTCCCAGCTGTCTCAGCAGCTCAGCTAAAACAAGTCTTCTGTTTTATCTGATCTTACAGACTAATATTAAACCATTTTGATTGGATTGGTTGATGTCATAATCGTGTCACTAAGTGCGTTGATGTGACAACATATTGTACCAGAACATAACATTCAATCTATCATAGAGGACTGATAATAAGACAAGTTAGTCACTATTCAATATTTATCATATCAAGATCAAAGTTGAAAGCATTAAATTTAGCCTCATCCAATGGCTTTGTAAAGATATCAGCAACTTGATTGTCAGTGGGGACAAATTCAAGGCAGATATCTTTACTTTCAACATGTTCTCTAATAAAATGATATCTTATCTCTATGTGCTTAGTTCTGCTATGAGAGACAGGATTCTTAGCAATAGAGATAGCACTGGATGAGTCACAATATAAAGGAGATTGACTTACCTTGAGGTTGTAATCCTCTAGCTGATGTTGTATCCACAAGAATTGTGCACAGCAGCTACCTGCAGCTATATATTCTGACTCAGCAGTGGAAATAGCCACACTGGTTTACTTCTTGTTGCTCTATGATATCAACCTCCTTCCTAGGAATTGACAAGTACCACTTGTACTTTTCCTGTCTTCTTTGCATCCTGCAAAATCTGCATCTGAAAAGCCAGTCAGTTCAAAATCATTATTCTTAGGGTACCAAAGGCCAAGATGTTGGTTGCCTTTAAGATATCTCAAAATCCTCTTTGCAGGCGAGTAATGAGATTCTTTAGGGCATGTTTGGTACTTAGCACAAACACATGTAGCATACATAATGTCTAGTCTACTAGCAGTTAGATACAACAAGGATCCAATAATGCACCTGTACATAGAATCATCAAAGGTCTTGCCCTTCTCATCCTTGTTCAGGAAATGTTGGACCTCATGGGAGTTTACATGCTGGAAGCTGATTTCATCTCAAACTTCTTGATAAGCTCCCTAGTGTACTTAGTCTGAGAGATGAATATCCCCTCATCAGACTGTTTCACTTAGAGGCCTAAAAAGTACTTGAGCTCTCACATACTGCTCATCTCAAACTCCCCATGCATAAGGTTGCCATCTGTAGACCCAAAGATTATGTCATCAACATAAATTTGGACTAGAAGACACTTGCCCTTTGTTTCTCTAAGAAACAATGTGTTATCTTTCCCCTCAAGAACTTGTTCTTGATGAGAAAGCTAGACAAGGTCTCATACCAAGCCCTAGGGACTTGCTTTAGACCATATAGTGCTTTCCTAAGTAAATAAACATGAGAAGTAAGGATAGGATGTACAAAACCTGAAGGTTGTTCAAGATATACCTCTTTCATTAAGTTACCATTGAGGAAGGCTGACTTGACATCCATCTGGTATAATTTGAACCCCTTGTGGGCAGCATAGGCAAGGAATAGCCTAATAGCTTCTAACCTTGCAACTGGGGAAATGGTTTGATCAAAATCTATACCTTCTTCTTGTCTATAGCCCTTGGCTACCAATCTAGCTTTGTTCTTGATGATGGTTTCATTCTCATCCAACTTGTTTCTGTATATCCATTTGGTGCCAATGATATTGTGTCCTGGATAGACATCTTTTCCAATTTCTGTTCATTTCCTGTCAAAACAGAATAATTAGACCAGCTCTTATAAAGTAGGTTGGTCTCATCAAACACTTGCATAGACTCTTCTATAACATGAGTTTTCTTATTGTATACTCTATAAGCTCAACTATGTGAGTTATAGCCTACAAGAACCCCTACATTGCATTTTTCTGCAAACTTTGTCAATTGAGATTTTCAATTGTTTAAAATGTAACATTTGCAACCAAAGATTCTAAAGTATGAAATTGTTAGTTGTTTGTCTTTCAGAATCTCATATGGGGTAGTTCCAAGGACCTTATTGATGGAAGATCTACTGAGAACATAACAAGCAGTATTGACTGCCACAGCCCAGAAATATTCTGGGAGAGAGGAGTCACTAAATAATGTTCTCCCAGCTTCTATCAAAGTCTTATTCCTCCTCTCAGCCATACCATTTTGTTGTGGAGTCTTTGAGAAGGAAAACTCTTGGGTGATACCAAATTCTTGACAAAACTTTGTCATAGCTTCAGATTGAAATTTTGTGCCATGGTCAGTCCTAGTCCTGACCACAGTACATTGTAGATCATTCTGAATGGCCTTGACATGATTTATAAAGACATTTAAGGTATCAGATTTCTTCTTTAGGAAGAATACTCATGTATACTTTGAGTGATCATCAACAATCACCAAGGTATACAACTTCCCACCTAGGCTCTGAATTGGCAAAGGACCAAACAAGTCCATGTGCAATAGATATAGACATCTTTCAGTGTCTTTGAAGTCAATACTTTTGTAAGTGACCCTAGTTTGCTTACCCATTTGGCAAGCATGACAGAGACCACTTTTAATATATTTTAATATTTGAATTATTCCTAACAAGGTTTTTAGAAAATAGTCTATACATTGTCTTGTAGTTAATGTGGGCAAGTCTTTTGCGTCATTTAACACAAAGAGACTCATTTTCATTAGCTACAAGACACACAGAAGATAGGGAGTAAATAAAATCTAAACAATATACATTCTCACTCCTAGTGCCTGAGAGAATGGTCTCTAAGTCATTTGACTTTTTAATCAAGCACTTGTCATTGTGGAATTCAATGATATAGCCTAGGTCACATAGTTGACTTATGCTTACAAGGTTGTGTTGCAACCCTTCAACATAAGCTACCCTTGTGATTGAGACTATACCGTTGGAGATTGTATCATATCCTTTGGTGACTCCCTTTTCAGATCCACCAAATATAACTTTAGGTCCATTCTTCACAGTTGTGTAGTCCTGTAGAAGACTTCTGGTACCTGTCATGTGCCTTGAGCACCCACTGTCCAAGTGTCATATTTGTTTAAGGCTGGTACTTGAACTAACCTGCAAGATAAAATTTACTATACCTTAGGAACCCAACTGATTTTGGGTCCTATGTCCCTGTTAATACCATATGAAATATTCCTAGAAAGGATTTGTTTGGCTGGAGTGCCCTTCCTTGCAATTGGCACATTGGGGTTGTGTCAACAATCAATTGCAAAGTGACCCACTTTGCCACAGCATCAACACTCATATATGTTGTATCTTCTTTTCTGTACAGATTTAGAAGTTGAGGTTTCCTTCTTCTGTCCAAGAAAGGATACAGCTGCATTCTTCTTGTTCCTTTCAGCAATCACTTGCCTTTTTGCCTTCCTATAATCAGTCTTGGCAGACATTTTCTGATTGTCATCAACAGATTTTAGCTTGACAGCTGAGCAAGTGTTGATGGCAGCAGAAACTGGACTGTTAGGCTTGGTTATAGGTCTGACAGCAGCCCCAATTTTTGCTGGATGGGAGTTGGAAGATGCAACCTTCTTTATCTTGAGTGTAGTAGCTGAGGTTCCAAAAACAAATGGTCCATCATGGGCCCATCTGAATTTCCTCATGTGGAGCCTTTAAGGCACTCAAGCCTAACTCCTTTCTACACCTATAGCTGTGAACATCTTTGCTCAAGCTATTGGAACTACCATTCAACAGGTGACCATATATGCTTTGTTGGTCATATATGTTGGATGGCATCATAACCTTCACAAAGGAAGCCTTTGGTTCAATTGAACCCTTGTCCTTATCCTTTGTGTTACTAGCTGCTGCCTCTTTATTGAATCTCAATCCTCTTTTATTATGGGAGGAGAAGGTGTTAATAATAGGTAGCACTGACTTAGGCTTAGAGAACTGAGCCACTAGCATCCTCTCCTTGAGAAGCTTTTCCTCAAGATCCTTGATGATCTTGATTTTATGGCTTATGGTGCCAAAATGGATAATTGACATTCCCCTTAACTTGCCAATTTCTTTGCTCATCTGAGCTAGTTGGGTAGCATGTTCAGTGCAAACAGTTTTTTCCTGCTTTAGGGAATCAATCTCTAGAGCTTGTTTCTTGGCTAACATCTTGCTCTTTTTAGAGCTTCCAAGAGAGCGTCATACCTGTCAATCAATTGATTGGCATCTTTCTCAGATTCTGAATCACTTCCACCATTAGATGAAGGTGCTTCAGATTCTGGGCTTGTCTCATATTCAGAAGAAGAAATGCAGTGGATTAGGACCTGCTCACTGTCTGAATTGTTTTGACTGTCCTCATCTTCTATTAGAGCCATCAGCCCATGGTCTTCTTGGATGTCTTCATCCTCCTATATGCCATTGTCTGAATGTGACAGAGGGGCCCTGATTTCAATCTTGGCAGGCTGGCAGCAGGAAAGTCTTCATCCTCTTCTGTAGCAAACAACTCAATATAGGCTTTCTCCTCTTCATCTGAATCTGTGGTTGAGGACTCAGATTCACTCCAGCTCTTCCCCTTCTTTGCTAGGAAGGATTTTTCACCTTTCCTTTCCTTTTGGTGATGATGTTTCTTATCACTTTTCTCCTTTCTTTTGACTGGACAGTCAGCAATGACAAGTTCAGGCTTGCTGCAGCAGTAGCTTATAACATTAGATGAAATATGTTTAGCAAGTTTAGGGTCATACCTGTCACCCTTGGAGTACTGCCTTTCAGATTTGTTGTGGTCCTTCCTGGGATGAGGAGGAGGAAGGTTTGTTCTTTCATTGCTTCCTCCTCATCAGCTTCTTGGAGTGCCTGGAGAAGGCAGCAAACTCCTCATCAGATGAGGTGCTGTCAGAAGTGCAGTTCACAGAATTTTCTGAATCAGCAACTTTTCTTGGAGGAGACAGCAATCTGGCTTTGCTCTTTTGGGGGCTGTCAACTTTGAGAGCCACAGTTTTCTCCCTTGCATGAGGCCTGGTGGATGTATCCTCCTCCTTCCTTGCAGACAGTTGCATCTCATAAGAGAGCAGCTTCCCAAACAATGTATGGGTAGGAATTTCACCCAGCTTAGTCACTTCTCTGATGACACATATCTTTGTGTCTCAGTCTCTAGTTAGAGATCTTAGGAACTTGTCATTTAGCTCATAGTCACTGAATACTCTTTCATAGGTCCTCAATTCATTAACTATCCTGAAGAACCTTTCATAGCAGATAGATATGCTTTCATGGCTGAGCTGCCTAAAAGCTTCATATTCTTGATTGAGGAGAGATTTCATATCATCCCTCACTTCAGCAGTCCCTTCCATATACACCACAAGTGTATCCCACATCTCCTTGGTTGTTGTACAGTGCACCAAGTTCTGGAAGGTGGAATCATCAATTGCATTCACAATAATGTTCTGGGCTCTTTTATCCATTGTGAATAGTGCAAGTTCATCCTTGGTCAAGTCAGCAAAAGGCTTGGTCACTCTCCTAGTTGGATCTATGGTGGAGGCTGTTTGAAAAGTAAAAGGACCCTGCTTCACAATAATGTAGATCCTAGGGTCTGAGGCTTCCATAAACAGTCTTACCCTTTGCTTCCATATGCCAAAGTTCTCTATGTTGCATATGAGCAACTTCATAGACCTCATCTTCTTCTGTAATCCAGTGACAGACATTGGATTCAGATATGACTACTCCTTTGTAGGATCTGGTTAGACAGTTAAGTCCTTTTTGGCCAACCTGCCTCTGATACCACTTGATAGTTTATAGGTAGTAGTCTAGATCACCTAGAGGGGGGTGAATAGGTCTCTTTCTTTTCTTTCCTTTTTGAGCCTAGCTGTTTTTAGTGAATGTAAAAGTTATAAGCACACACACAGAAAGCACACAAGCATATATAGAGGTTCCTCAAGACAGGGTGTCTTGAGTAGTCCTATTTCCCCCTTCACCCTTCTAACAATGAGTTAGACAGGGTCAACTCCTCCAACTCAGCTTCAAGAGCTTACAACTCAGATTCCTCAGAATCTCTCAGGTTTTCTCCAAACCTTACCTCAGGCTCAACATCCCTACAAACTCAGAGTCCTCCAACTCCTACCACTCAGAAATCTCCTGATTTCCTACCTCAGACCTATCAAGAAGTCCTACCTCAGATCTTATCAAAGATCCTACACTCAAGCTGGGAGTACAGCTCTACCCTCAGGCTAAGCAGCCCTACAGCTCAGGCACAAAGGCCTTACACATAAATAAAGTGTTAAAGATACAACAGAAGACTATATAAAGTAAACCTTCAGATCTTGTCTTCTGTTGTCTTGAACCAGAACTGTGAAGCAGCAGCTACAGGTCTTGTTTCTCCTTGATCTTCTCCTTCAGCAAAGTTGAAGATCTACTAGTTCTTCTTGAATGATTCAGGAAGAACTATCTTATCTCCCAGCAGAGTTCAGCTTTTACTTGAGAGATTGCCCTTCAGGAAGCTTGAAGAAGATAGAACTTGCAGCACACAATAAAACTTTTCCCGATAAAATAGTGGTCTTATTTTATACCTAACATCTTTTATACCTCCTTCTTACTTTCAACGGCTATTAGAAGCCCCTGACACAGCATGGGCATCTGTCAATAATCTATCTTGTTTTTCAGCCACTTGCGCCAAAAATAGATCCCATCAGTGCTTTATTCATATTTGAATCTGTCTCAGTGGTTGGGTTGAGACAACCTTCAGACTCAGCAGCAACATCTGTCTCTGTCTCAGCGGCTCCGCTGAGACAGACAGTCGTCTCAGCAGCTTTCCTCTATCTGCAGCTCAGCAGACCTAGACTCCTTCTCAGTGGCACCTGGCCTTGTCTCAGCGGTTCAGCTGAGACTGAGAGGTCGTCTCAGCAGTTTTGGCATTAACCTCTGAACATATTCAACTTCTTGGAATAACCTAACCCTGCTTTAGCATGATACAAAATAGGGTTTATCAAATACAATATGTACTTAGCATTGAGTGTGATGTCTCTTCAAATCAAGGGAACATTGAAGGCAATATTCCCAACAGTGTGTTTGTTTAGTCAGGTCACCGTCAGTATAAATAGGGGTGAACAACAGTCACAAAGGCATGCTCATTCGGATCAGAGACCGAATTTCTCTGTTGCAAACTCAATTTTCTTGTCTTTCCAAATTGTTGGTTACTCTCTAAGAGTGGTCTCTTTTGTAACCTCTTTGTGATTAGTAAGATCACCTTCAACTAGTGCAATTCGCGACTGCAGGAAGTCTGGTGTTGGCCACTTGCGGCATCATTTCTTATTCTCCTAGCTCTACCATTGCAATCGACAAGTAACTGATCGCTCTCAGTTCCCCTCGTCTCTATTTTCTCAGTGTGAGCTTCGTACAGTGCATTTTTTGAGCCAACACTAAGTTTCTTTCTTAGCCTGAAATGTGGTATGCTTCCCTTCCTCAGAGTAAAAGAGAGTATGTTCAAAGAAGATGACATTCTTGGATATAATTCTTCAATGCAAATGTGGACAATAACACTTGTAACCTTTTTTGCTAGTAAGATGCCCAACAAAAACAAATTTGACAGCTTGTGGAACCAATTTTCATTATTAGGTCGAATAATGTGTACAAAAGCAACACATTTGTACTTTAGGAGGAAGGTTAAATATGGAGACTTGGACAAAGAAGTCGCAATGGGTACTCCCCCCCCCCCAAGGTGTCAAACATCATCTGATAAACCAGATATGCAACTGTAAGAACACATTCACTCCACAGTCCCTTGCAGACATACATCTCTTGCAACAAGCACCTAGCAGTTTCAATAATGTGACGGTTCTTTCTTTTAGTTACTCCATTATGTTGAGAAGTTCCAGAACAAGAAGTTTGAAAGACATTCTCATTTTGTCCCAAGAAGATCTGAAGAGCTTCATCTGTAAATTCACTGTCATTGTCCCTCCTAAGAATTTTGATTTAAGCTCCAAATTGGGTTTCCGCATAATGATAAAATAATTGAAACAATTCACACACTCACTTATCTTCTTCAAGAGATTGACCCAAGTAAAACACGAGCAGCCGTCAATGAACGAAACAAAAAACAAAATCCATTCACAATGCAAATCGGAGACATCCAAACCATTTTGTTTACCCCTTTGACAGAGGGTGATCCCCATCCTATGTGAGATCCACGGGGGCGCTGGCGAAGTTTTGCAAATTATTCTAACCAGCTGGCGAAGTGAACCATGGGTTTATGCGAGGTCACAGCAGGTTAAATGTGATTCCACCCTGATTTGTCTCTCGGTTGTTCTGACTTTGATCTTTATCGATCCTCCACATGTCTTCTTTTAGACCTCGGCGAATACGCCTGTCATCATCTCGAACTTTGTCTCCTCCGTCTCTCCAAGGATTTTGACATCAGACTACTTCCTCTTCTTTGACATAGAGATGTTCTCCTTGAGAGTCGTTGCCACCTTTGCAACGTTTTCATCAAAATTATCCCGTGTTCCTCTGGGCCTTCCAGTAAGCCACTTACATTACTTTTACGTACCCGGTGAGATCTTACCTATATTTTTGGTTCACCGCTGCCTAGCATAGATTAGTTTATCCTAGTTTAGTTTTATCTCTTCTCTTTATGGAACTTGATTGTCTTTGAATATACCATTTCTCATGATTAAACTTCATGTTCACTACATAAGAACGAGAATATTTAGACAACCCAAGTCAAAGCTCTTTTCATGCCTAAGAATGGAAGAACTCGTTGATCTTGTTTCTAAATTGCATAGTCCTCCTCTTTAATGGTGAAGAGCCATCTTCATCTTTGTCGCCTATGAAGCATGGATGCTTACAACGGCCTTACATATCGTATCTGAAACATTTTAGAGTCGGGAAACTCTTGGAAACTCTCGAAAACCCGTTCCCGAAACTCTCATAAACTTTTTCTTTTAATTTTAGATATAAAAAAATTGGATGCTCACAAATACTTCTAGATATTACCGGATACACCTGAGTATGCTCGAAAATGATCAAAAAATAAGTGTTTTGTGATATTGGTTGACATGGAGAAAGACATGTGTAGAAGAAGTGTACAATGATAAGTGATGGTATTCACTTGATTACATACTGAAAGTGCACAGTGTGTTTTTCCCAACACATACTTTAATTTATGACTCCTATTTAGGATATGATATTTTTGTGACATAAACCTTGTTTCCATTTAATATATAATATATGAGATAATAATAATAATAATATGTAGAAAATGTGAATGTCACACATGTCTTTATATTAATTTTTACTTATATTTAAATAATTAAAATTTTCAAAAATGTATCTTGTATCCTAGATTTTTTTTAAATAATGTTTCATTTATCCGTACCGCATATCCAGTCCCCGTGCAACATAGTCTGTCATGCATTAATTAATCCTTCTTTTTCATACTCCCTTAATGCATCTCGTCCTCTTGTTAATCATTTATTGCTCCCCTCACACCAAAATCTCTTGTTGTCAGAATCTATCAATTACCTCAAATTCCGTTGATGATCTCTCTATAATGTCACATTGTTGATTTTTGGACATTTGAGGAAATATAACTCAAACCCTCTAATAAGAGCCCGTGTTCAGGTTCATCAAAATTCAAGTTGAAACACATTGGTGTTTGGGTTACATTTGAAGTTTTTTTTCCTTCTTACCAAATCAAACTTTTACTTAAATGGATCAATACTAACAAAAATACATGAAACCACATGTACAACAAACATGCCCTTAACCTTTTATTATCTTCCTCTGCACATATACGCATACAGCTAGATCATTTGTAGAAACGATCGTGAGTATCATTACATATAGTACTCGAAATTCAGCTTTTCCACTACAACTGGAGTAATAACTAATAAGTATATATAAAAAATATGATAAGCATTTCGGCTAAATCCCATGTGAAAATAAAATATACTAATTAACAAGGAAAGAAATTCATGACCAATCCAGAACTTGAAATTAAATACCAAAACAATTGAGTTTTGAGAGGGGGAGAACTATCTAAAAAAAGACGGAAGCAGAAAGAGAAAAAAATGGAAATGAGGTTATGATTGGCGTTGGAGAAACAAAATATTTAGATACCAATGATTCGGGGCGAGCGGTCTTCCTGAGTTGGGCCTCTAGCTGCTCATTGCGAGAATTGGTAACCTGCATGACTCCGTAGCCGATGACGGCGGGGACGACGCCGCACATTGTCGCGAAGACAAAGAAGAAGCGCTTTGAATCCCGGGTCTTGCGTACGAGCCACCGCCATGTACCGCTCTTCTCCCATAGGGCCGACATCAATCGAGGAAACGGTCACCAACAAGCTCCGAGTACGATGAGGTCTGGGAGAGCTCCTAAACCCTAGTGTTGTTTTACAGGGATCTCCGGACCGCAGAACGGACCGGCTTGGAACGGAGAATTTACAACGCGACGGGAGAAATATTTAGGTGTGTAAATTGTTTCTTTAACTTTGTGTTTAACTTTGTGCGGCCGTGTTTGTTTGTGCGGCCGTGTTTGGATCATATTGAAAAATGACTGTATTTTAGATTATTCATGCACGAAAATTTGTGATGTCGGGAATATACGACGTGATAAGGGTTGTGTACGGTGATCTAAGGTGTTTACATGCACCAACAATTTTTTCGCCGGACAGAGAACGAAGAGGAGGGGTGAAATTAATGCGGTTTGGTGATGTATGGGCCCTGTTTGGTGGAGCATTTTTGCTCCGATGAGTTTGGAGAAAACGCCACCATCATAGAATATATGTTTGGCATGACAACGGTTATGACCGCCACCAAAAAAAGATTACTAGTTCTAAACATAAAAGTGATTAGAATTTTTGGGTGAGGTTTGGCGTTCACGAACGACTATTCATAACCACCGTGTTCACGGCCACCACCGTCGCGTCAAATGGAGCCCAATTGTGTGGTTTGAACCTAAATCACAACTGCGTCAAAGGGGGTCAATTTTGTTAGTGGGCTCGAAGCATCAGCGTGACTGTCAAATTTGGAATAACCTACTTGTTGCCCCTAGCAGGGTATTTATAGGCGAACCCTAAATCCCCGACGGGTAAGTGGATTCCTATCGGATCCTAACCAAACCACCAAGTATCTGTTAACTCATTATATCGATATACCTCAACAATCTCCTCATATATTGTATGTAACGAGGTCACATCACAGATTACTTAAGCAAGAGTTAATAACGATCAATGAGTTTTTCAGAGAACATAAATATGAGTTTTAGAATATAAAATATCTAAACTCAAACACATAGTCTCAAACATAAAATAAGCATACTGAAAACTCAAACTGAAAAATTGATCTATTCAAACAACAGATCATCTTTATCTGGGTTGAAATCAACTTTCTCTCCACCAGTCTCCATGTGATCTGCAAACAAACACAATAAGAATGTCATGAGACAAATCTCTATGAATTCTAACATTTGTTAATCAGAGAATTAAAGTTATTAGTTCTAGCAGTAATAGAACGTAATACTCTAAGCAGGAGGAAAGAATCACATGCATATCAGCATCTCTATCCAATTTACAAAAAATTAGACAATTGATTTCATAGAATCAAACCATGTTCCTTCGACTATTAAGATTATTACTAAACGTTTCACAATTGTGTTATATCATCAAGTTTGCAATAATACAACAAACTGTGACTAATATATCATCAATTTTGGAATGATATAAATAATAATCATAATATCAGGACACATATCAGCAACTTCAGTATTCATTTTTGGAATGACACCCAAATCAGCCTTTGAATAAAATAATTGTGTAAGTCATCAAGTTTGAAATGACTGACAACTATTCATCTCTGGCTTTCACCAGATAGCATCTGAAATACTTCAGTGTGCTCACTCTAGATGCTTGAATGTAAGCAGACTTTGGTTCTTAAAATTTAAAGCATAAGCAAGGTATTAAGCCCTTACTAAATGGACGTTAATCTCATCTCCCCCGATTTTTAGATGTTAGAACCTTACATAAGCCCTTGGTAAGGACATCTGCTACATTATCTTTTGATATCACGTCTAATAGGGAGATTATCCCCTGACTAGTGAGATGGGTAAACTAGGTCTGTTTCATCCTTAGTTGTCTTCGCTTTCCATTGAACAACGTATTTGTTGCAATGGTTTTTGTGGCTTGATTATCACAATATAACGAAATATAGTGCATTTTCAGACTCGTCATTGGACTGTCCATTATCAGATCTTTTATCCACTCTGATTCTTCTCCTGCTGAAGCGAGAGCATAGAGTTCTAATTCCATAGAGGATAGTGCAATGCACGTCTGCCTCTTTGACTTCCAAGCTACTACAGCTCCTCCTATGGTAATACACAAAACTGCTAGTGGATCTACTACAAGCAATTTATGAGCACTAGGAGCCGTCAGAATACCTCTCAAACATAGGAGGATGTCCACTAGAACATAAAACATACTTCTCAGTGTACTTTAAGTATCGCATTAGCCTTTCTAAGGCATCTCAATGGTCCTTCCTAGGGTTACTCGTGAATCTACTCAACATGCCGACCATAAAGGCTATGCCAGGTTTAGTACAGATAGTAGTATACATGAGACTTCCTATGAGTTTGGAGTAATCCAACTGTCTAACAGATGAACCTTCATTCGGTTGCAGTCTATTATTATAATCGTATGGAGTCTTAATATTTTTGTTATTAACGTAACCTCACTTTTCTAGTAGATTTCTAATGTAGTGACTATGACTCAGGGTAATACCGTTTTTAGTGAAGTTCACTTCCATTCCTAGAATGGTTTTCACCACACTTAAGTCAATCATGTTAAATTGTGTCGTCAAGGCAACTTTCACGTCTTCTACCTCAGACTGATCAAAGCCCGAAATTAGCATTTCATCAATGTACAAGCAGATAATTGCAACTTTATTTGAACTTATTCTTACGTACAAACATTTATCTAATAAGATGGATTTGAAACTCATGGATTTAACACAAGTGTCAAATTTTTTGTGCCACAATTTGGGTGCTTGCTTCAATCCATATAGTGACTTAATCAACTTACAGACCTTATTTTCTATACCTTCTATGAAAAACCCTTCAGGTTGGTGCATGTAGATCTCCTCAGTAGATCTCCATTTGGAAATGCAGTCTTGACGTCCATCTGATGAACTGTGAAGTGTTCAATAGATTCTATCATGAGAAGTACCCTAATCATCACATAGTGACAAACATATGAGTATATATCAAAGTAGTCTATACCACTCACTTGGGTGAAGCCTTTTGCAACTAGACGTGCTTTGTATTTAGCAATACTCTCATTAGTATTAAACTTCTTCTTCAGAACCCACCTGTTTCCAATGGCCTTAGCCTCTTTGGGCAAGTCAACCAATGTCCACGTATTGTTCTGCACGAGAGAGTTTATCTCTTCATCTATGGTTTATATCCATAATAGAGAATCCCTAGATCGCATCGCTTCCTTATAGGTGGATGAATCAACTTCAACTTAGTAAGTCAGAAAATCTGTACCGAAGCCTTTGAGCACTTTTTCTCTATTAGATAACCTTGCGGTCTCTAAAACCCTAGTGTTTATCCGCTCAGTGTTAGAGATTCAAGATTCAGTCTGAACTAAATTTTCAGTACTGGGGCTGGCAGACCTGGAAGAGTCGGGTTCTTGTCCTTAAGGAACTTATCCTCAAAGAAAATGACATCTCTAGATTCTATGACAGTGTTGGTTGAGAGATCTAGAAACCTATCTGCAGCACTATCCTCCTCTGCACATCCAAGATAGACGCACGTATTTGTCCTAGGTCCAATCTTAGCTCTTAAGAGTCATGAAAGTGCACTTTGTGCCTCTAAAAATACTCTAGTGGGGGTGAATAGAGATTTAAAGAATATTCCTATTATATTTGTGCAAATACAATAAAACACTAAGTGTTATGTTTCAACAAATCCTCACATAGAATAAAACAGAAACTGTTTAAAATAAAGCAAGAAAAATAGTTAAAGAAATAGTAAACTATATGAGACAGCACAAAAAATAAGCAACAAGAAGACACAAAGATTTATAGAGGTTCCCCAAAATGTGGGTAGTCATCTCTTCTACCACATGGTAGGAATGCACTACTTGTGCCCGAGTCTTTTGACAAGGAGACTCTTAGAACCACTGATCTTTTGATAAGGAGATCATGAACCAACCAGATCTTTTGATAAGGAGATTTTGAACGAACCAGATCTTTTGATAAGGAGATCTTGAACCACTGAATCCTTTGGAATAGGGATTCTCAAAACTCTGTACAGGGGGTGCAAGGGAAGAAGAGATAGAAGGAGAAAAAAGAATCAGAAATCTGTTTATCAGAATTCTGTAACAGTAATCCTTGAGGTGCTGTTCTTTGAGTGTTCTTCAGGATCTGTATCAGATTAACCCTAGCTTATGATAGTGATGATTGCTAGGGTTTTTGTAAGCTCTTGATCCTTCTTCTCTCTGCTCTTATAATAGTGCTGCTGCTATATAATATTGATGATGGAGCAACTGTTGTTTCTCTGAGCAGAGTATATTCTTTTGTAGATCTTTCTTCAAGAGTTTGTGTTTGAGGAGAAGATCCTTTACTGAGAGATAGAGCAGTTCTTGTTTTCTTCTTTTTGTTAGGATTCCTGGAGGAAGAAGAAGAAGAGGAAGCCCTAAATCAACAGTTCAGCCGATTGTGATCAATGCCCTGAATTTCTCTTTCTACTCCTCCCTTTTATTGTCCCTCTTTAATTTGAATTAATTTACTTTTCTGGTAGGTCCTGAAAAGGTATTTTGCCTTGGACAAATTCTCTTTCTTTCCTTCTTTAATTCACGACCCGTCCACCAACTGTAAGCTTGTTTCCAAAAAAGCTTTTCTGACCTCTTTTAATTCTTCTTTCTATTTGAGGTAATTATTAAGCCGTTGGAGAATGGTCTTCAATATTGTGGGCCATGAGAGAGGGTCTAAAATGACAGCTGAAAAGGTTTTCTTTTCATACTGTATTCGACGTAGCGTCTAGTTCTCTTCCTCTCTTATTGATGCACCTTCGAGTTCTTGTAAGAGCAGTTTCGAATTCATCCTTGCTCTGATTGACCTCTGCTAGGCGACGTTGTGTCGATACCTTATCGATGTAACCGTCGAGTTGAAGGCATGACTATGAACTTCATTATCTGCGTCGTGATGAAGTCGACGTTGCGTCGACTTTAGATGGCTTCGACAGATACTTCCTTCTGCGTTGAGTTGAAGTAGAAGCAACGTCGACTTCTCATGGTACTTCGACAGGTCCATGACCTCTACGCTGATATCTATTCGACGTAACGTCGGATTGAATTACTTCGACAGAAGGGTTGGACCACTTGGATTTCTAGTCAGAGTAGCGTCGATATTAACTCGATGTTGCGTCGATTTCTATTCGACGCAAATGTTAACTTTGCCCAAATTGTGCTTCTCTTGATCTGGCCTTGACACCCTAGGTTGAGTGTGACATCCTAAGACATCTAATGACCAGATTAACCTCACTATACAATGGGTAATTCAACCTAAGGGATAAAATCACATTTAGGTAATTTGTTAAGTTAAATCAAAGGATTTTCCCAACAATCTCCCCATATTTATCTTAACAAATTTTACAGATTATTCAAAGTGATTTTACACATTCCTTTTATATAAACAAAAATAATACAAACAAGACAATATAAAAGATAACATAGACACAGAGATACCAACAACAAGCAGCTGAATAGGCTGACAAACAAGAAACATCTGATTAATTATCAATAAGTGTTTATCAGAGTTTATCCAAAGAAAAGTCTACTTTCTTCCTCTAAGAAAAGTAGGTAGGTCCTCATAGACCATCCTGAATTTTCTTTCCACATATTTGAAGTTTGAAGGAGTGGCTTTCTTTGGATACTTCTGTATTCTTTCATGACCTTTGAATAGTTTCTCCAAATCCACTTCAGTATTAGGATGATCATCCTTGAGTGTGAAGCCAAGACCAAAATTTTTGTTGTCATCATATTTATGACTTCTATATTTAAATCACCTGCATCAGATTCTTCATCAGGATTTGATTCAGCAGTAGTTGCTTGTGCTTTCCCATAGGTTGAAGCTTTTGTGAACATAATCTTCTTTTTCTTCTTCTCCTCTTCAGGTGACTTTTCTCCTTTCTTTCTTTTCTGAGGAAGCTGTACTGCATCCTCTGAATTGCACCCAATAACTTTTCTGTGGAGTTTCCCTACTCCCTCTAACATTTTGACTTGGTGATTCTTTGCAGTATACTTTGTAGGATCAAATAGAGTGGATTTAATTGGAATTGCTTTGGCCAACTCTTCCTTTTCAACAAACTCTTTTCCTCTTTTCAGGATATCAATGAACCTATTTTTCTTCTCTTCAAGCTACTTTTGGGCTGCCTCATATTCATATATTTCTCTATCACCAATCTCCTCTAAAGCTCTGTCAAGCTCTGGATTCGTGTAAGTTTTCATTGTGTTCTCTGGAAACTCAACCTTCTCAAATTTTTTGTGATAGGATTTATTTTTCTTGTACTCCTTCCTTTGTTCTTTTGAGTACATCTCCCAAATAGGCACTCTTCCTCTTCCTCTACCTCAACCTCTATATGGAGGTCTTCCCCTGAAGACAGGCGTTGGAAGAAGTGATTGGTGAATTGGAGCAGGTGAAGATGAGACCTGAGCTGAAGGTGGAAGTTGAGGTGAAGGTGGAAGCTGAGCTGGAGGTATTGGTTGAGCTGGTACTGGATCAGATGAAACAGGATCCTGATCAGCCACCTTGACTGGAGAGGGTGCAATAGAGGAATCTTCAGAAGACACTCTAAATGAAAGTGGATCAGGGATAGATGGTTCTGTGTCTTCATGGAATTCTTGTAATAAATTGAGGTAGGCCTGATCATCTGAAATTAGAGGAATCTCCCCCTGAATTGAGGACTCCCCCTGAGCAACAGGCAAGATCCTTGAAAGGATTGGCTCCCCCTGAGTTGATGAACTTTCATGCTGCAGCCTAGATGTGATGGTTGGCTTTCCTTCAGAAACAAAAGAGATAGGAAATTATGTTGTATATACTAAGCCTGGGAGAGGCCGCCTACTGATACACTTCTCCCCCTGCTTTATACCTCTGACGAGAGATATAAAGACATCAGCAGGTACAGCCGACGATCTGATCTCTGCATCAAGAGCCACGATTTCAGAATTAATGTCTTTCAATCTTTTGTGTTGGAGGCGGAGCTTGCAATAACAATCCTTTGAGAAGTCCAGATATAAAGCGCTGAACTGTGAGAGAAGAGTTTCCATGGCTTGATCAACTTCATCGACAACGTCTTGAAGAGACGCCATTGCTGCACTATGAGTACCTGCATGAAACAAAGGGAGAGACGAAGAAGGGAAAGATGGGGAGAGCAAGAGGGAGAGAGAGTCGAGAAGCACAATTGAATCAATTGTCCAAGTTGCTTTGAGTAGATGAATCGTCGCAACTTAGGGTTATATTCAAAGCAACGTCGACAGGAAATCTGAGCACAACGCGCCAAAATATGTCCTAGGAGCGCGTCTTGTTAAGTCGACGCTACGTCGATATGAAGTCGACGTGGCTTCGAAATATAATCATCAATTATGATGTCAACGTAAGCGTCAATATGTATTCGACGTTACATCGAGTGCTATTTGACTTAGCTGCCCCATAATGCTCTCAAAGCTGACGTCGAGTATAATTCGATGGTACGTCGAGTTGGATTCGCCGCAACTCTGATTAAACGGTTCTGATTTTCTTTAAAATCCTTGCTGTTTTTCCCAGCAATAATTTTCTATAGAAAATAGATTATTATACATAATAGGTATGACCTATAATGCTCCATCAAGCATACCCAGTGCATTGATGAAGAACTTGTGCTTACTTTCATCAAGAGGCTTAGTGAAGATGTCAGCCCTTTGAGTGTCAGTAGATATATATTGAAGGTTGATCTTACCCTTCTCTACATTGTCTATGAGAAAGTGGTGTCTTATCTCTATGTGCTTAGTTCTGCTGTGAAGAACATGATTGGAAGCAATTGAAATTGTACTAGAGCTGTCACAATAAATTGTGGAATTATCAAGGGAAAAGTTGTAATCCAACAACTGATTTTGCATCCACAAAATTTGTGAACAGCAGCTTCCTGCAGCTATATACTCAGCTTCAGCTGTAGAAGTGGAGACTGTGGTTTGCTACTTTCTAAACCATGAGACCAGACTAGCACCCATAAACTGACATGTTCCTGAAGTGTTTTTTCTATCCAACTTGCATCCAGCATAGTCTGCATCTGAATAACCAACTAATTCAAATCCAGATTCAGCTGAATACCATAAACCAAGCTCAGGAGTACCCTTCAGATATCTAAGAATTCTTTTGACAGAACTCATGTGGGATTCCTCTGGGTCAACCTGAAATCTTGCTCAGATACAGGTAGCAAACATAATATCAGGTCTGTTAGCTGTTAGGTAGAGAAGAGAGCCAATGGTTTCTTTGTAAGTCTTTTGATCAAAGGACTTACCTTTTTCATCTCTATCCAAAACAACATTGGTAGCCATGGGGGTTTTCATGATAGAGGCATTTTCCATCCCAAATCTTTTGATGAGTTCTCTGGTATATTTGAATTGGGATTTGAAAATTCCATCTGCATTTGTCTCACTTGAAGACCAAGAAAATATGATAATTCCCCCATGGTACTCATTTCAAATCTGGACTGCATTAGGTAGGCAAACCTTTTGCAGAGAGATTGATCAGTAGATCTAAATATGAAGTCATCTACATATATTTGTATAAGTAGTAGCTGATTTTTATGTGCTCTTGTGAAAAAGGTTTTATCCACCTTTCCTCTTTCAAAGTTGTGTTCTAGGAGAAAAGTGGATAAGGTCTCATACCAAGCTCTTGGAGCTTGCTTGAGGCCATATAGTATTTTATCTAGTCTATATACAAAAGAAGGAAAAGTTGGATTGATAAAACCTGGTGGTTGCTCCACATACACCTCTTCTTGAAGTTTTCCATTGAGAAATGCACTCTTGACATCCATCTGGTATACTTTGATCTTCATGTGAGCAACATATGTCTGGAACATTCGGATTGCCTTCAGCCTTGCTACTGGAGCAAATGTCTGGTTAAAGTCAATTCCTTCCTCTTGCATATACCCTTGAGCCACCGGTCTAACCTTATTCCTGATTATGACTCCTGTTGAGTCCATTTTGTTTTTGAACACCCACTTGGTGCCAATAACTTGATAATTCTTTGGTCTTTCAACCAATGTCCAGACCCTGTTCCTTTCAAACTATGCCAGTTCCTCTTGCATAGAAGATATCCAGTGAGAGTCACTGTCTACTTCTTCAAACTTCTTGGGTTCATATTGTGACAGGAAACATTGAAGCATTGTCTCAATTGTGATTTGTTTCCTTGTCTTGACTCCTCCTGTCAAGTTTCCTATTACTTGAGTTGGGGGATGATCTTTTTGAGTCATCCTGGATCTTGTGGAGTGATCTAGGAGATTCTCTTCTTCCTGAGCTGTCACTTGCTCAGTGATAGTGGGAGCTTCATCCTCATGTACTGGAATGATGTCTGTGACTGGTAACCCAGGTGCTGCAATTTCCTCTTCATCTGCTGCTGAATCTTCACCCGAGTTAGTGTCAATCTCCTGTTGTCCCTTTTCTTAACACACAGATGGATGGTCCACTATGCTCATCCTTTCAATTTGTTTTGCTAGCTGATCTTCTTCCTGCAGAATAGTGCTGGTAGAAGTTTCCTTCCCCTTAAACATGTTAGTTTCATCAAAGATCACATGCACAGACTCCTCAATTTTGAGAGAGCTTTTATTGTAGCACCTATAGGCCTTATCTGATGATGAATATCCCAGGAATATCCCATCATCAGCCTTCTTATCAAATTTGGCAATATGGCTTTTCCCATTATTGAGGATAAAGCAAGTACACTCAAAAAGTCTAAAATAAGTGACTATGGGTGCCTTTCCTTTCAATAACTCATAGGGAGTCTTTAACTTTGTCTTGTGAATGAGACTTCTGTTTAGCACATAGTTTGTTGTATTCACTGCCTCAGCCCAAAAGGACTTTGGCAAGTTGGATTCAGCTAATAATGTCCCACCAGATTCAATTAGAGTTCTATTTTTCCTTTCAGCCACCCCATTTTGTTGGGGGGTTCTAGGAGCTGAAAAACATTGTCTGATCCCTTAATCCTCACAGAATCTACACATTAACTGTTTTTTAAACTCAGTGACATGATCACTTATGATCACAGTAATCTGGGTGTTGAATTCAGATTGAATCTGTCTAATGAATCTTGAGAGGATCTTGAAAGTGTCTGACTTAGCTTTTAGAAAGAACACCCAATCGAATCTAGAAAAATCATCCACAATGACTAGTGTGTAAGACTTTCTTGCTAAGCTTTGAGTGGAGATGGGACTAAATAGATCCAAGTGCAACAGGAAAAGGATTCTAGGGGAATCATTCTTACCAATTGGTTTGAATGTTGCTTTGATCTGCTTTCCTAGCTGGCAGGCTCTACAAGGATGGTCCTTATTGAATTTACCAGTTAGTAAACCCCTAACTAGGTTAAGTTTGGAGAGTTTGGCAATGGTCTTAAGGTTAAGGTGACTAAGTCTCCTATGCCACAACTCACTATTTTCTAATTGGGAATTGAATAAACAGATCTCAGACTTTGTGTACTCAAAGTCTACAACATAGACCTTACCCTTTCTGAGACCAGCCAATACTATTTGATCAGTCTTTGAATTGACTATATGGCACTGAGATTTGGTGAATACAACTTTGTATTCACCGTCACACAACTACCTAATGCTAATCAAATTATGTTGAAGTCCTTCAACATAAGCTACTTTAGAAAAGGAGATTTCCCCAATCCTGAGCAAACCATATCCTCTGGTTTGACCAGAGTGGGAGTTCCTAAAAATAACCTTTGGCCCATCCTTGGCCTTGAAATTCTCCAGCAATTCCTTTGCTCCAGTCATATGCATGGAGCAGCAAATTTCCAGGTACCACTGCTGGTTTGTGGTTGAACAGTCTTCCCTCTGCACATTGAATTAAACATTAGTATAGACCCTCTTATGTTGGGGGTCTCTTTCTTCTATCATCATATGGAGACATGAAAGATTGAGATGGTCTTCCATTGAGACGTGAAGAAGTGCTGCATTATTATGCCAGCAATGTTTGGCAATATGTCCTAGTTTAGAGCAACAAAAACATCTAGGAATAGAAGTAGAAAGAGGTTTTGATGTTTGATAATTTTGTGCAGAAAATATGCATCGAGAAGAAGTCGACGCATTTTTAGAGTTTTGTCGAATGGAATTCGACGTACCTACATAGTCCCGTTGATAGTCATTTATAGCATGGTATTGGTTGCGTTGAGTGTAATTCGACGCACCCACATAGTTGCTTCGAAATGATGTCAATGCATATGTTGGATTCCGTCGAGTTGCATTCGACGCATTTTTAAAATTGCGTCGAGTTCTATTCGACGTATGATTCTTGCCATTAAGATTTTCAATTGATTTTTCTAAGGGATGTTTGCCTAAGATTCCTGGTTGATCACTCATGTTTACCCTATTAAATATGGTGAGTTTATTAGGGTTATTATTATTATGATCTTTACATGATTCTAAACAATTATTAGGTCTAGATCTAAATGATGCTACAGGTTTTTTCCAAGCATGTTTGCTAGGGATCTGGGTGCTAGTGGATGGCTGAGCTCAATTGGTGATGAGAAGTGAAAGAACTCTATAGTTAAGCGTGCTCGGGCTGGAGTAGTACTGGGATGGGTGACCTCCTGGGAAGGCCCCGTAGAGGCGCATAACTGGATCACTTCTCACCAAAAGGGAGGGTGTGGGTTCGTGCCCCCTCCAACAACCCGCTGTGCCCTGTGGCAGGCCAGAGAGGGGTTGGGGTGTACGACCTGCAGGCTTGTTGTTGACCAGTTGTGGTCAGGCTGAACCAATGGTGCCAGTGTCTTAGGACGGGGCCAGTGACCCAGGATGGGCTTGGTCAGGCCACTCCCAGAATGGGCCTGGGCCGTCGGTGCCGGCAGTACTGGGCTAGGGGCCCGGGTCAGGCTAGCCAGTACTGTTACAGTGATTCCTGATCAAAAGGATCAAATCTCTTGGAGAGATTTTGTGAGATATCTTTGATCTTTTGACTCCTTCCATTTAGGGAGTCCTCAAAGGCATTTGCCTTTGAGAGTTCTTTCTTTAGGTCTGAATTCTCTATATCTAATAAGTATATTTCTTTTTCTTTTCTAAATAATTCACCTCTTAGATCATAGTAAACTGAGAGAAGAGGATCTTTCCTAAGAACTTCTAGTTCTGATTTGATTACTTCAAGTTCCTTTTGATTGTTAATGTAGTCCTGGCAAAATTCCTTGAAGCATTCTTTGAAATCTTTTGAGGAAAAGTCAAGGGTTTCAAAGATGCTTACCTCAATCTCCGCAGAGGAGTCTTCTAGAGCCATGAAGCAGACTTCTTCTGGTCCACCATCTTCATCATCATCAGATGAGGAGGAGCTTGATTCAGAATCTGAATCACTCCAGGTTTCAACTATAAAACATTTCCCTCATTTCTTATCCTTTCTCAGATAGGATATCTTCTTATGCTCCTTCCTCTGCTTGTTTTTCTTGTTCTTTTCTTCCTCAGGACATTTAGTAGAAACATGTCCTGGCTTTCTGCAGGAAAAATAAATAATCTCTAGTTTAGGAGTTTTATCATACCTTGGCTTGCTTGAGCTCTTCTCTCTCCTTCTAGAGTCTTCTGTCCTGACCCACTTTTTGAATCTCTTAGCCAAGAGATTCAACATTTCTTCTTCAGTGGTGGAGGACTCTGCTTCTGCAGTCTTTAATGCAAGAGTCATTTCTTTAGGAGCTGGTGTTCTTTCTTGGGCTTCTGACTCAGCCCTGTTTTCAGTAGAAGTTCATAGGACTTGAGCTTTCCCAGGAGAACATCAGTTGATATCTCTCTGAGTCATCTAGAATCTCTGTAGCCCAGATTCTTGAGTCTCATGTGCTTGGAAAGCATATGAGAAGCTTGTCATTAATTTCTGTCAGAGAAATTTCCTTGTCAAGCTCTCTCAGCTCATTTATGATGAGGCTGAATCGGTCATACATTTCTGTTATGCTTTCATCAGCCTTTTTCTTGAAATTCTCATACTGAGATATGAGAAGAGCTTTTTTGTCTTTTCTCTCATCAGAACTTCCTTCAACTAGTCTGGAGAGAGATTCCCAGATCTCTTTTGCAGAGTTGCAATCAACAACATTTTGGAATATGTCATCAGACATGGTTGAGACCAGTATGTTCATGGCCTTGGCATCATATGCCTTGACCTTCTTCTCATCATCAGTCCATTCTGCTCCGGGGACTGAAGTTTGTATGACTTTTCCACTAGTGTCTTTCCTTATTGGGATTGGGGGACCTGTGAGGATGACATTGAGAATTTCCTCATCAATAGAATTCATATAAAGTTTTATTCTGTCCTTCCAGAGTGTGAACTTATTTAAGTTACACACTGGAGGTCTTGTAGAAGCATAATCATTAGAACTCATTTTCTTTATAAAAATATTTGAAATAAAGAAATAAGTGTAGAAGGTCTTTTTGATCAAGGTGTTAACCTTTTAATGATCAACCTAGGCGTGTAAACGAGTCGAGCTCGAGTCGAGCTTGGCAAAAATCCCAAACTCAAGCTCGAGCTCGAGCTAAATATTTCGAGCTCGAGCTCGTCGAGCTCATCCTGCTTAGCTCGAGCTCGAAACCAGTATATTGAGCTCGAGCTCGAGCTTTCGAGCTCGCGAGCTCGAGTCGAGCTCGAGCTGCTCGCGAGCTTTTTGCTCATGAGCCTATTTTTATATATATATATATTTTAAAAATACCCCCCCAAAAAAAAGCTCGCGAGCCGGCTCACGAGCTCATGAACAAGAGCAATCGAGCTCGACTGGCTCAAGCTCGAGTCGAGCTTTTTTCGAGCCGGCTCGACTCAACTTGCACCCCTAGATCAACCTCCCCCTGATACCAATTGAAAGTGCACTTTGTGCCTCTGAGAATACTCTAGAGGGGGTGAATAGAGATTTAAAGAATATTCCTATCCTATTTGTGCAAATACAATAAAACACTAAGTGCTATGCTTCAACAAATCCTCACACAGAATAAAACAGAAACTGTTTAAAATAAAGCAAGAAAAAAAGTTAAAAAAATAGTAAACTATATGGGACAGCACAAAAAATAAGCAACCAGAAGACAGGGATTTATAAAGGTTCCCCAAAATATGGGTAGTCCTTTCTTCTACCACCTGGTAGGAATACACCACCTGTACCCGAGTCTTTTGACAAGGAGACTCTTAGAACCACTGATCTTTTGATAAGGAGATCATGAACCAACCAGATCTTTTGATAAGGAGATCATAAACCAACCAGATATTTTGATAAGGAGATCTTGAACAACTGAATCCTTTGGAAGAGGGATTCCCAAAACTCTATACAGGGGGTGTAAGGGAAGAAGAGATAGAATGAGAAGAAAGAATCAGAAATCTATTTATCAGAATTCTGTAACAGCAATCCTTGAGGTGTTGTTCTTTGAGTGCTCTTCAGGATCTATATCAGATTAACCCTAGCTTATGATAGTGATGATTGCTAGGGTTTTTGTAAGCTCTTGATCCTTCTTCTCTTTGCTCTTATAATAGTGTTGCTGCATATAATATTGCTGAGGGAGCATCGGTTGTTTCTCCGAGCAGAGTATATTCTTCTGTAGATCTTTCTTCAAAAGTTTGTGTTTGAGGAGAAGAAGTTCCTTTACTGAGAGATAGAGCGGTTCTTGTTTTCTTCTTTTTGTTAGGGTTCCTAGAGGAAGAAGAAGAAGAGGAAGCCCTAAATCAACAGTTCAGCCGATTGTGATCAATGCCCTGTATTTCTCTTTCTACTCCTCCCTTTTATTGTCCATCTTTAATTTGAATTAATTTCCTTTTCTGGTAGGTCCTGAAAAGGTATTTTGCCTTGGATAACTTCTCTTTCTTTCCTTCTTTAATTCACGACCCGTCCACCAACTGTAAGCTTGTTTCCAAGAAAACTTTTTTGACCTCTTTTAATTCTTCTTTCTATTTGAGGCAATTATTAAGCTGTTGGAGAACGGTCTTCAATATTGTGGGCCATGAGAGAGGGTCCAAAATGACAGCTGAAAAGGTTTTCTTTTCAGACTGTATTCGACATAGCGTCGAGTTTTCTTCCTCTCTTATCGACGCACCTTCGAGTTCTTGTAAGAGCATCTTCAAATTCATCCTTGCTCTGATTGACCTCTGCTAGTCGACGTTGCATCGATATCTTATCGACGTAACCGTCGAGTTGAAGGCATGGCTCTGAACTTCCTTATCCGCGTCGAGATGAAGTCGACACTGTGTCGACTTTAGATGGCTTCGACAGATACTTCCTCCTGCGTTGAGTTGAAGTAGAAACTGCGTCGACTTCTCAAGGTACTTCGACAGGTCAATGACCTCTACGTCGATATCTATTCTACGTAACGTCAACTTGAATTACTTCAACATAAGGGTTGGACCACTTGGACTTCTAATCAGAGTAGCGTCGATATTAACTCAATGTTGCGTCGATTTCTATTCGACGCAAATGTTAACTTTGACCAAATTGTGCTTCTCTTGATCTGTCCTTGACACCCTAGGTTGAGTGTGACATCTAAAGACATCTAATGACCAGATTACCCTCATTATACAATGAGTAATTCAACCTAAGGGATAAAATCACTTAGGTAATTTGTTAAGTTAAATTAAAGGGTTTTTCCCAACAAGTCAGGTATCCTAACATAAGCGATACAACCAAGTCTTGAGATTATCAAATCTAGGAGATCTCTTAAACCAAAGCTCTTAGGGTGTCTTAGTAACTTTGCATGGGGAACTTTATTAAGAATGTGATTTGATGTGAGGATTGCTTTACCCCAATAGACTGTAGGCATGTCAGCAATCAACAACATAGAATTCAACATCTCTGTTAAAGTTCTATTTTTCCTTTCAGCGATACCGTTGGATTGGGTTGAAGGGGCAGTGGTTTCAGGGATTATGTCATTGCTGACAAGGAAATCTCTGAACTCCCCTGAGACGTATTCTCCTCCTCTATCACGCCTTAGCCTTTTAATTTTCATGTCAAGTTGATTCTCACCCCTATTTTTGAATATACGAAATTTTTCAAACGCTTCTTCTTTGGTTTTAAGGAGATAAATGTGATTAAATCTAGAGTAGTTGTCGATAAAAGTTATCAGATACTTCCGACCTCCTCTTGTAACAAAACTTTTGTAGTCACATATGTCAGAATGTATTAACTCTAGCAATTGTGTGCTCCTAGAAACCTGACTAAAAGATGTTCTAGTTATCTTAGTTTGAGCACAAATTTCACATTTGTCAAATTTGGTTGTTGTGTCTAAGGGGATGTCGTGAGTTCTAGCTAACAGAAGTAGTTTTTTATAGTTCACATGTCCTAGTCTTGCATGTAAAGTCTTAGGATCTATCAGGTTTGAACTAACTGCATGTACTACTTCATGTGCTAGACTCAGTCTATACATTCCATTTAAGACATAAGCGCAACCAAAATAATGAGAGTTAACCATCAAAGTTACCCCACCACCACTAATGTTAAATGACATACCAGCATTGCATAACAAGCTAATTGAAACTAAATTAGCAGCTAATGAAGGTATATATTTAACATTTTTAGAAGTAAGAGTTTTACTTGAGGAGAGCGTCAAGATAGCATTGCCGACCTTCAGCACGTTGATGCGTGTCGGCAAGTGCACCGATCGCTGTCAAGTAATAAATGTGGAGAGTGGACTCCCCGAATGTCGGTCTCTTGAGGAATGCAGGTTGGGTGAACGAAATGCGTAGCATGACTCTTGTTACACAAGCAAAACACACATGAAAAAAGGGGGGTTCTTGGTTGGGTTTCCTAATCTTAACAACAACAAAAAGAGATGCGGGTCGAAAACACCGCTTCGCAAGGTGAGATGGATGCAACGGCCGCGATGCCGTGCTTCGTGAGGCAGAATGGAGTGTGTTCTGGCGCGAAAGGGTGAGGGTCGTAAACACCTCTTCACAACCGTCGTTAGCTCTTGCTAACACGGAACAAACACCTTGCGTGCGTGTGCGAGTGAGTGAGTGAGAACAGAGTGAATCACTAGCAAACCATGAAGAACAACAAGGAAACATTCATTTCAACAAACATCATCATAATATTCGAGTTTACACGGTTCAACGAGTACAATGGAGGAAAGAGGAAAGAAATAACCGATGGTGAAGACTAGCGGCCGTTCACGGCCGGAATGGTAGGTTGTCGGGCTACCTCCGGACTCGGGCGGACTATGCTTCCGGCGTAGAGAGCTGTCACGATCTCCCTACGTAGCTCCGTCGTCTTCGACTTCAGGTTCCTTCTTCTTCTTACCAGGCGGAATGAGAGAATGGTTGCTTGGAGGCTTGCGGACGATGGAGAACACTCACGGACAATGGAGGAAATCTTGGAATGGGTGGAGGAGGCTTCCCCTTGCGTAGAAGATGAAGTGGAGGCGTCCCAAGGTGGAGGTCGGCGGCGTACGGAACAGGAACTCCGCTCCCGGCGGCTGATAATGCCCTAAAAATCGCAACAGGCGTTTAAATAGGCGCTGGAATAAATACTGCGCACGGTCATTGGCGCACGACCAGTGGTCGTGCGCACTGGAATTCTGCGATCGTGCGCACTGCCTGGGTGGAACCTGCAAGATACGAAATTATAAAATAAAATGTTCGCACGACCAGTGGCGCACGAACGGTGGTCGTGCGCACTATCGTCGGTGGTCGTGCGCATTAGACGAAACAGAACTCAGAAATTTAATGCTAAGTGCGCACGAACAGTGGCGCACGACCGGTGGTCGTGCGCAAAGGCGTTGATGGTCGTGCGCACTACACCAAACAGAACTCATGAAAAAGGGTTAAGTGCACACGATCAGTGGCGCACGACCAGTGGTCGTGCGCAATAGAACCGGTGATCGTGCGCAGTGTTCCTGTGCAGAATTGCACCGGGAACACCTGCACGACTCCAATGCCAGCACAACCACGAATCTAGCCACTGAAAGTGGCACCTAACAGTGCATGGAAACTACTAAGGACAATAAACATGAAATCACACGAAAATGGGCCCAGAAGTGCACCTAGCATGGAATATCAAATATAAGCTATAACACGACTAAAGTGCGGTGAAATGACTGAATAACGGCCCGGATGAGTCCAAAAAGGTGTATATGATCAGGACTCATCACACCCCCAGACTTAACTGTTTGCGCGTCCCGAGCAAACGAATCCGGCGGAGTGTGAAAACGATAATTAACATAGAGAATTACACAATGGAGTACGGTGCGAAGTAACATACGCATGCGAGTAGAGATTCTAGCAGAAGGAGATTCTAACTGTGCTAACTAATTTACATGAGTATTAAAGTGTAAGTAAAGATTTAGTTATACTCAGTTGGAGAATTATGAAGAATTTGACGATCATGCCCGGTGTGAAAGTGACAAGATACTGAGGCGGGTGTTGCAAAAGATCGGGGCTTAGGAATAACTCCGCTGAAATCCATCAACGTCATGAACCATACGCTTGCCCGGTCACACTCTCTCCACGGCGCTAGCACTCTCTCAAGTCAAATCAGTAGGGCTTTTAGGATTAAGACGGGGCTTAGGTTACGGTATGATATTCAAAGTTAAACACGATGGCTACGCAACCCAAGTGAGCTAAAGAATGCTGCACCACTCAAGACCAACAAACAATGCTTGTGTGACACACCCCCAGACTCATCATGAAAACCAGGTGTGCACACGGCCTACTTCACAAATACCAATAGATTTTTTTATTTAGCTCGGAAGGATTTTTTTCAAAATACTCTTTTTTTTCTTTTAACATCTTTTACTTCTTTTAAATATCCTCCGGTTGGTTCAAAATCAGCAGATAGACTTTATTTTCTCTTCATAACACAAAGATTCCACACACCACACAAGTTGAGAATTATGAGCGTAGTTTAAAACAATTTGGTTGCGGGTGTAGGATAGGCTTCAGGCTTTGGTTGATGAAGAGGAGCTGAACAAAGAATTGGTAGGCACAAATTTGGCTTGCAACGGTGAACGAAATGCACATGGAATAACAAAGCTCAAACTAGCCAAAGGGTGGCCTACATCATGTTTAACTCGACGAGTCGCTCTCACCCATGCTTCGAGAGTCGCTTGGGGCAAGTTCTTAGCCCACGAGAAAGGTAAACCTTCCTCCCGACTCGAGCAACACACGACTAGTAATCGCACACACACAACACCGGGTTATCGCCAATTCCATACAAATTCACCACTTGAGTATATTAAATCTAAATTTACGCAGAAATACTAAACATAAATTAGATGCATAAAGAAAATCTAGTTTTACTCAAATTCTACCATAGCATGCGAAGTGACTAGAACACTACATGAGTCAACATCGCACTCCAAATAATAATTCCTACGTTAACAATCTATTTCACATTCCGACCAAAATAGTTTAAACGGAACAACAACAAAAAGATAAGCGCGCACTCAAGTGGGTGAAATGGTGTGTGAAACATGAAAAACAACGATAATGATAAGATAAATAAGAATCAACCTTCTAGTATGCGGTGCAACTCGTGCACAGTGGATAACAACAACCGCTCCCCCAGACTTAAGCTAAGCAATATATCTAGAAATTTGAAGCTAAAAGAGGGGAGGAAGCGTTACCCCATGCTCAGAAATGAGCATACCAGACGATTGGCATTTACGATCAAAAGCAGTCCGCAACATCCGCACCATCGAACACAAAACCTGCAAGCACAAACTCAAAACAACAAAAGCATATGCAAAAGCTGAACTAAGAGAAGTTAGATAAAAAAAAAATACGAAATCAGGAAATCTGGGTTGTCTCCCAGTAGCGCTTTCATTTAACGTCCTTAAGCTGGACCAAATACCTGTATTAGCATTGTTTATAAAGTGCAGGAATTAAAAGAGGAGTTCTAGAACAGTTCCACAAAAATAAGAGAAAAGAAGGGGAAAGTCAGCTGCCGGCGCTTGTATGATATCCGTCTCCCAATGTCAACAACTGACACTCCTTGTTTATAGTGGCGCCATCGTATAACTTCAGCCGATGACCATTAACCTTAAATTTGTCCCCCTTATCTCCAGATATTTCTATGGCACCGAAGGGGGAGACATCGGTCACGGAGAAAGGGCCACTCCACCTCGATTTTAGCTTCCCTGGGAAGAGGCGGAGACGGTAGTTGTAAAGCAGCACTTGGTCCCCAATTTTGAACTCCTTAGGAATGATGTGCCGATCGTGCCATTTCTTTGTTTTCTCCTTGTAGATGCGAGCGTTTTCATAAGCAAAATGACGGAGCTCCTCTAACTCGTTGAGTTGGGAACGATGCAGCTCGGCCGCGGCTCCAATGTCCATGTTCAACAGTTTGGTCGCCCATAATGCTTTATGCTCCAGCTCCACAGGAAGGTGTCATCCCTTGCCATAAACTAATTGAAACGGAGTCATGCCGGTAGGTGTTTTGAATGCAGTCCGGTAAGCCCATAATGCGTCGTCGACCTTTTTGGCCCACTCCTTCCTATTTGAATGGATTGATTTCTCGATTATTCGCTTGAGCTCGCGGTTGGAAACTTCGACTTGCCCGCATGTTTGGGGGTGGTATGCCAAAGAAATCTTATGATGGACCCCGAACTTTTTCATGAGCTGCAAAAACTGCTTATTGCAAAAATGACTACCGCCGTCGCTGATGATAGATCTCGGTGTCCCAAACCTGGAGAAGATATTCTTGTGGATAAAGTGTAGCACTGTGTTGGCGTCATTCGTGGCAACCGCCTCAGCTTCCACCCATTTTGAGACATAATCAACCGCCACGATGATGTAATGCTTACCATGAGACATTGGGAAAGGACCCATGAAGTCTATCCCCCAGACATCAAAGGGTTCGCAGACCAGCATGTTATTGAGGGGCATCTCGTCACGCCGGGAAATATTTCCGGTCCTTTGGCATTCGTCGCACTTGGTGACATAGGCATGGGCATCCCGGAAGAGGGTCGGCCAAAACAATCCACATTGCAGGATTTTTCGTGCAGTTCGAACGGCCCCGAAGTGCCCGCCAGCTTCTCTGTCATGGCAGTGCTGCAATATAGACTGAAACTCGGCTTCCGGAATGCAACGCCTGATAATGCCGTCGCTGCACGTGTGGAACAGTAGTGGGTCTTCCCAAAAATAGTATTTTGAGTCAGAGGCAAGCTTCCGTCTTTGCTGAGGGGACAGATTCGGGGAGAAGGTTTTACAAGCCAAGTAATTAGCGATATCTGCGTACCATGGTGCTGTTGGGGAGGACGTAGTAATTGCAAATAACTTTTCATCCGGGAAATAGTCTTCCGTTTCCTCCACCAAACTGTTGGGATTGTCATACTCCAAACGCGAGAGATGATCAGCAATCACGTTCTCAACCCCTTTTTTGTCTTTGATTTCCAAATTGTATTCCTGCAAAAGTAAAATCCAACGAATCAGACGCGATTTGGATTCTTTTTTACTGAAAAGATACCTGAGAGCGGCGTGGTCCGTGTATACGGTTACTTCGGAAAGTACCAAATATGAATGAAATTTTTCGAACGCGAAGACCACGGCTAGCATTTCTTTCTCCGTGGTGGTATAGTTTGCTTGTGCACTGTTGAGAGTTCGACTGGCATACGCAATAGTGTGAAAAGTCTTGTCTTTCTTTTGACCGAGTACAGCACCTACGGCCACATCACTTGCGTCGCACATGATAATAAAAGGTAAAGTCCAGTCGGGTGCCACCAAAATTGGGGCAGAGATGAGTTGTCCCCGTAAAGTTTTGAAGGCTTGCATGCATGCTTCGTCGAAGTGGAAGGGGACGTCCTTAACAAGCAGGCGAGATAAAGGCTTGGAAATGGAGGAAAAGTCCTTGATGAACCTTCGATAGAAACCCACATGACCAAGAAAACTACGGATGCCTTTAACTGACATGGGTGGAGGGAGGTTTCTGATAACACTAACCTTCGCTTGATCCACTTCGAGCCCCTTGCAGGAAACTTTATGCCCCAACACAATTCCTTCGCGCACCATAAAGTGGCATTTCTCCCAGTTCAAGACAAGATTAGTTTCTTCACACCGCTTCAAGGTCTTGGCCAAATTTGCGAGGCAAATGTCAAAGCTACTGCCAAATAGAGTGAAATCATCCATGAAAACTTCAAGGAAGTCCCCCACCATGTCAGCAAAAATGGCGAGCATACAACGTTGAAAGGTTGCGGGGGCATTACACAGTCCGAATGGCATTCTTTTGAACGCGAAGGTACCGGAGGGACACGTGAATGTCGTCTTGTCTTGATCAGATGGGTCTATTAAAATCTGATTGTACCCTGAGTACCCATCCAAGAAACAGTAGTAATCCTGCCCTGCTAACTTTTCTAGCATCTGATCAATGAAGGGGAGCGAAAAATGGTCCTTGCGCGTCGCATCGTTCAGCTTGCGGTAGTCGATGCAGACTCTCCACCCGGTGATCACTCGGGTCGGTAGCAGCTCGTTCTTTTCATTGGCAACGACCGTAATCCCTCCCTTCTTTGGTACCACCTGGACTGGACTGACCCATTTGCTATCGCTGATTGGGTAAATGATGCCCGCGTCTAAAAGCTTTATCACCTCAGCCTTCACTACCTCTTGCATTTTCGGGTTCAGCCGCCTTTGGGGCTGTGCTGTCGGTTTGTACTGATCTTCAAGGAGGATCTTATGCATGCAGACCGTGGGGCTGATTCCCTTAATGTCAGCAAGAGAACGTCCGAATACCATGTGGTACCTTCTCAGCACGCCCACTAATGCAGTTTCGTTGGCGGCGGACAGGGCAGCGGAAATAATCACCGGATGCGTGTTATTTTCTCCGAGGAAAACGTACTTTAGAGAATCCGGGAGTTGTTTGAGTGCCGGACAAGGATTTGGATTGGCAGAATCGTTGGAGGGCTCTCCGATTGAATGTGACACATCGGGCTGGTTTGAGTGTGCACCCCCTTCTTCCTTGTCTTCGGGCTGCCAACACACCTCGCCGTCATCCAACTCCACCTCGTTCTGACCATCGAATTCTTCAAGCGCCTCTGCTGGTTCGCACTCCGTAATTTCAAAGAGTTGCGACGGGCTGTGGACGTTGAAAGATATAGCATCCTCCCCCAGTCTTAGTGTGAGCTCTCCCTGCTCCACATTAATAATAGCACGAGCAGTGGCGAGAAAGGGCCGCCCCAAGATAATGGGTACTTTTGTATCGACCTTCATGTCGAGAATGATAAAATCAGCTGGAAAAACGAGACCATTTACAACTATTGTGAGGTCCTCGACGATTCCTGACGGCTTCTTGATCGACCGATCAGCAAGCTGCAGCATTACCTGCGTTGGCTTCAAGATCCCAGCACCAAGTTCACGAAAGATAGAGAGCGGCATCAAATTGATTGATGCCCCCAAATCACAGAGTGCCTGGCTGAAACGGTGATGGCCGATCCTGCAAGGAATCGTAAAGCTGCCCGGATCCTTGCACTTTGTGGGCATATTGGAAATGATGGCGGAGCACTCCTCGGTGAGGTCGATAGTTTTGAGACCCTCCAACTGCTTCCGCTTCGAGATCAAATCTTTCAAAAACTTGGAGTAGCCCGGCATTTGAGAGATAGCTTCAATCAGTGGTATGCTCACTTGCACTCCTTTCATTATTTCCAAGAATCTGCGGAATTGCTTCTCGGATTTCTCGTTTCGAAGCCTGTGGGGGAATGGGGGGTGAACAGCACTTTTCGAGGTTTGTGCCTCGCTCACGGGATGCGGCTCAATATGAATCTGAGTTAGCTTCTCGGAAGTGTCTTCATTATGCTTGTCAGTGGAACACGCAAGTGGTTCCTGTCGAGGAGGATTGTCTACACTTCTCCCGCTTCTCAATCTCATGGTGTTCACTGACTCAGGAGGCAGACTTGCAAGCCCAGAAACGACATCGGACATCGTCCCTATAGTAGAGCGAAGCTGTTGGATTGCGGCTGATTGGGCATTCATTTTGTTCAATACCCCGACCACCAAAGTTGCTAATTGTTCTGGTTGCTCTGGCGGCATAAGATCCACTGCTCCTTTGAATGTCACGGCATTAACTGCAGCAGTGCTTGGGGAGCGAATAACATGACTCCAGTGCTGACTGGTGTGAACAATATTCACGACCACTTCCCACGCGTCCTTCCCTGATTTATTAAACAGGGCCCCTCCAGCTGCCATGTCAAATAGCAGACGGAATTTATCCAGCACTCCAAAATAAAAAATCTGAATTAAGAAAGCTTCTGAAAGATCTTCACGGTAGCATCCCCTATGTAGGGATTGGAAACGCTCCCAAGCATCAACTAACGTCTCCTCCTTCCCCTGTCCAAAGGTTACGAGTTCACTGTACTTGTCCAAGGCTTGGGTACGATGTTGAAACTCTTGCAAAAATCTCCCTTCGAGTTGTTTCCATGTGATCACCTCTCTTTTCCGGATATCCCAATACCAGCTTTTGGCTTTTTTATGCAAGGAGAATGAAAATGCCAAAATCTTTTGCAGGTCGTTTTCAGCTCCATTAAATACACATGTGTAATAGATTTCTAAAAAGTCCTGCATGTGTTGCACCGCGTCTTCATGCTCATCCCCGCTGAACTTGCAGTTCCCAGTCATGTACTCAATGACGTCGGAGGAGATCCCGAAGTCATGATTGTTCCTTTCTGCTTGATCCCTTAAATCATTTAAGCTTCCCTGATAGATGCATTCCTGAATGGAGGTCATACTGTGAATACTTGTAACCAAAACGATTAGCGCATGATGAAAAAGACGAAAGTAATCAGAAGTGCGTATCGAAAAGAGACGGAAATACCAGAGGTGAACAAAAGAGGAGAAAGAAAAGAAAAAGAAAATCCTCGTGCGACAAATCTTCACGCAGACGAATTCATCACGTCTGCATTCCCCGGCAACGGCGCCAAAAACTTGATGCGTGTCCGCAAGTGCACCGGTCGCTGTCAAGTAATAAATGTGGAGAGTGGACTCCCCGAATGTCGGTCTCTTGAGGAATGCAGGTTGGGTAAACGAAACGCGTAGCGTGACTCTTGTTACACAAGCAAAACACACATGAAAAAAGGGGGGTTCTTGGTTGGGTTTCCTAATCTTAACAACAACAAAAAGAGATGCGGGTCAAAAACACCGCTTCGCAAGGTGAGATGGATGCAACGGCCGCGATGCCGTGCTTCGTGAGGCAGAATGGAGTGTGTTCTGGCGCGAAAGGGTGAGGGTCGTAAACACCTCTTCACAACCGTCGTTAGCTCTTGCTAACACGGAACAAACACCTTGCGTGCGTGTGCGAGTGAGTGAGTGAGAACGGAGTGAATCACTAGCAAACCATGAAGAACAACAAGGAAACATTCATTTCAACAAACATCATCATAATATTCGAGTTTACACGGTTCAACGAGTACAATGGAGGAAAGAGGAAAGAAATAACCGATGGTGAAGACTAGCGGCCGTTCACGGCCGGAATGGTAGGTTGTCGGGCTACCTCCGGACTCGGGCGGACTATGCTTCCGGTGTAGAGAGCTGTCACGATCTCCCTACGTAGCTCCGTCGTCTTCGACTTCAGGTTCCTTCTTCTTCTTACCGGGCGGAATGAGAGAATGGTTGCTTGGAGGCTTGCGGACGATGGAGAACACTCACGGACAATGGAGGAAATCTTGGAATGGGTGGAGGAGGCTTCCCCTTGCGTAGAAGATGAAGTGGAGGCGTCCCAAGGTGGAGGTCGGCGGCGTACGGAACAGGAACTCCGCTCCCGGCGGCTGATAATGCCCTAAAAATCGCAACAGGCGTTTAAATAGGCGCTGGAATAAATACTGCGCACGGTCATTGGCGCACGACCAGTGGTCGTGCGCACTGGAATTCTGCGATCGTGCGCACTGCCTGGGTGGAACCTGCAAGATACGAAATTATAAAATAAAATGTTCGCACGACCAGTGACGCACGAACGGTGGTCGTGCGCACTATCGTCGGTGGTCGTGCGCATTAGACGAAACAGAACTCAGAAATTTAATGCTAAGTGTGCACGAACAGTGGCGCACGACCGGTGGTCGTGCGCAAAGGCGTTGATGGTCGTGCGCACTACACCAAACAGAACTCATGAAAAAGGGTTAAGTGCACACGATCAGTGGCGCACGACCAGTGGTCGTGCGCAATAGAACCGGTGATCGTGCGCAGTGTTCCTGTGCAGAATTGCACCGGGAACACCTGCACGACTCCAATGCCAGCACAACCACGAATCTAGCCACTGAAAGTGGCACCTAACAGTGCATGGAAACTACTAAGGACAATAAACATGAAATCACACGAAAATGGGCCCAGAAGTGCACCTAGCATGGAATATCAAATATAAGCTATAACACGGCTAAAGTGCGGTGAAATGACTGAATAACGGCCTGGATGAGTCCAAAAAGGTGTATATGATCAGGACTCATCACACGTCAGCTACTCCTCCATCTGTAATAATGACAGTCTCTCTGACTGTAGTGGCATCCTCCAGAAGCGCAGAGTTGTTGTAGACATGACATGTATCACCTGAGTCTAGCCACCACATGGTACTGACCTTTCCTTTACCAACCATGACAACAAAGTTGGCAGACGCAGTTTGATGAACCATATTGGCCCTGTTATCAGTCTTTGGTGTGTTAGAGTCACCTTTCTTGAGTTGCTTACACTCGGAAGCGTAATGACCCCACTTGTTACTGTTGTAGCACTTGCCTTTGAATTTCTTAGCCTTTTTACTGGTGTCCACAACTACAGGTGCACTAGGCGACGGTCTAGTCTTTACAGGCTTAAACTTACACTTAGGATGCGAAACCATGTTGGCAGCAGAGGAATGCTTGCTAACTGTCTCCATAGCATGTCTAGGCTGGTTCTCATCCTCAATGTAGATGAAGCGCTTGAGGTGTTTTAGACTGACCTGCGTTTTCTTCCGATACATTTCAGTCTTGAAAGAATACTACGTCGACGGGAGCTTAAAAATGATGGCTCCTGCAATGAAACCATGCCGCAGTGTGATGTTCTCACTGTTTAGCTTGTCCACCGGATTTTCAAAATCAGCTACCTATGGAAGGATTTCCCTTTCCTCGGAGAAGGTGAAAGTCATGAACTTATCCACCAGATGTGTCTTGGACATGTTCTCCTCTTCCTTGAACTGCTCCTCCAGAGCATCCCTGATTTCCTTTGTTGTCTTCAACTTGCGGTACATCACGGCAAGCCTGTAGGAGAGACAATTCAGCAGCTAGTCGCGGCAGAAATCCTCATCCTCAACCCATTGAGCCTCGCCGTCAGTCCTAATAACTTCAGCGCAAACATACTGAATGGTGTAGAACACGTTCAGGTACTTCATGCTGAACAACGTGGTCCTCTTTCAAGCACTAAACTCTGAGTTGGAGAATTTCTCCAGCTTGATCATCGGCACGAGAGAATTCCCTTTCAACATCGTGTTTCTTTCCAAACAGTAGAGTTCTATTAGCAAAACTAAATCACGAGTAGAAAACTAGAAAGAGATCACCTGAAAAGTGTAGAGACAAGGAAATCTTCGGATCCAATCTAGAATTTGTTGTGCTCTGCACCGAGATGTCTTTGCGTCGAGAAAGCTGAAGCGTCGATTCAATGTTGCATTGAATTTGAGCTGCGTCGAGAGGACGGAGCGTCTATTCGACATTGCGTCGAATTGGAGCTGCATCGAGAAGGCCCTGCGTCGAGAGGACGGAGTGTCTTTTCGACATTGCGTCGAATTGGAGCTGCATCGAGAAGGCCTCTGCGTCAAGAGGGCTGAGCGTCTATTCGGCGTTGCGTCGAAATGGAGCTGCGATGAGAAGTTCTCGAAACATTCGCGTGACTGTCAAGTTTGGAATAGCCTACTTGTTGACCCTAGCAGGGTATTTATAGGCGAACCCTAAATCCCCGACGGGTAAGTGGATTCATATCGGATCCTAACAAAGCCACCAAGTATCCGTTAACCCGTTATATCGATATACCTCAACAAATTTTGGGGGAGAAATTTTGTTACCTGTAACGCACATATTTCTACTTGCGTGAATAAATAGGGCTTTATTGGTCGCGCGACCCCCTTCATTCTTCCCTTCCGCTAAAAAAATTCATCATTGAAAGCACGGAAAAGACGATGGATAGGGAGCGAGGTCTGCACATCCGGCAACAAAATATGCCCTTTTTGACTGTCGGAACTAGAAACATTGCAGAGCTTGTTAGAACTATAGGTTGTGATTTGGGTTAGGATCATATGCTATGCTCACTTATGATAAGGATCAAATGGTCCCTTATGATAAGCTCAGATGATAACTTATGATGATCTGTCAAATTAAACTATAAAGATCACCTGTTGATTTTATAAGGAAACGAAAATTTTCTAAGTAAATATTTCGATCGACGAAAGTCTATCTGCGCCCGACGATTTGTTCTCAGCGCTCGACGCTTTTTCTTAAACTCAGCGTTCGACGAAATCTCAGCTGAGATCGACGAACCTCGTTCTGAGGTCGACAAACTTCGAGCTTAGTTCGACAAAATTCTCTATCAGATCAACGATCATTTCATCTCATCTTCTCAACCAAGTCAAATATTTCTCTCAAGAGATTTTATCTGTAAAGAAAGATTTTCCTTTGGCATGCGCATTTAATGCTCTCCTTCTTGAAAAATCAACTGTTCATTTCCAAGGAGAAAATCAATAAAGACAAGTCCTGTCATACCTTAAATAATTTTGTCTTTTCTTATAACGGCTACAGAGCGGTTTACAGAGACATACAGCTATATATATAGTTGTGTGGAGAAGAGAAATATATATATATATATATACAGAGAGACACAGAGATATAAAAATACAGAGGATGAACACTTAAAGGTTCAACAGAAGTATCAGAAAAGAGCACAGAGATAGATGTTTCAGAAAGGCATTAGTGATATACATATATATACATCTTGCACTAATTCTGTTTTGCAGAACTCTTCTTCCTCATCTATGAGCAACAACACCAACTAGCTCAAGCTTCAAATTCCAGACAACAATCAACAATCTGAAAAGAACATTTATTCAGGATTATTTGCTGGAATTTCAAAGAAGCTGAAGAGGCCTTATACACTTAAGCAAGGCTCACCTGACATCAACATCTCATCTTCTCAGGGGGAGCTTTGTTCAAGATCAAAAATCATTTGTCTTCTCTTTCTTAAAACAGAGAAGAACATCTAACTCTTCCTTACCCCATCTTGTAAAGGGTTCTAAACTCCCTTCAAAAGTTTAATCTTGGTGGCAAGACACCTTATCAAAAATCTAGTTTGGTTTTTGAACACCTTATCAAAAGTTCATTGGTGATTTGGGCACCTTATCAAAATCCCATTGGTGGCAGGGCACCTTATCAAAAACCTGTAGTGGATTCCTACCAAGTGAGGTAGAAGAGTAGATGTACCCTATTGAGAGGGGAACTACTATAAATTTCTTGTGTTCTCTGTGATTGCTTTATTTTCTTTATACTGTGCTGTGCTGAATGTGTTTTCTATATGATAAATAATTAATTAAATTATTATACATCACCTATTTTAATTCCGCTATCAAAAACCCCTCAGTAAATCACTCAAGTTTTTAAAATACTCTATTCACCCCCCTCTAGAGTAAACTAGATCTAAAACCCCTCACTTTCAGAGCTTATCTCTTAGAGTACGTAGAAGACGATCTGTAAACCGCATTCGTCTACTCCTCGCGGTAGGTATGACAACTTCTTGCCGAATCGTTGACAAAAGTCTAATGTTTCTCTGAATCACCATCATTCTTTGCTGACAATAGAAGATAGTGTTCACACATCTCTGGAGTATGTGGCCAATGAAATGCTCTCCAGGAATGCTAACGAGGTCATGGATACTGTAAGAAGCTTACTCCGCTGGTGTGTTTTCGTTCGCTCTCCGGGAATGCTAACGAGGTCATGGATACTGTAGGAAGCTTACTCCGCTGGTGTGTTTTCGTTCTGCTTGGTTGCTGATCTCTAATGTCAGTTTGTATAATGGCAGACCAAGGAGGTATGATATACTACAACCGTATATCTTAAACATCGGTCGGATATATCTTTAAACCGATTTGTCCTAGAAACGGTCGTATTGGCACGAAAATCATGCCGAAATTATGATAAATACTACATTCATTTGTATAAATTATTAATACATTCATTTAGTAGAAATTAAAGCTTCTTTTTTGCCAGCCAACAAGGAAGCTCTTGTTTTTCCTATTATGCAATGTACTCTGAATATGCTCATAAAATTGATTTTAGCGCTCGAAAATATCATATTTGATATTAGACGCATACTAGGATCATCAAAGGGAGAGAATACTCTTGTGCCAAAACAGATCATAAGATTTCGAAACCGGCGACAGATGTGCAACAAAAGAAGTTTCACAAATTGGATACCCGCACTGGATGTTTTGCATGCATACACTTCACTGATGTTAAAGAGAGGAAGAATTGGGAGGTCTCAAAATTTCTAGATGAGCACAATCATCTGTTTTCATTATATAAGGACACACATTTGTTGAGATCGCATCACCATATTTCTGATGGCCAAACAGTGTTTATCAAAAAATTGACGGGAGTAGGAATTATAATCGTTGATACAATCAACTTCTTAGCTGATGAAGTAGGCAGTGTTCAAAATGTTGGTCGTTTAAGACCGATGCATGCAACTTTGTACATCGAGAAAGGAGAGTGGTGATTGAAAATGGAGACTCGGCTAATTTGTTGCAAATATTTAAGAGAGACAGTTAGAGGACAACATATTTTCATTTTATGTGCAGACGGATGAAATGAATAGTCTGAGCAATTTTGCTTGGATTGATGGGCATGATAAACTTGATTACGATATTTTGGTGATGTCATCATTTTTACACTACTTATAGGCTGGACAAGTATAATTTGGCTTGTCCTGTTGGACATGTGTGTCACATCCCTTTGTTTGAGAATAACAAATCCCATATTGTATTTGATATTGCTTGTAGTGTGTTTCTAGTGTGCATGAACTATAGGTGCAATACTCCACATGTATAAAGCAGCTTGGAACAATCTTTTGAAAGGAGCAGCGCTACCGCCAGCGCTATCGCTAACGCCAGCACTAACGCCAGCGCTATCGCTACCGCCAGTCGCTATCTCCAGTTCGTGCATAGCGACGGTTTCGCAACCGCTACCGCTACCGCTACCGCTACCGCCAGCGCTATCGCTACCGCCAGGCGCTATCTCAAGTTCGTGCACAGCGCCACGCCGCCGACAGTTTCGCAACCGCTCCACATGAATGCTACAGCAGGCGCTAGCCACTACCGCAGGCGCTAGATCCAAGTTCTATAAAATGTTGGGCTCTCTCTCGTTTTGGTCAGAACTTCCAGAGACCTTACTTGTGCCCAAACTCTCGTGCTGCTACTCTGCCGAAACATCATCTCCCACTCAAAGCCAAAGAAGAAATTTTGGAGAAGGAAGCCATCACGCTGCATCCGAAGAATGATCGCTTCGACCTCGCTTGTGCTTCAGCGATCCTTCATCCTCATCTCCAGAAATATCAAGAGGGAGTTTGCTTGTTATTTACTTCACTTCTTTATTTGTATCTTGTAGTGAAATTGCCTTGTTTTTGGCGACTAGGTCCTTGCGCGGCTTAGGGGGAATTCGCCGCGTGAGTTGGCGATTAGGTCTAGGGGATTAGATCCAGGGGGTGCTCGAGGCCATATCCGGGGAAGGATTGGCTAGAGCAGCTTGAGGCCTTATCCGGGGAAGGATAGGCTAAAGCCATCCGGTTTGTGGGGATACAAGTCGGTACAAAAAAGGAAAAGAAATTCACTTTTGTACGCCTCCGATTTCTAGCGATATTGAAATCAAATTTTGTAAACACCTTTTTTATATAATGCAATCATGATTATATTTGTGTTTATTTGATTTCTCTCAATTGGCGTAAAATTTCATTATTGCAAAATTGTTATTTCTAATTTGTTATCTAATTTCCTATTAATCAAAAACAACTTAGTAATTATCTAGAAAATTATAAAAAGAATTTTATTCCCTTATTCACCCCCCCATCTAAGGGCGTCGTAAGATCCAACAAGTGGTATCAGAGGGCAGGTTATTCCAAACGGTTTAAAAACCAGGAATAATGGCGTCTTATGATCTCGCTTTTTCCGAGGGTCAGGGAATTAGTAGACCTCCACTATTTACTGGGTCAGATTATAATTATTGGAAAATATGATGCGTTGTTTTCTAATGACCCTAGATATTGAGGTTTGGAACATGGTAGAAGAAGAATACACTCCTCCTACATTTGTAGTTGGAGAGGTTATGTTAGAAAAACCCAAAGATAAATGGGATGATCGGGATAAACTCAAATGTAAAAATAACGCAAAAGCCATGAATGCTCTATTTTGTGCGTTAGATAGAAATGAATTTAATAGAATTTCTGCATGTACTACTGCTTATGAAATTTGGAATCATTTGGAAGTTACTCATGAAGGTACATCGCAGGTTAAAGATTCCAAGCTTTTCCAACTGGAGTCGGAACATGAAAAATTCCGAATGGACGAAAGCGAAGATGTTGATGGTATGTACACGCGCTTCACCAAGATCGTCAATGCCTCAAAAGCTCTTGGAAAGACTTTCTCAAATGGCGACTTGGTCCGTAAGATCCTTCGTTCTCTTCCTCCAAAATTCAACCTAAAGGTGACGGCTATTTCGGAGTCGCACAACTTAAGGACACTCCAAGTTGAGAGCCTCATTGGGAATCTCAAAACCCATGAGGTAGAACTCAAAATCCAACATGATGAATACAATAAGGAGCCAAAGAAGAAGGCGTTGGCACTAAAATCAAAGAAAGAGTGCCAAGAGGATGAGGATGAAGATGAAGAAAGTCTTTTGGTGAAGAACTTCCGAAAGTTCATGCGCAATCCGGAAAGGAGAAACACCTTTCGAAAATATTTCCAAAAGGGTGAAAGATGGAAAGGGTCATCTTCAAAGAAGGAAAAAGAGAGCGACAATGAAGAAGAGAGACCTCCACCGGAATGCTATCATTGTAGGAAGACGGGGCACATTCGGAGCCAGTGCCCAAAGTTCTTGAAGGAGAAGAAAGAAAAACGGCACAAAGGGAAGGAGAAGAAGAAAGTACTAAAAGCTAGAACATGGGATGACTCTTCCTCCTCCTCCTCCGAAGAATCAAGTGTATCTTCATCAAGCGAAGATGAGGAAGCAAACATGTGCCTCATGGGACTTGGAAACGACGACGATGACACCAGTGTTCCTAGTGACACTGAGGTAACTCCTCCCACTTATGATGAATTGTTTAATGAATTTCTTAAAATTTGCAAAGCTTTTGATAAAAATATGAAAGATAGTATTTTATTAAATCGTGAAAATGAATCTCTTATTAAAGAAAATCAAAAGCTTTCCAAAAAGGTAATTGTTTTAGAAAAGAGAAAGGTTTCTTGCCAAGAATGTGACCACTCCACTAAATTGGCAAAAGATATAGAAGAGTCACTTTCTAAAGCCATCTCTCATGCCAAAACTCTTATAAAAGAAAAGGGGAATTAGAAAGGAAATTAGAAGCCTCTCTTTTGCAAATCAAAAATAATAAAAAAGTTTTTGAAAATAGGTGTGTCATGCTTGTGAAAGAAAACTTTTCACTTAAAGCACAAGTACATGATCTCACCATGGCCATTAAAAAATTTGGAATAGGCCAAAAATCATTGGACATGATTTTAGGGAACCAGTGCCATGGTTCTGGAAAGTTTGGGCTCGGATATCAAGGTGAGGGCTACCGCCCGGCGCTAGCCACTAACGTCGGCACTAGCACCTCATACCAGAAACCTAAAATTTCTTTTTCAAAATGCTTTCCTTCTGAAAATCAAATTTATTCCAGTAAGAAAATTTTCCAGAAAAGGGTCTCAACCCCCTTTATTTCATGTGCAAACTGTTATAGGTTGGGTCACACAACTAGTTCTTGTAGGAAAATAAAACAAAATACTTTAAAGCAAATCTGGGTACCTAAGGCTTCCACTTATTCTATGGGAGGTTCCACTTGGGTATCCGGATCTTTACTCTCATCTTCTTTCAAGATGTGCAGGTAGGCTAAGGACAATGAAGACGTGTGGTACTTGGATTCAGGATGCTCCAAGCACATGACGGGCAATAAAGCAAAGTTCCTTAGCCTAGAAAGGAAGAAGGGAGGGATCGTAACGTTTGGTGACAACGGAAAAGGAATGATCATAGGAATTGGTACAGTTGGTAACGAATCCTTCACTATATCAAATGTTCTTTATGTAAAAGGGCTAAAACATAATCTTATTTCAATTAGCCAATTATGTGATAAAGGATTAGATGTTTTATTTGAATCTTCTACTAATCTATGCAAAATATCTAATCCTATTACAAACAATATTTTACTAACTGCACCAAGAATACACAATGGTTATATAGTTTCATTTCATGATCTTTCAAAATCATCTTTAAAATGTTTTATTACCAAAAATGATGAACTTGAACTTTGGCATAGAAGGCTAGGACATGCTAGCACAAAGCTTATTGTAAAACTTGCCAAAAGAGATTTAATTAGAGGATTGTATAGATTAAATGGAAATTTACCTTCACTTTGTTCACCATGTCAAAAAGGTAAAATTACTAGATCCTCTTTCAAAAGTAAAAATGTCATTTCTACTACAAGACCTTTGCAATTAATTCATATGGATCTTTTTGGTCCCGTTAGCACTGCAAGTCTTGGTGGTAGATTATATACATACGTTTTAATAGATGATTTTTCTAGATATTGTTGGACAATATTTCTATCATCCAAATCCGAAGCGTTTTGTGAATTTTCAAAATTATGTACTCGTATTCAAAATGAAAGTGATTTAAAAATTAAATGCATTCGCTCGGATCATGGAGGAGAATTTGAAAATGAAAAATTTACTTCTTATTGTGATATGTTAGGCATAAAACATAAGTTCTCCGCACCACGCACACCACAACAAAATGGTGTTGTAGAAAGAAAGAATAGGACACTTCAAGAGCTAGCACGCACTATGTTATGTGAATATAAATTACCTAAGTCCTTTTGGGCCGAAGCCGTAAACACATCATGTTATGTTATAAATAGAATCATGCTTCGCCCATCTTTAAATCTCACACCATATGAACTTTATTTTCAAAAGAAGCGTAATATATCTTACTTCAAAGTTTTTGGTTGTAAATGCTTCATTTTAAATACAAAAGATAGCTTGGGAAAGTTTGATGAAAAATGTGATGAAGGAACATTTCTTGGATACTCTTCAACTTGCAAAGCTTATAGAGTTTTTAATAAAAGAACTAGAAAAGTTGAAGAGTCAATTAATGTGAAATTTGATGAGCTTGTTCCTTGTATAGAAAGACTTTCTGCAGGCAAAGAGGATGATCTATTACCTTCTTTGGAGCATGGTGATGAAGAACCTTCCAAAGAAGAAGAAGAGGAGGCCAAGAAAGATGAATATGTACCTCCAAGTGTCTTAAAATTCACAAAGGATCATCCACGAGAACTTATAATTGGTGAACCATCCATTGGGGTAAGAACTCGCTCTTCTCTTCATGAATCTTATTCAAATGTTTGCTTTGTTTCCGAAATAGAACCAAAAAATGTTTCTACTGCTTTAAACGATGAATTTTGGTTTTTGGCTATGAATGAAGAGCTAGAACAATTTGAGCGACATAATGTTTGGAAATTAGTAGAAAGACCATCTAATCACCCAATTGTAGGCGTAAAATGGATTTTCAAAATAAATTAGATGGTGAGTCTAGAATATCTAGAAATAAAGCATGCTTAATAGCACAGGGATATTCACAAATCGAGGGGATAGATTTTGATGAATCTTTTGCACTCGTTGCTAGATTGGAGTCTATAAGAATTTTTCTAGCATTTGCAAGCTTTAAAAGAATAAAACTATTTCAAATGGATGTGAAAAGTGCGTTTCTAAACGGGTTTGTAAAAGAAGAAGTTTATGTTGAACAACCCCCCAGTTTTATTAATGAAAAATTTCCAAATCATGTTTATAAACTAGAAAAAGCGCTTTATGATTTAAAATAAGCGCCCCGTGCATGGTATGAAAGACTTACATCATTTTTATTAAAGCACGGTTATATTATGGGAAGTGCGGATAATACTCTCTTCATTAAGCACAACAATGATGATATAATTATTTTACAAATATATATTGATGATATTATTTTACAAATATATGTTGATGACATTATTACTAATGAAGAGATGTGTAAAGAAGTTATTTTAGTGATGAAAAATGAATTCGAAATGAGTCTTGTAGGAGAACTTTCTTATTTCCTTGGTTTTCAAATATCTCAAAGAATTGATGGTATCTTTGTATGTCAAACAAAATATGTCCATGATATGCTTAAACATTTTGGATTTGAAAACCTTAAACATGCTTCTACACCAATGAGTGCGTCACTTAAATTAGGAAAAGATGAATCGGGAATTTCAATTGATCAAACCTTATATAGAGGTATGATAGGATCCCTACTTTATCTTAGTGCAACTAGACCCGATATTATGTTTGTCGTATGCTTATGTGCTTGATTTCAATCCAATCCAAAAGAATCTCATTTAAAAGCGGTAAAACAAATTTTTAGATATCTCATTGGGTCATCTAAATTAGGATTATGGTACCCACATAATGATTCATTTACATTGCATGGCTATTCCGATTCGGATTATGCCGGTTGTTCACTTGATAGAAAAAGCACTAGTGGTACTTGTCATTTTCTAGGACCTTCATTAGTTGCATGGTCTAGTAGGAAACAAAATTCGGTTGCACTTTCCACCACGGAGGCCGAATACATTGCATTAGGGAGTTGTTGTGCACAAGCATTATGGATGAGCCAAACTTTAGAGGATTTTTGTTTTCATCTAAAAAATATTGAACTAAAATGTGACAACAAAAGTGCCATTGATCTCACAAACAATCCGGTACACCACTCTAGATCCAAATATATAGATGTGCGTCATCATTTCATAAGGGATCACATTAAAAAGGAAAATGTAAGGATTAGTTTCATTGGCACGGACTCTCAACTTGCTGATATATTTACTAAACCTCTTCCCGATGCAAGGTTTCAAACGTTAAGATTGGAATTAGGAGTCTTAGACATCTTAGGATGAATAACATGTAAAATACTAATGTTTTATGCAATTTGAGCAATCAAAACATCTCTGAATATTATACAATTTCTGCATAAAACTACACTTAAGACCCCTAATCAATATCAAAAATTAAAAATTAAAAATTCCTAAAAAATCGTGTACTGTTTGTCGCGCTATCACTAGCGTCGGCGCTAGCGTGGGTGTTGGAATTTTCTGATTTTCAAAATTTCTAAAAATCACTAAAAATATTTTAGTCTATATGTACTACTTTGTTTTTGTATTTCTGACATTTGTTATTTTTGTTTTTATTCATATTATGAAAAAACAACTACAAAAATTCAAAATTCAAAATTACAAAAATATTTTTTTTGTGTTGTTATTTGTCTTTTATTCATATTATGAAAAATCAACTACAAAAGTTCAAATTTCAAAAAATGCAAAAATATGTTTTTGTTATTTGTGTTTTTATTCATATTATGAAAAATCTACTACAAAAATTCAAAATTCAAAAATACAAAAATATGTTTTTGTGATTTTTCTGTTTTTATTAAAAAAAAATTCAAAAAAAAAAACTGTATGATCTTTATTGTCAATATCAAGCATGTATGAATTCTATTATTTATAATTATTTACAATGTTAAAACATATTCTTTCAAATTACTATGAACATTGTTTTGCTTATCATGCTTTGATATATCTATTTAAGGTGCATCAATTATATTGTAAAATGTGTAGATCCAAGCTTAGCATGCCTCTAAGTATGAGTAAATGTTTTATGATTGATAATAATACATTTCACTCACTTATTTTGGTAATCAACATGTGTGTCTAAATCTAAAAATGCTTGCTTGAGTATTGTATTTGTGCAATGAATTAAAACTTGCATAAGTTTATTGCCTACACTACATTTGAATTGCACTTATGAAATTTAGAAAAGTGGTTAAGTTAAAGATTGGGTTTGCAAAACAAGTGTATTCGGAGAATGTTGTCTCACAAATGTGAACAAAAAAAATTATTATATATATAGACAAATATAACTCCACAAGCACTACTTGAACCTCCTGATAAGTCTTCATAAGCATTGTGAGGTTGAGCACCTTGGAAAGAATAGTAAAATGTCTTGTGCAAACTTTGATTATTACACCACTTTGTTAAAAATTATTTGCATTAAAAGTGTGTGAAAGTAATTTACTTGTGTTTTATTGTGCACTTTACTTTACATATGTCTTGTATTTTGATGATTTAAATCCATTGTTAACATTGCCCAAAATACACTTATGTGCACATCATTATCTTTCATAACACTTCTTCTCATGAGTATTGGATTCTAATGCTTTATTTATACTACTCTTTATATAAAAATGCACTAGATAAACCTAGCATGATCTCTACAATGTTTTGGTATTTCTTGAACTTAGAATTAAGTAACATTGTAGTATAATCTCTCTTTGATATGTTCATTTCATGCTTGGTATTTTTATGAAAAACTTTGAGATTTCAAAAAGGTTAAAACATCTTTCAATTTTGAACTAAAACTCATATTTTTACTTATGCTTACAAAAAGATGTTTATTATAATCTTCCGCTTGCTTACAACTCTTATCTTTATATTTGAAATCTCTTATATATGCTATGCTTAAACTCTTTATCATTCTTTATATTTCGAAAAGCTCGATCATGATATATAAATGCCTCCTTACTACCCTCACCCCACCTTCTTTTGATAATACCAAAAGGGGGAGATTAATTGAAGAAATCTATATATGAGAAATATAGATAAATAAGGGGAGACTAATTCATGAAATCGATCATTTAGGGGGAGTAACTCATAAATTGCATTTATGTAGGGGGAGCATTAAGTTAGGGGGAGTATGCACATTATCATGCATATCATTTACTATAGTTGCACTTTTATCTTGCTTATCTTATCTATAAACACTATTGTTGATTTCTTGCTTAAAGGATTTGTTATTATCAAAAGGGGGAGATTGTTGGACATGTGTGTCACATCCCTTTGTTTGAGAATAACAAATCCCATATTATATTTGATATTGCTTGTAGTGTGTTTCTAGTGTGCAGGAACTATAGGTGCAATACTCCACAGGTATAAAGCAGCTTGGAACAATCTCTTGAAAGGAGCAGCGCTACCGCCAGCGCTATCGCTAACGCCAGCACTAACGCCAGCGCTATCACTACCGCCAGGCGCTATCTCCAGTTCGTGCACAACGACAGTTTCGCAACCGCTACCACTACCGCTACCGCCAGCGCTATCGCTACCGCCAGGCGCTATCTCAAGTTCGTGCACAGCGCCACGTCGCCGACGGTTTCACAACCGCTCCACATGAACGCTACCACAGGCGCTAGCCACTACCGCAGGCGCTAGCTCCAAGTTCTATAAAATGCTGGGCCCTCTCTCTTTTTGGTCAGAACTTCCAGAGACATTACTTATGCCCAAACTCTCATGCTGCTACTCTGCCGAAACATCATCTCCCACTCAAAGCCAAAGAAGAAATTCTGGAGAAGGAAGCCATCCCGCTGCATCCGAAGAACGATCGCTTCGACCTCGCTTGTGCTTCAGCGATCCTTCATCCTCATCTCCAGAAATCTCAAGAGGGAGTTTGCTTGTTATTTACTTCACTTCTTTATTTGTATCTTGTAGTGAAATCGCCTTATTTTTGGCGACTAGGTCCTTGCGTGGCTTAGGGGGAATTCGCCGCGTGAGTTAGCGACTAGGTCTAGGGGATTAGATCTAGGGGGTGCTCGAGGCCATATCCGGGGAAGGATAGGCTAAAGCCAATCGATTTGTGGGGATACAGTCGGTATAGAAAAGGAAAAGAAATTCACTTTTGTACGCCTCCTATTTCTAGCGATATTGAAATCAAATTTTGTAAACACCTTTTTTATATAATGCAATCATGATTATATTTGTGTTTATTTGATTTCTCTCAATTGGCGTAAAATTTCATTATTGCAAAATTGTTTTTACTAATTTGTCATCTAATTTCCTATTAATCAAAAACAACTTAGTAATTATCTAGAAAATTATATAAAGAATTTTATTCCCTTATTCACCCCCCCTCTAAGGGCGCCGTAAGATCCAACATGTCCTTCCTTCAACGAACCACCAGTGACAAAACATTTTTTGTTGGCGGGGCCTTCATGCAGTGGACGGTTGAATCTTTTAGCTGGGTATTTGAGACTTTTTGAGGTAAACAACTAACCACCATTTTTATGGGACAAGATCACGTTATGACAGTTGTTATTGAGAGAGTTTTTACCACCGCTTGTCATCATTTGTGTCAATGACACATTTCCCAAAAAACATCATCCAAAGTTCCAACTTTCAACCTGACAAGCAGATAAGATCCTTATTTTATTATTGCATGAGCAAATGTGACAGTGATATAGAGTTCAAAAAGCATTGGAGAGATGATCATAAGTGGAAAGTTGGAGGATACAATGGCTGCATGTTCTGTACAAGATAAGAATGAAGTGGTCTACTGCATTTAATAAGGATTGTAGATTTTGGCATTCTATCCACGCAACATAGTGAATCAGCTAATAATTGCTTGCATTGATGTTCGAAAGCAACAAGTTCACTTGTTGACCGCTTCATTGGAATTAAAAAAATGATTTCAGGTTGGCATAGACGTGAACATGATGAAGACTTCCACTGTAAACAAGAAAGTATAACTTTAAAATTCAAAATTTGCTTATTACTTGAGCAAATGTTGACGGACTATACAAGAAAAATTTATTCAATCTTTGATCAGGCTTTATGGAAGGCGTGAATGGTTTGATTATTGCAGAGGAAATATGGTACGATGAAGATCAGGTTGTATACATCACACGACATTGTGATGGAGGAGCCGATGTGAATAAACAATGGATTGTGATATTAGATTCTAATTGTTTTGATGCGGATTGCTCTCGTATGGATTTTCAAACTAAAAGCTTGTTATGCAAACATATATTACAAATGTATAATATTCGGAATGCAAAGCAATTCAACCCAAAATACATACTTAAGAGATTTACTTTGCTGGACAGGAAGGGCATCTATCTTTGCCAGACCGGTTTTCTAATGAATGTCATTCCAATTTACTATATATAAATCAAATGATGCGATACACTTATAACTTATGTCGTTGAATTGAGAATTGCAAACTAGCAAAGGTCTATCTTGTGAATGTCATGAAAGATATTGGTAAAAATCTAGAAAATATGGTGGACTACGATGAGATGATTAAGAAAGGAATCTCTCACAATAACTACAAAGGCAAAAACGTGGTAAAGGATCTACCATCAATGCGACCTAAAGGCATATAAAATACATATTTGAAGAATTATTGGAAGTGCACCGCCAAAAAAACAAATAACGTTAACATGACTTATGTTTGTTTTTGAATTACTTTGTATATTTGCTAATTCAACTTTGTATGTCTTTCAGACTGGACACGCGCTTCAAAAGGTAAAGAGCCTGTGAAAATTGGTGTGTCACAACATTCAAAGCAGTTCAACTTCATGGACCTTTTTGCTTGCGAGAGAGATTCAAGTTCACCGCCAACTACCGCTTTTGTTGATCTAAACGATGATTTCTCTATTAATGATGACTTTTCTTTAAATATGCATTTAGATTTTTCATGTATTCCAAATATGTTTAACTGGTGACTGGTATTCAATTAATTTACTAATTGATGCTTTTGTTTTCATCGATGCTTTGATCAGTCATGATCAAGGTATAATTATTGTAAAGCTGTTGTGTACAAAAAAATTGTCTAGGACTTCTAATAAGTCTTTTATTTGATTTGATGGTATGTTTTTTATTTGACATCCAAAATAAGGTTTCAATATCTATTTTCTAGAGCCAGCTAGGAAATAAATCCCATAATATGAATCATGGTGTTCCGAGGCGATGTGTTTTCGACTATATGAAATGATTACAATAGTCATCCTTATTTTTCCTTCGCATACCCAGTTAAACTTACAAACATAATTAAACATTATAAATTCAATATTCATCCATATTTTCCCTTCACATACCCAATTTGTGCATAGCGGAATTATGGATCTCTTATATAGATTGAACATGAATAAGGCATGTTCTAAGATAATGTGTGGCATGAACATCAAAGAAATGATGAACATAAAAAACGATTAAAGTTTCAAACATTAGTAAAGCTCATAAATTCAATCTTGAGTCGTATTTTCCCCACCTGAGCAGTAAATTCTCTGTGATTTTTAACCATCTAAAGAAAGCAATGAGGTCATAATGAAGCAAAAAATCAAGATTACATTCAATCTTCATCTGTATTTTTGCTACCTCAGTATGAAATTCTTAGTAATTTTAAAAGAAACCAATTAGACCATAATGAATCAGTAAAGTCAGATTAAGTAAATGATTAAAATGTACTACAAAAGTCTTAACTTATATGCTATTATCACTCACAACATAATGTATGAGTAACATATTAGTGCATATAATTAAATCATTAAGCACTAATATGTTATGGACATAGAGAGGGCCGCAAGGGCAATTGATTTTAAGAACAATGTGTCACCAAAATGAAATCTTCCTCTTGATATCGTTGATTGGACCAAAATAAAAACTTCCTTTTGATATCTCTGATTTTAAGAACAATATGTAACCCTAGGAGCATGAGGCACTTTTTTGTATTACAATCTGGTCGTATTACACAATATTACGACTGTTTATGAAGACATTTGCTCGTATTTTTAGAAATCCAATCATATTTTCAAAACAAGTCCAAAAAAGGCTACATGCATGGAGTTCCAACCAATAGGGTAAAACAAGTTAAAATCCAACACACACACATGTCAAACATGGAGTTCTAGCAGGGAAACAATAACACAATTATGATTTCCAGCACATAGTACATATGGAGTTCCAGCATGGCCACACACATGGACATATAACATTTTTCACAACTCTGCAAGGCAAAAAAGTTAATTTACAGCACATACACATACATAGAATTCTAGCAGGGCAACAATAATATAGTTCAAGCAGGGCATAAAATAACAGAAGTCATATGAATACTTAAGCTATAATTTAAATTCAAGCTTAGAATAAACTATACAACATTTTCAAGTTCAAATACTAGTTGGATACCAACAATTTTTACTAAATTAGCAGAAACATTTTTGCTATTTATAATACAACAATTTCTATGTAAATAAGCTTTTTTTCACAATATGTAGGGCAACAATAACACAAATCTAGCAATTTCTGCTAAACGTATCAAGGAAGATCTCACGCATATGATTGAAAATAGCATACAAATAAATAATCCAATCTAAATCATGATGTCAAACCTTTAACAAAAATATAGTTCAATTAAACAACATCATTAAACTAGTAAAAAAACTTCTGTCAAATTCTAAATATTTATATCGAAGAATGTCTCAAGGATTTCCATAACAATTTCAGCTCAAAATTTTGGCATATGTTTCTGCCAACTTCGGTATTTTTGCCATTGTACCATCCTTCGTCTAACAATTATCTTCATGTACATCAACACAAAAACACCACAATCATCCCCATTAGTTTGTTCAGGAAGCCCTAACACCGAATAGATAGGCCACTAGAGAATATCAAAAGGCATGGTGCTAGAAGCATCCTCTTGAAGATAATGGATCTGTACAAAAAATTACTCATTAGAACTTTACTAGCATTAATAACATGCAAATTGAAATTGATAGAGAGGTAAATATTACCACTTCGGGTAGGGAGCTGAAATGCATACGGTTAGGCAATGAGCCATAAAATTCCTAAACCTTTTCAATCAAGTTTGCAGCCAGCAAAGCCCAATGGCTTGATGTGTTGACGGGAATTAAAATTAAATCTGCGTATTTCACTATACTTGTCGTAAAATGATTTAATAAAACCTTGTTGTTTTTAAATGAATTCTATTTGATGTGCTGCAATGTTAAAATTATGAACACCTGGCATTACACATGTATTATCAATCGACAAAATAAATGGAAAACAACCACATGTACTTACGACATGGTTGGGGGAAACATATAGGAAGTTCCTCATGCTCCTAGGGTTTATATATTTCTTCATGCTAAGGACAACATTATAAGCATCCAAATGAACGTCGCTAAGTCATCCTTTCTTCAAAAGTTCATCTATGTCGCAGCGGTACATTTGAAGATTTCCTCGCTCAAACATAGTGCTTGCACTGCAATAATTCAAGTAGTATTAAAGAAGTCATTCATATGATAATGAAACCAAACTGACAACTAAATTATACGTGTTATGATATTTTAATAGAACATGGTCTATTATATCCTGATCCCTTACAAATATTAAGCATCTCCCATAAAAAGCATGTTGGATCGTGAGGCGCCCTTAGAGGGAGGGGGGTTTAAAAATTCTTGTATCAATCTTTATCAATATAAAAACTGAGAGGACCCAACGCAACCAACTCGACCAAAAGACCGGTCTGTTGGTGAAGGCACAACTTAATCTTTATATCAACGGAAAGGCGCTACGGGTCAAGTGAGGAGACGCTGGACCCAACAATCCCCCCTCCCAACGTCCAGCACGACCCGCAAGCACAGAGGTGCTCCACATGGCCCGCAGGCTCAGAGGTGGCTTGACACATGGCTACGGGCGCCTGACCCACCGGGACCCACACAGGTAGAGAGAATTTCAGGAATTATCAGCGCCCCCCCCCCCCCCCCCCCCCCGCCTCGAACCCGCAACCTCCTCTGATACCAATTGAGAGGACCCAACGCAACCAACTCGACCAAAAGACCGGTCTGTTGGCGAAGGCACAACTTAATCTTTATATCAACGGAAAGGCGCTATGGGTCAAGTGAGGAGACGCTGGACCCAACAAAAACCTTTACAGATTACAACTTGAAATTAAATAAAGATATTTATAAAGACAAAAAAGAGACACGATATTAATTTCATTCAAAGATGATTATAAAAGTTGATCTTCATAACGCTAAAGATCAAGACGATAAATAAAAATCTCCTTTTGTTTTATATACCGACCCTTCTCTCTAAGGATCGGTTAGTCGTATCCTATCTCTCCATAGATAGGCCTCGGGTCACCCCTAGATCTACTCCCTAGATCTAGTCTCCCTTAGACCTACTCTCTAGATCTAGCCGCCTAGCTCACAAGACAAATTCCTTCCTAAGCCACAAGTGGACCTAGTTGCCAACACATGAGCAAATAATCTCCCTAAGCCTCATACGACCTAGTCACCAATACATGGGCAAATTTCGCTACGCTAAAAAATAGTCACCAAAGTAAAAGATAAAATACAAGATAGATGAAAAATACAATAAAGAGAAAACTTCCCTCTAAATATAACCCTTGATTGTTGACGTCATTTTGCTTGCTAAGGTTCGATCTTTGTGGCTTGAAAGTCTTTCTCTTTGGTGTCCTTCAGATCCTTGGATGTCTTCGCTTGATATGTGTTTGTTGCAGCGAGAACTCTCCAAGTGAAGATTGGGAGGTGGCTTCTTGATCACTGTTTTGATAGCCTTCAATTCTCTTGCATGATAACCTTTCTACTGCTAGGGCTTGCATCCCTTGAAAATTTTGTGAAAAATTGTTGAGAGAAACATATTTTTGGGTTGTTTTAAATTGAGGTTGTTGTGCATGAAGTTATCAACCGGCGGTAGCTCCAGAGGGTGCGCACAATCTTCATGTTTTTTCCTTATTTTCTCTTCAATTCCATTACAATGGTTGTCATATTTGGATACAAATATTTTCCCACGAAAATATGACATCCTTGCCACCTAAGTGATATTGCATGCTCCTTTTGGCTCCTCAATCATGTTGTGATTGATGGGGTGGCTGAAATCTACCGTCGTGTGATAAGCCTATCGCCACATGGCAGTTACTACCTTTATGAGCTTCCCTCTCACACCATGTCTTCTTAAAAAAGATGTTCTTCCAGCTGACCATCTGGAGAGATTACAACCGCCAATGGTTGGAGCTACCATGACACCTTAGTGGTCATTTTCCTTCTTCTACTTTGATCGTCTAGAACAAATTTATTTTTACTAATCTCTATTTAACCTGTATAACCTACACACTATAAACAAGATTAAGGTGGATCAAATACAAATTAGAATTTGTTATCCTCAACCAAGAGATGTGAAATGCATGTTCCAACAAACTCCTTTTTTGATAATATCAAATCTCATAATGAGAAATCAAGAATTAATATTAGTGCTTTATTTATAGTAGTGTGCAATAGATAATCATCACGAAAATAATAGGTTTGTATATAATGATAATTTTAATGTGAGCATGTACAATAATATGATATTCATTCTATGCGCGCGCTCCCCCTACATATGTGCTCTCCCCTACCAATGTGCTCCCATACACACATTGGTGTTATAATTTACTTCCTTTTTTGGTATTATTAAAAGAGGCTAGATATGAGTTTAGTCATGAAATTTATTATCCTCCTTTTTATGAAATAATGAACCACTTGTAAAGTTAATCGTGATTGATTGAAAAGAGACTATGCATCGGAAATTAATCATGAAAATATGGCAAGATAAGAGAAATGTGCATGAAAAAAAATCATGAAAACGTTAACAACACAGTTTAATCTCCCCTTTAAAAAGGTAATCTTGCTGAACAATAGTGCTATGCATGAATGATAATGAAAATGTGATTCATGAAGGTAAATACATTGCATAACAAGGGAAAGGGCATATATAAATGATCATGTAAATATGTGAGCACAACGTACATCAGAAAGGATAGGCGTGAAAATCAAGTAGATTATTGTAAAGATTAGCATTTTAAACTAATAACCCTCAAGAAGATAGTCATGAATAAGTAAGCAGAAAGTGCAAAAAGGAATCAACATGTAAGAGATAAGGATGATAAATAAAAGATCATACATTTGACATCATGAAGGAAAGGATAAGCATGAAAAGTTTAATATGATAAATTATTACTCGTAATAAAAGGTGTGATTAGTAATGTAAAGATAGCCATACGAGTAGAAACAAGTAAGAATGTATAAAAGATATCATATCGAGTGATTTTAAAAATTAAGGCTTGAGAATTGAGATGATCATAAAGATTAGCATTTTAGTACATAGATCAAAAAGATTTTGCATTATAAGCTGAAGTTATAATATAAAGGTTAGCATTTATAAACCAGGAGATTTTGTTCCTTTGTAAGAGATAATCAATATAATTGAATTTTATTTAGCGAAGCATGAAAGATATAATTATAAAGAGATTAAAGTAATACAATGTGAAATGATTTGCAATCAAAGCTTTAGTAAACATTGTAGTGTCCATGCTTAGTTATCTAGTACATTTACTAATTTATGTAAGAAGTTGTGTATTTGTACTTAAGTATCAAATCCTCTTGAGTGGAAGATTTATGAAAGACAATAATGTGTACAATATGTGATTTGATAAAGTATACATAGACAATAATTAAGACACATGTAAAACATAATGTAATGTACGCAATATCAATAATATGCAAAGTAACAAATTATTTCCACTAATTCTAATGCACAATAAATAGTACCACTACCAAGGTACTTCACACACGATATTCATTAAGACTTATCAGGGAGTGGAGTAGTGCTTGGTGGATCACATAATTTTATTTTTTTTGCTTTGGTGATCCGGTGTACTAGAGAGAAGTATAACTATGTGGTATTCTTAGATTGTTTGCACATGACACTTTACAATTCTTTCCAAGGTGCTCAACCTTACAATGCTTATGAAGACTTATTAGGAGGAGAAGTAGTCTTTGGTAGAGTTATCTTTGTCATTTATTTATTTGATTTTTATTTTAGTGACAAAGGTCTCTGAATTCACGTGTACACAAACATTCATTTTATTGTTCAATCACACTTCTCAATTGTGAGTGCATGAATATCCATGGAGTACATGAGAGCAATCCAATAGTGTATAGATAATTTTATCCGCGCATATTAACTAGTTATATAAGTACACTACACATACATGAATAAGCAAGATTATGGGCAATTGTGGAAATCAAAATAGGTGAGTGTGAGAATTATTATCAAATATAATCATCACTCATACTTACTAAGCATTAATACAGAAGATTCCTACATACATCTTCATTTTGAATTATAAGATAATATGCAAGACATGAATAATCAAGACAATGTTTAAGAGGGTTCAAAATAAAGTGACACATTGTAGAGAATCTTTAAGTGTTATATTTATTCATGTTTGACTTTAACAATGTATTTTAAACCATTTTATTGATTTTTATTTTTATTTTAATAAAAATAGCGTAACATAAGTAAAATCCAAACTCAAGGGAATACAATGAAAATCATATTTTTTTGGAATTTTAGTTTGTTTTATAAATTTCTCTTTGGTTTTTTGAATTTTAAGAAATTATGAAAATGAAAATAATGAAAATATTTTACTGAAAACACAGAAATCTTTTGTCCAGTAAATTAGTAGAATGATCTTCTATGCTAGCAAAAATAAAACATGTAGAAAATAAAGCATTAAGAAGAAAATCAGAGCTACCGCCGACGATAACAGTTATCGATGGGCGGCATCAAACATAATTTTCATTTTTTGAGTAAAAATCATGTTTTTCATCATTTTTAGTTCTAATATTTCATGATTAGGGTTCTCCACTATAAGGTGCACATAATGTGGGAAAGAAATCATGAAAATAATAAAAAAATTGCAGATTTTAAATTTTGGCCTAAGGAATCGAGACAAGTGATTTTAAAATAACATTGAAGAGCATGTTCCAACAAACTAAATATGCATGAAATGAATAATCATGAAGTGTAAAATAGAGTACATGCAATGAATATGATATATGTAGGCTCAAGACCAAATATACGCCAAATACATGTCAACACACTAGCCCCATACTAAGTGGAGGATGGTCATGAGGTGCTGCACATATGTCGTAGATTGGGATGCGAGTCTCTGTCACAACCCGCATTTTTCCCAATATATACAAATATATTATCAGAGTGATAGAAAATACGCTTTGTGATGCCACGTCGTGTAGGAGACAACTACAGACGCTCATGCTTCTCCGTCTCTTTATTTATTTTCTTAAAATACATACATATATATACTTTATGTTGAAAGTTAAGGTTTACATTTGAGGTTCAAGACCGTGTCTCTCAGTTCAATGGATCAGCTAGTCCACAAGTGCAAAAATATATAGGTACGCAACGGAGAGAAAACATGAATTTTAATTTGTTTTGTGCTACACATGAGCATGAAGACCAAACACTAAGCAAGTGATATACAAATATCTAGATTTAGTATAAGTAAGAAAAGAGCTTTTACGATCTTTAAAGTATGGTGACATTTGATTGAAATCATGCTATGAGTAAAGGTGCAGATTTGTATACACTTAAAATAACTACTATGCATCATAACATTAAACCTTCCCAAAGAGCAATGCATCACAACAGAAGGTAGTAGTAGAAGAAAAAACAAGTAAACATCTACACAAAAGAGCTAAACTATGGGCGCCAACAATCTGACATGAACCCATAGAAAAATAAAAAAAGTAACTGAAATACATAACAAAATCAAAAGTAAACACCACTGCACCTCACCTACGAGGAAAAAGAATTCTACTACAATAGTTTGGAAGGGACAGCTTGGCTTGCTCTAACTGTTACTGGTCCGAACCTGAGACATTCAAAAGAAAAGAATGTCTCAGCACAAAGGCGCAAAAAGGTAGTTCAAACAAAGATCAAAGGATTAATAAGTTAAGAGGATTACCAACCCAACGAGAGTAACCGTGAATCAACATCAAACAAAAATCATATAAAAAATATGCATAAATAATCAACATGATTGACTAAATAAGAGAGAAGTAGTTTTGCACTAAGTGCGATGAATATTCATAAGTTAATCATATATACATATGGTAAAAGAGACTAATCAGATCGAGAAGTGAATCATTTATGCCGGACATAAAACAGTTATGAGGTGGGACTCAGCCATTGCAACCCAACCTAACAGTCTGCCATAAATCCGCCAGTTACAATGATTCACCAACAGGCACTGTGGCACTGTATGATTCGCGTCTGATCAGTGACTTGGAAGCCTTAGAGATCTCCTGTGTGGAAAGGAGTTCTAGTGTGAGTGCGTGCTTGAACTGGATGGAGGTGCAATACAACCTCACATACAGAATACGACAAGCCTTGGAACTTGATTCGAGCTTGCATCGCTACTTGGAAGAGACTGGGAATGGGTCTGCTGCAGAGTTTGTGATGGACGACGGTCTTATATGGAAAACGGTAGGTTGTGCGTCCCAAATGTGGGCAAATTGCGGGAGGAATTGATGTACGAGTCACATTTTACAAAGTACTCAGTTCACCCGGGGAGCACAAAAATGTACCAAGATATGAAAAGGCTGTTTTGGTGGCCAGGTTTGAAGAAGGAAATCGCCATTTACGTGGCAAAGTGTAAAACTTGCGCACTTATGAAGACCGAATGTCAGAAACCTGGTGGGTTCCTAAAGTCGTTGCCTGTTCCAGAATGGAAATTTGATGACATTTCTATGGATTTCGTGCAGGGTTTGCCGAGATCGCAGTGTGGGAATGATGTTGTTTGGGTGATCGTGGATCGCTTGACGAAGGTATCCCAATTTATTCCGAACCGACTGAATGATTCAGTGGAACGATTAGCAAAGCTACACGTTGATAGCATTGTATGATTGCACGGTGTGCCCCATAGCATCGTAAGTGACCGAGATGGGCGCTTTACTTCAAAATATTGGAGGCTAATCCACCAGTTGTTGGGTACAAAATTGAAGTTTAGTACTGCCTTCCACCCTCAAACGGATGGACAGACTGAACGTACTAACAGAACTTTGGAGGATATGCTCCGCATGTGCGTCCTGGACTTCAGTAAAAAGTGGAAAGATAATTTGTTCATGATCGAATTCGCTTACAATAACAGCTATCAAACAAGTATAAAGATGGCGCCCTTCGAGGCCCTCTATGATAGAGCTTGTCGTACTCCCTTGGCCAAGGCGGAGATGGGCAAGATGAAGCTATTTAAGCGAAAGGAAGTCGAAGATGCGAATTTGACTATCCGAACAATCCGGGAGCGATTGTTGGTGGCTCAAGATAGGCAGGCAAAATAATACAATGCCAAACACAAAAATGTTGAGTTCACCACGGGCGACTGGGTGTATCTTAAGATCAAGTATTTCAAGGGAGTGTCAAGGATTCGACGCTTGAAAAAGCTGAGTCCGCGATACCTTGGCCCGTCTGAGATACTAGAGCGTGTTGGTGGAGCTGCCTATCGGCTCGCTCTTTCGATGGAGCTAAGCAGTTTGCACGATGTGTTTCACATCTCTGTGCTGCGGAAAGCTGTACCAGAGCCTAGCCAGGTGTTGGTGGCGAATCAAGTGTCGGTCGATGATGGGATGAAGACGATGGTCACACCTATTTGCATCGAAGACACTGATGTCAAGCAGCTGCGGAATAAACTGATCAAGATGGTCAAAGTTCGCTGGAACAACTGCGGTCGTGAGGAGCTTACATGGGAACGCGAGCAAACCATGCGTGATGAGTTCCCCGAGCTGTTCCTTTGAGGTACAACTTATGTTGGATATGATTTTCTTTTCATACTTTTCTTACTGTTGGAAGTTCGGGACGAACTTTCTTTAAGGGGAGGGGGATTGTAACACCCCAGATTTCCCCAGCAGAAGAAAGAGGGTTATTGTTAGCAGGCGCTAATGCCAGGCGCTAGTGTTAACGTCGGGCATTAGGTCTTGACTGGACGACTTTCTCTTTTCGTCATGAAATTCTCCTTGTCGTCGAGGAGAATCTCGGGGTTTCGACGAAAAGGGCTAACGACAGGCATTAGTCATAATGTCAGGCACTAGTGATCTCGACGAAACGACATTCCTTATCGTCGGGAACACCTGGTGTCATTGAGTGGTCTGAGCTAATGTTGGGCGTTAAGAGGTTAACGCGGGGAGTTATGTCTCCAACCAATAGGAGTAAGCGACTGTAGATAAACTTGGCCGTACCGCCTTTGTGCTAACGCCCGGCATTAAGAAGCAAATGCTGGCGTTAGCTCTAATATATATATATATATATATATATATATATAGAGGCATAAATCGTAGTTCTCTTCTCATTTCCTACTTTGGTTCTCTCTCTCCTAAGGCAAGGAAGCAGAGGGCGGGAAGAAGAAGGTTCTTTGTGGGCTAGCCGTTCGTTGAGCCGAGGGCAAATCCGCGAAGGAGATTCTTTCGTGCTTGTGCCATCGTCGACTTCGTGGAGAGAAATATGATTCGACAAAATCCAGCCGGTTCTCTCTCAATTTTATGGCACCGAAATGAGCACCGAGGGTAACAATTCTCCTCCTTCATCTCTGGACATGTTAGTCCTTGGATTTGCATAGTAGTAGGCAGATTTCCACTAATTAGTGGATTGGTTTCTGCCAACGGGTCGATCTTATCCCCGTAGAAATTGCATATAGAGTTTGTAATTGAAGTACGGACATAGGCATACTGTGTGAATCCCATCTGGACAGGTTGGTCTGGATTGGTGATGATGATATTGCCTTATTACGCTTCGGAGAAGACTCGGAGTATGTATGCTTGTTTTCGAGTTCTGGATGCTGTGATGTGCTACAGGGAGGTCTGGAGGTGATTTCCAGGACATACCCGAAACAGTTGATAGAAATCTATTTTGTTGGCTAACGCCCAGCGTTAGTGCTAACGCCGGCGCTAGTGCAAGTGATACAGAATATCACGTGGTGCGTGTAGAAAGAGCCCCTGAGGCTATTCTGATGACCTAGTGGGGTTGTCTCATTGTCGGGCAGAGATGAAAGCTTACCCACATCGTGCAGAGTTGATCGCGATGATTGAGCACATGCCTAGCTGATCCTAACCCGCCCATAGTGGTTGGTGGTGAGGGAGCCCCTCGGTACGCCGTCTTATGGAAGAAAGCCGGAACTTCGCGTGTACGGCTTAGCTCAATTTGACCATCCAAGTTGAAAAAGGACTTGTGGATGTCGTGCTTTGAGAGCACAATACGTGCGGCATTGCGTCGACGTATGTGGTGAATGTTTCTATGCGGTGCTTAGACGCACCTGTGAAATATATACTGTTATTGATTCCTTGCAAGGAAGGAGTACCTCCGCCCCGAGCATGGGGTGGGGTCGTTATAATCTGGGCCAGCTAAAGCTGACCGGTTACTTGTTTTCCCACCGCTTGGTGGATTGTGCTTCACAGGTCCTAGCGAGACGAGCAGGAAATAGCGGGTTGGAACCCCAGCCGCTGAGCTTTGCAGGCCCTTGATGACCGACGTCTTTTGAGTGTTTTCCTTCATGTATTGTCGGCCTGCGTGACGATGTTTGGAAAGCATGTAATAAGAGAAACACCTTTGGTTGTATGGCCTTAGTGCCAAACTCGTTTATATATATATCAGTCATTCCTATTCTTTACTGTGGACATGTGTAAGCTGGTTCAAGAGATAATTAACTTATGCTTCCGCTTATTTGTACTATGAGATGTTTTGGGTTGGTTCTCTGAATACGTAACCTTCTGCTTGTTCACCTTATATGACGTGGGGTTCGGACCGGACTTACTATTATATACTGTGTAACGGGTGGGATGCTACACCGCATCTCATGGTATAAAAATAATAAATCTCAATTTGTATTTAATCACTCTTGTCGTGTGTTTATAGTGTGCAGGAACTAGGTATAATACCCCTATGAGTGCGATCATGAAGTACACTGCAAAATGAAGCTTGAAGCTCTGATTTGAGAGCTACAGCGTGGCAGTAGCACCTACTGTGTTACGGTAGTTTTTAATACTAAACTCAGCTGGCTAAATACTTTTGAATGCAAGGAACGACGGGAGATTGGCATCGATAGTAAGTTCTAATCGCAGTGCGGTAACCCTATCACCCGACAATTGTATATGGAAAGTCCGTTAATCAACAGTTACAATGAGGAGCCTAATGGAGCAAGAAATCAACAAAGCAACATATATAGAGCTAATGCGGTGCGGTAACACTAGTGCAGTGCGATAGGGGTTGCCTAAGATGATAATGCCTAACTTGAAGGAGACCTCCTTGTTGGAACAACCCTATTACTGATTTGGGCTAGGTTCACTATCTGTTGAATAGGACTAAGTTGACCCCAATGTATAGTCTAAGGGTCAAGGTTTTAGGCTGTCTGAGTTAGCTAAAACTTAGGAAAAACTCTAAGTTTCTGCGTTCGACGAACTCCATTCGGTGTTCGACGAACTCCATCCTGGGTTCGACGAACGTTGTGCTTCAGTTCAACGAAATTCCTTCTCAGCTCGACGAACTCAGTTCTTCAGCCAGTCCAGCAGTTTATCTCTTCAGTTCGATGAACTCCTGTTTGAGATCGACGAACTCAGCTCTGTGCTCGACGTATAAGTAACAAGATGTTTAGTTCGACGAAATTGCTTCTCAGCTCGACGAATTCAATCTTCCAGCCAGTCCAGCAGATTATCTCTCAGTTCGACGAACTCTAGATTCAGTTCGACGAACTCCAGATTGTGTTCGACAAACTCCAGATTCAGTTCGACGAATTCAACTTTCAGTTCGACGAACTCAGCTTTCAGCTCGACGAATCTTCTCCAGCTTGACAAACTTCTGATAGATCAGTTATCTATGTTCTCTGAACTCAGCTCGACTAATCAGCAACAGATCTATTCTTTCAAATAAGATAAGTTTTTATCTTTCTTTTTATTATTCCTTTCCATTCTCTTCTCTCGAGAAAGTAGTCGTTGACATATATTGGAAAAGGATACTTTCATGGAAAAGGAAAAAGAAATTAAAGAATATTGCTGAATCAGATTGCAGTTCCAAGAAATATCTTTTCGGAATATTATATTCCTTATTCAGAAGATTTGAATTCCAAATCAGTGATATATTGTCAAAAGAAAAAGAATTTCAGCAAGAGACTAACATAGAGAAGAAACATTCTTGAGATATACAGAAAGTCAAAAAGAAAGAAAGATCTTCATCCTCAACAGCAGCGCTCTCAATCTCTGAGAACATCAACAATCATTCTCTCAATTTTCAGCTGCTAGTTCTTGATATTCAAAGAGCAACAATAATTTGAGAAACTTTGTCTCTCAGATTCATCTGCTATCAAGAAAGATATTCTACATTCAAGAGAAAGTTCCATACTTCAACTGTCAAGAATTTCTATCAGACAGGAGGAGCTTTACATCAACAATCCACTAATCTTATCTCAGCTTGTTGACAGAGAAGAATCTCATAAATATTTTTGTTTACCCTTTTTATCCCATCTTGTACAGGGTTCTAACTCCCTTCAAAAGTTAACCCTTTGGTGGCAGGGCACCTGATCAAAAACCTGTGATTGGTTTGAGCACCTGATCAAAAGCTCAGTGGTGTTTGGGCACCTGATCAAAACTCCATTGGTGTTTGGGCACCTGATCAAAGCTCCATTGGTGATAGTGCACCTGATCAAAAACCTAGTGGATTCCTACCAATGGTGGTAGAAGAGTAGATGTACCCAGGTTGATTGGGGAACTACTATAGATCCTTGTGTCTTCTGTGTTTGTGTTTATTTTCTGTGATATGCTGTGCTGTGATTTCTTGTTTTGTTTTTATACTCACTCTGTTATACACATATATATATTAGTATTTTAATTCCGCTATAAAATAAGTTAAAAACTTTTAATACTCTATTCACCCCCCTAGAGTAAATCTAAGATCTAACCTCACTTTCAATTGGTATCAGAGGTTGGTTGATTGTTTACAGGCTAACACCTGAATCAAAAGATCAATTAGATCTAAACTTTTTCTAGAGTTTTCTTTTTCTAAAAACTCATGACACAGAACAAAGAATACTCAAGCACAATACCTCCTATGTGCAATCTAAATAAGTTTGCATTATGGAAGGCAATGATCTGATTATATATGAATTCTATTGATGAGGATATCTTTAATGCTATTTTGACACGAACTGCAACTCCAACAACAACAACAAGTGCTGAAGAAACAACAAACAATATTGCTGTTCCACCTCCTGAGTGGACAGATGCTCAAAAGAAACAAGGAAGTGCAGAGGCCAAAACAATGAACATATTGGCACAAACAATGTCTGATGAAATATTCCAAAATGTTGTGGATTGCACCTCATCCAAGGATATTTGGATTTCCCTCAACAACATGGTTGGAGGATCTGCAAATGAGAGAAAAGACAGAAGATCTCATCTCATCTCCCAATTTGAGAATTTCAAAAGGGTAGAAACTGAAAGTGTAGCAGACATGTACAACAGACTAAGTCTCATAATTAACTGAAGTCTTTGGACAAAGTGATCTCAATCACTGAAGTCAATGATAAGATCCTAATGTGCTTCCCCAGCACATGGGACTCTAGGATCTGGCCAATCAAGGAAGCCAGAAGCCTTAATGAGATCTCTACTGAGACCTTGTTAGGCAAGTTAAAATCCTATGAGCAACTTATCAAGTCCAGAGTAGCTGAACAATCTACCTCCTCTCCAGCCTCCAAGAAGGAAAGGACTATTGCTTTCCAAGCTACAGAAGAGGAAGATAAAGCTCCAGGAGAAATAGAGTTTATGAGCCTACTAGCCAAGAGATTCTACAAGATGGCTAGGAAGGACATCAGAAAGAAGGATTCCAGATCCAGAGAAAAACCAAGGTATGACAAAGCAAATTATAAAGAAATTATTTGTTTTGGTTGTAGGAAACCTGGATACATTCTACCTGAGTGTCCAGAGAACCAAAAGAAGGACAAAAGAAAAGAGAAAGAAGAAAAGAGGCACTCCAACAAGCCATCCCCCACAAACACAAACATAAGGGAAGAGGCTTTGTAGCTGAGTCATGGAGCGAGACAGACTCATAGTCTTCATCCAGCTCTTCTGAAGATGAAGAGAATATAAATGACAAAGATCAATGCTTGATGGATGTCTATGACTCAAGCAGTGAGTCAGAACATGCATCATCATCCAACTCTAGTGATGATGAAGATGATGAAGAAGAAAAAATTTCTGCTTGATGGCTATCAATGCCTCAGGAAATAATTCAGATGAATCAGAATCTGAAACTGATGCTGATCAGGTAATCTCTGCCTTTGACTTTAATTCAAATGATTTTAAAAATGATTTTAAAACTCTTTGTTTAGATTTAATTAAATCTGAGAAGGAAATAATTTCCCTTAGAAATAAGTTGGTTGAAATGAATCAACTGGCTGAAGATAATGCCAATCTTAAGAAAGAACTGGCTGCCTCAAAAGAACATATTGTTTTCATTGAGAACAAGTTATCTGAGGACAAGAAGTTTGAAGAATCCCTCAATGGGAGAAGTATCAAACTGATGGACATCACAAGCACAATGAATGCCAGTCTCAATGACAAACTGGGCTTGGGTGCATCATCAAGTCAACCACATCTTCTTAAGAAGAACATTCTATTTACACCAGTAAAGTTCATCTTTGCCAAGAGCAAAGAGGTAGTAGAAGTAATTAAGAATATTTCAAGCAAGGATGTTAAGAATAAAGGAATTCAACATAATTCGTCGAACGGAGCTCGGCGAAATCACAAGAATTCGTTGAACGACGATCGACAAAAGCTGGACTCAGAATTTCAGTATAACTATCCATCGAACGACGCTCGACGAAACCACTTCAATTCATCGAACGACGATCGACGAACTCACCAAAATTCGTCGAACAGAAATTGTACTGAATGTCAAAAGAATTCTAATTCTCAACATACTAAGAATCCCTTTACTGAGTGGATCATTCCTCCAAGGAAATATCATCCACAAGGCTATAAAGATCAGCCTGAGATTTCTTACATTTTTTATTTTTGTGGAAAGACAAAAGGACCCAAGGTAGTCTGGGTCAAAAACAACAAGTTTATTTTCTGTTGTGCGGGTACAAGGCTATCCAAACATAAAAGAACAATTGTATTTGGATAGTGGGTGCTCAAAGCATATGACAGGAAACAAGGCCAACCTAAGCAATTGCAAGGCAAAGCTTGGACCCAAAGTGATTTTTGGAGACTCCAACTGTGGACAAACCAAAGGATATGGAAGAATGAAAGTTGGAGCTGTTACCTTCAAAGAGGTAGCATATGTCAAGGGTCTCAAGCATAATATCATTAGCATAAGCCAGCTATGTGATGAAGGTTATCAGGTAACTTTTAACTATTCCTTATGTCTTATTACCAATAATAAAAAACATTAATGTGTTATCTGGTATTAGACATGGAAATATTTATTTAGTCAATTTTGACTCTGCCAATTCAGACATTTGTTTATTTAATTCAATAAGTAAAACAAATGAATTATGGCATAAAAGGCTAGGACATATTAACCTTAGAACTATCTCTAAGCTTTCTAAGGACAATCTTGTAAGAGGACTGCCTTCTGGTTCATACAAGAAGGAAGGACTCTGCAGGGCTTGTCAACTAGGAAAACAAACCAAGAGTAGTTTTAAATCTTTATCCAAGAGTGATTCACCTAGGATTCTGTACTTACTGCATTTGGATCTCTTTGGACCCACTGCAATACAGAGTTTAGGAGGGAAGCATTACACTTTAGTCATTGTAGATGACTTCTCAAGATTCACTTGGGTGTTCTTTCTTAGGACAAGTCTGACACCTTCAGTGTTCTGACAGACTTTCTCAGGTCCATCAAGATTGAGCACTCTACTCTAGTTGCATTGATCAGAAGTGATCATGGCATTGAGTTTGAATCTCTTCTGATGAGAGAATTTTGTGGAAAAGAAGGGATCAGGCAATGTTTCTCTGCTCCTAGAACTCCTCAACAAAATGAGGTAGCTGAAAGGAAAAATAGAACATTAATTGAATCAACAACGACATTGCTTGCTGATGCTCACTTGCCACTCTCTTTTTGGGCAGAGGCAGTGAACACAACAAATTATGTGTTGAACAGAAGTCTGATACATAAACTTACGGGTAAAACACCCTATGAATTACTTAAGAATAAAAAGCCTAAGGTTAACTATTTTAAGATTTTTGGCTGTAAATGCTATGTGCATAACAATGATAAGAAACATCTAAGGAAATTGGAAGCAAAGTCTGATGAAGGTATATTCCTTGGATATTCTCTTTCTAGTAAAGCATATAGAGTTTACAACAAATCAACTCTTAAGATAGAAGAGTCCATGCATGTATCTTTTGATGAAACTAACATATTAAATGAGGAGAGGAACACCACCTCTACCAAAGATACTTTACAAGTACCAACTCTATGTGAAGAGATCAATGGATTAGATCTACAAAGTAAAGATTCTCTACTTCCATCAAATGAAATTATTGAAGACAGTGAAGAAGAAGATAATCCAGATCTTGCTGATAATTCAAATCAAGTGACAGCTGAACAAGTCCCTTAAGAGGAAACTCTTGTTGAACCCACTCCAACTGTTGATCACATCACAGTTAGAGATCATCCAATGTCTCAAGTTATTGGAGATATCTCAGCAGGTGTTCAAACAAGGCATCAACTACACCAAAATCAGATGTATACTTGTTTCCTATCACAAGTTGAACCTCAATCCATAAAAGATGCAGAACAAGATCCAATCTGGATTCTTGCAATGCAAGAGGATCTCAATCAATTTGAAAGGAACAAGGTTTGGGATTTGGTTCCAAGACCAAAGGGCCATCCAGTTATTGGCACCATTTGGGTCTTCAGGAACAAGCTAGATGATCAAGGCATAATAATCAGAAATAAAGCAAGATTGGTAGCCCAAGGATACTCTCAGGAAGAAGGAATTGATTATGATCAAACCTTTACTCCTGTTGCCAGAGTTGAAGCTATAAGGATATTTCTTGTCTTTGCTGCATTCAAGAAGTTCAAAGTTTATCAGATGGATGTGAAGAGTGCTTTTCTGAATGGAGATATCAAAGAAGAAGTTTATGTGGAACAACCACCAGGTTTTATCTCTCCAACTCACTCTTCTTATGTATTTAAGCTTAATAAAGCTCTCTATGGTCTCAAGCAAGCTCCCAGAGCATGGTATGAGACCTTAGCTAATTTTCTTTTGGAGAAAAAATTCTGTAGAGGCATTGTTGATAAAACCCTATTTTTCAGGATACATAAAAATCAAACATTACTAGTTCAAATCTATGTAGATATTATTTTTGGCTCTACTGATTCAAATCTATGCAAAAGGTTTTCTGACCTAATGCAATCTAAATTTGAAATGAGCAGTATGGGTGAGTTATCTTACTTCCTTGGTCTTCAAGTGAAGCAAACTCCAAATGGCATATTCATATCACAATCCATGTATGCTAAGGAATTAGTGAAAAGATTTGGTATGTCTGATGCTTCTACTATGAAAACACCCATGCCCTCCAATGTTGTTGTAGACAATGATGAATCAGGAAAACCTATTGATTAGAAAGTATATAGAGCAATTGTTGCCTCATTACTTTACTTAACAGCTAGTAGACTAGACATAATGTTTGCTACATGCATTTGTGATAGGTTCCAAGTTAATCCCAAAGAATCTCACCTTATTTTACTAAAAAGAATTTTGAGATATATAAAGGGTTGTCCAAATCTAGGACTCTGGTATCCAACTGCATCAGAACTTGAATTAACTGGATTCTCAGATTCTTATTATGCTGGATGCAGATTAGACAGGAAAAGCATATCAGGAACTTGCCAGTTTCTTGGTTATAAGCTAGTGTCTTGGTTTTGTAAGAAACAGACATCTGTGTCTACATCAACAGCTGAAGCAGAATATATTGCTGCTGGCAGTTGCTGCTCACAGATACTGTGGATACAAAATCAACTTCTAGACTATGGTATCAACTTAAATAAGCCAATTATATTTTGTGACAACACTAGTGCAATATCTATAGCACAAAATCCAGTACTCCATAGTAGGACTAAACACATAGAAATTAGGCATCACTTTATCAGAGATAATGTGGATAAAAATAAAATTTGCCTACAATTTATTCCTACTGACTTACAAAGAGTTGATATTTTCACCAAACCCTTGGATGAAAAGAAGTATATCTTCTTTATAAATCAGCTAGGAATGATAGATGGAGATTCAATCAATTAAAAATAAAATTTTCTACTTACCCCATCATTTCGTCGAATGGAGAACGACGAAATATAGTCTTTTGTCGAACGGAGATCGACGAAACCTTTTAACTTCAGAGATCGACGAAGTCTACGCGATCGTCAAACTGAGATCGGTGAAAATTTACTTTTCGTCGAATGCAGTTTGATGTAGCCTAAGACTCTTCGACTTTTGATCTTATTAGGTTTAGCCAAACCTCGTTCTACGAAAGCTTGCGCCTTCTCCGATCTCTCTTTATAATCAAACTTTGATTTCATTTTATCTTTGCGCCTACAGAAATTGCTTCTCCCTCCAGTTCCCTTTGCACTTGATCGATTTTCTCTCTTGCAGGTAGCAATGGGAATTTCTCAAGTAGTCATTTCTTCAATGAAGTTTGATGCTGGGTTCGACATCGACATGGAGTCATTTGCTCACTCAGATCAAATCTTCCAGGACATTTTCACCTTTTTGAAGAACAACAACTGAAGAAATTCATGACCACCAGGATCAAACTCCCATTAGCAGAAATAAAAGAATGGGTTCATACAGTTAAATCAGAGAATGCAACAACTTTATCAGGATCAATTTCTGGAAATCAGCTCAATGCTCTTCTTGATGAAAAGCTTGCTCCTATTCTCCAAGCAATTTCTGACCTCTCTTCTAAGATTGCATCCTTCCCTTCCTCCTCTTCAAATGTCCCTTCTTCTAGGGGCCTAGCTTCAGGTCTTCCTGAAACTAGGCAGGGGGAGATGCTTTATGAAGAAGCTCCTTTTGATGCAGTGAATGATGATTCAGTGATTCACTGATTGATATTGATGCTGATATGGTTTTGATAGAAGCAGCTTCAGTTCTTGATGAAGAAGTTCCAGATCATGCAGATCCAGATTCAGTTATGGTGTTTGATATAACATATACAGTTTTTGATAAAGAAGATTCAAATATGACAGATTCAGTTCCAGTTATTGCTACAACTCAGATAAACAAACCAAAAGCTGAAGGCAAGGATTTCTCTCAGTATTCTACAATGTCTGATTTCAGAAGACAAGAATTTGAAAGTGTAAAGTTTTTTAAACCTAGAGTACTATATTTCTTATCTGCTGAAATGAAATTTATTTCTGTCAGATATATATGCTCTATGTTTGTTTATTTTAATTTTGTCAAATAGTGTTCTAACCCAAAAAGGGGGAGATTGTTGGAACAACCTATTATTGATTTGGGCTAGGATCACTATCTGTTGACTAGGACTAAGTTGACCCCAATGTATAGTCTAAGGGTCAAGGTTTTAGGCTGTCTGAGTTAGCTAAAACTTAGGAAAAACTCTAAGTTTCTGCGCTCGACGAACTCCATTTTGCATTCGACGAACTCCATCCTGGGTTCGATGAACGTTGTGCTTCAGTTCGACGAACTTCCTTCTCAGCTCGACGAACTCAGTTCTCCAGCCAGTCCAGCAGTTTATCTCTTCAGTTTGATGAACTCCAGTTTGAGATCGACGAACTCAACTCTGTGCTCGACGTATAAGTAACGAGATGTTCAGTTCGACGAAATTGCTTCTCAGCTCGACAAATTCAATCTTCCAGCAAGTTCAGCAGATTATCTCTCAGTTCAACGAACTCCAGATTCAGTTCGACGAACTCCATATTCAATTCGACGAACTTCAGATTGTGTTCGACGAATTAATTCAGTTCGACGAACTCCAGATTCAGTTCGACGAATTCAACTTTCAGTTCGACGAACTCAGCTTTCAGCTCGACGAATCTTCTCCAGCTTGACAAACTTCTGATAGATCAGTTATCTATGTTCTCTGAACTCAGCTCAACTAATCAGCAATAGATCTATTCTTTCAGATAAGACAAGTTTTTATCTTTCCTTTTATTATTCCTTTCCATTCTCTTCTCTCGAGAAAGTAGTCGTTGACATATATTGGAAAAGGATACTTTCATGGAAAAGGAAAAAGGAATTAAAGAATATTGCTGAATCAGATTGCAGTTCCAAAAAATATGTTTTCGGAATATTATATTCCTTATTTAGAAGATTTGAATTCCAAATAAGTGATATATTGTCAAAAGAAAAAGAATTTTAGCAAGAGACTAACATAGAGAAGAAATAGTCGACCAGAGAAGAAACATTCTTGAGATATACAGAAAGTCAAAAAGAAAGAAAGATCTTCACCCTCAACAACAACACTCTCAATCTCTGAGAACATCAACAATCATTCTCTCAATTTTCAGCTGCTAGTTCTTGATCTTCAAAGAGCAACAATAATCTGAGAAACTTTGTCTCTCAGATTCATCTGTTATCAAGGAAGATATTCTACATTCAAGAGAAAGTTCCATCCTTCAACTGTCAAGAATTTCTATCAGGCATGAGGAGCTTTACATCAACAATCCACTAGTCTTCTCTCAGCTTGTTGACATAGAAGAATCTCATAAACATTTTTGTTTACCCTTTTTATCCCATCCTGTACAGGGTTCTAACTCCCTTCAAAAGTTAACCCTTTGGTGGCAGGGCACCTGATCAAAAACCTGTGATTGGTTTGAGCACCTGATTCAAAGCTCAGTGGTGTTTGGGCACCTGATCAAAACTCCATTGGTGTTTGGGCACCTGATCAAAACTCCATTGGTGATAGGGCACCTGATCAAAAACCTAGTGGATTCCTACCAAGGGTGGTGGAAGAGTAGATGTACCCAGGTTGAATTGGGAACTACCATAGATCCTTGTGTCTTCTGTGTTTGTGTTTATTTTCTGTGCTGTGCTGTGCTGTGATTTCTTATTTTGTTTTTATACTCACTCTGTTATACACATATATATATTAGTATTTTAATTCCGCTATAAAATAAGTTAAAAACTTTTAATACTCTATTCACCCCCCTCTAGAGTAAATCTAAGATCTAACCTCACTTTCAATTGGTATCAGAGGTTGGTTGATTGTTTACAGGCTAACACCTGAATCAAAAGATCAATTAGATCTTAACTTTTTCTAGAGTTTTCTTTTTCTAAAAACTCATGGCACAGAACAAAGAATACTCAAGCACAACACCTCCTATGTGCAATCTAAATAAGTTTGCATTATGGAAAGCAAGGATCAGATTATATATGAATTCTATTGATGAGGATATCATTAATGCTATTTTGACAGGACCTCCTACTCCAACAACAACAACAACAAGTGCTGAAGCAGCAACAAACAATATTGCTGTTCCACCTCCTGAGTGGACAGATGCTCAAAAGAAACAAAGAAGTGCAGATGCCAAAGCAATGAACATATTAGCACAAACAATGTCTGATGAAATATTCCAAAATGTTGTGGACTGCACCTCAGCCAGGGATATTTGGATTTCCCTCAACAACATGGTTGAAGGATCTGCAGATGAGAGAAAAGACAGAAGATCTCATCTCATCTCCCAATATGAGAATTTCAAAAAGGTAGAAACTGAATGTGTAGCAGACATGTACAACAGACTAAGTCTCATAATTAATGAACTGAAGTCTTTGGACAAAGTGATCTCAATCACTGAAGTCAATGATAAGATCCTAATGTGCTTCCCTAGCACATGGGACTCTAGGATCTGGCCAATCAAGGAAGCCAGAATCCTTCATGAGATCTCTACTGAGACCTTGTTAGGCAAGCTAAAATCCTATGAGCAGCTTATCAAGTCTAGAGAAGCTGAACAATCTACCTCCTCTCCAGACTCCAAGAAGGAAAGGAATATTGCTTTCCAAGCTACAGAAGAGGAAGACAAAGCTCCAGGAGAAATAGAGTTTATGAGCCTACTAGCCAAGAGATTCTACAAGATGGCTAGGAAGGACATCAGAAAGAAGGATTCCAGATCCAGAGAAAAACCAAGGTATGACAAAGCACTAGTCTTCTCTCAGCTTGTTGACACAGAAGAATCTCATAAACATTTTTGTTTACCCTTTTTATCCCATCTTGTACAGTGTTCTAACTCCCTTCAAAAGTTAACCCTTTGGTGGCAGGGCACCTGATCAAAAACCTGTGATTGGTTTGAGCACATGATCAAAAGCTCAGTGGTGTTTGGGCACCTGATCAAAACTCCATTGGTGATAGGGCACCTGATCAAAAACCTAGTGGATTCCTACCAAGGGTGGTAGAAGAGTAGATGTACCCAGGTTGATTGGGGAACTACTATAGATCTTTGTGTCTTCTGTGTTTGTGTTTATTTTCTGTGATGTGATGTGCTGTGATTTCTTGTTTTGTTTTTATACTCACTATGTTATACATATATATATCAGTATTTTAATTCCGCTATAAAATAAGTTAAAAACTTTTAATACTCTATTCACCCCCCCCCCCTCTAGAGTAAATCTAAGATCTAACCTCACTTTCAAGATTCTCCACCTCGAAGAAGAGGTGGGAGGGAGCGGAGGCCCTGTTCTTGATTCGACAGAAGGAGAGGGAGATGCTGGGAAGCTACGCGGATCTGTTTCAGGAACAAGTCCTCCGCCTCCAGGTTGACAAGGGAAGCAGGAGGGACCAGGAGAAAGAGAAGGAATAAGAAGGCAAAGAAGATGGAGGAAGTAATGAAGGAGATGGTCATGGTGCATGTGACCAAGTAGGCCCAGAGAGGCACATTGTAATAAACATGTAACTCCTCGATGATGAATGAAGAAGGTTTCAGGTAACGCCTATGGTAACTGGATTGGGAGGGCATTGAGTTCCTCTTCCTCCAGGTGAAGGTAAGCATCTGGGACGTGGATGGGTACTCCGCCTCCAATCAGTAAGATCCCCGACTAGAGACCATTCTCCGGGATCAGTCATGCCGGCAGATTGGAGACTCATCGGGTCGACTCGCTACTTGGTAGCTGGATTGGGAGGGCGTTGAGTTCCTTTGCCTCCAGGTGAAGGTAAGCACCTAAGACGTGGATGGGTACTCCGCCTCCAATCAGTAAGATCCCCGACTAGAGACCATTCTCCGGGCTCAGTAATTCTGGCAGATGGGAGATGTCGACTCGCTACTTGACTAAGTGGCTTGGGAAGGTGTTGAGTTCCTCTGCCTCTAGTGAAGGTAAGCACCTAGGACGTGGATGGGTACTCCGCCCCCAGTTGGTATTTGATAAGATCCCCGACTAGAGACCATTCTCCGGGCTCATTCATGCCGGCAGATGGGAGACTCATCGGGTCGACTCGCTACTTGACTAAGTGACTTGGAAAGATAATGTGCTCCTCCGCCTCCAGGTAAGCTAGGACCCTAGGACGTGGATGGGTATTCCACCCCCAGTTGGTTTGAAAAAGTGTTGAGTTCCTCTGCCTCCAGGTAAGCTAGGCCCCTAGGACGTGGACGGGTACTCCGCCTCCAATTGGTTTGGGAAGGTGCTGGGTTCCTCCGCCTCCAGGGAAGCTAAGCCCCTAGGACGTGGACGGGTACTCCGCCCCAATTGGTTTGAAAAGGTGTTGAATTACTCCATCTCCAGGTAAGCTAAGCCCCTAGGACGTGGACCGGTTCTCCTCTTCTGGTTGGTCTGACGAGTTGGTCTAAGGTATGACAAGATAGTAAACTCTCTCCCTCGCAGGAAGAGATCTCAAACCAGACAATTATTCTACTTGAATAACGAATAGTTGAAAAAGCTAGAAGGTTCACTGAATGGTTATGTGTTCAGCAATAACATAGATTACATGGGCAAGCGCTTTGCCCTAATAGCTAGAACAGGAATGAAAATACAAAGTAGACATTGCTTATAAAAAAAAGAGGGACAAAAGAAGAAGGAGGTTCCCAGCGACTCTAGCGTTCAGGGGGAATAGTCGCCGCTGGAAGGAGACAAGCTGGGGCGCGCAGGGGAGGGGTAGAACTCGAAGAGGATATCGCTAGCGGAGACCCCCGTCCAGTCGTCCCGAAGAGCGTCTGCCTTATGAAGAGAGTTCACCAAGGTCTCGACCGTCTTCATCGCAATCTTCCTCCGGGTGCTCTCAGCCCACGCAGGGGAAGGGGGGACGAGCACCGCCGTCCACGAGGATCCACCTCTATCCCCCTCCCACAACTGCCTCTGGGCTTCAGCAAGCTGAGCCCTCAGGTCATGCACCTCTCGATCTGACTCCTCGCATCGCCTCCTGAGCGAGTCAACAGCCTCTGGTCCCTGCAGATGGAAAAGATAAAGGGGTTACAACCATTGAAGAAAGGAGAGGTGAAGAAGAAGGGAAGGGTCCCCAAGACAAGCACAAATCAGGCCTCCGGATGACTGCTCTAGGAGCCTCTCAGCGATGACTAAGCATGCAGTAAGGTCAGCAACCTGAATCGACGCATCGGCTTGCCTCAGCTTCTTCGAGAGACTAAGACCTTGGCGGACAGTCATATGCGAGAGTTCAGCTGCGCGAAGCAGGGCTTGCGAGCTCATGCAGGCAATGCCACGAATGGACTTTTCTTGTAGGCGGTCGCGTCCTGCCGGCCATAGAGGCCAAAGGAGAGATTATTCGCGACATCCCTGAGAGGTTCACTCTCTATCCAATAGGGTTGCTGGGAGGTGATCGAGACTCGGTTCGTGACCTCATCCCAGTGAAGGATATGGTCACCGAAGGAGTCGGTGGCGTTCCCCCCATCTCAAAGTTGGGGTGGTTGGCCAACGCGTCAGGATCACTCGGTTCCCCCTTCTCCCTCGGCACTACCCCTGAGTCCTCCATGCGGACAACCTTCCCCCGCCGCATTGTTGGTCCTTTTGGCGGGAAAGAAGGCGTAGCCTCCTCCACCACCTGCTCGTTCTCTCTCCGTTGCCTCGACACGGGGACCTTCGGGGCGGAGGAGCATGCAGCGACAACCTCCTTGACAAACCAGCGGGTGGATGAAGAGCTCCCCCTTGCGAAGGGAGGGTGTCGTGGAAGAGTCCGCTCACCTGTGTGAATCAAGGTAAAGTTAAGTATCCACAGGTATGAGTGAGAAAAGAAAAAAGAGGGGGGACATCAGAAGGGGGAGGATACCTGTCCCAGGCTCAACATAGGTAAGCCGGTCGATGTTCCTCCAGATATGCTCGACCTCGAAGCTCGCGCCCTCAAGATAGCTATGAAGCACGACTGCCTCCCCGCCTAAGCGAGGGGCCATGCAGGCCTTCTCAGACCTCTGGATGGGTGAGAGGGGGATGTCACCAAGGTCACCTTGGATGAACACGAAGGTTTCGTTCCAGTTATGGACCTTGTTGGAGGTATCACACACCTTCACGTGCGTGCCGGTTAGGAAGCATACCCCATCAGTGGTCGCTCGGAAGACGAACACTTTGTGAAACAAGGTTAGGTCGAACTCAACCCTTTCCTCTCGCAAGTAGCATGCATAGGCCGTTAACATCGAGATCACGTTTGAGTTGACCTGAGCAGGGACTACGCAGAAGTAGTTCAGGAACTCTTTCACCTCAGGCCATAAGGGAAGCCTTAGGCCAGCTTCAAAGTGGGCAAGCGGGAAAGCAAGCCAGTCCTCATAGAAAGAGTTAATGCCTTCACCTTGTGATGGACGTCGAGACACCCACCCCTCAGGAAGGTAGGAGCTCTTGAATGCCAAGAACTCTTCTTTAGATACATTCCCTTCAGGAAAGGAATGTTCGGAAAAATTGTCCGCACTTTGCTCCCGACCATTCCTAGCGACAGGAGGGCGGTTGGGGGCCATCTCGCGTGGTAAGGAAGAAGGAAGAGAGCCGACCTCAAGGGGAATGCAAAACAAGGGAAGGGGGCGAATGTGATGGTGAATGGGAAGAAGAGGGGGGATATTTATAGGGGGATCAAAAGTGGGTGAGTGGACCACGGGGTCCACTCGCCCGGGGCACGGGCGAGTGGATCACGGGGTCCACACGCCCGGGGCACGGGCCCGGTGCATGGGAGTGGTCCTCGTGGACCACTCGCTCGGCAGAGGTGTGCGGACCCTAAGGTCCGCTCGCCTGGGTCAGGGGTGAGGACCTCGAGGTCCGTTCGCCCATGCTTCCCCTTAACCCCTCTCCTCTACCTCATCCAAAGGACACCCATCTAAGGCCTCTGCCCCTCGTCCTCTGATATACTACCCCAGCATCGTGTCGCTTACCCTGGCATTTAATTATCAAACACACGATGACCTGCGAAGCATGAATGAACGAAAGAAACGAAGCATCATAGCAGAAGCAGAACAAGGTAAAAGCATCCGGTCGCAAGGTGGACTGAACCACCATGCAAGGCTAATCCTTATTATTACATAGAAAATAGAAGATCTCAAATAAAAGCCGATCAGCGCGGCGTACACTTCCAGAAACCTTGATCCTAGGTGCACGACGTCACCCCATGCATAGACCCGATGCATTCCTTCGCTGCAGTAACCTCCTCGCTCACGGTGTGAACGGTATCCTCCACCCGACGTATGTGGTCTGCGAGTGGCGCAGCTATACCTCTGGATGCAAGCCGGACCTCCCTCCTTAGCAGATTGAGCTCGTTTTCCAACCTCTCCATCCTCCGCTCCAGTGCACAAACACGGGCGAGAGGGTCAGGTCTGGCGAACCATCTTCCCTCTCGCAGCTCGTGAAGAAAGGCCTCATGCCTCCGCACCGTATCAGCCAGATGATCCAGACGCTCGAGGACGTTGGGTTGGTCCTTGGCAGGTTCCTCAACCATAATACGGGAGAGGAGTGGTGGGGAGACCTCACTCCAGCTCGACTAATCCGTCGAGGTCTTGTCCCCTCCTGCAAAAGTATAGCTTTAAACTCCAAAGCACTCAACCCAATAGAGGCTCTTGTAGCAGCGTTACCTTGTGAATCCTCAATCCCTTGGCTTTTCTAGGAATGGTTGTCGTGCGCAGTTGAGAGGGCAGCAGGATCCTGAATAAGAATGGCAGGGCTTGCTCGAACGCCCACGACCGACGTTTCCATCACACTCTGGGCCCCCTTGGGGTGGTTCGAAATAATCTGTTAGCATTCAAGAAGCATGTCTCAGTTAGCGCGGTACAACCGCGAAAAGGAAGCAAAGATGAGGAATGAGTCGATACCGCGTCTAGCTCCAGATCCTGGACAAAGTTGGTCATCTCGTGGGAGGATGACGACGCCACCACTTTCACCAGGTCGGGTCAGAGTTTCTTCCGCGGTGATCGCACCGTCGTCCGAGTAGGGGAGGGCGGAAGACCGCTAACCATGGCCCTGAGCTCTGCCAGGTCATTCCGGTCCCTCCCAGCAAGAGCTTTGAAACGGGCTCTGAAGTCTCGAGGGGGATCCATCCGACTCGAAGGAAGGGGGAAAGGAGAGCCCTCAGGGATGGTGCTCTCCTCACCTCCCCCTTTGGAGGCTTTTTATAGCCACCCGGCGGGGCTCAGGAGATTCCCCTAAGACCCCACTTGACTCGCCAAATAGGTGGGTTGGACTTTCTTTCCGTGCTTAAGATAAGCTCGAAAAGAGCGGGGATTGTGTACAACCCTCATATTTGCCGAGCCGACGTGGCCTAGAGCAGGTAGGAGGCGTAGTAGATCGGATAATCGGAGGTCATCAAAGATCGAAAAGAGAAGGCCCGGGGGGGGGGGGAAGCTTTCTTGGGCGAGCGGACCTCGGGTCCACTCGCCCAAGGCCCCGGGCGAGTGGACCACTGGTCCACTCGCCCGAGTGGGGGGGGGGGGGGGGGGGGGGGGGCGAGTGGACCTTGGGTCCACTCGCCCGCGAGTGGACCCAAGGTCCACTCGCCCCCAAGCCTGCAGGCGAGTGGACCCATGGTCCACTCGCCCGGGGCGGGTGGACCATAGGTCCACGCGCCCGGGCAGCTGGGCGAGTGGCCCTATGGTCCACTCGCCCGGTAGGTTGAGTGGACCATAAGGTCCACTCGCCCAGTTCAGGTGGTGGACCTTGGTCCACCCATCCGACCCCCGATAAGAGGGTAGTGGACATCTCGTCCTCCACTCGCCCCTCTTGATTTGACCGTCCAGGTTCATGGTTGAGCTGCAGATAGCAGAATTTTGGCTATCCGCAACCCAATTTTGGGAAGTCTATAAATAGACCCCCATGGGCACCTTGGGAAGGGATGTTGGTACCTCCTCCCTCGCGTGACCCCCGAAGTCGACCCCGTGGCACCTTGAAGAGGTTCTCACTCAGAGGGAGATGAGAGAAAAGAGAGACCGCGAAAGGGAGACCGCGGAGCCCGACGACGAGTCAGAGGCCGCCAATAAGCCCTTTCCTCTAATCGACTTTAGGAAAAAGCTGAAGGATACCGAGGGGAATCCCCTCCTCAAGTGGGGCGCTAAAGGCAAGAGTGTGGAGGTGTCTGCCAACCTCCCTCTGTGGGGTGGGAGGCTGACGCGCCATGCCTTCGTAATCACTCCTGCTCTCTACGAAAAAACCAATGTCAGGGAGGCATATGACTTTGAGACCAAAATGCTCCCTGACATCTGCGCACAAGTGACCTCTAGGAGCACGGTCTTGAACAATCATATGGGGGCGGCCTCTTCGAATGGCCCTGAAAAATAAGGAACATCTGCAGGAGGAGTTAGATGTAAGATTACCTTACCTTCGGTCTACAACTTTCCTTTTTCATGACCGCGCGACCTGATTTTCTTTTCCTTTTGCAACCATTACAGAAAGCAGCATATCATATGGAAAATCCGGACTTTCAAAATGCCATGATGCAGCATGTGAAAGACATGTCAGATTTGAAGATCACGGAACTTCGTGAGCGCGGCGGTCTCACTGAAGAGTTTAAGGAGGTTAAATTTGCCAACCGCTTTCCTGATGTGCCAAGATTGATAGACGAGCAGTCGGTCACAACAATCGAGGTTGCTGAAGAAGAGGAAGATGTTGAGATCAGCGGAGGCACAAATGAAGCAAGTGGGATCCAGTATGTTGAAGGCGATGATACAATCTCTGTTGAGGCCTCGAGTTCTGGGTCAAGGATTCCAAGCAAAAGCTCGGAGGAATCTTCCGAAGAGACCGACTCTTCATCATCAGATGAGTGGTCTCTGAAGAAATTGAAGAGCAATTAAAGGACCCAGAGTTTCTATACTGTAATTTTCCTTTTGTTCTTTTCAAATTGCAATCGTCGGTATTGAGATCGGGCGAACCATGTATTTATACAGAATGAAATGAAAAACAAGTTTTTGCATACCTTTATCTTTCTTGTGTGTGAATACTTTCGTTATTCTTTTGTGCTTGTATCGATCTTACCATTTGCGATCTCATCATAATCCTCAGTGAAGAAGAATAATTTTTGTTATATGCGATCTCAATTTTGAGAGGTAGAATTGGCATTCGATCTCAATGTCTTAGGTATTGCTGAGCTTGAAAAAGCAGCTATATACGATGAGAATAATGGTTTATATAACGTCCAACATCCCATAATGGTGATCTCCTTTAAATCAGATCGCTCTGTAAGAAGATGAAAAAATGTTAACATTAATCACATTAGCGTCATATTATGAGATCGCCATATTTAGATGAGATTACTTGTGAATAGCGATCCCTAGTAATTGAAAACCCTCTGCAAGGATGTTGAATCATAGCAATTTATAAACAATGATCCTGAATACTTTGAATTACTTTGAATAATACTTAAGCAAGAGATGAGTGGTGGTCTCCAATTAATTCAGCCCGCTCCTTCTGCTGATGATAACCAGATCCTTGAAGAACTCTAGACCTTTGAAGATAGATAACCAGCGGTCTCAGCTTTTTAGACCGCTACTTAGTAGAAGTATAGGGGTGAGATATAATCAATGATCTCATTTAACCCAAATTCATTGATACTTGAAAAACACTGAATCTTTGTTAAGGACAGAAGGCTAGCGATCTCAGCTATTCCAGACCGCTATTTAGTAGGATAACAGAAGAGAGATCTCATAAATATCTTCATATACCTCCAACAAAAAGATTAGTATAAGGAGTATTGAATCTGCGGTCTCAATTTTCTCAGACCGCCCATTATGAGAACTGATATTAGGAAAGTTTTATAGTTGATGGTCCCAGATATCTCAAACTAATTCTTAACTGATGCATTCATAAAAAAAACAGGCGGCGGTCTCAAATGCTTTAGACCGCCCCTCCATAGAACGGAACCAAAAAATTATTGATGGCAGTCTCACATGTTTTAGACTGCCTCTTATCATAATAAAATGCCAAGGAACTTAGGCGGCGGTCTCAGATGCTCCAGACCGCCCCATTATAACATCAACAGATGCCCAAAAACCGCCTGTCTCAAAAAATCTCAGACTGCCATTCACAATAAAAAAGGGAGACTTAAAGCTCGAGAGGTGTACAATCCAGAATGATCAAAAGGGCAGGTGCGGTCATGCTGTAAGGCTACACCAGCATTTCTTTCATCAAGAGATCATTACGATTGTAACACCCTAAGAAGAAGAGACCTTGACGGTCAGAGGTATACAAGCCAAAATGATCAAAAGGCAGATGTGGTAATGTTGCAGGGCTACACCAACATTACTTTTCTCAAGAGATCATTAAGGTTGTAATACCCTAAGAAGAGAGGAAAGAAGAGAGGTGAACAACTCTAAATGATTTAAAGGGCAGGTGCGGTCATGCTGCATGGCTACACTGACATTGCTTTCCTCAAGAGATCATTTAGATTGTAACACCCTAGCCACTCAAGAGCTCAGGCGACGGACATAGATGCTACTGACCGCCCCTTGGATACCCTTGCATCAATGAGTAATTGAGGGTCACAGAACATGATGATCAATAGGGCAGGTGCGGTCATACTGCGGAGTTTCATCGACATTGCTTTCCTCTAGAGATCATCAAGACTATAACGATGTCCTGAAATGCATGACAGAGCTGGACATTCACCTAGACCTCCCTTGATGCAGAGGTGTGTCAAATGTCAGCAAGGAACCGTTACCTGATGAGTAGTTTATATACTCATCTTATAGTATAGTTTTAATATAGCTTTAATATGAAAGTATATAATTTATATGAATTATATCATGTAAATTATTCCTTTTTCAATTCCATGAACTAACTTAAGTTTATTTTATGTTTTCAGGTTTTCTGGACACTTTGAGCAAAATTTGCAAGTACACGCCCATGGCCACGAGCGTGACCAAGGGCTTGATAGCCTAAGATGTGTTCCAGGTCTGCTGCCGGCATCCTGGGCCTATTCCGAGAAGATTCGCCAAGTTCACTCCCTAGGTCACGGGCGTGACCAAGGGCGTGTAAACATAACGCTCAGTTCCAGCTCAGCAGGTCGTGATCCACGACGCCTACAATAATGCCAAAAGGCGTCTCTCGTACACCAGCTTCGATCATGCCTCTTACACGCCCTTGGTCATGGGCGTGACCGAGGGCGTGTAACCTCAATTTTCAACCTATTTAAAGCTAGCTCCTCTATAACATAGGGGACAAAATTTTGGGAGCTCATTTTTTCTTTTCATGTACTATTTTCATGTTCTTAGTAGTTCGTGTATTTCTCTTTCTATTTACACTTGTAATTCTCAATTTCATAGCTTGTAAGTTTCTTTTGCAATTCAATAAAAATAGTTCTTTATTCTCTTATTATATTCCTACTTTCATTATGAATCATTTTACTTTTGTTGATTCCACCATCTCCATGAGTAGCTAAACTTCTATTAGCACTCGGTTGAGATGATCCAAGGAATAATATAAGTTATGAAGTAATTTAGAGTTTCTTTTTCTCTTCTTTGGAATTGCTTAAGATTTATCCTTGATTAAATTATAATGAGATTATATTTTCGATATATAATTCTCATGCTTGTTTTTGTATTTGATTTAGCCGAACGGTTCATAATAAGAATAGATCTTTCATGGATAAAGAGAATTGCATGCAACCCTTGAGAGAGGATGACATAAATTTCCCGGATTGGAGTCAAATCCAATAGAGGGGTTCACTACGATAAAGTGAGTTTTAGGGGTTTTGATTCAAGAGCGAAAATTTGATTGATCAACCTAAACTCAGTTGAATGCATCATCAACAGAGGTGGGTTTAGAATTCGGGAACCTCCACGGTCGAAGCAGTTTTCGTAAGAGAATTAGAACTCTTGTTTTCTTCTATTTTATTTCCATGGTGATTCAAGATCGAGTGCTAGCTTTCTAATCATTGCTTTAATCGCTATTCTAATTCACCGTACTTTTCTTATAAACAAACCAACTCAAAGTTTCATTGATAGGATAATAGAGATTCTCTTAAAGTAAAAGTATTCAACTTGCCCGGATTTTTATACGACCTTGGTTTTCATAAACTTATACTACTTTCGATTTGGTACACTTGTCATTGTCTTTTCCGGATATAGTAGTTTGCACCCACCATTATCCTAAAGTTCCTCCACACGAGCTTGGCGAGCTACTACTACACAAGGTGCAAAATCTTCCACTACATGTGGTTATGGTAGATTTACATCTCAAGCTTCAAGTCGAGGGAGCATCAAGTTGGATCCGTCGATGTCTCGCTTGGTAGGATTTTAGCCTTTGATAACAATCTATCTCAATGCTTCCCTTTTGATATATCCAATGCAAGAGGTTACAACCATACCATCATAGTGCTTGCAAACAAAAGGAAAGAAAGAAGTTAAAAATACAAGCTTTCAAGAAAAGAAATGCTTGAGATCATCTCCACTCCAAGTATGGGATATCTCCTCTCCCTCATAAGTTTGGAGACGATAGGCTCCATTTTGAGTACTTCTTTGATAATGAATGACCCTGCCAAATTTGGATTGAGCTTTCTAATCGAGATAGATCTTGATGCTGCATCCACCTTCTTGAAGACAAGATCACCAACAACAAACTCTTTGACTCTAACATTCTTGTCAAAATACTTGGTCATTCTTCTCTTTACTTACTCTTGCCTAATTGTTGTTGTATCTCTTAGCTATTCAATGAGGTTGAGGCTGCATTTTAGCTCTTCATTATTTCCCTCCATCCAGCTATCTTGGTTCTGCTGAGATAACCACACCCTTGGACTTCTTACTTCAAACTCAACTGGAATAAGAGCTTCCGAGCCATGAGACAGTTTAAAAGGAGTTTCTCTAGTAGCTGAGGTTGGAGTCATCCTCAAAGCCAATAATACTACAGGTACTTAATCTGTCCAATTGCCTCTAAGGTTTTCCACCTTCTTCTTCAAGAGATTGATTATCAATTTAATGGCAGCTTCTACCTGACCGTTACTTCTAAGATGATGCACGGAAGCAAATCGCAGCTCGGTGCCAATTTGAACACAGAAGTTTATAAGACTGGAGTTGTCCAATTGAGGACCATTATTTGCGATGATTGCCATAGGAATTCTGTGTCTGCATACTATCTCCCCCCAGATAAAATTCCTTACAACCTGGGTAGTGGTTTTAGCTAACGCCTTTACCTTGATCCACTTGCTGAAATAATCTATCATCACCAAGATAAACCTGCGTTGTCCACTAGCCAATGGAAATGCCCCAATCAAATCCATCCCCCAAACCGCAAATGGCCATGGAGTTGCTATCAACTTGAGTTGTTGATCCGGCTGATGGTGAAGAGGAGAAAATTTCTTGCATTGAACACACTTCTTTGCAAACTTCTCTGCATCCTTCCTCATTTGAGGCTAGAAATAACATTGCCTTATAATCCTCTTCTCTAGAGTTCTGGATCCTGTGTGACTGCCACACTCTCCTGAATGAACTTCTCGAAGAACGACCAAAATCTCTTCCTCAGAGACACACCTTGCCAAAGGCGAGCGAAATGTTTTTCTATAAAACACTACTGCAACAAGATAGTAATAAGTCGCTTTCAATTTAAACCTCTTCTTATCCTTTACCATTGGATGGAACTCTCCAGCTGAGAGGTAGAGGATAAAAGGATCCATCCAAGATGGACGTTGATCTATCTGCATGATGTCTCCTTCTTCAATAGTCGGATGAAACAATTCCGAAGTGGTCCCTCCTGAAAGAAGACCAAACTTGGCTAACTCATCAGCTTCTACATTTTTCTCTCTGGGAATGTGCTGAATAGTGAAGCTTTTGAACTTGCCTATCTCGGCCTTTATTAGAGCTTGATATTGCATTAAAATGTGATCTCTGGTCTTGAAGGTTCCATTCACTTGAGATGCCATTACCAGAGAATCAGTTTTGACTTGGACATCTTCAATTCCTAGCTCACTTGTGAATTTAAGGCCAGCGAGCAAGGATTCATATTCTGCTTGATTATTTGTTGTTGGAAAATAGAACCTTAGAGCTTGATCTAATCTAACCCCATTTGGGTTAATCAGAGCAACTCCAGCTCTAGATGAATTTCTCCCTGAAGCTCCATCGACAAAATTTTTCCAAGCAAGAGGTGTTCCAACCCCTTTCTCTAAGCTAGTTTCTTTTGATCGATCATGAGATCCGCTAGCAACTGGGCCTTGATTGTTACTCTGAGAATATAAGAAATATCAAAATCATTGAGCTCTATTGCCCACTTTGCCAATCTACCTGGTGTTCTGGCTTTTCCAATAGACTCTTTAATGGGAGACCGGTGACCACTTGAATTAAATGAGCTTGAAAATAAGGTCTTAGCCTTCGTGCTGAAGTTACGAGCATTAAGGTCAGCTTCTCAAGGATCGGATACCGGGTTTCCACATCCTTCAAGATTTTAATCACATAATAAAATGGAAACTCCCTCTTCTTTTCTTCTCTGACTAGCACAGAGCTGATGGCATCGGAGCCAACTCCAAGATACAAGAAGAGATCTTCTCCCTCTCTCGGGCTTTGGAGCAAAGGAGTTGATGTTAGCTGCTTTTTGAGCTGATTGAAAGCATCGTCACACTCTTTTGTCCACACAAATTTAGCTCCTCCATGGAGAGTCTTGAATAAATGACCACTTTTATCTCCTGAGCGAGAGATAAAATGAATCAATCCTGTCATCCTCCTGCCTAACTGCAGAACTTCTTTGGAGTACTTGGGAGGTGACATTTCTAAGATAGCCTTCACCTTATCATGATTCAGTTCCAACCCCTCCGGAGTGAGGTGATGGCCAAAAAACTTCCCTTAGCTAGCTCCAAAGACACATTTCAATGGGTTCAACCTCATATTGAAGGTTTGGAGGGTTGTAAGCATTTCAATTAGATCGTTAAGGTGAGATGAGAAGGATTTGCTTTTTATTAAGAGGTCGTCTATAGACCTATAAATTTCTTCCCTTTTTAGTTTTAAAGATGGTGTCCTTCATTTTCTGATAGGTAGCACCAGCATCATTTAGCCCAAAAGGCATTACAAGATAACAAAAGCAACAATCATTTGTGATGATTGAGGTGTGAGGGATATCAGGCATATGCATTCTAATTTGGTGATAGTCTGAGAATGTATCTAAGAAGCTCATGCATGAATACCCTACCACAAAATCAACTAATGAATCTATCTGAGGCAACGCGTAACAATCTTTAGGACATGCTTTAATGAGCTTGTTAAAATCCACACACATATGCCATTTCCCACCGACCTTTTTGACCATTACATCATTCGACACCCAATCTGGGTATTGAATCTATTGAATGAACTTGGACTTTAGGAGCTTTTCCACCTCCTCCTGGATGGGCTGAGCTAAAGTCACCGCCACTGCCCTCTTCTTTTGCTTGATAGGAGCAAAATTGGGATCGATGTTGAGGTGGTGACAAGCAACATCTCTATCAACTCCTCCCATGTCATCCACTACCAGACGAAGACGACCAGGTTATTCAGAAGGCAAGAGATGAGTTGACTCTTTTTAGATTCAGGAAATTTAGCATTGGTTGAGAGCTTCATGCTCTCATCTTCTATACTGATAGGCATGGCTTGAGTTTCTTGGGTAGGTTCCAAGCGAACTCCATCTCTAGCTTCTTCTTCTGCGACCTCTACCACAACTTCAACAGGATTAGGGATTTGAGGTGTTGGGTAGATCTCAGCTACCTGAGGAGGAGAGGATTCAGTCATGTTGACTGACTTGACGTAGCACTCCCGAGCTTTCTTCGGATCACTCCCGATCCTATACTTCTTGCCATTTTAGGCAAACTTCACTGCCAGGTGGTAGGTAGAAACCATCGCTTGATATAGCTACTTGGAGCTTCAACGACTATGAACTTAACTTTCCCTTCCAGCTCCTTCTTCTCTCCAGAGAAGCCATAAAGAAGCCCTTCTGTGGAAAGGAGAGTCTTTCTGGTCTTTAGGGCTTCAAAGGTCGGCTTGAAGAGGAGGTTGACGGAGCTTCCAATGTTGATCAGGATATTTTCAACGATATAAATTTCGATGACCGCCTTAATAACGACTGCATCGTTGAAGGGGTTGACGATTGGAGGAAGATCCTCTTGCCCGAAGGTAACTGTCCCTCGGATTAGAGCAGAAGATGAGGTAGCAGCGACCTCTGATCTATTTACTCTCGCGAGACTAGCCTTATTTGAATACTCTAAGCCTGCTCCTCCATGTATGCAAAAGAGATAACCCAAAGTTCCCTCATCGTTTGCATCCATGCATGTTAAATTTTTGAAGTGGAAGTGGAATGATGCTGGGCGGTCTACAGATTAGAGACCGCAGAGACCGCGCGGTCTGCGCTGGTGCTCTGGACGATTTTTGTCTCAGGCGATCTGTTCTGGGCGGTCTGATCTGGGAGACTGCTAAATGTCCGGGCGGCTTGCGCGGGATATTCTGGCGATTTGTTCAAGTCGGCTAGATGTTCAAGTAGGTCCGCCTTCTTGCAGTGACCGGGCGATCTGACGTGTTGTTCTAGTCGGTCTGGGTTACTGAAGAAGTTCTTTGCTTATGCAATAAGACCGGGCAGTCTATTTTGATGATCGCGGTAACTGGGCGGTTTGTGTATAACCGTATGGTTCAATAAAGGAGCTGTTAGCCTTGCTGAGCTCGGGCGGTCTGTCTTATGAGACCGCTGGCGATCTGATGGGCGGTTATTGTATCCCAGTTTGTGCGGTGACGACATCTGTCTGCTTGCCTATAAATAGGGGTGCAGGGCCCATCATTCATAATGAAGAACTGTAAGAACCAAAGTTGTCTTGATTGTGCCTGTCTCATTCTGAGGTCGCGCGGTTTGAGTTTTTGCCTGACCGGTTTGTTTGTTCGTAGGTTAGCGACTAGCAGCTCGCGGTCAGCTTTTCTCCTTTCTTCCAGCTTTGAATAAACCAGTCTGGGCGGACCGTGTTTTGGTGTTCTTGGAATGTGCAGTGAACTCAGTTGATCAGGCAGTCTTAAGTGGCCAGGCGGTCTTGAGTTGCGGTCTGCAGCAGGAAGCAATTTCTTTGTCAAGTGTTCGCGGGTTCTTCTGTGATCTTAAGACCATGCGGTCTGGGCTATCAAGAAGTGCGAACAGGTTGTTTTTCAGCAGTTGAATAAAGCAGCAGGTTGGGCGGTCTGTGGTTGCGGTCTGATAGGTGCGGCTTGTGCTCTGCTCTCGCAGTCTCAGGGATTATCTGTCTGGCTTGTCTGTTCCGGCGGTCTGGCAGTCTCAAGTTGTCAAGTCGCCAGCTGCTTGTAGTCTTGTGTTTTGTGTTTCTCTCCTCCGTGATTCTTATGAATCATGTCTCGCCATGTATACATCGCATTGTAAAGAGATAGTTAATACCATAGCACTATTCGGTCTTCCCATTGTCATTGTGTTGCTATACTTGGGGAAAGTTTTGTGAAGTGTTCCGCATTTTACTTCATCTCCGGACCTCAAATTTTTTAACAATGCACTCACTAGGATAACCAACGTTGCCAGGGGGCCAATGTTATCAACTTCTTCCCACTCTCAGTGGACTTATACTACCTCCTTGCCCTTGGAGGTTGAAGCCTTGGAGGGATTACTTTTTTGCACCATCTCCTGCAGCTTTTCTTCTTTCACGAGCTTCTCCACTAGCATTTGGAGAGCTCTACAATTATCAATCAGATGACCTCCCTCTCTATATATATATATGATGCTCACAATAAAGAGAAAGATTTCTGGTCTTCGGGTCGGATTGCAAGGGAGCAGGTCTCTTGTAGAAAGGTTGCTTCTGAAGGACCTAACCCACCTCGCTCATTCAGACATTGAGCTCGGTGAATGAATCTTAAGATTCATTATAAGATGGCTGAGAAGAAGATGGGAGAGACGGCTGGACAAAAAGAACTTGACGGATGGGTGTCAGTTGCGCTGTTGGAGTGACTGGTGCTGACAGCAGAGACACTTTAGGCTGGAACTACTGGTTCCCCCTTGTAGGGACGGTGATGGCGGAAGTTCCTTTCTCTCTTAGCTGGAGGTTGGAACTCTTATCGCGGAGGCTTTGATGATGAAGGGGCCGGAAAGAAACCTACAGAGCCGTTCTGAACTGCTTTTATTAGGAAACACACCCTTTGATTTATCTTACAAATTATTTACAAGTGATTTCATGATCTAGGATTTATTACTCATGTTGTATAGAGAGGGTAATATGGTCATTAGATGTCCTAGTATATCACACTCACACTAGAGTGTCAAGACCAGTTCAAAATAAGCACAAAATTCAGTTGAGTTAAACTTGCGTCGAATAGAAGTCGACGCAACCTCAACTAAAAGTTGAAGCAACTTCGAATACAAGTAAAAGTAACTCAGACTAAAGTCTAAGTATAAGTGTAGTCGACGCAACGTCGAAATTTTCTCGACGCAGAAGACAACGCATGTCAAAGCAATATAAGAAGTCGACACAACTTTGACTTGATTTCGACGCAGAAGATGAGGTTCAAAGTCTAAGTATTCAACTTGACGAATATGTCAATAAGGATTCAACGCAACATCGACATCTGAGTATATTCAATGCTGAGAAGGAATTTGAAGCAGCTTCTATTAAAACTCAGAGGTGCGTCGATTATAAATTCGATGATACGTCGAATACAGACATAAATAGAATGTTTTCTGATGTCTTTTCTGAAGCTTTTCCAGAAGGTATCCAAGGCTATAATCTGATTTCTAACGGCTCGTTTATTGCCAAGAATGGAATGAAGTACTCCAGAGAGACAACAAAGACAGTCTTGGAAGTTATTCAAATTTAGAATAATGGGTCATGAACAAAAATAGAAAAAGATATTTATTGTCCAATGGACATTCCTTCTGTGTACAGAACAATAAAGGAAACTAATTCAAATACTATTCGACAGAGAATAAGTATGCAGCATAGGGGAAGACAACAACAACTAATCAAGCTATTCAGTCTTTTTCTTTCTCAAGCTCTCTCTCTCTCTCAGGAAAAACAAGAAGAACATCTATGTACAAGAAAAATACACAGGCTCTGCTTCTTCTTCTTCACCTTACAGCAGGGAGCCAACAAGAGTACAGAGATTATCAGGATCACAAGCAAAATAACTCTTGCATTCTTTTTTATCTTAAGCAAGAGTTCATCATATACAGATCCCGAAGAACATCAAGTGACAGCATGCTGAGTGGTAGCTGAAGAAGGATTCAAACAAAAGAATCCTAATATTTCTTCTTCTTCTTCTTCTTCTTATTCTTCTTCTTCTTCTTTACTCTCACTTCTTTTATTGTAACTGAGTATAATGTTTTAAGATTAATCCCTTTCCAAAGGATTCAGTGGTTCAAGATCTCCTTATCAAAATATCAAGATTGGTTCTAAGAGTTTTCTTATCAAAAGACTCAGTGGTTGGTTCTAAGAGTCTCCTCAGCAAAGACTCAGTGGTTATAAGAGTTTCCTTATCAAAAGACTCAAACATTGTTTAGTGTATTCCTACCAAGGTGGTAGAAGCGTGGATGTACCCATAGTTTGGGGAACCACTATAGCTATTTCTTATGTTGTGATTTTCCGTGCTGTCCCATTTATTATTTTGTTACTCTGCATTTACTTTATTCTGGATTGGCTTTGTTGATTGTATAGTTGTTAGAAGTTTTATTGTGTGTGCTTATTTAGGGTAAAAGTTTTAAATCTCTATTCACCCCCCTGAGAATACTCAGAGGCTACACTGTGCACTTTCAATTGGTATCAAAGCTAGGTTGATCATAAAAAGGCTAACACCTTGATCAAAAGATCTCCTCACTCATATTTCAATATTCAAAAACTATTTTTAGAAAGATGAGTTCTAAGGACTATGCATCAACAAGACCACCAATTTGTAATCATAATAAGTTTACACTCTGGAAGGCCTTAATAAAATTGTATATGAACTCTATTGATGAAGACATCTTTGATATCATTATTTCAGGTCCTCCAGCACCAATCAGAAAGTATGCCAGTGGGACAGTGACACAAGAAGCTGTCCCTAGAGCAGAGTGGACTGATGCAGAAAAGAAGGTGAAGGCATGCGCTGCCAAATCCATGAATATTCTGGTATCAACTATGTCTGATGACATATTCCAGAAGGTTGCTGACTGCAACTCAGTAAAAGAAATCTGGGAATCCCTTTCCAGATTATTAGAGGGTAAAGCTCTGATCAAAGAAAGAACAAAAAGTCCCTTCTCATATCCCAATATGGGAACTTTCATATGAAGGTTGAAGAAGGTGTGTCTGAGATGCATGATAGATTCAACACCACTATAAATGAGCTAAATGGACTAGACAAGGAAATTTCTCTGACAGAAAATAATGACAAGCTCCACATGTGCTTCCCAAGCACATGGGACTCAAGGATTTAGGCTATCAGAGAGTCCATATGGTATAGAGAAATATCCACAAATGCTCTACTAGGAAAGCTTAAGTCCTATGAGCTCCTACTGAAGAGCAGGGCTGAAATAGAAAGTGAGGAGAAAATTTCAACTCCTAAGGAAAGGACAATTGCTCTAAAGGCTGCTGAAGGGGAGCCTTCCACTTCTGAGGAAGAGATGTTCAATCTCTTGGCCAAAAGATTCAAATGATGGGTCAAGACAGAAGACTCTAGAAGAAAGGAGAGGAGTTCAAACAAACCAAGATTTGACAAAACTCCAAAGCAGGAAATTATCTGCTTCTCATGCAGAAAGCCAGGGCTAATTGCCTTTGAATGTTCTGAGGAGCAGAGGGATAGAAGCAGCAGCAAGAAGGAGCACAAAAAGAAATTCTTTAGGAAGAAGGATAAGAAAAAGGGGAAAGGTTTCATTGCTGAAACCTGGAGTGACTTAGAGTCTGAGTCAAGTTCCTCCTCATCTGACAGTGATGAAGAGTGTGCAACTGAAGAAGCCTGTCTATTGGCTTTAGAAGACTCTACTGAAGAAAATCAGGTAACTATATTTGATGAGTTTGATTTCTCTTCAAAAGATTTTAAAGACTGTTACAAAGATTTTTGTCAATATTATATTAACAGTCAAAAAGAACTTAACACGCTTATAAAAGAATTAGAAGACCTTAGGAAAGACAATCAGTATTCAGTCAACTATGAATTAAGAAATCAGATGCATAGGAAAGAAAAAGAAATAGATTTATTAACTAATGAGAACTCTAACTTGAATGAAGACCCTTCAAAGGCAAAAGCCATTGAAGACTCTCTCAATGGAAGGAGTCAAAAACTTAAGGACATTTCACAAAATCTCTCTATGAGATTTAAACACCTTGGTCTAAGAGCAGATCCATCCACCAGCACGCCAATCCCTAGCAAACCTGCCTGGTAAAATCCTATAGTATTCATTAGATCTAGCATAAATCAATCTAATAACAATCTAGAATCATGTGAAGAACTAAACAACAACCCTAATAAATCGTTATATTCAACAGGGTAAATACTACTAATCAAACAGGAATTCTAGGTAAACACCCCTTAAAAAACCAATAAAAGATCATAAAATTTCTAATAAAAGGAATTATGCGTTGAATAGAACTCGACACAGTTTTAAAGATGCGTCGAATGAAACTCGACGGAGTTATGCATATGCATCGACAACAACTCGAAGCAAGTATAAGGGTGCGTTGAATTATATTCGACGCAACTAATATTCTACATCGAGTTGTTATCGAAGCTGCTATGCAGACACGTCGAATTCCACTCGACGCAACTCTAAAGATGCGTCGATTTCTTCTCGACGCAAGTTCCCAGTAAATAATTTACAAATATCTAGACCCCTCTCTTTTATTTCTACTTACAATCTTAGATGTTCTTGTTGTTCTAAGTTTGGGCACAATGCCAAACATTGCTGGCATAATAAACCAGCACTTCTTCACCTTAGAGGATATACTGAAAGACTAACTTATTCTTTCATAACTCCATATGATGATAGATGGAAGAGACCACAGAAAGTGAGGGTCTATACTAATGTTTAATTTCATGTGTAGAGAGGAGACTACTCTACCACAAACCAGCAGTGGTATCTGGACAGTGGATGCTCCATGCATATGACTGGAGCAAAAGAATTGCTGGAAAACTACAAGGCTAAGGAAGGCCCTAAAGTAATCTTTGGGAATTTCCACTCTGGTAAGACCAAAGGATATGGTCTGCTCAGAATTGGGGAAATCTCCTTCTCTAAGGTAGCTTATGTTGAAGGTATTCAACATAATCTAATTAACATTAGTCAGATGTATGACAGTGAATACAAAGTTGTATTCACTAAGTTTCCATGTCATATAGTTAATTATATACTAACCCAATAATACTGACTGGACTTATAAAAGGTAAGGTCTATGTAGTAGATTTTGAGTATGCTAAGTCAGAAGTCTGTTTGTTTAACTCTCACCTAAAAAACAATGAATTATGGCATAAGAGACTTAGTCATATGAATTTTAAGACAATAGCAAAGCTGTCTAAGCTTAACCTAGTAAGAGGCTTACCAATTGGTAAATTTATGAAAGACCATCCATGTAGGGTCTGCCAACTAGGAAAGTAAACCAAGTCATCATTCAAAACAATTGGTAAGAATGATTCCCCTAGAATCCTATATCTGTTGCACATAGACCTATTTGGTCCTATCTCCACTCAAAGCTTAGCAGGCAAGTCCTATACATTAGTCATTGTAGATGACTTTTCTAGATCCAGTTGAGTGTTCTTTCTAAAAGCTAAGTCAGACACCTTCAAGATCCTCTCAAGTTTCATTAGACAGATTCAATTTGAATTTAATACTCAAGTTGTTATGATCAAGAGTGATCATGACACTGAGTTTGAAAATTAGTTTATTTGTAGTTTCTATGAGGATGAAGGGATAAGACAAAGATTTTCAGCTCCAAGACCCCCCCCCCCCCCCCACCCCAACAAAATGGGGTGGCTGAAAGGAAAACTAGAACTCTAATTGAACCAGAAAGGGCATTATTGGCTGAATCCAATTTACCAAAGTCCTTTTGGGCTGAGGCAGTGAATACTGCCAACTATGTTCTGAATAGAAGTCTCATCCACAAAACAAAGTTGAAGACTCCTTATGAGTTATTGAAAGGAAAGACACCCATAGTCACATACTTTAGGATTTTTGGGTGTACTTGCTTCATTCTTAGCAATGGGAAGAGTCATCTTGCCAAATTTGACAAGAAGGCTGATGATAGGATATTTTTGAGATATTCCTCATTAATCAAGACCTATAAGTGTTATAATAAAAGATCTCTCAAAATTGAAGAGTCAATGCATATAGTATTTGATGAATTTAACATGTTTTCCAAGGGGAAGGAAACTTCCACCAATACCATATTGCAGGAAGAGGACCAACTTACAGATCAAGTGGAAAGGTTCAGCATCATGGATCACCCATCAGATTGCCAGGACAAAGGCACACAAAAAGCTGACAATAATTCAAATGAAGACTATGCTGCAGAAGAGGATAACATTAAAGCACCGACTCAAAGAAAAGTGACAGAAATCGAGACCGCTTACACAGGTCGTAAGCTGGAGGCTCAAAGTAAAAGTCCCCTTTTTGGTACCACTATCCCTCTATTTATAGACGTGGAGGCTTCCCAAATGGGCAGATCCTAAAATTACGGGCTGCCCGGGATATAGGAGAGTCGGGGCAATGGAAAGGGGTGTAAATAACAAAAAGGAAGAAGAGACCCAGACCACGCGATCTTGTGATCTCCCTTGAAGCTGACTGCACGTGCCTTAGGCAAAAAACCAGAAGGGATGCAAGCGATCTGGGTGGTCTCCCATAAATGAGACCGCTGGAAATGACCATTCTGATTGGAAAGGAGAGGTCGCAGATTTCTGGGCAAACATGATCCCCGCACATTTTTCAAGTTTCGCTGGAACTTCAAAAATATTCTCTTTGACCGCTGAGACCGGGACCACCATAAATGCGAGAGAAACTGAAAGATATGGGTTGTCAATGATCTACACCTAGAGGTGGTGGGGTGATTAGGTGTTTTCAATTTTCTTTGCAATTTAATAATTTATCTATCTCAACACACAAGCATCACATAAAACACACAATAATTTATAGTGGTTCCCAACTAGACAATGTGTCTAGAGGTAGTCCACTGTCCCACCCACCTATCTAGCAGTGTGCTAGACTAAGCAACTTCTCCAATTCAGATCTTTTCACTATATTCAGATCTTACAACTCAGGTTCACACAGAACCCTACAAGGCTCAGACTTTAAAAGTCCTACAAACTCAGATCTTCAGCAAGATCCTACCAAACTCAGGTTCACCAAGAACCCTACCAACTCAGATCTATTACTAGATCCTATCAACTCAGACTCACAAAGAGCCCTACAAAGTAGTACAGAATTGTTGTTGTAGAAGAGAAGACTTCAGAAAATGAACACTTGAATAACATATCTTCTTCTTCTTCTAAGTCCAATAATCTTGTGGATCAATGAACCTTTCTTCAGAATCTTCTATAGAACTTCACAGCCAGCAACAATGAAGTCTTCTTTTCGGTTTGTTTTCTTTCTCTTCTGTAAGTGTATATCAGAATGAACTTGAGAAAGAATACTTAGTACACGTACATTCTGCGGAAGAAAATCTTTCTTTTATACTCCACTGCACTTGTGCATAAAGGCCCTTATTGATTTCATAAATAATTTCTCGTTTGAAAATGTCTTGCAGAGTTGGAAATTCTTTGTCATTATTACTTGCCTGTCTTGGAACTAGTAAAGAATAAAAATAATAAATATCTTTCTTAACTACGGTGTAACAGCCATATTCTGCAGAGATCATTTCATTTATGGCTCCTTGAATTGTGCGCAAGATAGGCGGCGCACGCATTCTCTGATTATTCATTTCCAAGAATGTATGCGCATTAAATGCAGCTCTGCAACTGTCATGACGACATTGTTCCTTCAAGACGATATCATCTTGATCAATAGATATGCTTCATGATGATGTCGACGATATACGTTCTTCTTCAGTACTTGGCTGGATATCTCCATGGGATTGCTTCTTCTAGACGATATCATCTAGATCCTTCCTTATATGCAATATGTTTTCGATCTTCAAAGTAGTATGCTTCCATTAAGTCGACATAACTCTTTCTTCAAGGCTTTCTGTAATATCTCAATGATATTACTTCTTCTTGACGATATCGTGGAGATATCTTAGCTGTGTCTGCGATGAGCTTTCTTCAAAATGGCATCGTCGATATCTGATCATTAGCTTTATCTACGACAAGCTTTCTTCACGACGATGTCGTCGACATCTGGACATAACTTTATCTACGACAAGCTTTCTTCACGACGATGTCGTTGACATCTAGACTTAACTTTATCTATGACTAGCTTTCTTCATCCTTCAAGACGATGTGCTTCTATCAAGACGATATCGTTGAAATTGTTTCGACGACATGATACTTTTCTCCATGATTCTTCTGCTGAGTCTTGAGATGATATTTTACTTGGTTGATTTTCATTACTTTTATCGTTTATATACTAGTGATGTAGCTTTGATGCTTTCTCAACTATATGTCCAGTCTTAGATGATTTTATACTTAGAAAATTTCCTGATATATAATTTATCTTCTGCAGTCATGAATAAGTTATAACATCAAATACCTAATACATTTATCATTGATCTGAGCACTTCTTCAAATCAGGAGCATTGCTAGCACAGTTCCCAACAGAAACTATAAATACGGCTTCAAGGCTTTACAATCTTGAAACTTCTGGAAAGGAGTGCGAGCTCGAGCTATCAGCGATCATAGATTCTCAGACCGCGACAACTTCGGAATGGCGTCCATCTTGAAGAGTTTGTCTAAGCACAGACAGGACCGGGGGCTTACCAAGATGGCTTCCTCGACGGGAAAATCCAAAGAGAAGGGGACCGCCGGATCTAAAAAGATGCTAGCGGTCAAACCTTTTAAAGAGGCTACAAAGATAGATGTGGCGAAGGAGATCGTCAGCGCTCCTGAATGACAACGAACTGAATTGCCGAGGGATGCGGTCTTGACAGTCTCAAATATTGTGGACTTGTCGGCTAGTTCTTCAGGACCTCCTGTGCTTGAACTTCCAGGTGTGTCCATCACCTTTGACTGCCATAAAATAGAGGAAGCTCTAAGGCAGGCCGTTGGACAGACCGGAGAGACCGCGTCTATTAAAGCTATCAAAACTCAACTGCAAGGGAAGGCGGATTCAGTTGGAAAGTCGAGGCAGCAGATCGTGGATAAACATGAAGCTGCGAAGGGAACAAAGAGAAAAGGTACAAGTCCTTCCATCCAAGTTATCAAGAAAAGAAAAAGCGGCAAGAGTAAAGTTGTGATCGCTAAAGAGGTGGTCACACTCCCTGAAGGTGGGGATCTGCAACTTCCTGCGAAGGATCCTGAGAAGGTAAGAAGACAAATTGGTCTTTCTTTTTCTTCTGCGGGAGCGGACTCAGAGTTGATTGCTTATCTTGACTGTGATTCTTCTAACGGACTTGTTCGTCCGACCTTGCAGGTGATCGACCCTTTCGAAACTGAGAGCCTTCGAGAGGCCGCCGAGGAACTGAAAAGGAAGATCGTGGAAGAGGCGATCAGAAAAAAGGCTGAGGCGGAGAAGAAAGAGAAGGAAGAGAAGGAGAGGAAGGAGAGGGAGGAGAAAGCGATGCAGATCATTGCTGAACAGAAGAAAGAAGAGGAATCGAGAGAAGCGCAGATCGTTGTCGAGAAGAAGAAGGAAGAGGAGGCAAAGGCAGCTCGGATCGCTGCCGAAAGGAAGAAACAAGGGGAGAGGGCGATATTGATCGCCGCTGAGAAGAAAAAGGAAGCAAAAAAGAAGGCTGCACAGGTTTCTGCAGAAAAAGAAAAGGAGAAAAAGTAAAAGGCAACGCTGATCGCTGCTAAGGGAGAGAATAAGGATAAGAAGAAAAAGAAAAAGACAACCGCGGAGGAGGATGAAGAGGAGAGGATAGAAAAAATCTGACGGGTCAAAAAGGAAAAGATCGCGCTATCCAGCGGTCTGACGAACATCTCCACTGACCTGGAAGCTCAGCTGGATAAGGCAGCGGCAGACCGCATGACAGCGGTCATTGCCCTGCGAACTGGTAAGGCAAAGCCATCCATGAGACTGCTTGAATTCTTTCCTTTGCCTGCTCTTCGACCTAGGTCTCCAATAGAGCAGCGTGAGATTGTCATTATTGAAACGAATGACATCCTTGTAAGTAATGCGAAATTAAAAAGGAGAAGAAAAGAGGGAGAGAGATCGGAAAAAAGAGAGTTGGAAAGAAAGAACTTGGAACACTTTAGAGGTTCAGACCGCCTTTTGCTGACCGCTGACAATGCGGTCTCAAAAGATATTGAGAATGCTTTGCGCGACATCGGTGTTGATTTCTTTCCAAGTATACTCTTTGCGCGAGCTCTTTCATTTTTGACTTATTTGTGGCTAAGCTAGCGATTTTTTACTTCTGATCGCAGATGCTGATGAGGTCGATGTAACTCCTGAAGATGGGGAAATCTATCAGCAACCGCTGATGATTCCTCCTCAGCTCGCATATATCCTTGAACCTATATTTTAGGATGTCAAAACAATGCGAGCTCGGGAGCGGGCACACGATGACCAACTCTGGGCTTTGACCGCTGATTTTGAGGAGATGTTGCGAGCTAAGGTTTTGCAAGTCCGTGGAGAGCGCAACCTGAAAAATTGCTGATCTCACCAGGGCTCTTCGGAGGGCGAAGAAGGATGCTGAATATTACAAGGGACAGTTTGCTGCACTGGCCGCAGAGGTTGCTACACTCAGAGTCGGCTCTGCTCCAATGATGATGAAGTACAAGACTTCTGCTGGCCACCCAGAAGAGAGACCGACTTCAGAGATTGTGGTCATTCCCATGGAGTTGGTGGACAAGGAGATGGTGAAGATTCATTGAGCTGTAATGTCATTTAATCATAACCTTGCGTCCGTCCTAACCATTGTGAATGAAATGCCAGATATTACAGCTTTTGTTGGGAGGAAGCGACCAGCGAGGAGATAGATTTTAGTTGTTGGTTTTATGCGGTCTTAACACGTTAATTCTGGATGATTTAAAAATGTTGTAATATATTGTGACAATCTAATGATATGCGATCTCTAAATTTTTTGCGATACCGATCTTTTTTCCTTGACTTATTTCTGTGTTGCTGCTTAGATAGATGGTGCAATATCTCATTGTTGAGACCGACCAAATTGCTTGTTATTTCTCTTCTTATGCAGGTTCAACGATCTTCATGGATTACTGGGCGATCTCCCCAAAAAATAATCATCATGAAATCATTCCCGGACTTCTATAAATAGCTAACCTTAGAGTCTTTATTTTATACTTTCTTGAATGCGACCAAAACACCGATCTCAGCGATCTCATAAAATGGTGACCGCTCGTGCTCTATCTGCCGAAATCTTCCTTACTGCCGATCACAAGCCCAATCGTCTTTCTATGGATTAGTACTTGAACTTTGTAGAGAAACATATGATCCAGAATCGAATTGTTGTGAGACCGCCAATGGAAGAAGAGGGCTTAAATTTTGGAGAGGATAATAAGTTTATCATCCCAATCGATCACTTCGATTGGGGCCTGATGCTACCTCTCTCCTGGGAGCTCTTGGAAGTGATGAAGTACTATGGTTTGGTGCTCGCTCAACTGCTGTCAAACTCCATCGGTATCATGACCGTTTTCATCAACTATCCCATGAGATCGGTGAGAGTTATATTCACCATCGATCTGTTCCGCCCGACCTTCTCTGTAAATTCGTTGAAGGAGGGGAAGAAGAAGGAGGAATTCAAGGGCCTTCTTTATTTTTCTTGCAATGTGATAAAGGTTCTCAACTTGCCGAACAAGATCCCTTTCTGGACGGAAAGGTTCTTGGTGTTCGAGGGTGATCTTGGTGGTCACGAGCCTACGCCATCCTGCCGATCAGAAGGGGTCTTCCGCAGCCCAAAAAACCTTATATAGGAGGAGGTTAAAATTCTAGCTTTCCTGGCAGACAAACTGTTCGACCTTATCCACTACCTAGCGATCTGGCCAGAGGTCGCGGAGGTTACTCCTGAAGAGATTAAGTTATTTCTGGTGGTCTCGCGCAGTCTCTTTACTTGTCTTACTATTCTAATACTTTCCTTTTTCAGCAACCTTTGCGGTCCCGAAGATCTCTCCAGTGGCACCAGCTGAGGAGGTGCTTACTCAAAGAGAAAGGAGGAAGAGGAGAGCCCGCGAAATGGAGACCACGGAGCCTGGGTCGGAGACCACCTACATTCCTTTTCCTTTGGCAAGTTTTGGGAAGAAGTTGAAGGACACGAAGGGCAAGCCCCTCCTCAAGTGGAGTGCAAAAGGAAAGAGTGGGAAAGTGTCTATCGACCACCCTTTGTGGGGTGGGAAGCTGGCACGTCACACTTTCACGATCACCTCTGCTCTCTACAAAAAAGACAATGCCCGAGAGGCATATGATTTGGAGACCGACATGCTCTCTAACATTTGCGCGCAGATGACCGCCAGGAGCACGGTCTTAAATCATCACATGGGAGATCTCTTCGAAGAACCCTGAAAGAAAATGAACAACTACAAGAGAAATTGCATGTAAGTTTTCCTTACCTGCGATCTTCCTTCTCCTTTGTCCGCGCGACCTAATTATCTTCCTTCTCTGCAGCTCTTAAAGAAAGAATCTTATCATGCAGACAACATAGATTTTCAAAATGCCATGATGCAGCATGTGAAAAAAACATCTGAAATGACGATCACTGAACTTTGTGATCGCGACTGTCTTCCTGAAGAATCAAAATGAAGAACGTTCGTTGATCTCTTTCCTGACACGACCACGTTGATAGACGAACAGTCAATCACCGAAAATGAGGTTGGGGGCGAAGAAGATATTAAGATCGAGGGGGACATGAATGCAGAGAGTGGAAGCCGATATGTTGAAGGTGATGATCTCAGCTCTATCGCGGCCTCAAGCTTAGGATTGAAATTTCCAGAAAGCTCAGAGGAATCTTCTGAAGGGACCAGCTCTTCGTCATTTGAGGAGCGGTCTCTGAAGAAGTCCAAGAATGATTGAGAACTGGTCAATATTGTAACCTTTTGTTTTTTTTGAATTGAGACCGCCGGCGGTGAGACCGTGCGAGCTAATGTAATTGGACAAGTGAATATATAAATTTTTTGTCATACCATGACCTTTTTTGTGGAAAGAAAATTTTCTCCTTGTTCTTTATCGTTGCATCAATTTTTCAATCTCATTATAATTCTTATTTTTAACATTAAAATTGGCATTCTATCTCAATGCCTTAGATCTCGCCGAACTCGAATAGTCAGCCATATAAGAGAAAATGGCGTACAACAGTTAGAGAATGTGATGACCAATAATGGCGGTATCGTACTTGTCAGACCGCCTAAAGCATCATGAGGATTGTGCGATGATTTTATTGTAACACAACTGTGTCAATCGCTTATCATATCGCGATCTCCAGCTTTTAAGATCTGCAGAGATAAAAAATCATAACTCACAAATGATGATTCCTGAACGACCATAAGTAAGAGTAGAAGGTGCAATCTTCAATAAATTAGACCGCTCCTTCATCCGACGATAATTAGATCAGAGAAATATGACCCTTTTAAGGCAGATAATCAGCGGTCTCATATTTTTCAGATCGCTTTACGTGGGTATTTATAAGGTTATTATTCAAGCGTCAATGAGTCTGGAGTGAATGAGACTATCATCAGTGGTCTCGTGCTTTTCAAGAGGAGATGAGATGTACCAGATCCGCGGTCTTCATTTTTCTAGACCGATCGTTATGAGAATATATATTAGAAAAGTTGTAAATGTTCTCAGATTTTTCATGACAATCTTTAATTGAACACAGAGGAACCCAGACGGCGGCCTTAAATTTTCCAGACCGTTCTTTGATAAAGTAATCATGGCCAGCAATCTTAAATGCTAGAGACCATTTTTTAATATAACGATATAAGCATAACTTACGTTCTTAGATGTTACAGACCGACTTATCAGGAAAATCCAAAACTGGCGATCTCCAATATTTTAGACTGCCAACTCTTGATGAAATAACATAACCTTGAAGAAATCCTGAACCCAAAACTGGCGGTCACCATGAGATCAACCTTTCCTTTGAAGAAAAATATAACCTTTCCTTTGAAAGACTCACCATGAGATCAACCTGCCCCACCGACTATGAGAGCCCGATAGCAGAATCTCACGGGATAATCCTTTTACAGAAAATCTTCCTTGAAAACCTCATTGTGAGATCAACCTACCCAAACAGCTATGATAGCCCGGTAGCGGAATCTCATGGGATAATCCAGCTACAAAAATCTTCCTTGAAAACCTCGCCGTGAGATCAACCTGCCCCACCGGCTCTGAGATCCCGGTAGTGGAATCTCACAGGATAATCCTGTTAAAATAATCTTCCTTGAAAACCTCATCGTGAGATCAACCTGCTCCACCGGCTATGAGAGCCCGGTAGCGGAATCTCACGGGATAATCCTATTACAGAAAATCTTCCTTGAAAACCTCATCGTGAGATCAGCCTGCCCCACCAGCTATGAGAGCCCGGTAGCAGAATCTCACGGGATAATCCAGCTGCAGAAATCTTCCTTGAAAACCTCACCGTGAGATCAACCTACCCCACTGGCTATGAGAGCCCGGTTGTGGAATCTCACGGGATAATCCAGCTGCAAAAATCTTACTTACAAACCTCACTGTGAGATCAACCTGCCCCACTGACTATGAGAGCCTGGTAGCAAAATCTCACAGGATAATCCTATTATAAAAAATCTTCCTTGAAAACATCATCGTGAGATCAACCTGCCGCACCAGCTATGAGAGCCCGGTAGCAAAATCTCACGGGATAATCCAGCTGCATAAATCTTCTTTGAAAACCTCACCGTGAGATCAACCTGCCCCACTGGCTATGAGAGCCCGATAGCGAAATCTCACGGGATAATCCAACTGCAGAAATTTTCCTTGAAAACCTCACCATGAGATCAACCTGCCCCACCAGCTATGAGAGCCTAGTAGCAGAATCTCACGGGATAATCCAGCTGCAGAAATCTTCCTTGAAAACCTCACTGTGAGATCAACCTGCCCCACTTCCTATGAGAGCCCGGTAGCGGAATCTCACAGGATAATCCAGCTGCAGAAATCTTCCTTGAAAACCTCACTGTGAGATCAACCTTCCCCACCGGCTATGAGCGGACTGATAGCGGAATCTCACGGGATAACCCAGTTGTAGAAATTTTAGGAAGAGGGAAGAAGAAGAAAGAAGATCATTGAGCTTGTTACACACTTGTCACTTCGAGGCTCAGGCGATGGTTATAGATATTTCCAACCATCCCTTGGCTATCTATGCATCAGTGAGCATTTGAAGGTCACAGAACAAGATGATCCATAGGGCAGGTGTGGTCATGTCGCAGGGTCTATACCGACATTGCTTTCCCTGGAAAGATCATCAAGACTGTAATGATGTCCTCCAACAATGCATGACAAAGCTGAACATTCACCTTGACTACCCTTGATGCAGAGGTGTGTCAGATGTCAGCAAGGACCCGACATCCTAAAGATCCTCCGCACGAGCTTGGCGAGCTACTGCTACATAGACGCGAAATCTCCCCGCTATCTATGGTCCTGGCAGATTTACAACTCAAGCTTCAAGTCGAGGGGGCAGCAAGTAGGATCCGTCAATATCTATCTTGGCAGGACCTTAGCCTTTGGTAATAATTCATTTTTGGTGCTTCCTTTTTAATGAAACAGATCATAAGAGATTCTAATCATATCGTCATAATGTTTGAAAGAAGAAAAGTAAAGAAAGAAAATGTAAAATACAATTTTTCAAGAGAAGAAACACTTGAGATCATCTCCACTCCAAGTATGAGATAGTTCTTCTACTTCATAAGTTTGGAGTCGATATGCACCATTCTTGAGTGCTTCTTTGATTATGAATGGCCCTTCCCAGTTTGGGTTGAGTTTTCCAACTGAACTGGATCTTGCTGCTGCATATACCTTTTTCAGGACAATATCACCAACAACGAATTCTTTGACTCTGACATTTTTATCAAAGTATTTGGTCATTCTTCTTTTCATCTCTTCTTGTCTAATTGTTGCTGTATCTCTTAATTCTTCAATGTGATCGAGACTACATTTCAGTTCTTCATCATTCCCTTCCATCCAGTCATCTTGATTCTGCTGAGATAACAATACTCTTGGACTCTTTACTTCAAATTCAACTGGAATATGAGCTTCCGAACCATGAGATAATTTGAAAGGGGTCTCTCTGGTAGCTGAGCTTGGAGTTGTCCTCAGAGCCCATAATATCAAAGGTAACTATTCTGCCCAATTACCTCTGAGATTTTCCACTTTCTTCTTGAAATGGTTGATTACTAGTTTATTGGCAGCCTCTACCTGACCATTACTTTGAGGATAATGTACAGAAGCAAATCGCAACTCAGTGTCGATTTGATCACAAAAATTTATAAGACTTGAGTTGTTGAATTGTGGACCATTTTCTGTGATAATCGTCATGGGAATTCCATGCCTACATACTATCTCCCCCCCAGATAAAATTCCTCACCACTTGAGTAGTAGTTTTAGCTAATGCCTTTGCCTCGATCCATTTGCTGAAGTAATTGATCATTACTAGAACAAGCCTACACTGACCACTAGCAAGGGGAAAAGGTCCAACTAAATCTATCCCCCAAACCGCAAACGGACATGGAGTTGCTATTGGCTTAAGTTGTTGAGCTGGTTGATGCTGAAGAGGAGCAAACTTTTGGCATTGAACACACTTTTTTGCGAGCTTCTCTACATCCTTCCTCATTTGAGGCCAGAAATAACCCTGCCTTAGAATCCTCTTTTCTAAGGTTCTAGCTCCTGAGTGACTGCAACACTCTCCCGAATGAACCTCTTGAAGGACGATTGGGATTTCTTCTTCAGAAACGCACCGTGCCAATGGTAAAAGAAAAGTTTTCCTGTAGAGTATTCCTGCAACAAAATAATAATAGGATGCTTTATGTTTAAACCTCTTCCTATCCTTTATCGTTGAGTGGAACTCTCCGGTCAAGAGGTAGAGGATGAAGGGATCCATCCAAGATGGATGTTGATCTATTTGCATGACTTCTCCCTCTTCGATAGATGGATTGAACAATTCTGAGGTAGTTCCTCTGGAAAGAAGGCCAAACTTAGCCAATTCAACAGCATTTGTATTCTCTCCCCTTGGGATCTGCTGAATAGCGAAGCTCTTGAACATGCCTATCTCAATTTTTACCAGAGCTTGATATTGTTTTAAAGTTCGATCTCTAGTTTCAAATGTTCCATTTTCCTGCGATCCCGTTACCAGAGAATCAGTTTTGACTTGAACATCTTCAATTCCCATCTCTCTCGCAAATCTGAGGTCGGCGAGTAAAGCTTCATATTCTGCTTGGTTGTTTGTTGTTGGAAAATAGAACTTCAACGCCTGATCTAATCTAATCCCATTTGGGTTAATTAAAATAACTCCTGCCCCGGAAGAATTTCTTCCTGAAGCTCCATCAACGAAAATTGTCCAGGCGAGAGGTGCTCCAACCTCCTTTTTTGAGCTAGCTTCCCTTGCAACGATCATGAAATCCGCTAGTACCTGAGCTTTGATTGCTACTCTGGGAATATAAGAGAGATCGAATTCGTTGAGCTCTATTGCCCATTTTGCCAATCTTCCAGAGTGTTCTGGCTTCTCTAAAACATTCTTTAATGGAAGATCGGAGACAACTTAGATTGAATGGGCTTGGAAATAGGGTCTTAGCCTTCGTGCTGAAGTTACGGGCATTAGGGCCAGCTTATCAAGAATCGGATACTGGGTTTCCGCAACCTTCAAAATCTTACTCACGTAGTAGATTGGAAACTGCTTCTTCTTTTCTTCCCTGACCAGCACTGGCATCAGAGCCAACTTCAAGATATTGGAAAAGGTCTTTTCCCTCTCTCGGGCTCTGGAGCAAGGGAGTTGACATCAACTGCTTCTTGAGTTGATGGAAAGCATCATCACACTCATTTGTCCACTCAAACTTAGCTCCTCCACGGAGAGTCTTAAAGAAAGGAGCATTTTTATCTCCTGAGCGAGAGATAAAGCGGCGCAGTCTTGCCATCCTTCCTCCTAATTGCTGAACTTCTTTGGGAGATTTAGGAGGTGACATCTCTAGGATGGCCTTCACCTTATCGAGATTCGGTTCCAACCCCTCTGGAGTGAGGAGATGGTCGAGAAACTTCCCTTTGCTAACTCCAAAAACACACTTTAACGGATTCAACCTCATGTTAAAGGTCCGGAGGGTTGTAAACGTCTCTACGAGATCGTTAAGATGAGTTGAATAGGAATTGCTTTTTATGAGGAGGTCATAGACATAGACCTCTAAATTTCTTCCTTTTTTATTTTTAAAGACGGTGTCCATCATTTTTTGATAAGTCGCACCTGCAGTCTTTAGCCCAAAGGCATTACAAGATAGCAAAAACAACCGTCATTTGTGATGAATGAGGTGTGAGGAATATCTGGCTTGTGCATTCGTATTTGGTGATATCCTGAGAATGCATCTAAGAAACTCATACAAGAATACCCAACCGCGAAGTCAACTACAGAATTTATCTGGGGCAAGGGATAGCAATCTTTGGGACACACTTTATTGAGCTTGGTAAAATCTACACACATGCGCCACTTCCCACCGGCCTTTTTAACCATTACAACATTTGATACCCAATCTGGGTATTGAATCTCCTTAATGAATTTGACCTTCAGCAGCTTCTCCACCTCCTCCCGAATTGGCTGAGCAAGGGTCTCTGCCACTGCTCTTTTCTTTTGCTTGATTGGGATGAAGTTGGGATCGATGTTGAGGTGATGGCAAGCAACATCCGAATCAACTCCCGGCATATCATCCAGTGACCAAGAGAAGACATCCAATTTCTTCAGAAGGTAGGAGATGAGCTGACTATTGTCAGCTTCAGACAATTCAACATTGATTGAGAGCTTCTTGCTCTCATCTTCCTTGCTGATGGGTATGGCTTAAGTTGCTTTGGCAGGTTCCAAGCGAACTCCATCTCTTGCATCTTCTTCGTCAATCTCTTCTACTGCTTTGGCTTGGTCAAAAACCTGAGATGTTGAAGAGATCTTAGCTACCTGAAGAGGAAATAACTCGATCACGTTGACCATTCTGATATAGCATTCTCTAGCTTTCCTCGAATCACTTATGATCTAATACTTCTTACCGTTTAAAGCGAACTTTATGTCCTGGTGGTAGGTTGAAACTACCGCTTGATATTCATTCAGCACTGGCCTCCCAAAGATTGCGTTGTAGCTGCTCGGAGCTTCAACGACTATGAACTTCACCAACTTTACAATACCTCCCAGTGTCACCGAGAGAGTGACAACTCCTTCAATTCCTTCTTCTCCCCTGAGAAACCATAGAGCGGCCCTTCGGTAGAGAGAAGATCCTTTCCAGTCTTTAATGCTTCGAATGCAGGCTTGAAGAGCACATTCACTAAGCTCCCAGTCTCTACTAGGATTTTCTCTATGGTATAGTTCTCGATTGCCGTTTTGATAACGACTGCGTCGTTGAAAGGATTGGCAGTCGGAGAAAGTCCAAAGGTGATTGTTCCTCGAATTGGAGTTGAAGAGGAGGTAGAAGCGACTTCAGATTGATAGACTCTTGTGAGGCTAGATTTCTTGGAAGACTCAAGTACTGCACCTTCTGGATGCAGAAGAGGTGACTCAAAGTACCTTCATCATTTGCATCCACACATTCATCTGGGTATCCGACGTTGCCAAGATGGTCAACGTCATCTACCTCTTCGCACTCCCAGTGGACTTCTACTACCTCTTTGTTCTTGGAGGTTGAAGCCTTGGAAGAATCTCCCTTCAGGAACAGATCTTGAAATTTTCCCTCCTTTAGGAGCTTCTCCACCAGCAAATGGAGAGCTCTGCAATTTTCAGTCATATGACCCCTCTCCCTGTGATGCTCACAGTAGAGGGCTAGATTTTTGGTCTTTGGATATGAGTTGAGCGGGCAGAACTTTTATGAAAGGGCTGCTTATGGAGGATTTGAACTGCCTCGCTCATGGAGATACCGAGATCGGTAAAAATTCTTGCGAATCATTGAAAAGTGGTTGAGACGAGGTTAGAAGAGGTGTCTAGATGTACTAGAGCTGGTGAACTGGTGTGGATTGCGGAGTTGGCGCAACCGGGGTTGGTAGTAAAGACCCTTTGGGTTAGAATTGCTAATTTCCCGGATAGGAACGGTTATGGCGGAAGTTCCTTCCCCTTTGAGCTGGAGGCTGGAACTCTTGGCGTGACTGTTTGACGATGGCTAGGCTGGATAAGAACCCACAGAGATTTTTTGGTCGGCTTTGCTTGTCAGGTTAGAGACATAAGCGGGGTTGTTGATCTCCCATTCTATGTGACGGTTGGCAATGCTAATCAGCTCTTGATATGAGCTGGGCTCCCTGGTGGTGACCTCAAACTTGAGAGGTCCCTCCTGCATGTCATTTATCAGAGCAACCATATAGAGAGAGGGATCTACATCCCACATCAAAAGAATTTCCTTCTGGAAACGATCAATAAAGTGAGCCAGAGTCTCGTTTCCTTCCTACTTGATTTTTAAGAGGGCTGCAGGACCACTTTTCCTCTTATTGGAGGTTGCAAACCTCAGAAGAAGCTCATGCCTTAGGATGGCAAAGCTTGAGATGGACTGGGAAGGTATCTTGTAAAACTATTCCTTGGTTTGTCCATCGAAAGAAGTGATTAGCAGCTTACACTTCACAGCATTTGAAAGAGTCCTCGGAGCTATAGCGGACTCAAAGGCTTGGAGATGGGAGATTGGATCACTTTCCATAGTAAACATAGGTAGACGGGGCTCTCTAAAGCAGTTGGGAATTGGCTCCCAACAGACTTTATCAGTAAAGGGAGAAGGCTCCTCCGCTTCAACAGCGTCAGAAGGAGCAGGAAAGACAACAGCAAGGGCTGGAGGATAAACATAATCCTCCTAAAAGTTCAGGGCCTGGGCTGGAGGTCCTTGAGTTGCTGTTCTGAAGAAATCCAGATGAGCTGCAAACTCCCCTCCCTGAGGTCGCACAGGAGCTGTGGGCAGAGAGGTCACGCGGCCAAGGGGGTGACCGCCAGCCAAGCGGTCAGGGGTAGAGACCTGACTGGGCTGAGGAATATTCCTCTGAGAGATCACAACCAGAACCTGGTTCATAGCTTCTAACTATCTGGTGGACTCTTGTTGAGCCTGAGCGGTCTCTCGGCGAGCCCGGGCGGCCTCTCAAAGAGCTTGCTAGATACGAAGTTTAATGCGATGCTCCAGGGATTCTAGGGAGCTCGGATTGCTCGAAGGGCGACCGCTGGGAGATCAATGAGAACGATTCATGCGGTCTGACATCCTGTATGTCCGCTGACTTCACCTAAACACTCCAATCTGAAGGTCGTGTGTTCATTTTGTTGGTACAAAAAATGTACCTCAAGACTCACACTAGAAAGAGACGGGGGGAACTGTGGAGTGTCGGTTACTTGAGACGGAGAATGCCAGAGGGGAGAACTCTGGGAAAAAAACTGCTTCAATTGATCTCAAAAAGGTTACAGCAAGGAGGTCTTAAACAAGTCAGAGTGAGAGGTAGAAAAGTGACAGAATTTGAGAACGCTTACACAGGTCGTAAGCTAGAGGCTCGAAGCAAAAGTCTCTTTTCTGGTACCCCTACCCATCTATTTATAGACGCGGAGGTTGCCTAAATGGGCAGATCCTAAAATTATGGGCTGCCCTAGATACAGGAGAGTCGGGGCAGTGGAAAGGGGTGTAAATAACAAAAAGGAAGAAGAGACCCAGACTGCACGGTCTGGCGATCTCTCTTGAAGCTGACCGCACGTGCCTTAGGCAAAAAAAACTAGAAGGGAGGTAGGTAGACTGGGCGATCTCCCATAAATGAGACCGTTGGAAATGACCATTCTGACTGGAAAGGAGAGGTCGCAGATTTCCGGGAAAACACTATCAGATTGATGTGAAGAGTGCATTCCTAAATGGAACTCTTCAAGAAGAAGTATATGTGGAGCAGCCCCCAGTTTTTGTTAATCAATTTTATCCTACTTTTGTTTATAGATTAGATAAAACACTATATGGTCTCAAGCAAGCTCCAAGAGCTTGGTATGATACCTTATCCACCTTTCTTCTAGAGCACTCTTTTGTAAGAGGTAAGGTGGATAAAACACTTTTCACTAGAGCACAAAAAAATCAATTACTCCTAGTACAGATATATGCAGATGATATCATATTTAGCTCAATAGATCAAACACTTTGCAAAAGGTTTGCTAACCTAATGCAGGCTAGATTTTAGATGAGTAGCATGGGGGAATTATCATACTTTCTTGGTCTCCAAGTAAAGCAAAATGCAGATGACATCTTCATATCCCAATCCAAGTATACCAGAGAACTTATTAATAGGTTTGGGATGGAAAATGCCTCTACCATGAAAACCCCCATGGCTACCAATATTGTTCTTGATAGAGATGAAAAGGGTAAATTCTTTTATCAGAAGACTTACAGAGCATCCATTAGCTTATTTCTCTATCTGACAGCTAGCAGACCAAATATCATGTTTGCTACATATATATGTGCCAAATTTCAGGTTGACCCCAAGGAATCCCACATGAGTTTTGTAAAAAGAATACTCAGATATCTGAAGGGTACACCAAAACTTGGCTTATGGTATCCTACAAAATCTAGATTTGACTTAGTAGGCTATTCAGATGTAGATTATGCAGAATGCGGGCTTGATAGAAAAAGCACCCCAGGAACTTGTTAGTTCCTGGGTACTAGACTGATCTCCTGGTTTAGCAAGAAGCAAACCTCAGTCTCCACTTTTATAGCTGAAGCTGAGTATATAGCTGCAGGAAGCTGTTGTTCACGAATATTGTGGATGCAAAATCAGTTGTTAGACTACAACATTTCTCTTGACAACTCAACAATATTCTGTGACAACTCTGGTGTTATTTTTATAGCTTCCAATCCTATTCTCCACAGCTAAACTAAGCACATAGAGATAAGGCACCACTTTCTCAGGGACAATGTGGAGAATAGTAAGATCAATCTTCAATACATTTCCAATTATATTCAAAGGGCTGATATCTTCACTAAGTCGCTTGATGAAAGTAAGCACAAGTTCTTCATCAATGCACTAAGAATGCTTGATGGAGCTCTTTAGGACACCTTTATTATGTACTCAAACCTATTTTTCATATAAAGGTATTGCGGAGAAAAAGCAGCAAAAGTTTTGAGAAAAATATAACTGTTTATCTAGAGTTATGTCGAATTCAAATTGACGCACCATCATTTTCTACTCGGTGTTAGCTTCGAGAGCGGTCTGAGATAGTTCATTTGAATAGCACTCGATGTAACATTAAATTAATATCGACGCTTATGTCGACATCATATTTGCTGGCCTTATTCGGAGCCACGTCGATTTCTACTCGACATTACGTCGATTTTGCAAAGTGCGCACAAACTAGCTTCTAGAAGCGACTTTGACATGTTTTGGCGCGCTGAATTCACCTCTTTTCGACGTTTCTTCGAATACAACCCTAAGTTGTGATGATTCATCTACTCAAAGCAACTCAGTCATTAAACACTATTGTGCTTTCAAATTCTCTCCTTTTTGCTCTCCTCCATTTTCCTATCTACTTCTCTCTTTCTTTTTCAGCGCATGTACTCACAGGTAATCAATGGCTTCTCCTCCAAATCAAAGAGACCTTGTTAAAGCAGTTGATCTAGCTTTAGAGACACTGGTGTCTTAGTTCAACTCTCTATATCTTGATTTTTCAAAAGATTGCTATAGAAAGTTGTGTGCTTAACATAGAAGGTTACATAACCTCACAACTCAAATAAAATCCCTTGATGAAGAAGTAAGGTTGTCAGTACTGCATGTTGATGTCTTTATATCCTTTCTCAGTGATATAAAGCAGGGGGAGAAGTGTGACAGCAGGCCACCTCAAGATTCAATATACATTATAGCTCTCCCCTTCTCTTATGTTTCTGAAGGAGAGCCAACCATCACCTCCAAGGTTCTTCTGCTACCTGCACCATTCTCTCCTCCAAGAATCCTGCCTTCAATCCAGGGGGAGCCATCAAAATAGGGGGAGAGTGATCTATTCTCAAATGATAATGACTACCTGAAGAGTCTGCAGGAGTACAAAGAATGGACTAATACACCTATCCCTGAGACACCAGACTTCAGGGCATATTCTGAAGAATCAACAACATCATCACCTCCAGTCCAACATATTGCTCTTATTCCTGAATCTGCTTCATCTTCTCCTATACCAGCTCTGCTTCCTCCCGCTCCTACTCCAGCACCTACTCCAGCAGTCTCAGCACCAGTCTCTAGAGGAAGACCTCCATTCAGAGAAAGGGGACATGGACGAAACTACAAAGGAAGGGGAAGAGAATTTAGAGGAAGGGGATATGGAAGAGACATACCTATTTGGGAGAGGTATATAAAAGAACAAAGAAAGCAGTTCAAGAAGGACAAATCTTATTACAAAACTTATGAGAAGGTTGAAATCCCTGAAAACAGAATGGAGGTATACAATGTGTAATACCCGAACCCGAGTGTGTATAAATGTTGTAATATATTTTAAAATATAAGAAATAATATTCCCATATGATCAAAAAGAAAGAGATTCAGTGTCGATTCGACGTCGCACGTTTATTTCTGATATTTGAGCTTTTTCGATATTTTTGCGACGCTCGTTTCATTTTCGTTATTAAAAATAAATATTGTATATGACTTGATGACTTGGTGAATGAACTTTGGAGTCACATAGAGGGGCTGATTGGGATTCCTTGTGGACCGGCTGGTTTTTTTAAGTAGGTTGGATGAATTTATGGTTGTATGAGTTAATTATTTGAGCAATAATTGTTGATTCGGTTCTATATTTTATATTTTTGATGGGAGTTGGGCGGTGGATTTTGGCTGTGGTTGGGTGTTGGTTTTGGCCAGTTATGACTTTAAGAATATAATTTATGGAGTGAAATTCATGTTAAGCGGTGGCTGCGTGTCTTTCTCTATCCAGGATTTATTTCTCCCCCTCTCTCCCGATATTAATTATCTCCTCTGAATTTCTCGTCGAGCAAGAAAGCCTTAGGGCTTGGTTGCACCTCCTCTTCCAGCTCACCTGTCCTCGATTTTGGAAAGAAGAAGAAGGGTGCCTCCTTCTTGTGCCTCTATTTGCTTTCCCCTTGCTGTTTTATTGTGTTGACCGACAGTTTTGGGCTACAACATCCTATTGTGAGCTTCTCTTCTCCCTCTCTTGTCTTTAAATTGTTGAACTCTGAAGTCATATGTTAAAATTGAAACTTTGGTTGTCGGGTAAGGTTCCTGTTAGGGGGGCTTTTCAAATTTGGGGGTTTTACAGAGGAGTGGCTGCTTTTGTTTAGAACTTGATGGCTGCTCTCCCTCTATTTCTCTTTATCCTACCTTCTATTACATAACATATTATGAAGATATGATTGACTTTAGTTAATTTGGCCTTAATTTGGAATGGGATTTTGGGAGGTGGATTACTCCTGGTTGTGTTGGACGGTTGTTCCTATTGACTAGTGTAGCTTTGATTTATGATGGGGAAGGTAGATGGATGCTCCTGTAGCTACCATTAAAGGCTCCTGTTAGCTGCTTTGGTTGGCTGCCTTTGGTTGTGGGGTTTGTCTTGGAAATGGGCTGTTGTTGGCAGCCCTTGGTGTTGATATTAACATCCCATGTTTGTTGCCTTTTGAGGTTGCTATTGATGGTAATGAATTTCCCTTCTATTGGTTTGTATTTGCTGCCTTTTGTGGTGTTTTCAGCTACCATGTAGGATGATCTTTAGGCTGCCTTTGTAGATATTATGGGTTGTCTTCTTTGGTGTTTATTGGCCACAAAAGTGGCTAATTTCAGAAGTGTATTGTAGCTGAATTCGAATTTTGACGTTTTCTTCTCATGTCACCAAGCTTGTCCTTCCCTAGGAAACTCCTAGTGGTTGTAGTTGTGGTCATCTTAGAAGTCTGTTCATAAATATTTAACGACGCAACCCTAAAGTAAATGATTTCCTTGATACTACAGAGGATGGCGTCCGGCGATAGACGTGACGAGAATCCTTCGAAGGACAAGGGCAAAGGAAAAGTTGTGATGAGTCCTTACTGCTTTGATTATGTGTACATTTGAATATTTTGATTTATGAAGATGTAGCATTACTTTACTTTGAGCTATTTCTTTATATGGACACTGAATATGAATTGCATTGAATTAAAGAAATTCGAAGATTTGGAATCACTGAAATTATGAAATCGCTAAAAGGATAAGCATATATTAGCAAGCAATGAAAATTCTGAGGGGAAATTAATATAATTATTTCCTATATTTATGAATTGAATACGAAATGAAATGAACAAGAAATAGAGAGTGCATCGACGCATCGAAACACTAAGGGTCAGCCTAGTAGGGGGTAAGCTTCAGACACTTACACCCAGTGGGGGGGATAGATCTCCTACGGATATTGATACTGAAATATCCAATCAAGGAGGCGTGGAAGCTTATTGCGTTGTTGAGAGCCCTAGAGTGGACATTGATTTGATGGGCCCAGATGATTGATTTTAGAATGACCCTCAGTATTTCAAAAAAAATGAAAAGTGATATGAAAATTCTGAATTGAATATAGAAATGAATAAGAATGAAAGAATAAGAATTTCGATAGAGAAATGGTTATTTCTGTTATACAAGCTCACTGTACTTGCTAACGGTACTTCCTGTTCTACTAAACATGTCCATATAGAAATATATTTAATTGCTTATTATGATGACTCTTTATGTTTGCATGTAGAACGGTTGAAGAGGTAAGGAACTCACTTAGTTTTCTAAACTAACTGGGTGTCGATTTATATTTTTAGGATCAGACTATCAGTGGATTATGCCCTGTTAGAAAGATACTTGTGGAAGCAGAAGTCAAGTAAAAGAAGAATGTGATTCGAATATGGGTTAGAAATTTTATAATATGTTGTAACTTATGCTTATTTAAAAGAAAATTATTTGATGTTGTCTCTTGGTACCTCTCTTATTTATTATTAGAATTGTTGCGTTATTTAATTGTGAAAAATAGCCAGAAGAAAGAATTAAATTGTGTTGGACTTTGGGCCATTACAATTAAGTGGTATCAGAGCTATGTTTTTCGCAATGCGTGAAACACATAGAGTACTTGGATGATAAACATAATATAACTTGAGGATGTCTCGTGCCTTGGGATCCTTCCAAGTGTATTCGAGTTGTAGAATTTGAAAGACTCTAGAAGATCCTGAGAGCGCCAGAGAAGTGATATCAGAAAAGAGTGAGAATGGTATTAGATTACGGGCATAACATACATTATCAAACGAGGCCTCCTCTAGCACTGGTCGTATCGCAACATCCTCGCATGATTGATATTAAATTAAGACAACTTTTGAATTTGAAGTCGCCAACCTTTCGTGGTGGACAGTCTCGGATATAGACTAAAGATGGGATTTATTTGCGGATCATGATGAGAGATGAGGCGATGTAGTGTCCAGTTGAATGTAAAGTGAAGCTGGCAGCTTTTTGCTTGAGGGAGAGACTAAATGTTGGTGGAATAATTGGATGCGGGAAAACTTGCAACCAGTGGTGTGGTGACTGTAATTTGGGATGAATGTGTGTCCGGGAATTTAATGTAAGGATACATGTTAAGAATTGAAAGATGAGATATTCAGAATTGTAATTTCACCTTCCCTCTATATAATGTATTTTTGGATTCCGGCCGGATCCAACATATATTATGTAGTTCTGAAGGAGTTGTTACAATGATGATAAAGATAATGAAAGCCTGAAAAATCATAATGCGAGATGATAAAGAGAATAAGAACCTGATAAAGATAATGAATGTTTGATAACAATACAAAAATTGAAGCGAATGTTGAGTCCTATCGTTGAAAGAGTACGACGTTCTCTTTAGTATGGATTGACTTTCGAATCAAGAAGCGGTAATGTAACACCCCAAAGATCGTGGTTCAGCGAGGTAGGCGGAATGGTGGTGTTGCGCTCGGGATAGGCTCAAGATTCCAGATCAGGTCAATGCGCACGACCATTGTCCTCTTAGCGCACGACCAGTGAGCGTGCGCCAATGATCGTGCGTAACCCGCAAAGAATCGGAGTTCTGTCTCGGACAGTGCGCACGACCATTTCCCTCTTCGCGCACGACCGGTGATCGTGCGCCAGCGATCGTGTGTTAATTCAGAAGAGAATCGAGTTCTGTCTCGGACAGTGCGCACGACCATTCCCCTCTTCGCGCACGACCACTGACCGTGCGCCGAGAGTCTACTCGCTTGGCCAGCAAGAAGCCATACGACAAGCTGATGTTGTCACAGGTATAAATTAAAAATTAGCTTTTACATAGCTATTTGTGATTATACCGTTGTGCAACTGTATGTTTCTTTTTTTTGTGCAATTAGGCTTTGTCCTAATTCTCAACTATCCGGCGAGAGCTCTATTTGATACGGGTGCATCGCACTCTTTTCTGTCTGAGGACTTCGTGGTGCGAATCGGAGTGCCAGCTACCTTCGTAGAGGATAGATTAGAAGTAGTGCTACCCAATGGATCTCGCATGTCTGCGGATAGGAAGAGCCGTGTGAAGGTGCGGATCGAAAATCAAGATTTCGATTTGGAAGCATCGTTGTTGCCGTTAGCTGAATTCGATGTGATCTTCGGCATGGACTGGCTCTCGGAGCAGCGTGCATGCATAAATTGCAATTCTAAGGAGATCACTCTAGGAAGGAACGCCGATGGAGAAACCACGTTTGCCGGTATGCGAGGAGCGAGCAAGACGCTGATGTCTGCTCTCCAAGTGGTTAAGGCGGTGAGAAAAGGCGCCGAGTTGTTCTTCACCTTGTTGGAGGCTTCGGAGCCAAAGCCCAGGTTATGTGATGTCCCAGTTGTAGCGGAGTACGCCGACGTGTTTCCTAACGAACTCCATGGGGCTCCGCCTCAGCGAGAGATCGATTTCTGTATCGAGTTGGTGCCAGGTGCCAAACTTGTGGCCCGCTCACCGTACCGGATAGCGCCAAAGGAATTGGCAGAGCTGAAGGTTCAATTGCAAGAGCTGCTAGAGCAAGGCTACGTACGTCCAAGTTCTTCGCCTTGGAGTGCACCGGTCCTCTTTGTGAAAAAGAAGGACGGGAGCTTGCGTCTATGTATCGATTATCGGGAGCTAAACAAGTTGACCGAGAAGAACCGATATCCGATTCCAAGAATCGATGATCTCTTCGACCAGCTGGTTGGGTCGACGGTATACTCCAAACTGGACCTAAGGTCCGGCTATTACCAACTGCGAATTAGGGAATGTGACATTCCAAAAACAGCGTTCAGTACCCGCTTTGGGCACTATGAGTTCACGGTGATGTCGTTCGGTCTGTCTAACGCACCGTCGGTATTCATGGACTTAATGAATAGGACATTCCGTGAGTATTTGGATCAATTTGTGATCGTCTTCATCGACGACATTTTGGTATACTCTCAATCGGAAGAGGAGCATGTAGGGCATCTACACACAGTTCTGGGCACCTTGAGGAAGAGTCAGCTATATGCCAAGTTCTCCAAGTGCGAGTTTTGGCTACAGTCAGTAGCATTCCTTGGTCACGTCGTTAGTGGAGATGGAATTGCGGTTGATCCGTCGAAGATAGAAGCGATCCGAGCCTGGCCTTTGTTGAAAAACGTAGCGGAAGTCCGAAGTTTCTTAGGACTTGCCGGCTATTATAGGCGCTTTGTGGAAAACTTCTCGAGGATTGCACTTCCTCTCACTAAATTGACTAGGAAAGATCATAAGTTCGTTTGGTCGCCCGAGTGCGCACGAGCTTTTGAAGAACTGAAGAGCCGTCTGACCACGGCACCCATTCTATGCTCGCCATGTGGTACGGAAGGCTACGAAATTTACAGCGACGCCTCGGGGAGTGGTTTGGGTTGTGTCCTAGTGCAGTTCGGTAAGGTAATTGCCTACGGCTCCCGGCAGTTGAAGGTTCATGAGAGGAATTACCCGGTCCATGATTTGGAGCTAGAGGCCGTGGTATTTGCTCTTAAGCTTTGGAGGCATTATTTGTATGGCATGAAGATCGACATCTTTACCGACCACAAGAGCCTCAAGTACTTGCTAGATCAAAGGGAGTTGAATATGCGACAGAGGAGGTGGTTGGAGTTCCTTGGGGACTACACCTTCGACATCAAATATACTCCTGGAAAGGGAAATGTAGTTGCGGACGCGTTGAGTCGTCGGGCTCCCGCTCAAGCAAATTGGATTTTGATGCACGATGAGCATCTAATCCGTGAGCTGGAAGAAATGGAGATCATTTGCGTTGATCGAAGAGCGTCTACTTCAGCATGCTTGAACTGGACGGAGGTTCAATACCACCTTGCCGACCGAGTTCGACAGGCATTGGAGCTGGATGAGAGCATGAAACGCTACAAAGCGGAAATCGTTGACGGGTTGAACGCTGATTTCTCTTTCGAAGATGGCCTTATGTGGAAGAATGGCAGATTGTGCGTCCCAAACGTTGGTACTCTATGGGAGGAATTGATGTACGAGGCTCATCATACCAAGTACTCTATCCACCCGGGGAGCACGAAAATTTACATGGACATGAAGAAACTTTTCTGGTGGCCGGGTATGAAGAAGGACATAGCCCTCTACGTGGCCAAGTGCAACACTTGCGCGTTGGTGAAGGTGGAATGTCAACGTCCCGGTGAATTTTTGAAGTCCTTGCCGATTCCGGAATGGAAGTTTGACGATATTTCGATGGATTTCGTGCACGGATTGCCGAGATCGCAGCATGGAAATGATGCCATCTGGGTGATCGTGGACAGACTGACAAAAGTATCGCATTTTATTCCGAACCGGAAGGATGATTCTGTAGAAAAGCTAGCGAAGCTCTATGTCGATAGTATTGTGCGGCTGCACGGTGTCCCTCGTAGCATCGTCAGCGATCGTGACGGGCGTTTCACATCGAAAGATTGGAGGCTTATCCATGAACTGTTGGGCACTAAATTGAAATTCAGCACGGCCTTCCACCCGCAAACGAACGGACAGACCGAGAGGACCAACAAGACTATGGAGGATATGCTCCGAATGTGCGCTCTAGATTTTGGAAAGAAGTGGGAAGATCATCTCTATATGATCGAATTCGCCTACAATAATAGCTACCAAGCCAGTATAAAGATGGCTCCTTTCGAGGCCCTCTATGGTAAGAAGTGTCGTACGCCGTTGTCTTGGGCAGAAACGGGCGATACTAAGCTATTAAAGCGAAAGGATGTTGAGGAAGCAACTTCGACGATCCGAACTATTCGAGAAAGGCTATTGATTGCCCAGGATAGGCAAGCAAAGTATTACAACGCCAAGCATAGGAACCTAGAGTTCGTCGTCGGTGACCGGGTTTACTTGAAGATCAAACCGTTCAAAGGGGTATCAAGGATCCGACGCTTGAAAAAGCTCAGTCCAAGGTACTTAGGACCGTTTGAGATTGTGGAACGTGTTGGTGATGCGGCTTATCAGCTTGCGCTATCTGCAGAGCTGAGCGGTCTGCACGACGTGTTTCACATTTCAGTTCTGAGGAAGGCAGTGCAAGAGCCTACTCATATCGTTGCGGTCGGCAAAGTGTCGGTGGATAGTGGGTTGTCGACGAAAGTCAAACCCTTACGCATCGAGGATACCGAGGTAAAGCAGTTGCGGAACAAGTCCATTCTGATGGTAAAGGTCCGGTGGGATAATTGCGGCCGAGGGGAGCTAACTTGGGAGAGAGAGCAAGCGATGCTTGCGGAGTACCCCGAGCTATTTCCCTCAGGTAAATTTTCTTTAAAAACTGTAATTTCCTGCTATTACTGTTTTCGAAATTTCGGGACGAAATTCTTTTAAGGGGGGTGGAGTTGTAACACCCCAAAGATCGTGGTTCAGCGAGGTAGGCGGAATGGTGGTGTTGCGCTCGGGATAGGCTCAAGATTCCAGATCAGGTCAATGCGCACGACCATTGTCCTCTTAGCGCACGACCAGTGAGCGTGCGCCAATGATCGTGCGTAACCCGCAAAGAATCGGAGTTCTGTCTTGGACAGTGCGCACGACCATTTCCCTCTTCGCGCACGACCGGTGATCGTGCGCCAGCGATCGTGCGTTAATTCAGAAGAGAATCGAGTTCTGTCTCGGACAGTGCGCACGACCATTCCCCTCTTCGCGCACGACCACTGACCGTGCGCCTGTGATCGTGCGCCCTGTTTATTCTGTTCCGCGATTTTGAGCGGAGAAGAAGATCGGACCGTCCAAATCTTTTGGGATTTGATCCAACGGTAGGTTTAGTTGCGGGAGACCTTTAGGGCTGATGAGAGGGGGTTAAACCTCATATTCTCTAAGTCATTCTCTCTCCAAACCCTAGAGAAAGAAGGAGGAGCCAAGGAAGAAGAAGGGAGATTCCGCCATTGACGGAGCTCCGGAGCTCCGTTTCGCGAACCGTTTCCAGATCTGGAGAGTGCAGCCCGGTGCGGTCATTTCCCTCCGTCTAGACTCTCGGATCCATGGCGAAAAAGAACGCTCCTAGGGTAACGATTTATTCTCCCGTTGTTTGGACTTGTCTTTTGTCCTCCCCTTCGTTTCTCTATGCTTGCATGAGGGATCCCTTTCACCAAATGGGTGAAGTGTAGGATTCTCTCAAGTTCTCCGGAACTCCGGGTCGATTGTGTCCGTCCCCGGCATATTGCATGTAGAAAATCCGGTAGTCGTGCGGATTTTGGCATTTTGTGTGAAGCCTATTCGTGGCCGTGAGCCCGAATCGGTGATGCTTGGATTGCGACGTTGCATTTAGGTTAAGCCTAGAATGCGTGCCGGAGAATGACTCCGTGAAATCATCTATAGTAGTGCGGGATTTAAGTGTAGGCGTCTTGTGAAGATCCTAACGAAAGCCCCATGCTTTGAGATTGGATGAAGGCAAACCTTCACCGCGAAATTGATACGGAGCGTATTATACCTCCCCTTTTTGAGTATTTGTGAAGCCTAGATCCATGTGAAGGGATTAGGTGCGTAGCTTATATTTGTGTAGCACTTGAAGGTGCTAAACCCTTATGGGCCGAGGCGAAGCCGTACCCGCGTCGCGCGACAGATCGCGACGATTAGAGCACGGGCAAAGCTAAACCGAACCCGTTTCCATGCAGATCGGTAAGAGGTCCCTACCTCATGTAGCCGTGTGATCATGGGAGAGGTCGTGGAAGGTGGTTTACCTAGACCGACCAAAAGATCTTTTTCCCACATAAGGCGATGGCCCTTACGGTGGAGTGTTTGTGGAATTGATGTTGTTAGCCTCATGCGGTTGTTTAGGCGGTTGCGGGGAACCTTCGGGTGAACCCAACCAACATCATGTGCATACCTAGGTTCCCTCCTTTTTGATGCTCAACCTAGAAGATTGAATGTGCTTGAAACCTCACCTTGTATAGTTGCACTTTCTTTATGTTAGTACTTGTGCTAGTATGGCTTGCTTGCAGGGTAGAATCTCCGCCACCCCGGGAAAGGGGTGGGGTCGTTATAATTTGGTCAGCTGTGCTGACCGTTACCTTGTTTGCCACCGCTTGGTGGAATGTTCTTATGCAGGTGCAGGTGAGCCTAGCGGGAAATAGCGGGCGGTGGCCCCTTTTGCTGAGTTGGCCCTTGAAGGCCAGCCTCCTTTTTAGCTTTCTCATGTATTACCGGCCTGCGTGCCGATGTATGTTTTGGAGTTTTCGGTACATTTGCTAAATGTAAGGCCTTAAGGCCATAACTCTCTTTCTTGGTTTCATTCCTATGATAGTGGACAATTCTAATGGAAATGTTAAATCTTTATGCTTCCGCTAGTGTTTAGTACTCTGTTGTAGTTTCTTTCTGTTTATCACCTTTTAACTCCTAACTAGTGTGGTTAGTATGGCGTGGGGTCCCGGCCGGACCTACTGTTATATTATTCGTACTGGCAGGGTGTTACAGGTAATAAATTGTAAAATGAAAGATGTCACATTCAAATGTCCAAACGGAAGTTTATTAGTGTTTACAAGTCTGAGAGAAGTTTCAAAAGTTATGATTTCTGCCATTAAGACATGAAAGAAATTGAGGAAAGGCTGTGATGCCATTCTAGTGATGATTAAGGAATCTAAAGACGAAAAGAAAAAAATTACTTTTCTGTTCGTAGTATGAGAATACTCTGATGTATTTGCAGAAGAATTGTCTGATGTGCCTCCAACTCGAGAAGTCGAGTTTGAAATTAAGTTGATTAAAGGAGCTGATCCGGTTACCAAGGCACCTTATCGGATGACACCTAAAGAATTGACAGAATTATAGGTGCAGTTGTAAGAGCTTTTAGATATATTTTGTCTGACCTAACACTTCACCTTTGGGGAGCACCAGTGTTATTTATTAAGAAGAAAGACGGATTTCTCCGTTTGTACGATGATTATCGCGAATTGAATAACCTAACAATTGAGAATAAATACCCTTTGCCTCGTATCGATGACTTATTTGATCAGCTTGGTGTTCTCCAACATTGATCTTCGATCAGGATATCACCAGTTGTGAATTAAAGAAAAGGATATTTTAAAGAAAGCATTTAGTACCTAGAATGGGCATTTTGAATTTGATGTAATGCCTTTAGGTCTAATGAATGATCCTGCAGTTTTTATGGATTTAATGAATCGAGTCATTAAAGTTTTCCTCGATCAGTTTGTGATCACTTTTATTGATGAATTCTGAAGTGTTCTAAGTCGGAGGAAGAACAGTCTCATCGCTTACGTTTAACTTTGCAGACTATAAGAGAGCAGCAGATATTTGCCAAATTTTTGAAAGACGACTTTTGGTTAAAAGAAGTGTCTTTTCTGGGCCACGTGATTACTGAAGAAGGCTTATCGGTTAATCCAGCATAAATAGAAGCTTGGATTCAACCGAAGTTGGTAACTGAAATGTGCAGTTTTTTTATTTGGGATTAGCTGATTACTATAAGAAATTCATGAATGAATTTTTCCAAGATAGCGCTACCTTTGACGCAGTTAACTCGGAAGAACGTGTCTTTCCATTGGGAAGACGAGTGCCAACAAACAATTGAGGCACTGAAAGAAATGTTAACAACTGCTCCAGGTTTGGTAATGCCTGAAGGGTCAGATAGATTTCAGATATATAGTAACATCAATTTAATAATGCGTCATATTCATGATTAGGTTGTGTGTTAATGTAATGTGAAAAGGTAATTGCCCTCACTTCAAGATAGTTAAAATATGTTACAAAGAATTGGAATTAGTGACAGTAATGTTTACATTTTAATTATAGTAACGCTACGTGTTTAGCGGGCGTTATGAAATCTTTACAGATTATAAGAGCTTGAAATACAATTTCGATCAAAAGGAAAGCAATTTACGACAAGAAGACGGTTGGAATTTATTAAGGATTATGATTTGGATTTTCAATACCATCCTGGTAAAGCGAATGTTGTGGCAGATGCTTTGAGCAGGAAAAGTGTAGCCGCATTAACGGTAATACTGAAGAACAATAAGAAGCTTCTACGAGAATTGCAGGTCATATAAAGTTGCTTTATTTTGACTAAAGAGGAAAGATGAATACAATGAATTCAGATGCAGATCCAGTATTCGCTTAAAGATTGAATCCATAAGGCACTGCCACAAGATTCGCTTTTGGGTGTATTAAGGAAAGTGAAAAAGGGAGAAGCAAATTCTTTTACCCAGAAGAAGAGAATGAATTGCTATGTTTTTGTTTAAACAATAGAATATGCGTGCCTGACGCGGATAATTTAAGAAAAGATATTTTATATCGAGCACATAACATACCAAATTCGTTCATCTTGGCCAAACGAAGATGTAATATGATATGAAGCAGGATTTTTGGTGGTCCTCAATTGAAACAGGATGAAACCAATTATATTGCTCGATGTCATACATATCAGGTAGTGGAAGCTGAGCATATGAAGCCGCTAGTAACTTTGGTCACTCTTTATTCAAGAATGAAAATGGGATGATGTAGCGATGGATTTTATATTTGGATTGCCTCGCAGTAAGCCAGGTATTGATGGGCTCTGGGTAATTATCGACCTCTTAACGAAGAGCGCTCATTTTATTGTGATGAAGCAAGGTGGACTTGCTGAAAAGTTGGTTAAATTGTAAATAATGTGATCGTTAAATTGCATAGAATTCCTCGAACGAAGGATCTGATTAAGATGGAAGATTTCCTTCTGATATATGGAGTCGAGTGCATAAAAGGTTAATAATAAAATTATTATATAGTATAGCCTTTTATCCTCAGATCGTTAGCCAATCAGAACACACTATTCTGATGCTCAAAGAGTTATTGAGAATGGTGGTTTTGGATTTGAAAGGTTCGTAGGAAAAATATGTAGCGTTAGTAGAATTTGCTTATAATGAAATTATCTACCAATCGACGTTCCAAATGGCTCTGTTTGAAGCTCTATATGGAAGCCGATACAGAACTCCCCTGAGTTGAGCAGAGAATGAAGATTGTGCAAGACCGTCAGCAGAAATAAGATAATATCCGACATTGTCGGGTCGAATGTATTGTTGGCGATTGGGTGTGCTTGAAAATGAAACCTTTTAGTGGAGTTTCTCGATTGCGATGTATCGGGAAACTGAGTCCAAGATTTGTTGAACTCTTTCCAATCCTTGAGGGTATTGGCGACATGGCCTATCGTTTAGCTCTACCAGATGAATTATAGAAATTACATGATGTTTTCCATGTTTCTGCTCTCTAGCGATATATTTCTGATCCAGATTTGATGATCTCTGCCAGTGATGTGCAGATAGAAGCTGATTTGCCTAGCTCGACTGAACCCTATCAACTTATTGATCGTCAAAACAAGAATCTCCGAAATCACAATGTGAGCTTTGTCAAAGTATGGTGGAAAGGTCACCCCACCAATGTTATTACTTGAGAGCGAGACGTTATGATGATGCACTGGTTTCCTGCGTTCTTTTTGAACCAAGAATATTGAATTTTTGAGGACGAAAATTTTGATAAGAAGGAGAGAATTGTAATACCCGAACCCGAGTGTGTATAAATGTTGTAATATATTTTAAAATATAAGAAATAATATTCCCCTATGATGAAAAAGAAAGAGATTCAGTGCCGATTCAACGTCGCAGGTTTATTTCTGATGTTCGGGCTTTTTTGATATTTTTGCGACGCTCGTTTCATTTTCGTTATTAAAAATAAATATTGTATATGACTTGATGACTTGGTGAATGAATTTTAGAGTCACATAGAGGGGCTGATTGGGGTTCCTTGTGGACCGGCTGGTTGTTTTAAGTAGGTTGGATGAATTTATGGTTGTATGAGTTAATTATTTGAGCAATAATTGTTGAGCCGGTTCTATATTTTATATTTTTATGGGAGTTGGGCGGTGGATTTTGGCTGTGGCTGGGTGTTGGTTTTGTCCAGTAATGACTTTAAGAATATAATTTATGGGGGGGGGGGGGGGGGGGGGGGGGGGGGGGGGGAATTCCTGTTAAGCGGTGGCTGTGTCTTTCTATATCCAGGATTTATTTCTCTCCCTCTCTCTCGATATTAGTTCTCGCCTCTGAATTTCTCGTCTAGCAATAAAGCCTTAGGGCCCGGCCGCACCTCCTCTTCCAGCTCCCTCTGTCCTCGAGTTTGGAAAGAAGAAGAAGGGTGACTCTGTCTTGTGCCTCTGTTTGCTGTCCCCTTGATGTTTATTATGTTGACCGACAATTTGGGGCTACAACTTTCTATTGTCAGCTTTTCTCCTCCCTCTCTTGTCTTTAAATTGTTGAACCCTGAAGTTATATGATAAAATTAAAACTTTGGTTGCCGGCTAAGGTTCATATTAGGGTGGCTTTTCTGATTTGGGGGTTTTACAGAGGAGTGGCTACTTTTGTTTAGAACTTGATGTTGGAACATGGCTTTCCGCATACCTTTATTTTGAGAATAACAAATCCTACTTGTATTTGATATTGTTTGCCATTGTGTTTTTAGCATGCATGTTTTAATAGATGTGACATCAGGTTACTGCAATATTGGTCTGGCACTATCCACAAGAAGAAATATTGAAAGATGTCTAACGCCAGATGTTAGGAGTTAACGCTAGGCGTTAGCGATCGACGGGATGGTCTGTCGATCGACAGAATGGGCTGCCGATCGACGGGAGGGGCTGTCGGTCGACGGGATGGGCTGTCGACTGAATAAAAAGAGAAACAAGCTCAACGGCAGGCGTTAGTACTTAACGTCGGCGTTAACGATCGACGATTATGGCAAGGTGGAATGCAGTCGTGATTGAAGGAGCAATTTAGGAATGATTTGACTCAACGCCCGACGTTAGAGTCAACGCTAGCGTTAGTATTGCCTAAAATAAACAATTCCTAAAGTGCAGAATCTCCTTCCTCTTCTGATGATCCGAGCCATCAATATGTTACTATACATGGTCAACGTCGGTGTTAGCTTAAAGTCAATAAATTGGATGATTTTGATGTCTCTTACTACTGATTGATAAGAGCCCTATTCCAACACTTCAGATACTCTGAGAGGGCCATATTTCCAGACCAACACATACTCAATTTCAAAAGGAGGAATCGAAGGAGGCTTGGATCAACACGCTAACTCGACGCAAAGAATGCACGCTTGGACTTCAACGATCTTCAACGATTCTTCGACGTCTCCTTCAGATTACCTCATAAGGAGTTTTATATGTCTTTTGTATTTGTCTTTTATTTTTCTCTTTGTAATCGGTTCGGAAATTCGCGTCGTGTTGGCGACTAGGTCTGGGTAGGACTTAGGGAGTAATTCGCCTCGTGTTGGCGACTAGGTCTAGGGGGTGCTCGAGGCCTTTCTGGGGATAGGAAGGCTAGAGTGTCTTAAGGCCGTATCTGGGGAGAGATTGGCTAAAGCCAACCGGTTCGTGGGGATACGAGTCGGTATAGAAAACAAAAAAAATATTTCATATTTCGCCTTCGATTTCTAGCGTCACAGAAATCAAATTTTGTAATCAATTTTATAAATGATAATCATGTATTTTCTTGTTTAATTAAATTGATCTCATTTCTAATTTCATTCTCTCTTTAGTTTTGATTTAACTTACTTTTACCAAAATATCAAAAGTTCTTTATAAAAGTTTAAAGTTATCTAAAACCCTTATTCACCCCCCCCCCCTCTAAGGGCGCCTCACGATCCAACAAGTGGTATCAGAGCGAGGTTATTCCAAAATGATTTCACGACCGAGAATAATGGCGCCTCTTGATCATGATCTCGCTTCTACTAGTAGGGAAAAATTTAATATAAATGAAAAAGTATTATCACCACCTTTATTTATGGGTAAAAATTATAAAGGGTGGAAAATATTAATGAAAATTTTTCTTAAAGCCTTAGATGAAAAAGTTTGGAATTTTACTATTGAAAAGACACCTAGCGTACTAACTAGAAACGAAATTGTTTTAAATGCAAAAGCTATAAATAGTCTATTTTGTGCGTTAGACCAAAATATTTTCAAACATATTTATACTTTACCTACCGCTTATGAGATTTGGAATTTTCTTGAAAGAACTTATGATTCTCCTTCTGTAGGTATGGAACAAACACAAGAATTGGAGAACAGACAAGCTTGCATAAATATTCAAGAAAGCTCCTCAAATGATGGATACATAGAATGCTCATCAAACGGAAAGGATGATGGAAACTCTTGTTTGGAAGAGGAAGATGAAGAAGACAAAGGAACAGTATGTTCAAATCTTTCCTCATCCAAAAGCAAAGTAAGGAAATCAAATTCTCTCATTGTTTGCAATTCTATTTTTACATTATAATTGCTACAAATTACAAAGCGCAAAATTAAGAAATTGGAAATTGCTAATTGCGCTTAGAAAATAAAGATTTAAAGGCAAAAATTAATGAAGAATCAAATTTTGAGTTATCTAGGTCTACCCATGGCTCTTTAGTTGAAAACATTACACCTTGTGTAAAATATAATGAATTAAAAGAAAAACACAAGAAACTTGGAATGGAGTTTATTTTTGTAAAAGAACAAAATGAAAGATTATGTTTAGAAAATTCATCCTTGAAAAATGATTGTGCTAAGTGTAAAGATTATAAAATTGAAATTAAAGAGATGGATGAAATATTTGAGAAATATAGAAATAACTATCAAAATCATATTGATTCAATTGTTTCCACTCTTAAAAATAGCACAATTGCATATAATAAAGCTAGACATAATCTTAAGATCAAGAATGATGAATTAAAAACAAAAATCAACTTGCTTATGAAAATTATGAATAAAAATTCACAATACATAAATTCACAATATCAAGTAATATCTAAAAGCAAGTTGAATATGAATGTCTTGACTAAACCTAAAAATGAGAGTAAGGAACACGGTATTTATAAATCAAAATCCAAATCACTATTATTTACAAAATCATTCTTCTCCCAACTTAAAAATAGAAATGCACAAATTTCCTATGAAAAATATTTTCAATCATCATTACAATTATACTCTTCAAAATAAAAACAATCATAATGGAAATTTGATGCATAAAAATAATATTAAACCAAGGTTTGAATGGAGACCCAAAGTTAAAGATGAAACATAAACTCCACTCAAAAGGGCTCATTCATTTCCATCTCCCCAAAAGCAAACATGTTGTATTTGGGTACCCAAAGGAACCACCACACTTGGTCCCCTTTGGATACCTAAAACTCTTATTCATTAAGTATCATACAAATGTATGAAGTAGAAATAATTAAATATGAAATATCATCAACTCTACTTCATGATATGCTTAAAATTTTTTTGTTTGTTTTCTTTTTTTAACCATCATGCTATGGTCATTTTGTATAACATGTGATATGACTTTCACACATTAAGCCACAAATTCATTAATGAATCAAATTGAATGAAATTGAATAAAAGTCATATCATCTCTCAAGTCACCTATCTATCCTTTTTATTTTTAACCTTCTAAATCCATTACCTTTAAATGTCTTATATCATCATTATAAATTAAATGCTAAATGCTTATATGATATTATCAAGACTAATAAAATAATTGTCAAAAAGGGATTTAATGGAAGACTATGGGGTCTTTGGCTAAATATATAAAATGCACAAGTGGTTGATTACTTATTTAATATATTTGTGTCATTGTAATAGCCCCTAATATGTTTAATCATAATCATGAAAAATCGGAATTGAAAAATATCAAAAATCAAATGTTTTTATACAAAAACCAAAATTAAATTTACACAAATATGCGAGGTTTTGACGCAAACTTCAAACGATCATACCTTTTGATCCTCTTGTCCGATTTTTTCCCATAATAACTTTTCGGAACGAGGTCGAGAAGATCTATGCAATGGAAAAGGAGCTTTGCTCGTTTGGGTTCATTTCGACCCTCAAAACTGCCAAAACTCAACTCCGTTTAGAAGTTATCGCAGTTTTTCCTTTTTCGACAATTTTTTTTAAAGGATTGTACATCACATGCTTCTAAGTACCATTCCAATGACCTTAGAATCAACCTTATACTTATTGAAAATAACTCACAAGATTAAATCACATTATTCTAGGTCTATGAATAGTTAGGTTGAAACTCCATGTTGAATATATGCAAATCAAGTACATGCTTCACATAATATTGCACCTTGTTATCATAACTTTTCATCTAGCATCATCACTCACTATAAAATGTCTATGCTAGTTATATCATGCCATGTTATACGAAAGAAAAACTGAATAATGAATGTTTGAAAGTCAAGCAAATTATATGTATATGTTGTGGTTAATAATCAAAAATTCAAAGTGAAAATTTACAAAAACTTTTCAAAATAACCAAAAATATTTTCTCATTATATTAATTATTCACCTTACAATCTTTGTCTATGATATTTTGAAAAGGTTGAATATGAATGGTTTCACATACTTCACCTACCTCATTATGAATAATTAATCATAAGTACCCAAATTTCAATGTGATAAAGTTAATGATCATGCAAAATCAAAAGATCTTTTAAATTCAAATATTAAACATAACTACAAAAGATCATATTTGCTTCCAACATATGGTTATGATCATTATCATGTATTAGTTAATGTGTGTGCATGTATCTCATCTCTATGTAGACCCTGGAACCAACTTTCATCAATTCATTCTTGGTCTATAAATTGAAATTCTATTTATTGAATACATGCAACATCATCACTATTAATCCAATGAGATTCAAACTCATCATTCTAGCATTATCAACTAATAAATATTATCATTCATGCTAGTTGTCTAATAATGCCATAATGAATCCATCTTAAAGTAGAATAATTAAAAGTTAAAACTCATAATAACTATGTTGCTTTAAAATATAATTAGAAATCAATCTCCCATAAAAATCCATAGTTTACAAATTGTTTCCATAATACAAAATGCTTAGGATGTTCATGATCATTCACCCACATTATATGTCTCACAATAGCGAGGGCGTAGGATTGTGTGCATTAGAATACCTAACCTCTAAGTCATGTCTTGTCCTTAACCGGGGAGGGTTCCAGTGGGGCCTTGCGAGGCACTGGGGGGAAAGAGTGCTAGGTTGAGCATTCTCTAGTGTGTGCATATGGGATTAACACCCCAACCTACGGCATGTGTGCAGCTCCTCATGCCCATCTGTCACTTAGTACGGGGCTAGTGTGTAGGCATATAGTTAGGGTATTATAATCTAGGACATCCCTATATCGTATATTTTGCATGCACTCATTATGATTATATTATTCATGCATTCTTGTTTTGATTGAACATGCTTATCTTATATTTTTCATATTTTATCATTTTTGAGCTTTAATGATCTTGTAAAACACAAGTATTTGAAAACCAAATAAAAATATAAAAACTATATTTGAACAAATAAAACATGCTTAATGAGTCTTATAATGATCTCCAAAATGTCTGAAATTTATATACTAAGAAGGTCTTTCTTGTTGGAGCATGCGTTTCGCACTCCTCCGGTTTGATAATAACAAAGTCCCATTTGTATTTGATTCTATTTTTATTAATGGTGTGCAGGTAACAGGTATGAGATGTTCACATTTCTGCTGGAACTAAATTTGAATGTAGGAAAATTTCACTGTCGGAAAATTCCGACAGTTGATGTCGCCCAGGCGACAGCAGAGAAGTTACAACTACTTCCCTCCACGGCAGCACGACGAAAGGCAGTTTTGAGCTGTCGAAAATCTGACAGCGATGTCGCCCAGGCGACAGCTCGGAGGTTTCAACAACTGCCCACGACACCACCACGACAGGCAATTTTGCGCTGTCGGAATTGTTGGGGATTGTGTCCACAATCACCTTGATTTGAAGATGTCCCCTAGTAAACTAAAATGAATTGGATTTGTATTTGATGACTTTTATTTAGATGTGTTATGACAGGCCTTAATGTTAAGTGCTCACCAAAGTCAGGTTGCAATGGATCACCAAACACAGTTCTAGACAATGTAATCCCTCATTGTATAGAACAAAGTGTTGGTCCATGTGTAATCTCTCTTTTGGGGTGCACTTCATATACTCATAACTGAAGGCTTTCAAGGTTGAGGAGTGGAGCAGGTTTTCAGAAGAAAAGAAAAAATTCTGCTGAGTCAATTCGTCGAGATGACTCGGGTCATTCCGACGAATCCCGACGAATCCAGACAGATGACTTTTGGCTGAGTTGTGAAGAAAATTCTGCAGCCAAGTCCATTCGTCGAGATGACTCGGGTCATTCCGACGAATCCCGACGAATGCTGACAGAGGTCATTTTGGCTGGGTTATGAAGAAAATTATGCAGCTAAGTCAATTTGTCGGATGTTCACGTGAAGTCTCGACGAATGACGGACAGACGGATTTCAAATCTTTGTTTCGTTTTCGAAAATTAGGGTTAGCCACCATGATCAGTACACGTGTCGCCTCTCCCTTCTTTGTCGCACTAGCCGTTGAAGTCCTCCCTATAAATAAATCCTTATTTTAGGGCAAGGGGCGCTTCTTAATCTTTTGATCAAAACATCTCTCTTCAGCCGACAGTTCAGAAAAGGCAAAAAGTCGATCTCCTTCTTCTTTTGCTGAACAAGATTTCTGAGACCTAACATTTGCTGCTCAAGATCCTTTCTCTATTGTTGTTAGAGATTTCTCAGAAGAAGGCCTTTGATCTTATTGTTGCTCTCTTTATTGAAGATTCTTTCAAGTAAGTCAAAGGGCCTATTCAGATCTGGTTAGCCAAGTCTTCTCTCTTCCACTTCTTTCAAGTGCCAAGCTTTCTTTCAAGGTTAAGAAGAAGACTCAGTTTTCAAGATCTGAAGTTAATCTCTTTAGAGGTTAAGAAGAAGTATTTTTTTTTGTTTCAATATTTTGTTTTGTAGGAGTTTTCACTCCGAGATTATTTGTAGGAGTTGTTTACTCCGAGGTGTAGGAGTTGTTATACTCTGAGTTGTAGGAGTGGTATACTCCGAGTTGTAGGAGTTTGGACTCCGAGGTGTAAGATTAGTTATAATCTGAGATTGGTGAAGTAGCCGAGTCTAGCCTCATAGTGCTAGATAGGCGAGGCGGGAAAGAGGACTACCCACATCGGGGAACCTCTATAAAATCCTTGTGTCTGTGCTGTATTTGATTGTTTGCTTTTCTGTGTTAAATTTTTAATTCCGCATAAAGACATAGAATAAACCTATTCACCCCCCTCTAGGTGATTTAGGCCGCAACTAGATACTTTCAATTGGTATCAGAGCCAGGTTGTTCGCTATAAGGCTAACACCTTGAACAAGACTCCTCATCTAGTTGCTAAAGCAAATATGTCTGGAATGGATAAGGCCAAGGATTCCGTCAAGTTGCCAGTCTGCACCAAAGAGAACTTTCCTATGTGGAAGGAAAGAGTAAGATTCTACATGGAAGTTGCCGACCCAAGAATCTTTCAGATCGTGGAAGAAGGTCCCCATATTCCAATGAAACCATCTTCAATAAACTCCACCATCATGATCCCGAAGAAGATGTTGGAACTGAACAAAGATAAGATCGCTCTAGTGGCCCTAGACAAGAAAGCAAAGAATATCATAGCAGGTGCAGTTGATGATTCAATGTTGCAAAATCTGCTTCACTGCAAATCTGCTAAAGAAATGTGGGATTCACTAGTCGTTCTGATGGAAGGGACCGAAGAAGTGAGGGATGACCGAAGATCGTTGCTGAACCAAGAATACGAAGCATTCAAGCAAGATCCAAGAGACTCCATTTCTGACACCTACGAGAAGTTCTTCAAGATCGTAAATGGTCTTAGGAACTATGATAGAGAATTCACAACTGGCGAACTAAATGACAAATTTCTGAGATCCCTGACGAAAGAATGGGACACCAAGGTTATAGCCATCAGAGAATTCGGAAAGCTCGGAACCACGGAGCCACAAATGTTGTTTGGTAAGCTCCTGTCCCATGAGTTGAAGCTAAATTCCCGCAAAGCTGAAGAAGAGGGGGTCAGGGCCTCTGGAAGGGAGAAGTCCTCTGCCCTAAAAGCTGAAAGCTCAAGAAAGAGCAAGGCTCTCCCACCTGTCAGGAGACCATCTTCTGATGAGGATGAGTCTGATGCCAGCCCCTCGGGTTCAGAGATGTCTGATGGAGAATTTTCTCTTCTCTCCAAACAATTCAAAAGACTTCTGAATAAAAGAAAGCAGAAGAGAGGCCAATCCACTGCATTTGATCACAGAAGATCAAGACGTGATGGTGATCATCACAAGAAGGACTACTATAATGACAGGTATAAATCTAAACCGAACAAATTTGATTCTACTGACATTATTTGTTATTGCTGCAATAAGCCAGGACACGTAATAGCCGAGTGTCCATACAAAAAGAAAGAAGGATCAAAGAAGGAAGAAAAGAGATCCTTTAAAGGAAAGAAGAAAGAAAAGAGCCTCCTCGCCAAAAAGGCCAAGACTCTGAGCGACAGTGACTCTGATGCGTCAAGCGCAGATGAAGAAGCCTACTTTGGGCTAATGGCACATCTAGACGAAGAAATAGGCGACTCCTCTTATAAGGGGAAGGTAAACTCCCATACCCCTCTGTCTGCTTCTGAAGATGAGACTGCATCCATAGCAAATGAAGGCTACTCCTCAGAGGAGGACTCTAAGTTAATAACTCAGTATGAAGCCCTTGTGAAAGGATTTGACAAGTGCCGCAAGGTCGTCAAGTCCACGTCAAAAGAAATTGAATCTCTCAAGACAGTGGAATTAGCTTTGAGGGAGGAATTTGAACAACTAACTCCTCTCAAAGATGAAATCCAACTCTTGAAAGACGAACTGAAAAGCTCCACTGAGTTGTTGAATCTAAAGGAGAAAACTATAAATGAACTAGAAGATAAGTTGAAGGCGGAAAGGAAGCTCGTAGAAAGCTTCTCGAAGCCTAAGACTATTCTTCCATTCATTGATAGGTTTTCTGCTCCTGCGAAGGGTAGTGGAATTGGTCATAAGGCTGAAAGTAGTAAGGCTGCTGAGAAGAGAGCCGTGAAAGGGAAGGGAACTACCAATCAAAGTCAACCTTCATTCAGGAAGGTCATTTTTCCATCAAACCCGTTTGACTTTGATTCATCCTACGGTCATCTTGCTAGGCCAACACATGTTTAACCTAGTAATAGATATCAAGGATGGAGCTTTCCCCGAAACTTTGACAACTCTCCATTCAAAGCTCCTCATGAAGAAATAATCCTCAAAGATCATGGTCCATTTGTTCACGGATCAGCTCACAAGAAAGCACCAAAAATTAAAACGATTGCACCCAAATCTGTTGAGAAGAAGTTGGAGCCATGTGTGTGCTGTCACCATGAGGCCCCCACTTCTAAGAAAACTTCCACTAAGAAAGTCACTCCTGTTGCACCTCCCGTTCAAAAGGCAAAACAGGAGACAAAGAGAAGGTACAATCGATTCGATTATTGGTGTTGTGGCAAGGTTGGTCACTTTGCCATAGATTGTTGGTTTAATCCGAGAAATGTCACGACTCCACGGATTAACAATGCAAGAATGACCCCTTGCAATGTTAACATTCCAAGTGGTGGTCATCTAACAAGAAGCCAAGGACCCAAATCGGTTTGGGTTCCTAAGGGCAATTGATTATTGATTGCAGGTATGTCCAAAGGCCAATTCAAATCCAATATGGTACTTGGACAGTGGATGTTCACGGCACATGACCGGAACAAGAAGCCTACTACAAGAGTATACCCCGGTGAAAGATGGTCCAAAAGTTATTTTTGGCGGATCTGATCGGGGAATCACAAAAGGCTACGGTATGATCACAAATGGTATAGTCTCTTTCACAGACATGGCTTATGTTAAAGGATTACAACATAATCTCATTAACATAAGTCAACTTTGTGACAAAGGCTATATGGTAGAATTCTATAAGGACAAGTGCTTGATAAAGTCGTCTGATACGTCAGAAACTATTTTAATAGGCACTCGGAGTAGAAATATTTTTTGCTTAAATTTTCTATGTTTAGACTCTTCTACACCAGTGTGTTTTTTAGCAAAAGATAGTCCATCTCTTTGTGACCAGTGGCACAAGAGATTAGCACATATAAATTTCAAAACTATAAATATGTTATTTTCCCACAACTTAGTTCGTGATGCTCCTGATGTTAAGTGCATTAAAGAGAGACCTTGTCACGCATGCCAAATGGGCAAGCAGACGAGAGCTAGCTTTAAGAGCATTATTGGCAAAGAATCTACCAGATGTTTATATCTACTTCATATGGACTTATTTGGTCCCATGCCAATTCGAAGTTTAGGGGGTAAGTCTTATACGTTGGTCATTGTCGATGATTACTCACGTTTTGCTTGGGTATTCTTTCTGAAACACAAGTCAGACACCTATGATTCTTTCACCTCATTCGTCAGGCAAATTCAGAATGAATTAGAATGTTCTGTGGTCAAAATCAGAAGTGACCATGGTACAGAATTCAAGTCTGGGGCCATGACTAAATTTTGTGAAAGTCTGGGTATCTTTCATGAGTTTTCCTCTCCCCGTACTCCACAGCAAAATGGGGTTGCCGAGAGAAAGAATAGAACACTCATAGAGGCCTGCAGAACAATGTTGAGTGATTCTTCACTACCAGAGTACTTCTGGGCTGAAGGCATCAACACTGCTTGCCACGTGCAAAACAGAGCACTAATCAACAAGAACCATCATAAGACTCCTTATGAACTTTTGAAGGGCAAGAAACCAACCCTGTCTTATTTTAGAATCTTTGGCAGTAAGTGTTTTGTACTTAATAACGGGAAATATTACAAAACTAAATTTAGTGAAAAATGTTTTGAAGGTATTTTTGTAGGTTATAGTAGCCATAGTAAGGCATATAGGGTTTTCAACAAGAAAACCCTGGTTGTAGAAGAAACTTACAATGTCATATTTGATGAGACGAGTATGCTTCAAAGCAACTCTTCTAGTGTTTTTGTTGAAGATGTAGATGCAAGGTTCAAGGAACTACACCTAGAAGAAACTATAAAGGAAGACGCTCCAAAAGCTATTGAAGTAAATGCTCCTTCTACATGTGAGGATGATGACCCTCAGGAAGATGAAGATGTACCTGAAGTGCAGGAACCTCATGGTCATCTAAATGTTGGAATGATCAGACATTTGAGAGATCATCCAGCTGATCAAATTATCGGAGATCCTTCAAGCAGAGTTCTAACTAGAAGAGGTACAACTAACGAAGTTTTACATTTAAGTTTTCTTTCACAGATTGAGCCAAAGAAGTTTGAAGAAGCAAACACCGATCCCTCTTGGATCCTTGCTATGCAAGAGGAGCTCAACCAATTCAAGAGATGTAAAGTTTGGAAGTTGGTACCTAGACCCAAAGGACAGAATGTGATTGGAACCAAATGGATTTACCGGAACAAGCTTGATGAAAAGGGCATCATCACCAAGAACAAAGCAAGACTGGTTGCTCAAGGATACAGGCAAGAAGAAGGGATTGACTTTGATCAAACCTTCGCACCAGTAGCAAGACTTGAAGCCATCAGATTATTTCTGGCTTATACTGCATATAAGGGCTTTAAGGTTTTCCAGATGGATGTAAAGTCCGCCTTTCTGAATGGAGACCTTAAAGAGGAAGTTTATGTAGCTCAGCCTCCAGGTTTTGTAGATC